>PKRV01002130.1:93770-723816 GCA_003709505.1 Hyphantria cunea
ATATATATATATATTATACGATGATATGATCCATTCTTTGTAAATAGTCCGAAACTGAAATCGTAAAAGAGTAAATAGTAAAGTGAAACATGCAAAACAATTGCCCATATTCAAAAAAATCTAAAAATAACAATACCGCACACTTTCTCCTTCAAACAACGACACGAATAAAAAGCAACGTTATGCAACATCGATGGTTCAATGGATAACATCTAAAGATTATCGGCTTTATCCATGCATTAGGTCGAAGCCATACTACCCTATAAGACAACAATAATATAAATTAAGGGACGTGTGGCTTTAACACTCTCCGGAGAGGAGACCCGAGCCCAGCAGTGGGACATTATAGGTTGTTGATGAGATAACATCATTAAATAAGCATTTTGTATATAAAATAAATATAATTATTATTGTTTGACTGGTCTGTCTATGTCCCTAATGACTGAAATCAGATTTTCAATAAAAGTATAAATTATATTATTTTGCGATATGACATTGTTTGATAATTTTGATTCTGAGCATAATTTGACATATATTAGTAGAACACAGGTTAGTTTATTATTACATATTTGTCTTTACACACAAAAAATAGATACACTTATACACATACATAAATACAAAAATGACTGACTAATTGTGTCAACACAGAACGCCGAGTAGCAGATTAAAAATAATATACATAAAATATGTACATACAAACCAATCTTAATATGTATATAACGTTAATTGTAACCGTAAAGAAATTGTAGCGGATTACTAAGTCCCTAGATTTAAAATTTACTTTTTTTCTAATGATGTTATAAATCGAATCTCAGTGTGAATGCGACTTTGTTTGAAATTTGAGTACCGTATACATGATTGACATTGACAGACATTCAATAATAATAGCGTAATAACAATTTGATTGTTAATTGTTCCGTTTAAGTGTTATATAAAAACAAGGTCATTCGAATTGAAAAAGTTTCAGTATTGATAACGAATTTTATTAGTTGTACACCAATTACATTTCATTTTTATGAATATACAAAAGCATATGATCAAATTAGGTTACATGTTTTACACAAGTCTTCTGTGAGGCCGTGGTAGTACTCCGGTCGAGCCGGCCCATTCGTGCCGAAGCGTGGCTCTCCCATAGCATATTTTTCTATTTAGATAAAACTTTACAGTAATAAAATACAGAACTATAGTTAGGTTTGTACATTATTACTGTAAAGTAATAAGTTAAGTTGGACTGTACTAACTTACAGTTGGCTCGTTTGCCCCGTATATTATAAAAAAAATGTAACTTATACATCAGAATCATACATAGGCTACCATTTATTAAGATTTTTTATTATTTGGCCATACTATAATGATCAGTATCAGGTAAGTCGGAAAATAATCTACCATTTGAGCACTATCTCGACGTACGTTCCTAAGCCGTTGGAGTTACATAATAAGAATGTACTGTGGGATTGTACATCTTATCTAGTTCTAAATAAAAGTCCATGACACCATATTTTTACCTCTTATTTGAAAGCCAGTATATCATAAATAATGAGTCAAAACACATTACACTACATTGGAGACTTTATTATGCAAATTTTCAAGTAGGTATTTATCAAATTCATAGCAAAATTGATACATGAAATGAACTTGGCTTTTACACTAAGCAATCCGTTAGTTTAAAAGTTATCACGATGAGATTGAACTGAATTCAGCGTCATCAAGCGCTTCTTATGAGGGCGAGAGGCGCGGAGGGCGCAGGGGTGGGGGTTAGCCCATACTATGCCAATGTTAATAGAGTTGCTTATTTAAGAATCAAGGTATCTCCATAGCATACATAAAGATAAGAGAGAAAAAAAAGAGAAAGAAAAAAAAAGAGCGTACTTCTTCTTAAAAGGCTGGCAAAGCACTTGTGACGCCTCTGGTGTTGCGAGTGTCCATGGGCGACGGTAATCGCTTACCATCAGGCGATACGTCTGTACGTTTGCTTCTTATATCATAAAAAAAAGAAAATATCCATCCATATATAGGAGAAGCGAAAAAAATTAGGTCTATTCGTTATTCTTCTTCTTCTTCTTCCAAGACCCTTGATCCTCTGCAGTTGCGTAGAGATATCGCCTCCTTGGCAGTCCTCTATCGCCTTTACCGTGGAGAGTGTTCTGAAGAGCTCTTCCAACTGATCCACCCTTCTCCCTTCCTCTACAGAACAACACCTGCCGGCCTTGGAAGTCACCGCTTTAAAATGGAAGACATACGTACTCGTACTCATCGCTTCGGTGCTTCCTTCCTGTGCCGAGCGGTCAAAACCTGGAACTCACTACCAGCGCACGTGTTTCCTTCCTACTATGATCCCGGGTCCTTTAAGCGGAGCGTGAAAAAGCATCTCACCAGGCCGCCATAGTGTGGGTCACCATGCTGCATTGTTCTTTTTCGCATTTAGGATGGAGACCACCACTCTTGGATTCTGCTTATGCTTTCCATCAGGCAGGGCAGAGTCATTTTGGCAGCTAATACATAAAAAAAATACTTCTACAACTAAACGGCTACACTGATTTTGAAGAAATTAGCCATGGAGATACCTTGATTTTTAAGACAGTGCATAGGCTACGAATTACCACGATAATCGATATACACGCCAACGGAGCCGCTGTTAAAAGCTGGCAACTATTACAGATACATAAAAAATTAAATAGATATGGACATAATACGTGATTGTCACCTTGCAACAAAAGTAGTCAATGATATTATAAATACGAGCATCTTAACAATAAAATTTATTAACACATTGTTTTATGTTTATCTTAAACTCGCTGTTGCTCGCTCGTTTTATTTTAATAGCCCATTAATAAGCATTTCCAAAAAAACTTACGCCTCTTCTTTTAATCCTATTAAAAATAGAATGCCCATAAATGTTGACAATAGTATTCATTTATTGTAATCAAAAGTCTGAAGACAAACTTTAGGTTACTAACTTCAAAAATGACGGATTTACCGTCTAACCTAAATACAAAATGTCAACTCCTAATTCACCCCTTAGGGATAGAATATCCAGAAACGCTTAAATACGTATCCACTCAAATTTAATCAGAAGCCCAAAAAAAATGTCATGTTTCTAAATTAAAAAATGACGGACTTCCATACAAACTTTCAACCCCTATTTCACCTTCTTAGGGGTAGAAATTCCATAATTCCTTTCTTAGTGTGTGTCTACTCAATAAAACGATCCTACTCACCAAATTTCAGAACCCTAACTTTGATAGTTTATGCCGGGCGATGAGGAGTCAGTCAGTCAGGATATATTATTATAAAAGTATGAATTTGACATTTAAATCTTATTTTGAGAAAAGAAAAATAAATGTTTGATCTTAGAACTTTTCATGCCATAAAAATCACTACCAAAAAAATTTATTTATGAACAATTTCATACATTTAGTTAATTGATCTTTAGTACAGCAACATATTTGTAGAGTTTACAATGTATTTAGCCTTCGCAACATCATTTCGAAAGCGTGCGTGCTCAACGGGTAGTTTACAAATTAAACACTTTAATTTCCTAAATCATTACCTTAACAAGAATTTATAATCTGAATACAATGAGTAATACTCACTGTGTTCAAGGTTATTATACACTTGTATTTTTACAAAGAAACTTTCTTAAAATATCTGTCTCAAAGTAATTCCTTGCATAAAAATTGACATGCTGATATTTTAGGCTAGTTAGTTGCTTTATAAAAGTGTTCTGCTATAATCCCCGAGTTTTCAATTGTTCTGGAAATGCGTAGGTATCGATAGGTTTTATAGTGGATACCATAGTTTTTGACTCTGCTTTCTTTTATAATAATTGTGAGATCTTATGTAACATATAGAGATAATCTGTTGCCGATATGAATTTTATTTGCTTCTGCCACCCAGAACAAGGATTAACTAGGATCTGTTAATGAAACATTGTTTATTGAATAGTGATTACAGTATTTAGCATATGCGAATTGAATAAAAAGACAGAATATTATAAAGTGATGAATGCCTTTTCATATTTAATATTACATTTATCTATTTATTTCTTGATCAGAAAAATTATCGATCCCGGTTAAGGTTCGCTAAGGTAGAATCTGTGAAAATTATTCACAAGTTCTCATTATTTTATTCATGGTATCAGCCTCTGATAATTTCAAATGATCTGTTATATGTTCGGTTTAAATTATGTTTTCGATTCGAACCATAAGAGACTTTGTGAGTTTACTAGCGTCATCTTTTGGTTAAATAACATACTACATTTTAAAACTGCTCAAAATTTTGTGTTGTGTTATACTGCTGCTATTTCGCAGTATAAAATAAACAGTCAAAGTGATTTAGTTGGGTTATAAATTCTCACAGAGGACAGCACTGTGTCTTATTTGCAATATTCCGTGTTTGGCATATTGCCAAAGGCTTCTAAAGACACATATATTTTATCTAGCAACGTTTGTATATCACACCTAGTGCGATAACTTTTATCTATAAAATTATAATTCTTTGAACTATTAAAAGTAATAGTAGGCCAAACTCTCCTTTTTAATGTGAGGCCTATGAACAGTAGTGTTCTAGACTAAATTATTGTAATGTGCTGTGATTAAAAATCTATATACTTACACAATAGGTGTAGATATATTTTGAGTATTTACAACTAGAAGAATAGCATGGCATAGGATTAGTAATCTGCAAATAGAACGCCTACGTGACATTTGACTCTTCTAAAAGTCTCACAGGAGTATGATACATTTGCTAGCCTGCATATATGTCATACATCGAAGTAAATAGTAGTATATTTCATTCCTAAAGAAATAATTGTTCTTTCTAATAATCAAAGTATCGACATGCAAAGAGCATTGAAATCGGTGCAGTGGGTTAGCCGTAATTTCTTTTAATATAGATAGTGTAGCCTAACAATAAATTTAGGACTAAAGCAGTAGTATCTAAATTATTAACATTTTTAGTACACAGGCTTATTAGATTATCATGTTCTATTTGACAGCTTTGGCATTACATAAGATTACTGACAATACTTATCAAGTTTTGCTTTGATGTAACATGCACCATTGGTTTAGCTTACGCAATCTATTACAATTATTGTCTCTAATTGACGTACAATCCGGTTGTGCCTGGTGTAAATATAATCGACTTCAAGTACGTATTGTATAATTAACATTACTTTGATTTAATATCCGCACTTACATAAAACATACTAAAGAGCCATCTAGTGAATACTAGACGAACTATAACAACAGTTAACTAATAACTGATCTTATACGTCATAATCAAATTTTTCAGAATATTTGTTGAACGGGTTGAACTTGTTATCCTAGAAGAAAAGAAATTCTGAGAAATAACAATTTTGTGCTTATCACTCTAAATTATGTAGCTGTAGGTCATAGATTCACCATAAAAACATTTTCAATTCGATAAAGATTCAATTTTGGGAAATTGTAAGATTTCCTTGAGTATTTAAATAAACCTAGAAACCTCGAAACATAATTTTTATTTGCATGTTAAATGGTCAAGTAAAACAATCAAGACAAATAATAGAATTCAAGTTGTGTCTATCTTCACTTCTAACCTCTCGATCTCTGTATTCTTTTGATATAATTTTATTGTTTCGCCAAAATACCAGCAAATAAATACCAGAAAAATAAAATTCTGTAATTTTACTAAATGTGAGATTTCCTAAATATATAGCTATTGACTAGTTTGAAAGTTTTTCAGCACAAAGATCGGGGCGGTACTACCCTGTCACAGAAGATCAGCCTAAAATGTCAGCATTCGAGAAGACGTGTTTCATTGGTGAGTGAGAAACCAGCGCTCCAATGATGCAGAAGCATATTACGATGCTTCTGCACCATTGACCGCATTGTCTTAGTCGCTATGTTGCATTGTTGCATTTGTAATAAGTATGGTGACCACTAATCTTGCGTTCTGCTCAACTAATAAAAGTATTTTGTGAAGAAAATAGTCTCAAATGACTCGACTTCTCCAACTTTCTCTTTATAGCCAGAACATTTAAACAATGAATAATTTCTTCAGGGTTACAAACTGGCTAGTTAGATATTCCTGTTATTACTTTATCGTAATAATAATACTATTCATAAACATCAGCTCGGGTCTCCTCTCCGGGTTAAGTCCATCCGTCCCCACGCTGGCCAAGTGCGGGTTGGGGACTAGCAAGACAACGTTGTGGCTACGTAATCTTACCGATAGATGTTTTTAAACCACCCAAAAGGCCTCCACAACTAAGCTTCACGTCTATTATCCTATGATAACACGCTCATGGTAACATGCCACCAGCGGTCACCCATCCATGTACTGACCGCGCCGTCGTTACTTACCCTCGGTGATTGTATCAAATCACCGAGTGCAATGAGCTATGAGGGCTATGAGCGCCCTAATACTATTATACCATCTTATTCTAGATACAAGACTCTCCTTCACGATAACATGAGTTGGCACAGAAGTATTGTAGATGAAATGATATATTTTTTGATTTGTTCTTCTTATCATTCTACTTGAGTATAAAGCATTAATGCTTATAGACCCACATTAGGATATGAGCATTACTAACAACTGGAAAAATAAACCTAAATCCAACAGTACTGTACTTTTAATTTCTTGATATTAACTCGGAACTGGAAAAGATCTCATACAAGCAAGTACACACCATTTTAAAGATTTTAAAGAAGCCCTAATCATAAATCTGCCCCATTTCAAAGAAAGATTATGCCCAAAGAGATGAAACAACACTAATGAAACAGTCATTGGCTAAGAAAATTATCAGCAATAACTAAATGCACTGTGTTTTATTTATTTATAAAGCAGAAATGAAAAATCGAAAGTAGCATTAAAATTTAATTTATAAAAGTGTATTCTTCTTCTTTTGATAAGATGAGCTAAACAGCTATTTCGACCAATGTCAAGTTTTTAAATTCTTCAGTTCTAAAGTCTTCAAGTTTTCAAGTCTTCGTCGTAATAAAATTAATGATAAAAAATGTATATGAATTCAATTGGAGACGGTCTTTCGAATACACAAAAATTAATTTCCATGTTTTAAATTCAAACCATGTTGATCGTCTCTGACGTTTGTATCCTGAGGGAATTGTCTTACATCTATACATTAAAGACTTCTCTATGGTGTATATACTTTAGGCTTCTATAGAACATGGTTGGCTGGCATGCTTGCAACTAGAGCGATTCAGGACTCATACAAAGATTTCGTAGAGATAATGATGATAAATAATACTCAAAAAATTCTAACTAGCTATCAATACTCATTTTAGGAAAGTACTCTCAATCAGAAATTACTAAGTTTTCAACTTGTTGTAGAGAGATAATTCTTAGTGCATATATACATCAAGCATCTTAAAGAGGAAAGGAAGTATAGAATCAACATTTGTTTCATGTCACTTAGATTATTACTAAAGAGTCCCTAATAAAACAAACTCATAATAAAATAATATTTATTATTGTAAAACTAACTTCTTAATGAGTATGACACTTTACGCCTTCTTGGCAACCTTGCTCTTGTCAAACGTCTCGCCTTCATAGAAGTTTTCACTGTAACAAGAAGTGAAAATTATTTATAAACCTGTCGCACAAAATGATCAAATTTAAAGTTAGTACTTATAAAAATTCAAAACAAATATTATACGCTGTTTTAAGTTGATTACAAGAATTTTTATTGAAAAAGGTCTTACCATCCAGGCACTTTAGAGGGCTCGTCACACATAAAGGTGTCTTCGTTGTAAACCTTGCCTAGTGGGCATGATCCCTTCTGTGGTTGAACGCCATTACGGCAGATATAGAACTTTTGGCAGTCTTCGGGATGAGGGAAGGTGGGATGCGGGAGAGCGCGCCCATTGGGTCCGGTCACCACACCGTCAGGGCAGGAGAAGCCATCGTCGAGCACATCTGGAATACAATACATGATGTTATGAAAAATCGCAGGGTACCATAATTTTTTTCACTAACAACGTTCATAATAGTTAACATTTCTGATAACTTGAATATAGACGTAGTATATATTTATGTTATCATAGAATCATAGTTTTGTTACAAATTTTGATGTCCTTACATAGGACCGTAATAGACAGTATGATTCACACTTTGTTGCTCTGAGTCTGGAAGTTTCTCGATTTATTTCATATAACTTTGTAAAATCCCTTGCAAAATAGAATATATTTTTGAAGCAAAAATTGTTAAATAAAAAAATTATTACTTTTGAACTCAAATGGGAAGAAATACAAATCAACAAGGAAGGAAGATTTAAAGATAATATCCATACCTTTAGTGAGATGGTCGCACTGTCTGTTTACAGATTCTTTCCAATCACAGTTGGAGGACTCCTCGTCGAAGATGAGGCCAGGGGGACAGGGATGCTCGTTGGGGATGCCGTCAGAACAGTAGTAGAATTTGTCACACGCCTGTAACATAATTTAAAATTTTTTAACAAATGTTTTATATATACGTAATCAATTTTATGAAACTTACAATGTCATTTCTCTCATCATTTCTAACAAAATGATAATAATAATAATATCCATTTATTTAAGATCATATAAATCCTTATTTGATGCATGTATGTAATTACAAAATAGAATGCAACTAACATTAAAAACATTGAGACCAAAACCAAAATTAAAATTTAAGTAACAACCAAAAAAAAATACAATGAAATCAAAAACCCAATCAAAAGTTAAAAATTATAATTACGTTATTGTACTGAATCTGCAGGGTATTCTAGACCCGCTTAGTAAATCTGGCCCATAGACCGCTCGTGTAGAAGCTCTGATATAGGTTCTAAATCGAGTTATTTTAACGGTGTCTACACCGGACGAACCTATGTTCAAGCATGTTCTACCGAACCCACAGCTCTTTGCGTTCCCGTTCAATGTCCTCATCATCTTTTAACCCTTCTGTGACAATATGGCATACTTGAAATTTTTAACTTGGTTTAAAGCACAGACATTTAATAAAAGCGGTGGGATATTATCAATACTTTTGTTGTTGGTTTGAAAACCATAAACACACTTTTACTGACGCTATACTTCAAAAACGACTATATATACGACGAATATATATACGACGATATGACTGACGATGATCGTTTTTTGTTTTTGCGAAAGACGGTCCCCATTTCATGTCATCCACATTTTTTTATATTTTTTATCATTAATTCCATCACGACGAAGACTTGAAGACTCGAAGACTTAGAATTGAAGACTTGAAATACTTGACATTGGCAGAAATAGCTGATCCGGCTGATTGCCATATCATCAAAAGAAGAAGAAGAAGAAGACTATAACAGCAGACACTTTGTACTTTCTTAATTGATTAATACATTAATCAGTGTTTTGTTTTCGCTTACCTTTTAAAAATTATTTCACAAGAAGATATTAAAAATACCAAATATGAGTTTTAATGCCCTTGTAATAAAATTAAAATTATATAATAAAATTATAATATATATAATAATAAATTATATATATATAGTAATAAAATTGTCACAATACTCGTATAATTTACAAAGTAAAAGCTATGATCAAATAATATTTACGTCAAGTAATTATGTATTGACTGAGTTTTATGTTGAGGACCTAAATAGATTGAAATATCAGCTACACTGCACTGCACCGTCTAAAGGTCGACTATAAGAAATTGCCTATGGCATGCTATAGGCATTTTGCTTAACGTAATGTATGTGCAGCAAGCATGAATGAATAAATAAATAGGGTTATACTCCTATTTCATCACATACCTGGGGGTCTGGGTGTTTGAAGTACCCGTTCATTCTTGGGCAGCCCTTTGATGGTTTAGGTTCCTCTGTAAAACATGTAGTACAAATTAGTACTATAAACTTACATATATGGGAGAGATAACACTACATTAATGATTTTAGTTCAAAATTTTACTTAGTATTAGTGTATTTAGAATTTAGTTGTTGATCTGAGTATAAATGTTTGTCGTACGATAGAAAATTAACAAAAAAGTTTAAATAAGTTGAAATCATTTTAATAAGAATATTTTAACACCAACGATGTATTAATGAATAATGTGCTACTAATCTTTTAAAAATAACTTTTCTTTTTTCAATAAAAGCATTGTTGTTTATCACTTTATACTGTCTTAAAGGTTAAAATTAAGAAGTCGTAACAATACTTACGCAGTTCTTTCCTGTCCCCACAGTCTACGTTAGACGGGATGTCACATAGCTCTTTGTTGGGGTTCTCATCAGCAAACACGAGACCGTCGGGACATAGTCTGGCCTCTGACACACCTGTGATTGAGAATATTTCATATATAATTTGTCACAGGTAGAACCATCTGGTAGAATACCGAGTACTAAATACACTAACATGAAGTAAATAGTATACGCTACAAATATATCGCTTTACCAAATTTATGGCTCTCTAAGAACTCACTGTGTTTTTTTATAGTTAAATTTAAACCATCTAATACTATAATGTAACCAAATTCAGGTTCTCTACCTACGATAACTTAACATTTGTTTTTTAAACAGTACATTAGCATGCAGTGAGCACCATGATTAAACCTTCTAAGTAACTATGTCACATTCTTAAAAGTTCACATTAAGTTTCAAGTACTATATGACACGATGGTGCCTTAGGTCAATGACCTATTGGCAATCAACCCAAGATGCTCTTATTTGCATAATATGTATGTTCAAACACGCCATCATACGTGTTACGACACTCAATTCCGTTCACTCATTCTGATATGACGAACATAGGTAACTAGAATAATATCTATCCTGCACCAGTCAAGGCGATTATACGACGTTTGTTCAAATAACCTTAGTTACTTCCACTATCTATTTACTAAGTATATTTATAGAGGATACAAAGCAATGCCATTGATAATTATATTGATCTCAATAAGAGCTCGTCATTGAGCTATATTGAAACTACGGCCTAAGAAGGAGTGTAATTATTATAGTATTCACATATGTAGTCTATAGGTGTGTGCGTTTATTTAATCCACAATAACTATTTAATAGTTTAAAGATTTACATGTATGCAGTAATATTAGACTCCTTACATTATTGTGAAAGACATTACTTTGAAAACAAATCTCAAATTAGTGGCTACCGTGGTTTGGAATGATATTATTATTTATTCAATATTTCATAAAAAGTAAAAGTTTTAAGAAGATATTTTATAAAAATCATAAGATTATTTATGGTATATTTTAAATGTATATACGTGTACATTTATCAAATACAATTAAAATACTATGACGTAGAATAGTTAGTATATGATGTAAGACGAAAATTTTAAACTTTCTATTACTTTGCAGTTTAATTTGAATTTAAATTCACTAAGTGATGCTGAATAATAGAAATCTTCTTTTAGTATTCCTTGTGAATGTGTCTTACATTCTCTT
This sequence comes from Hyphantria cunea, assembly GCA_003709505.1. Classification (NCBI taxonomy): domain Eukaryota; kingdom Metazoa; phylum Arthropoda; class Insecta; order Lepidoptera; family Erebidae; genus Hyphantria; species Hyphantria cunea. Next base: position 105,183 of record PKRV01002130.1, read on the forward strand.
TTTCTAATAAAATACGAAAACAGATATGTATCTTTTACAAATTTAAATACCGTTATAACTTCAGGCAACTGATTATTTTATCGGAGAAAGTGTTTCATATCACCCATTATTTGAGATCTGGAAAAATCGCACTAGGAAATAATTAAAATTCGAATGCAGGGATTTAAAATTCGATACTTATAGCTTACATATAAATAGATACAAATACTACAATATTAGCAAACAAATCACAAATAATATAGTTACCTGGTACTCGTCGTCTACGTAACATTTTGCCACTTATTGAGAAAATATTTGGAATTTTTACACTCTACTTACTATAGTAATGAATGTCAGTCACGAAATTAGTGTGTAGTAATGTCACTACAACATAGGCCTAGTCATTACCGCATGGACAGTTAACACGCCATTTGGCTTATAAAAGTAGTGTTTCGCTTGCATGCTCGCACTGATTGATTTATTAAATAGATAAAGTAACCAAAATAACTAGAACTTTCTTAAAGTAGATGAAGAGGTGAGCAGTAAATAACTTGACCGTGATAATGGAAAAAAATTCTAGTAACTACCACCAACTTACGTAAGACATTTTCACTCTATGGACTAACGAAACCTTGTCAAGAATTAAGCCAGTAATTTTTTTTATGCATGGCTCTACCAAAATGACTCTACTCTGTCTGATGGAAAGCATAAATAGAATCCAAGAGTAGTGGTCACCACACTCATTACTCGTGTAAGCAATACATCAATGCAGCATGGTTACTATAGCAGCCTAGTGATGCTTCTGCATCATTTAAGAGAGTAATTAATAAAATTTATAAATTATCGATCTTTTTGTTGAGTTTTTTCATTACTTCAGTAGTTTTTTAATAAGTATTTGATAATAATTGTATTGAAGGATTAATAGTAAGAGTATCTACTGCTCTATTCCTTCTGTGGGTTTGTGGTGATAAAGGGAATAAACTACTCAGTACAACATAGTAGGCCAAAACCTCCCTTCCAAGGAGAGAAGTCCAGAATTGGGCTGTTAAACGCGGTGACGTGATGATTAGATAATTACAAAATTTTCATTCATATTATCAAACAGTTATATTTGGATCATTTTGGTGCCACATTCAAGACATCCACTATGACGTCTTCCACCAAAAATTTATAGTCCATTCGCTTAGAAGCGATCACCTTAACGCGCTGTCGTCCCCCGTGCCGCAAGCCGCCACAAAAACAAACAAAAAAAGCCCCACCTCCCCCTGTGGCGTACATCCACAAGCATGTGAGATTTGTCAGCTTACACCGTTGTATGTATTAATATATTCGCATTTTACAACAATAACCACAATTGCGTGCGGTTCCACCGACACTATCTAAACGAATGAACTATACCCTAATCATTATTGTATAAGTAAAGTTATGTAATCCTATTTTAATTATTATTAACACTTAACAGATAATTTATGTAATCTATATTAGTATTAGGAAAAAAGAAAGGAGTTCATCTTCAAAGTCATTAACTTTTACGATTGAAACATTAGTTACGTTGAATACCGGTTCTAAAAAACGCGTAAAAGGCATAACTCAACTATTATGAATAAAATCATTATGTTAATTCATAATAATCATTGTTGTCTTTTGGACTAAAACAACCACTTCTCTTGTCGTAAACATTAATTTAGAAGAAGTGTTTCATACATGTTAACATGTACGAAATTCTCACGTAAATCAGAATCATTTCATTGTTTTAACCTCTTTTAAAGTCATTTGAAAATGTATAATGGTTCGCGTAATACTACCATTGCGTGAAACCCGGAATAAGAGAATCTTCAGCTATGCAATAATTGAATTTCATCACGTCACAGCTATGCACAAGCATTATCTACTGGTTTGAACTTTTGACTAACCTTTGCTGCATTTGTAGTAGAGGTCACATTGGTAAGGATCCGCATAAAAGCCGCTCTTTTCAGGACAGTCGAATTCTTGGGCTGAAACTGAAAAAGAAACTTATGTAAGTATAACATAACGAAGGTTCAAAGGTTTTATGTTATTGAAATTTTGAAATTAGTAATTTTTGCAAATTGTTGTACAAACTACTACTAAATAAAATTAATAAATATATATTTAAATATTAACAAGATTGCATGAAGTAACAAAACATAAATAGTAGGTAAACTAATTATTTTTATGCTACGATATATTTCTTTGTTAAACCATGTAGGTTTTTCACCATGTAGGTTCACCAATTCAAGTACAAATTCTCATCGGGAATACATATCCTGCAATATCACTACTAATTTAATGGAAAACAATATTTCTTTATTGACAGAGCGTTTCTTATTTTTCTTTTACCGAAATGAATCATTCAAAAATTTAAATTTTAAAACAACTTTTTAGTAGACTCGTCTAAACTTGACAGATTGAATAAATATGTATTTTTTTAAATAGTAAAATATTAGATCTTGTTTTTAAAGTTAGATGCGAGACAGGACAAAATAAAGATTGGTTATAACGGTTTACAGTCTCGAACCAATTGATAATTATTATTACATTTAAGATTCGACACAGACACAAACAATTCTTAGCTACCATATTTCGTATTGGCAACTTGTTCAATAAACGAGAAAGTAAACTAACGCCTTATTCAAGGCTACAATGTCTTTGAACCACTTGCCAATGGAGTGCACTTGCTTAAAACTGCCAACCAACATTATAATTATTAGTTACAAAAAATATGATGTATGATACTTCCAAATATCACTTAAGAAAGAAAATTAGGCTTAGTGTATGAGATATACGATATCAATTGCAACATGTTATATCTGGTCCATATTACCGCAAAGCATTAAGTTATGACAATGTTATGTGTTAAGTACTATTCATAGTTATTTCCCTGTAGACTGTCACGATATCGAAATATAAAATTCTCGAGAGACTGAGTTTTGTCATAGACTTGAAGCAGCAATACATAATGATTAGTTTCGTTTAGTGCCAACTTTCCATTTATTTCTTTGTAATGTGCAATTTTCTATTTTTTTATTTTTACGTTTACTATAGTAAAGTTTTTCCCGTGCACACTTAAAATATTATTTCTTTCCTTAAATAGGTTTTTAGTCCCGCTTAATGTCTACTTTTATCATTTTTCTTATTAGGCTTTCTGAGAGACAAAATATTATTCTAAATTTTATGTTTAGTATCAGATAATGTTTTAAGGAAAAGCATCTATTTAAATATTTGAAATATTGGACTGCATTTTCTTCTAAATTTTGAAATTTTAATAGAGAACCATGGTGACATGTCAAAAAACGGCAAATAATAATCTTTGTAAATCTATTTACAATGGTTACTAAGCTTTACATTCTTTTAAGCTATGATATTGAGTGTGAAAGATGTTATTTGCAAAAACTTTTGTAGTTTTACGACTCAATAGTTACTCACGGTTATGTGTAAATTACGAAATACCCCACAAATTATATATTTTAGTACTTTGATCAGACAGTTGAGCTTAGAACTAAGCGGTTCTTAGTAGAAACATGGTAAGATTATGAAAACACAATAGCCGATCTCGGAATATTGCTCAATGTTTCTTTGTTAGAATCTATTGTTATACCATTCACCGAATTTAATTATCTACTGAGTCTGCTAAAAGTGTCCTTTGTCTGCAAATCTCTGTGTTTGATTGAGTAGGATCTAACTGTAAGGCAATATCTATAAGTAGAAAATACAGGTAGGATATATACATAACAGTAGAGTTCAGATAAATGAAAGAAATAAACGTTTTAACGTATTGCGTTAAAACTTTTGTATGTTAATTAGATACTATCTTTCGTGTATTTATAAGTTTATATATTATTTACTAATTTTATTTGAAACCTAGTACAATAGTTTCAGTAGCTTTTAATTTTCTCTGTTTATAAGTCTTATACGCTTTCGACTGTCTTACTTAGTTCTAGTCCCTAAGAAGAAACAACATTGGATAAAGTATTTTAGTTTTTTTAGTTGGGATCGGCTTAAACCTTATTACCTCGATTTTTTACCGGAGTGACTCCCATAAGAAGTCTGTTTTGAGGGGGAGGGGGAACACCGGGGACATAACCTCCTCTAAAATCGTACACATATATTTTTTTGCAACTGCTACTAGAACCGTGTTTTTTTTTCGCCTCAGTCTCTAATATTGTTCAATGGAGATAAATATGAAATCAAAGGATGGGCATATTTATTGATTATTAGTGACCCTCCCCCCAAAATTTCAGATAGATTATTAGATTTCGTATTCGTAATATATCAGCATTAAGGCTCTATACCTAGCCATAAGAAACATTTGTAGCAAAATATCTTGAAATTTGTGATGTATTTGATCATTTTTATTTATAAAGCGAAACATTCATCAACGCGAAACTAACATGACAAATTCAAAGAAACCATGTTTTAATATTTAAACTTACATAAGAAATTAGCATGTCGGCCCCGGTTGACTACCATGCAAATACCTTTCGCAATCGTTCCGGGCGATTGGAGCCCTTAAAGATTCGACAACTTTCTTTCTACAGAATTTCGGTGTTGCCTTGTACTTTGGTTGTTTTAAAGAACTGATGGCAGTCACTCCATGTAAAAAAACTGTATCGTTCAATAGGTATGATAACTAATTTTGAAAAACTGTTTTATAATATGTGGAAGTATCTCCCAGTTATATTTCTACAAAAAATAAAGTTTTAGTAGGAAAAATTGCGATTAAAATTTAAGTTTAAAATTCACGAGAAAACTCGCTCAGTGGTGTCATGGTGTCTGTTTGTGTAAGATGCGACATCACCATTTGACAACCAGTGTCAATTATAGCTCTTATAAACAGTAAAGTGATATTTGATTATATCCCAACAAAGTGAATTTTACACATAAATGACGAAGTGCTTCGATTGGCGTTCAATTTAACATAGCGGATTGCTGTATAATGTAATTTTAATTTTATAAATCGGCTATTAATTTCAACACCACTAAATATGAAAAAAAGTACGATTATTATACTCTATGAATCCCATTTCATCAAATAAATACATAATTTTAGTGATTCTTGGTTACTGACAACATACCTATTGTTCCGTAGTAGACTTAAAGCAAGAATGTTGATTAGTATTAAATGACATTACGAACCCTCGTTAACCTTAAAACTAATTACTGACTACAAGAATGGTAACCCTATAAATATAACCTCCGCGTGTTCTAAGATGTTGACCCCGAATACGGTCACTTTAAGTAGTATTCAAGTGACAGCCAATAAGTTTGCCTTGTCATTTTGTAATTGAACTACTTATTACGTCACAGCACCAAACCACTCTTAAGAAAGTAGAAAGTACGAAAATTTGGTTAAAGTGACACTAATTTGTTAAACAACAAGTGCACTAACATGGAATAATATAAAGAAGTCTAGAATACTTCACTGGAATAAATTAGACGTCGCAAGAGTTTGGTCATAAATTATTCACACTTATTATTCAGCTAAGATCGGCAGACGAGATAGTAATTTGTATTAACATTTAATGTTGACGTATGTTTATGGAACCAGGTTCCAGAAGATGAAAGCTTCAATATACCGTTACCCATATTTATTTATTTATTTATTCAATTTCTACATAGACCAGTTACAGGTTTCAAGTTATCGAAGTTTCCTTGCCGAGGAATTACCTGCAGAAACACAACCACGATAAGAATATATTTATTTATTATATTATATTATTTTTACTATTTATTATATTATTATAGTATATGAGGCACTGTCCAAAATGTTTAGCTGATAGATTAAATAAAATCGTAAATTGTTGATCAAAGAGATAAATGATTATCTCTTTGATCAACAATTTACGATTTTATTTAATCGCGATGATGACATCGTCATTAGCTTCTCCAATTGCAGGCCAGTTAGTTGGATCTGTCAGCTGTCTTGCGAAAATCATAATTCTACCTGGCCTGTGGACGTCCTACACTACGTTTGCCGAGACGCGGTCTCTACTTAAGAACCCGTTTACCCCATCAGAAACGAGGTGATCCGAAAAGGAACCCGGTCATCAACATAAAGCAGTGGTTTTCCAAATTTGCCGTAGAACCGATAGCCGTTGGAGTAAATAGAGAATAAATAATAAATATTTTCGGCTATCAAACACACAACGTTATCTAGTTCCAAACTTAGCAGAGTTTGTATTATGGGTACTAGATAATGATACCCACATATACTTTTCTATTAATAAATAAGAAATATCCAAACTACAAAACAAATATTTGCAGATCATTCAAATATTTGGTCTGAACCGGGAATCGAACCCGAGATCCCACGCACAGTAGTCGCATATGCTACCACTGTGCCAAAGAGAAGTTAACAATTGAAAGTTACATTAATTGGGAAGACAAAGACACCGTGTCTTTGTCTTGCCAATTAATGATTAAAGATGTACTTTTTAAATATGTAGTAGATGACAAAAAAAATTAAGATAGAAAAGTAGGCATCTAAAAATATTTTAAAGGAGGAAAAATCCTGTATGAAAATTATCATAATGTTGACGATGACTAAGAAAATAACTTGATATCGAATACTGTTAAAGTATTTATATGCCAATGGTTTTTTCTCGGGAACAAAAATATAACAGTATACCCGCAAGATAAGTGAATATCATTATTTGCCTAATTGTAATAAGATTCAAGTTATTTTCGAATTCATTCCGTCTTTGTAACAGTTTCAGCCTCGTAGAGCTCGTTCGAAGAAACGTGAAGATCCATCACGTTTACTCAAACGAGCTCTACGCGAAAGTTCTAAATCGCATAACGCTACAAGTTAGATGTTCATGATATATGAACATCTTTTTCAATCACACAACAATATCATAAACTATGAAACTCCTAACCACCATGACACAAGTTCTTTTATTTACAGCTAAATTATAAATATATTACCGTAACAAAAAGCCTTTCATATGTACCGTTAAATTAATGTCGTTTCTAAGTAAACAGATAAAAATATTTCCGCCTATACACTACAGGTACAAAACAATTAATGTGACATGTAATTAATTTAAATTATTATTACATCGCAGTACTTAAGTACCCATGTCTAGGAGGTCATTACTAAGGTTAAAAAAGATTATTAAGGTACCTACTGGGTAATAAAAATAACAAAGTATTGCAATAGCAATATTTTTTCTTATGTTAATTACTTCTCATTAATAATGAAATACACATTTTATATAACCTAGTCCTCAATACAGTCAAATAAGTTATTATTTAAAACCTCCTCTTATTTCAATTTTTAGTTTTTATACGAAATTACTTGTAAAATAACTAACCGAATCCATTAACTATCTAATCTATATAGATAAAAAAGGAACTACCGAAATGTATGTACGCGCATAACTTCTGTTCGACTGCATCAAATATGGATAATCCTTTTGTTATATGTTTGTTGGTGTCAGGTCAAGGTTTTTATAGAAGAAAATTGAAACAAAACTGGAAGTGTTGAATTTTCGAAGTCTGTCACTGTACACTACACGCGGGAAACTAAGACGGGTATAAATACTATAACAATCTTTTCCGGAAATTTAGAAAATATTTACTAAGAAAATATAGTTGTGCGAAGTTCGCGGGGTTAGCTAGTTGTTATAAAAACAAGTTTAGACCGTTCGAGAACTAGCATAAAATAAAAATATCCACCTGCATATTAAAAATAATAAAATGCATTTGGAAACAAATATTACGGTTATGCGAATGAGAATATTATTTTTAGTTTTCTAGTTTTAGAATTTGTAGTCCAATATTTACATATTCGTCTTAGAAATAAAATTCATATTTGGGTGCTGCAGTTGTTGACTTATCAGAATCATCATCTAAATATATTGTCTACTGACTAAAATATCACTAAACTTTTATTATTAAAAAACAACACAATCCAAACTAACCGTTATCGGTTTATTAATTTAAAGAAAACTCAAAGCTACCTATCACTTTATTTGTTGACTGCACTTGACCTTGATCATGGTTTGACTACGGCTAAAAATTATGTATAAAAAACTCTAATAACTTAGCGGTATTACTTTTGAAAACTGTAAAAACATACACCGTTTGAATACACTTGCTGTATAAAGAGAATTGGTGCACTTATTCACATTTTGTATTCTAAATGCGCAAGTGCAACGGAAGTACACGCACTATATGAGTTTAAGTAGGTTTTTATTATAAATACAAACACGTAGAAATATTCTTCATGTAAATTATACAATTTTAGGGTATACTATGACTGCCTCCTTGGTCTAGCGGTTAGCGTAAGCGACTGCAGATCAAGAGGTCTCGGGTTCGATTCCCAGGTTGGACTGCTGTTGGGTTTTTCTTACAAGAAATTCTTAATAGCAGCCCGGAGTATGGAAAATGGCAGTGTTTCCCGCCCGTGCTTTGTTATTGGGGAGTCAGTGCCCTGAAATATACTGAAAACTAGATCAACCTTCGTATTCAGTTCACCCTCGGGGTCGCAGAGGTCTGACGCCAGTCACTCCGTGTAAAAACTGATATTCAGATAAAACCGGTTGAACTAGTAGTCGACCCTCTCGCACTAGGAACATTCCTTTTTGCAGCGGAATTCCCTTCATAAAAGGGACACAAAGAGCAAATTGAGAACAATAATTTGTGAATCACACAGAGTGTAGTCAGAAGTAGGATTTGAACTTATAACACTCAGCGTAATAGAAATTGGCTAATTGACTGCTTAAGCCATTACTCTAATATTTGACTTATCATGTAAATTATTGTAGAGCAAGTTACGCATACCCAAACGTGACTTATGTTTCGAAAATTTTGCTTCGTTTCCATGCCCTTGCAACACACCTTAAGTAAATTTACCGGAGCACAGAACATTTATTTTGTTAGGTGAAAGGAGAACAGTGGCTACTTCACTATACTTGATACGATTGAGTACTAAAATAACTTATTTCAAGACCAATTAGTACAGGTAAAATGATAATAAGACATATTACACCATCCTATCTATACACTGTATGGTACAGCTAAGAATAAATTGTATTATGGGTTCATGAACAACAATATGCACTCAGTTAAAAGTTTTTGGCAAAATAGTTCTTCAAAACACCTAAAATATTTTAAATAACTATGTTAAGACATACAAATAATTTCATCGTAAAAGAAAAAAAATAAGCGAAAATAATTTCAAATGTTATAGAATTATTTTTTTATAATATTTATAAATGAAAAGGAGTGCTTAAAGTTGCTTTTGTCAAATTTTAATGTGTATAAATCCATTGAATAATATTTTTCCTAAATCAATTAAAAAGTGCGGTCTCCTGAGATAACAAATATAAAAAAATACCTCTTAAATTTGAGCCTCCTCTTTTTTTGAAGTAGGTTTATCGTTTTATTCATGAAGTATTCTCGTTTAATTATGTTATCTCAAGGGCAAATGTTATATCTGTATATTAATACTTCCCGGATTCGTCAAGTAAAAATTTACAAACTAAATGTTTCAAGTACACACATATTATTACATACTTTTTTACTAAACGTTGCCTATTACACACGAGAAAAATAAACTTATAAAATATCAAATACCTTCTAGAAGCCCACCGTCTATAAGCTTCATTTAATAGGAAGTATCGATAAAATTAATTAAAATATATAAATACTTATTATAATTCTTATTGTCTGGAGTTACACTTTTCTGAGATTCAACAGAAAACCTTTTTAAAAAAACCGTACATAATAATTTAAACGCTTAACAAAGCTTTTCTAACTATCGTATCAAGTCCGTAATTTCTTATGACACGAATGCACTAAGCCTTTAATGAAGTGTGAGATAAGTTGCTCTAACATGACAGGCTATTGTCAAGCCAGTTAATAACTATTGAGTCATTCAATCGACTTACGAAATTAGATCTGAATTGTAACACTATGACTAACATAGGTAGTGCATATTGTGCTTTTACTATGGATAGGTTATAACAGGAGACGGTAAAAATTTGCTGACTATATGTCGATAAATATAACGCCAAAGAAAATACGTCTTTCAAGATGCAAGTAGTTTGAAATGTTACTAGCTATTAACAATATTAAGTATCATTATCAGTATTATAATTGTTATGTATGTACGTGAGATTATTTGAAATTCCAATATTTACGCACTTAAAACACCTTGCATCGGAGATAAGTTAATCTTATGAGCATTATTTATAAGGTAAGTTACTGTTAATGTACAAAGTAAATTTCTTTTAATTGAAGGTTTTGTATTAGTACTTAAACTACACATGACAAGACAAAATAACAAAAACACTTACCTAATGCTACAAAGCCCACGACAAAAAGTAAACTTTTCATTTTTAATTTATTTTGAGGTAGTATTTATAAGGAATTTAATTATTATTTAACCGCTGGTACGTGCGATTCGTTTCGAAGGTACCAGTGTATTGCGCGCGCACTCAGGTCTGATGTAGCTTGCGCGGGCGCAACTTAATACACCACGCACGATAATAATAGCTGCGACGAAAGTGAAAGAAAGTTGAGATAATTAACTATGACTAACGAAAATAATAGATTCACGGTCAATTATTGCGGTCGGAGACTCTTTGATTTTCATTTGAATAGTACACACTGTAATTGTTTATTTTATTATCTTGAGTAATTGTTTTTATGTGGATTTAAGAGTGTGGTTCCGCCTTGTTAAATTTCATTATATTATGCTTTTACTGCCAATACGGTATTTTAGTAAACTGTAATGACCATAGCCTATAAGGCTTCCTTTTTTTCATACAGAATACCACTGATTCTCAGTTAACGCGGACATAATCTAATAGGATAAGTGATAACTACGGCTCTAAGCAATTAGAAATGGATTCAAATCAAAGAATAATCCTACTATATTCTCATAAGGCATGGCAATGCGTAAAGGCGCCACAGAAAAAAAAAGATTTTTAACCGATAAGAACAAGAGAGTGCCATTCGATATCATCACACCACACCTAGAAAACCTTTTTTTTAGCAAAAACATGAGTCAAAGATTCATTTTAAAAATTTTAAATTCACTTACGACATTAAAAGGTCTTTTTTTCACAATTTTTAGTATAGGACAATTTTATTTTAGGAAAAATAACGAAAACTGTACAGGTATATGTCAGTCAGTTGCAACGCCTGTATTTTTCACATACATAGCATTACAAATTAGTTGCACTCATATTGAGCGCATGCATTTTATTACAGTGAATATTATAGTATAAGGCCCATTGTCACCCTGTAGCATTACTTATTCATATAGGTACTTACCACACATGTTGTCGTTCTCTCGAAGTACTGAGACTGAAGCGATAACTTCGGAAATGACGGTCTCAAGGCCAATTTCAGGGAATGAAATGTCGTTTTGTTCTTCACCACATATTGCATGTTAATAGCTATAATATTATAATTTAAAGTAACTTTTTACATTTTGTATAATAATTATCATCGTGAAATAAACATTAAGCTTCAATATAACTGGTATTCATATAAGTTTTAAATATAAATTTTACTGTTTTATACAACCTTGGAGATCTTGTGCTTATCGTATTTAATTTCTGAGGACAATTAGCTTGTTCAAGTTCAATTTTATAATCAGTTGGACCTTAGGTTGGTTGTTCTTATCATAACAATATGACCTTCTGGCTATGACCTCTGCCAAAGATATGATTTCCATTGCAACATAATGAGAAACTAATTAAAGATATTTAACGAGAATACAAGAAGTTTTATTTATTTCATGGAAAAATAAAAACTTCGCAATAAATATGTTTTAGTATTTAGTAGATGAAGCTTTTTTTTTTAAATAAAGATTACTTTATAATTACTACAGAACCATTCAAATTTAGTATAAGTATTTCATTCACAATAAACTTTATTTAAATTTTTAGCTTTCTTTTTTGGTAAAACATGAAAGTTGGCACTAAGAAACACCCTTTTTAATAAAATACGCCATCCCTCATAAATTCAATTGATGATATTAATGAAGTTAAAAAACGTATACAGATAAAATACGAATGATAAATAATATTAGGCAATATTAGAACAATTATAGTCGGGTTACAAAATACCTATCGCAAACTGGTCTAGGCATTGTGAACTAGACACGAGACCCGAAGTTGCATGTTCACGATTAGTAAGGCTATGCTCATATTAACAAATCGTGACACTGTAATCTACGTTGCTTGAACATTTTTAAAACTCAAGAACTAAAGAAAATCACCTGAATTATATAAAATAACTTGCATATTGGATCATTTTTATGTTCAAGATATGATTGATTGACTTGCTGTATAGGTATCCGTTTCTGCTTTAATGTATTTTTCTTTTATACGTCTAGTACAAAGAAACAATGTAATAGCTATGTATGTCGTACATTTTATGTAGATTAGTCAAAAACATTAACCTCTGTGTCAGTTTTAGATTCGTTTATTTATAGTCACTACTCTGCACCTAACAAACGAAGCATCGGGTTACTTTTCTCATTAAATGGTTTATCCAAAATAAAAAAAAATTCAAATTTGAGAAAGTGATATTTTATTACAAACTAGTTTTCGTCCGTGGCTTTGCCCACATCTGGATATCGGTTATCGCGGTAAATAGTAGTAGTAGTAGTGCTACTCCAAGAATTAATATATCTGCACGCCAAATTTAATGGAAATCGATGCAGCAGTTTAGCCATAAAAGCGTAGCAGACAGACAAAGTTACTTTTTAATGTATAATATTAGATTTAATTATTATGCGCTTCTCTAAGATTTTTCTGAATGCTACACAAGTAAGTTATTAAATTGCATAAGCTACGTAACAATTTATTTTATATATGTGTCTAAGAATCAATTTACAATTAACATATACCATCAAATTATAATCGAATGTTTTATTGAAAATGTTAGCATTTAATAATGTTTATTTTACAAGTAAAATTTCTCTGCAATTATCATCTACTGTAATACGTTACACGTGACCTTTAGATTTTGTTTATTTTATTTAAAAAGACATAATATCTTTATCCCTTCTTTTTAATAATTAGTTATGAATAAAACCTGTAATTTAGTTGAATTATATTTAGGTATACAATAATGTGTAAAAAATGTACTTCCGTTATTGACCCCTTCGGTAAAACTAAAAAATATTTTATCATTATTTTGAAAATGTTATATTATAGCAATAGATAAGAAAGTGTTCACTTTGTTGAGACTACTGTCGTCCACTGAACCAGAATGAAGGCCTAATTTATAATTTGTTTTTTTTTGTATATTGAAGCGCACTAAAACATCTGTAGCGAAGAATTGGTCCTAAATATGTTATGAATATGTGACGATAAATAACGGCTGTGGCGCACCAAGCATGATCACCTGGCTTGGTCGGAGGATTTGCAGCCTTTGTGTCGGAGGGACATGAAAACCTGTCCCCCATAATATGATATCAGTATTGACTCTTAGTTGGCGGTTTTGGGCAGCTTATAAACATCCAATGGCAAGATTACTTAGCTACAAAGTTTGTCTTGCCAGTCCCCAACCCGCACTTGACCAACGTGGGGACGTATGGCCCTAACCCTCTCCTGAGAGAAGACCCAAGCACAGCAGTGGGACATTATAGGTTGTTGCTGATAAATAACGACAACACGCCGACTTCAGAATGACTTCTAACAAGGAAATTATAACCAAATAGATTCATTGATTCTATTTTCTTGGTGTGAAGGGGTCCTTATTAGTGTGGCGCCAGCAAGTTCGATGACTGGCTTAAATGTCTTACAACACACACATGCAGCACGAAAATAATGTAATAAATCAATAGAAAGCATACAACACAAAATGATGGTGTTGCAAGTAGTCTAATTATAATTTGCCTTATAATATTGTTTATTTTTACTATATTCCTTATAGTGATATGACTTGCGGTAGTAGGTTTTTATCCTTATTTTTCTCTTATATCCTTATACAAATGCCAAAATACATGACAGCAAATAATCAAATAGCATTTTAGATACACTAGATAGGCAAAGAAGAAAAACTAGGATGCCTTTTATTTATAAACTAGTTATGATTAATTAAAATAACATTACAGACCTAATGATTGTTAGCACATTTGATAAGTTAATTAAAAGCATCTACAAGCTGTACTCTATTCGATGCTGTATTGAAATTGACTTGTAAAAGTAAATGAGGACAAATTTACTCAAAAATTAATTTACGTAACGATTTCAACTTTATGTCAAAATTTAAGTTCAATTGGTGCCAAAACTTTTTGAGTTTTTGAAGGACTTAAAAATTATACGTATATGGTACATTTTTGGTATATTTTTATATGCTTCAAAAAATTTAATTAGTTACGTACAGAATTATATAAAAGAAAATAATTCTAGCAAGTGGTTAATAATAAATAAAACCTTGGAAAACTGTCAAACAAATAGAAACCCTTATTTACGTAAAAAGTACGTATTGTTGTTGACGTGTGTTGTATTTCAACATTTAACAAAATCATTATTAGAAATAGTAATATTATTAAACATTAAAACTTTAAAAGGACAATGACCATTGCACTGATTTCCTAATCAGTATTCATAATTATTAAGTATGACCTTTCAGAGCGTTTATTGGTAATTTGTTACGTTAATATAATATAAATGGTGATTAGCAAAAACTGCACATGCAATAGTTATAACTTTAAGTTTTACTTAGTAAATATAAATTGCGGCCTTTGAATCCTTAGCTAGTGTAATCTATTGCACATATAATGTCGAGGTCAATTAGATCATTATAACGCTTTTTTATTCAGTTGATAAATATAAGTTTTGAAAGTTCAAATATTATTATTATTATGTAAGTCCACTAACATCGCGTAAAAGACCAAAAATTCTGTGATTAATGCTCCAAGAACAAGGATATATTCAATGTTACCACTCTCAAAATCACCTCGTACGTAGGAGAGCCACGCTTCGGCATGCATGGGCCGGCTCAATCGGAGTGATACTACAACCTCACGTCAAACCAGTGTGAAACAGAGCCTGCGCTATGTTTCATCGAATGGGTGAGCATACCGGAGGCCCATACCTCAACCCTCCCCTCATCCCCCTACCCATCCCCCAAAGGCCGGCAACGTACTTGTGTTGCGAGTGTCCAAGGCGGCGGTAATCGCTTACCAGCAGGCGATACGTATGCTCGTTTGTACCCTGATCTATAAAAAAAATCAACACATCTATATATTGCTTTGCTTTGCATTGCTCTAAGGTCGACTAGTAAAAAATACCTATAGCGTTTAATCAACCTTTATATTTTTAATGAAAATAATAATACGTATAAAATCAACGAATGTTCTACGGAGTGTCATCTTACTAACCTATTTCGACTTGGTAACTCCTGTTCTTTACTGATTTTGGGATTTTTTTAAAATGTATATGATTGGTCACTTGTAGTACCTTATTATTTTCTATTATTATATATAACTACTGTTAACGATTATATAATAATTAACAGTAGCCTTAAAAAAATATGAAGAGAGGCAAATGAGGCTACATGAGCCCAGTACGCTAACATGTCATAGTACAGAGAATGTATTTCATAACAGGTCAGTTCACTCATATAATGATATTGGTAAATGAAACCTTGTTTTATTTTATATAGTACTCAATAGCCGCTAAACTTACATTTTTGGGTATAAATAATATGAATATAATTCGGACATCCAACACACTACGCCATCTAGGTCCAAACTAAGTAGAGCTTGTATTTTAAGATCTTTATCTATTTATTGTTAACCCGAATAGAAAGCCTAACTGTGTCTATATTCCAACAACGCAATATAACCATTGCAATCTTTCACAACAACTCGTTGTACCCGCCTAGGTCGCAGTACGATGTCCATTTAATACATTCATACTTGACTAGCCGTACTTATGTTCCAGGCAATCTATATTTTGCTAGTATGAAATAATGTTACTAAAATGAAACAGAATAGAATACAGAAATATTTAAAATAAAAAATAGAAAGATACGTTTTAATTTAAAATATATTAAACTTACTTGAAACATTCCTTGGAAATATAATCGTTTGCTATTAGACCAAAAGTAAAAATTCAAATGAGATTAGTTAAAGTACGGTAAACAAATTGGGTGAACGAATTAAGCTAGGGGATAACAGAACTAAGACAGGAATAATTTGTACAGTCTAAGTTGCGTTCCCATATGTTCATCTTATACTTGGAGATATCACTAAAAATAATTCCTAAATTGATTTTTAAAGATCACTTCTATGGCTCTGCCTTATACAGTAAGAACTATACATACTTTTAGAAATGTAATATAGATATGTTACTTAACTGTTACTACCAACCGAAGTAAATAAATACAAATATAACCTTCGATAATCCCATCACAAAAATACAATTAAGTTTAACAACTATATTTACCTCGTAATAAACAATCTTGTTTAAATTAAAATAAAAAACAAATTATTTGAAAAGGATTATAGAATCCGCTATTTTTTGGTACAAATACGACAGAGGATCGTCATCTTTGTATCCGGTTAAAATAGAATGTCACCAGAAATCCTTGAGAGAATTCTAGTATTATCTATACTTTAAAATATAATAACTGTATTTAAAATAAAAATTCCACTTTACGATGCAGTTCATAATACTTAAAAATATATACAAAACTTATTATTAAAATTTGTTCAATAAAAATGTGCAATTAATTGAATTAATTGCTTTAAAAATATTACAGGCAAGTATTTTTGAACTCTAAATATGTAATTTAAAATTGAAATTTTAAGTAATCTAAAACTGTAAATAGAATACGTTTACTAGTATTCCTCCCCCAAGGTCTCTAATATGTATTACCCTAAATATTAATGGGGAATATTTGCTACTAATTTTGTTAAGTATATGTACGTACAAAGCAAATGCTACAATAAAATATACGTACTCTAAATATCATTAAACATAATTTCTTTAATAATGTTTCATTTGCACAATGCAAAAATATTCAAAGGTCATGGAACAGGCATTAATATCGAATTGCCGAATACGTAAATGAACGTTCAAAATGATCCGCAAATGAAGGAGCACAGAACAGGTTGGTTAAGTTCAATATATTATGTTACCAAGAGCCCTTGAGACAGTCTTTCAGTTTCCACAGCACGCAAAAGATTTAAACGATTCGCAATGAATTGTTTGGCATTTTAATTAAACTCCGTAAAAGGCCCGAAGGGATTGTTTGCCTCTCTAAAAATAATAAACAGACCAAAGTGGATGCCAGAATTACAACTAAAGTTATTTAACTACCTATTAACAATGAAGTCTCATGTATAAGTTTATATATGAACGTAAAGGAATATGTTTTGTACTATCTTAATTGAGTTCAAACTCGTTACTACATAATGGAAAATAGTTGTCAACTGTTTTATTTTGTAAAATAATATATAAATGATTGTAATTATCATATATTTATTATTAAATGAGAATAGTAGAACAGTAGAACAATTTTTGTGTTTCACAAAAATCTATTAACTCTATTCTTAATTTTTTCTATTCAAGTTACATTTCGAAACTAAGGTTTCGTATATGTTACAGTAACCGCTATCGACAAAATATTATATACCCACCGACTGCTATTTCACTTTAATTATAAGTTATCATTAACATGCCAGTGCTAAACTATCTATAAGGGTTATTAAAATGGGCAAATCCTAATCGGTTAAAAATAATTAACTCGATGCCAATGCTGTGGGACCCTAGGCAGGATTTGTTATTACTACTAGTATTAACTCAAACTTCTGCACAGGAAAACATGACTTAAATTATTAAAAAATGAACATAAGGACATCTGATACCTGATACGGGATTTTACTGCAATCAGAAAATAGGCATCATCACCTGGTTGAGGAATACTGCACTTACAATGCATTACCTCCTTAGATTTGCATTAGAATTTCTAAATCGATTACATCCATTTCAAAATATCACTCTTACTTTTCACCCGACAGCTAAAGGAGGGTGAAGTTTTTCGAATATATGTATCTATGTATGTATATTTCTTTCATCAATATATCAAAATAAAGAAATTTTAACGATGATTACGAATATATGTATAACGTAAATGTTTCATACAAATTTTAGACGATGAGATGCTATAGAGTTTCATCAATACTGCTCATACGAGTTCAATTTTTAATAAACACAAAATTATATAGACCAGTTATGTAGTCAATTGCGCTCGAACCATAAGGCATTCACTGTTTTAAACATAAGTAACAGGTTTTTTTTAAATTATTAACTAACTCGTGGATAACAGTCGTGACTGTCTTGACATATTGAAATTTTAGACATGGCTGGAGAAGTCTGATTGACATATGTGGAAATCGTTCACCAAGAATATGATAGAGTGATTTATGAAACAATAAGGAGTTGATTTTTTTTTTCTAGCAGCTACACCGATGTTTGCGAGGTTCAGGAAGTAAGTAAGGAGTAAGAACTTTGTTCTAGAGAAAATTAACTAAATAATTTAAAAAAAAATTTTGAAAATATATGTTAATTTTAAAATTATGTTTTAAAAATATATCTCAATTGTACTTGTATTTGCGTGTTATCATTCGTATTTGATCGACTAATAATCGACTGTCAAAATAAACCAAAGAGAGATAACATAAATAGATCATTTAATTGAACATTATAAGTTTATATCATTGTAGTGAACGATATAACATCGAGATTATATCTTATATATAAGCTAATTACTGCTACATTTCAATAAATCTAATCGTGTTCATATCATTAAAATCTCATAATGGCAATATTTGTCTTTCTCACTGTAAAAAAAATACTTATGGGCTTTAGACCATTTCACATTCTTGGGGTCTGTATACGTAACATCATTTCAATTCAAAAGTACTCAAAGCAAAATGTGGTTGAGTAAAACATAAGTCCATAGCATAATTTTTATATCTTTTTTTTTTTTTTATATTTAAGCGGCCAAAATGACTCTGCCCTGCCTGATGGAAAGCATGAGCAGAATCCAAGAGTGGTGGTCACCATCCTCAATGCGAAAAAGAACAATGCAGTATGGTGACCCACACTATGGCGGCCTGGGGGGAAAGGGGATGGTGAGGAGGATAGGGGGCGTTGGATTGGGGTATGGGCCTCCGGTATCCTCACTCACTCGGTGAAACACAGCGTAAGCGCTGTTTCACACCGGTTTTCTGTGAGGCCGTGGTATCACTCCGGTCGAGCCGGCCCATTCATGCCGAAGCGTGGCTCTCCCACGGTATCTGCAAATAAATATATTTATGTAAAATATATGTAAGGATATTCGATGGGATTTTTATCGTATTATATTTAGAAAAGCCGCGTTGATTTAAGCACAAGTGGGCTGACTCAAAGTGCGGTAATACTCTCGTACAAAAAGATCAACGTAAAATGACAGCATTCGTACTGTCGTGTTCCGAATGCCCAACCGAAAGACCAAAGCATCACTAAGGCGCTATGGTGTGGCTCACTATGCTGCATTGTCTGCATTCGCAATCAGTACGGTGACTACCAATCTTTGAATGTTGCTCATGCTTTCCATCAGGCAGAGTAGAATAACTTAGGCAGGCTCAAACATAAAAAAATGATTTCTCTATTCTTATTGCTGATATTCTTAAGATGTCTTAAAATACGTACGATATAGTCTGTGCCTTATTAAATTTAATTCTTATTAAACTTTTTTCTTTTGTAGAAAGAATCACATTGAAATAAGTTTATTATAAAATTAAACCCCCGAAAAAAACTGAAAAGTGAAAATTAACAAATATTTAACTTTAAAACTAATTACTTAAATTAATGTAAGTATACTAACGTAATTTCGGGTCGGCGCCCATTGTTGCTATAAACTACATGCTTATTTTTTGTTTGCCTTCAAAAAAGCTATCTACCTAACTTAAGCTATTAACTGTTTTATAGTTACTATTTTAATGTAATATTCTATTTATGATTTATATATTTTATATTTGTTATTATTAATACACAACCCAACATTAAAATTTGTGAGTAAACAATAAGTCATCCCTTTTGTTCCCCTTTAGTGTACCTCCTTCGTTTTTTTTTGCGTCGGTTAAACATGTGATTCTAATAAATGTTTTATAATTACACTTTTTCACTATTATTCCCTTTACTTTTGTCGAAAGTATTTTAGTTTTAAATAAGGTATATAAATTGAGTAGGTAATCAGATAGTGTATCATAAAAGGGAGGCAGTGATTGCATACTACAGTGCCGTTATTTTTGACATACTCCACTTTTTTGGAATTATTATATATACTATTAAAAGAAATACAAAAACAATTATCTAACATAAAATGAAATAGTAATTACAAAATTATTATGAAAATAATTTGGTTTGCCTTCTTTCAAATAATATCTAATCTGTATGAGGTAATTATTTTTTTTTATACTTATGAATAATAAATACTTATATTTAGAGCAACTTTTTGTTATTTCACGCTTGACCTGTAACTATAGGTGTATTTACATAAGGCTATTAATTACGTCTCTCTATACACAAATCAAAGTCAAACTAATTTTAAAATCATAGGTAAAAGTCAACACTGCAAGTATGTCAAAGAATATTAATTTAAATAGAAAGGAATAGATTTATTTATAGAAAGAAATGAGAGAAACTTACGAATAGTAATAATATGTTATCTTTAAATGTAATATATATAGAAACATTAGCATAAATCGATAAAAATAATTACCTCGGAGCCGCTGTTTTTATTTTGATAATGTATAGTTTGTATGTGAAATTGAATCCTCATTTCACCAGGGAAGATCGCTGACCAACTTACCAACCAATATTCCAATGAACAATATTATAAACCATATACTGTTCATTGGATATTTGAATAAATAAAGTGCATCTGCATAGCAATGTATGTTGCCAAATGATAACATGTCATTGATATGCAGAAGAAACAGCGTGGGCGACAGGACCGAGCCCTGAGATGCGCCAGCGTTTATCTGCAGAAAATCGAGGCTACACCGTATCAGAAGTTCCTAATGCGGCACTGATGCAGAAAAGCGGCAATCCAGCTACAGAGTCCAGAAGGCAGACCGAATGCCGAAAGCTTGGAAAGAAAAGATCCGGTGGACGGTCTTGGCCATGCCTATCCATAGCCTCACCCTAAAGGTGTTTGACGTATGCTAGAAGATCATCCTTAGAGCGGTTCGGTCTGAAACTATATTGCCAATCATTTAACAAGGAGTAGCAGAGTCCAGGTAGCGGACTAATTGGTTGTTGATAATGATAATCGCCTTTTTTGAGTATATGTTGAACATTTTACTCCTATAATATCAAGCATTATGGAGTCGCAGGTTGGAATGGTAGGTAGCATATACGCTGGGCATCCGCTCTGATGTAGGCCCTCTTGCATCGCCTAGTAGCTTTATTGTACATCGCTTTAGGCGACCAACATCAAGGTTGCCATAAGCGCGGGCACTGGCCCATGCGCGGTAAGTTGATTGTTTGTGTCCAACCGCATAGGAGCACCCGCGATTAAACCAGGGGCGGGTATTTACGCTGGCGACATCACTGTGGGAACATAATTTTCCATACCGACAGCAATTTCGTCAGCGATGACGTCCGCTTTGATGCCACTGGCAAGCAAGCATTATTTTTTAAATTACATTTGTTATTATTTTCTGTGTGTTGAACCTAAATAGTTATAAAACTTCGTTTCATAAGTTGATAGCATTAGTGTGTCATGCAAAATATTTAAGCAAGGATTACAAAAAGCTGAATTGAATTTCTTGTCCACCAACGATTTTTCAAGGTCCTTCTTTCACGGTACCCTAAATGCATTCCGCGCTAACTTAAGGTCTTCCAGTTTACAAGGTGAATGCGTTTCGAGGCCATTGAAAAAAAAAACAGAAAGAGTTTAGATTGGACAATATCATAAGGTCGACAACCTTTTCAATCGGCTTAGTGTATTTTTGGGCATTGAATTATTTTCTTTCGAATTTTAAGTAAGTTATTACTGTTTCTAAGTGTAAAAAATTAGAATTTCTGCATGCTCCCTTCTTCTACATAGCTCATTGGAAACGTTTCGGATTGGATTGGATTGGAAATTATTTTAAAACAGTTTATCAAACTTCTGGTGGACTTATTCGTGGATGGTAATGAATTATTGTAGAAATCAAACAGATTGATTGTTGCAAAAAAATAGAGTCGTAAAAATAGATTGACCTATTTTTCAATATATGAGAAGTATGGAGAAATTGTATAATGACAATTAGAACTGTGTTTATAACTCAACTGAATACAACTTAAACGTACTCATAATTTACTGATAATCGTATTTAGTAATGCTCTAGTTTCAGCTCTCTAAATTTAATACTCTAATAACTTGACTTTAAGCGTTACTTTATTATTTGTCTACGTACTTTAATTTACTTTTTTACATGACGGGAAAAAGCAGTTTAATACATACTCTTATACATATAAATTTCATGCCGAGTTTCAATAGAAACTTCGAACCCCGAGATTGCATTTAAATGCTCTACCATGCCACAGACCTTGTCAAATATTTCTTTCTCCTGACTTATACACAACGCACTGTCAATTTTTACGATACTTATTACTACGATATAATTTAGCGAATGTTCTTAAATTGCATTTTTTTACTTTTATCAGAAGTATAAAAACGTCTTCTCTGTTTGCTGTCTCTCTCACTTTTATTCAATAGCGAAGTAAGACTACACCAGGATCATTTGAGGAAAACAACTTTTAAATAAGCATACGATCATCGAGAGAAAGGTCAAGTGAAGGTCAACTGAAAGTCAAATGTAATAAGTTGGAAGACACATACGGTATGCAGTAGAAACAGTGTAACTTAACAATTGCTTCGTGTAATATAAAACTAAACAAGTTCTGCACACGAAACACTCTAATCTTCTGCCTTAAAGGTTACATTACAGCATATGAAAAATACCAATAAGATATACACGATTGCATCAAACAAAGTCGTCTCTTTTTTGCATCAACACTCAACTTTATCATGAAAGATCATGCCAATTAAATACATTCCGTCCAACTTTTTATTTGATTGGTAAACCAAATCGCAAAATTTAGGTTCCGTAACAGGAAAAAACGGAATCCTTATAGGATCACTTTGTTGTCTGTCTGTTGGTCTGTCAAGACCCTTTTTCTCAGGAACTTGTGGAGGTCCAGCTGAAATTCATATCAAATACTCAAGTCTACTGTCCTTCAGAGCTGTGAAAACCTCAAACTTCTAAGCCAACGCAATCAAAAGATACAGCCGTTCATGCTGCAAATTTTTGAGAATCACAAGGGAATCAAAACCTACAGGGTACCAGGGTACTTTCCGTAAACTCAGAATCTTGAAATTTGGTACGAAACAACCTCTTATAGCACAGATAAAGGAAAAACTGCGAAAAGCATAAATTTTAGTTACATCATACAATAAGACGCTTTCGCTGAAATTTTCAACACTCACAAGGGATTCCTAATCTATCTATTCCCGTGTTCTTAGAATCTTAAAATTTGGTACAAAGCAACGTCTTAAAGCACAGATAAGGTAAAAATTGCGAAAATTAAAATATAAATGTTTAGTTCCATCATGTAATACACCTACAGGTTTGTACGGAATACTCGGTGCGCGAGTCCGCCTCGCATTAGTCAGGTTTTTTTGTTTAGAAAGAAACTATATCTGTAGTCACATTGGTATATGGGTTTAGCTATAAAAGCATACCAGGTAGAAAAATAGACACTTTCGAATTTATAGTATCAGTATGGGAATATGGATTTTATAGTAAAAATTCTATGAAAACTTACTACGAATTTTGGTTTCAGGTCAACTTTATTGTGCTTAATGTACTTGTTACTAATTACGGATTCATTTCATTTTTTTGAATTAACTTGACATGGAAATTTAAGACAGAAAGGTACTATATATTTAGCCATTTTAAATATCAAAAGTTTAATTATATACTATGTATGTACATAAAAAACCGAAATGTCAATCCGCACTATCACGCGATGCAAAATCTCCTAGACTATACCCACACATACCACGTTCTGTGGGAACTGAGTTTTGATAGCTTATTGTCTTTGATCGTAAGGCGTTGTCACTACATCGCAACCTGTATATATCTTATAACATGAAAATTGGAGAGTCAGGCTATGTCACCAACGAGCCCATTCAATTGTGATGAAATCACAGCCTCAAAGAAAACTGGTTTCAAGAAATTCTTTATATTTTCTTTTTTCGTCCTTTTTTGGGATTGAGTAAGCCTTTAACTTCCTGTCAAGATGATGCTACAGAGAGGGACTCAAAATATTGTAAGTTTTGAGTGGTAGTTATCAAACTCACAATATGAGATTTTTTATTACTAATATTGTTATTTGTCTTCTCTTGTTTGCTCGTTTGCCAATATTCCAAAAAAAGATATTTACAGTCAAAATCATAGTCCGTAGCGTTAGTACTAATCAATACCAAATTCAATGCAGAAGAGTATCTTCGTGAGAATCGTGACAATAAGTTCAAAAAATGTTAAACTCGCATCAGAACAGGTTACCCGATTGAAAATTCGTAAAACGGAGGGAGAGTAAACCATAAATTTTCATATTTGTGTACGATAGCGAAATTACTGAAGAATTTTATTTTATTGATGTGAACATTTCCTTAGCGGCGTTGTGCACTTTTTGTGATAGCTAAAAATATTAAACTCGCAACAGGACACGTGACCTGATCGAACATTTGTAAGACACAGAGAGAGTAGACCATAAATTGTCATGTTCGTATATGACAGCTCAATAAATGAATATTGTATTTTGCCACATAAATTATAGTACTTTTATACTGATAATTAGGGTAGTTTGTACAAAATTATTCTCTAACCATTCCGAAATATCAAAAACGAACAACGTTAATATTTAAGTTTTCACTTATGCCTGCACTCCCTGAGTGCAGCCGATTTTCTTTTAAATTATGCTTGTTAACAATTTCTTAAAATTTAAATAAGAGAGTTTTGTTAAATTTTAACCTGTATATATCAAAGAAGACTGCGCAGAGAAGAGGGCAGCAATATTTCAAAGATACCACAGACGTTCATTCTTTTTGTGTTATTAAAGTTTATAATTCGAGGATTTTCATTTATTAATTATAATTATATATGTAGATACGCATCTTGTAACTGACCTTAGTTTTTCATACACTTAGTGACAAAAACAACATCAGATGACGTAGGATTTACTTTGTATGTATATGACAGATGAAACTTAATGTTGGATATTAAATAAATTTAATTAATATGACCATTACTGTTTCACATACACTGTTTTCAAATTAATATACCCTTATATTTGTAGTAATTGATTTATTGGAAAACTGTTAAAGACATTTTGCATTTTGGTTTACTGGTATTACAGTAGTTGATGGTGTCCTAAAATTGATTGCCTTCTTTTTCTATAGGAGGTAGGATAAGATAAATTTATAGTTTTAAGAACCATTAATCTTTTTTAAGTAGTGTCAACATTCAACCGCTGAATAGTTATATCTAGACTTAGAGATTGAGACCATCTTGCTGTCTCTATTCTTTTTTACAGGAAAAGTGAGTTCAAAACTACCGAGTCGAGTCACTTTTTGGATACTTGAAAAATACTGCATACAAGACAATTAAGTTTATTGACATTCAAATAGAAAGTTAAAAATTATTTAAAAGTTTGTGTAAGAGCTTAAAGAATATACGCAAGGCTTTGATTCAAAGCATTATTTAAAAGAACCTGTCATGTTATTTGTATTAAAGACAGGAAATGAAACCATAGTGAAAACTTTATAATATATCTTCATATAATATAATCTTTTAGTGATTGCAATATTTTACTTTAAATAAAATGTAAGTGAACATCGGTCTGAAAACAATTTTTGACAGATAAACTAAAACCCTATCATGTAAAAACTTTTAAATTTAAATAATTAATGTCACCCAGGACATTATTATCACCACACTATCAAACTTGGTTTAGTAGTTTAGGTGCTACGATGGGTCTTACAAACAGACTGTCAAAAATAAATATTTTCAGATACAATAATCCTTCCATCTGGTTTCAACGTAGTGGGGTGAAAATAAGACATTCTCTAAATACTACTATTGACACCACTCACATAAAAATAAGAAAAGCCGTTTAGGCTCTAGAGTGCACCAATGAAATATACACACATTTGAAAAACATAAACATCCCTCTTTCGCAGTCAGGTAAAACGGTTGTGTACCGCTGTAAATGTAATAAAAAACAACAGCTTTGTTTTACACTTATAATGTATTTAACTTATTAAGTCTTAACATATAACTATGGTATCATATCACTAGAGGAGTTTAATTCCTCGCCTTGGGCGCGGGCGCGGGTGCGGCCTCCTCTGAGTCTTTGTACCAATCCTCGCTGCAAACAAAAATAATGATTTAAACAAGCGTTTTAACATTTACTGCTTCTATTGCGATTAATTGTAGTAATAATCACACTTATTAATGTTATCTATTTCATGCTTCCTATGACAGGCTTTTAAAAATTAATTAATAAAAAATAACTAACAATAGCATTGCTATTTGTTTAAAACGATTAGGCCTTTATTGGTTTAAAAGTATAAAATGTGAGTAATGTAACAAATTTGGAACAACTGTAAACAAACAGATTAAAAGCAATTAAACATTAAATGCCTAAAATAATTCAAATTCTAAAATATTTTAAAAATGGTTTTGTCTAGATGTAGACCGAAAACACGAGTGCTTAGCCTGTTTTACCATTATAATTTCTTTGACACTAGATTATAAGCAAAGAGCGATTGAAACTTACCATCCGCGCACATTCTCAGGTGCGTCACACCTCTGTGACTCTTCATTGTAGACCTCTCCGACCTGGCAACCGAGGTCACGGGGCTCGACGCCGTTGAGGCATACGTAGAACCGTTGGCAGTCAGTAGGGTGGGCGAACTTCGGGTGGGCGACGATTTGACCTTGGGCATTTACTTGCTGTTCTTTGGGGCATTCGAAACCATCCTTTGTTTTTTCTGAAATGGTTACATTCACATAAATATTTTTAAATGCTTCATTCGTGTGGTGATGGATTAAAAATAAAGAATGTCACCACCCCCGTTCATTGATAATGATCATGTTTTCTTAGCCGATTTCGGCCAAGGCGGCCAGTCTCAACGAAGACCAACCTACTACGCAGGAGATATTATAATGCACTAGTGTGTGTGCAAACACAGGTGCACACTCTGTTCCCTCTCTTTCATTATCCGATGGGACGGTTAGCCGACCTATTCATTACATGGGTGTTGTAAGAGGTAACTAAGGGTACAAATTCCTCAAAATGACATCAATTCAAAGAGAAGCAAACAAACCCTATCTATATCAACTCGTCTGGCCAGGATGGTATACTAAACTTAAACCCTCTTTCTGAAGAGGGGCCTATGTATAGACATAGGCCTCTCTTCAGAAAGAGGGCTTATATAATATATAGTCTACAAATGGTAGTGGACTATTAAAAACTGTTGATGATGAAAATTATGATTTGTAACGTATACAATTATATACAATAAATTATACTACACTTATAAGGCAATAGCTTATCATCATCATCATCAGCCTACCACAGTCCACTTCTAGACATAGGCCTCTCCAATTTGACTCCACTTGATTTCGCATCCAGCTCCTACCAGCCGTTTTGCGCCGACCATCACTCCACATAGCCAGCTAATAAAATACATGAAATAGAAAACAATGAGATAGAAAATTATGTTCAAGAGAATTATTAATGTAAACTCTTTTAACTTAAATATTTGAAACCCGGATGAGTCAGTATTCTTTCTGTTATGGTAAATTTTCTTAATATGAATCTTATCCAGGTAGATTTATCGCCCTCGAAACGCTAAGCATACTAAATTTCATGAAAATCATTGTAGTAATTTCCGAGATTCTAATTATAGATATACGAGAATTGCTTGTTTAAAGGTAGATATTTGATTATACTTACTGTCCATAGCTTGACATCCCTGTCTTGCGGCAGTGTCGGGCCACACGCAAGTTCCAGAGTACTCATCGAAATGAAGTCCAGCGGTACACTTGACCTCAATAGCCTCTCCTTCAATACAATTGTAGAAGACGTTGCACACGCTCTGGTCGGGATGAGCGAAGAAACCGTTGCGGCGGGGGCATAGGTTGTTTGAATTGGCAGGTTCTGGAGAAAAATGTATAGATAAGTATAAAGTAATAAAGTAGCAGATCATATCTCCAGTAAAAAAAACTGTGACTAATGTATTTACTATACGGGTTGTTGAAATTAGTTCAATCTGCTTTGCCATTCAAAGCCTTTGTTTACGGCTATGATTAAAGAAGCGTTAATAAACAAATTTCAAATCCACCGTAAATTTGTTTTTCGATTATGAAGTTATGTTCAAATTGAACATGTTAAGAGTTATCGAAAAAAATACTAAAATATGCTTTTAACCTTTTAACTATCTAGACCTATAATTCAAAGCCTGGTTGGGTTTTAATAAAGACAATATTGCTAAAAAATTGAGACATCCGAGCATAATTAAATGTCAACCACTAAAGCCTATGTTTTACGTAAGAAACTCAAGTCTCATCTCTCTGATTAAACATAAGTGTAGTGAACTTAACAATAAAAGTAATATTGTATATGCCATTGCACATCTTAGCAAAAATTACTAAGACCTCAAACATGATGCAAAACGTCGATCATTAAAAACTGCTTTTTTAAAATGGAATTATTTATCAAAACTAGAATTACTACTTTTCTGAATAGAAATGTCTGGGAATGGTCTAACCTTGGCTCTTGATTAAGTATAGGAAATGACAGTTGCATTCCGATATTCAAGGAAGTTAATCGACACGGTCTCTTTCGCTCCCTATAGGTAAGGAAAGATTGTTATTAAACATTATTTATTATGGTTTATCGTGGTTCTGTCTTTTGTGGGAATCAATCAATCGATCGGAACATTTTTTCTAAGAACGGATCGGATATAAGAACTACTTAAACGACTTCTATTTTACATTATACCCACGACTGAAATGAATCATCTGGTATTTATGTCCGGTAATCCCTGATAAAATTTGGGCGATTCTTTCTTAAAGAATCAATCGTTAAGGCGCTCGAAAACATTACCTTCCTACAGAATTCTGATTGGTCGGGGATTCAAAAAAGGTGTCTGATATTTTAGTTAATTGATTGGTTGGCAAAAAAAATTATAATTCTAAGAGCCATTTCATACTTTTAAGATGTTTCTAATCATCACTTCTTAACTATATTCGATGTAAAGAAGTTTATTTTTTAATTATTTAAAAATTTACTGCTGCAAAGAGGCCTTTAGAGGTTTATGAACTTACTGTGTAGTCACTGTGTACTTAAAACCCAAGACACGAACATTTTGTCATTGCATTCCACATGCTTAAACACAGTAAACACAGACTTAAATATTAATTTTATGGCGTCTTTAATAGAACTGCGAATATTTCTAATAATTATAAAATTTGCTTAGGATCCTACACAAGTAAGAGGAACTACAAAATAAGCTTTTTCAAAGGCTATAAAGTGTAGTAGACTAGACTATTAATCGTTTTCTTTCGTAGATTTCACATTTATTCATGTTTCTTTTAATTTACATATAATTTACTAGACATTTATGTTGGTTAAGCTAAAAATAAATCTGAATATCTTAACGATATCTTCATTCTAGATACTGCTATTTTCAATAAAATGTCAACACTAATTTCTAGTTAAGTATTAGTTTCACTTCGGCACAAATAATACCTAAACTGAATATATTATGAACGACTCGATATTAACAATTAAAAACTAACATTAATACGTGCTCACTTGGTGTTCTAGCCTCTATTTAATATTTTATTCTAGACAGTTAGTCGTAGAATAATTAGTCATTTATTAAACAGGTTTAAGTTGGCCTAGAAAGTCGCTGGACTGACCACTGACCTAGCCGGTCAGAGGTAGGCAGGCCTTCACTTAACAGAAATTGTTGTAAACGACCTCAATCTATGTATTGTATATAATTAGTACATTTTAAATACCTAGCTCGTATTTTATTTTAATAAAGTGAAATAAAGAATTTGTGTATTTTTTTAACATGTCAGCAGTGCATAAATACCATTTTAATTAATTTGTTTTTATCTAGATGCTTAGGTTGTTAGGCATACAGTACCCCATGACATGACAAAAAAGCAGATTTTGTAAACCCTTTGATACAGGTCTTAAGCCAACGTTTTTGGATAATAAATATTTGGCAGCCCAACTCCTTTCACTGAGTTACCTAAAATTAATTTTGAGGTGATTGCCCTGTGCCTGATAAACAGCTGCAAGGGAGCTAACGCGAGTTCTTGATAGATTCCATCAAGAACATTTTGTCAAAATAAACATTAAACTTTTAATTATACTTATGAGTAACTTAAAATAATTTTTCATCAGTTATTTTGTATGGTATAGAAATATGTACGTACATACGTAGGTATAATTTTTTAAAGACAAATTCTGTACTAGGAATATGCATCCGTTGTCACAGCGACAAGCATACATGAAATGGACACAAAGAATATCCAGACTCAGAACAACTATTTATGGATCACACAAAATGCTGTCCCACATGGGATTGACCCACGGCACTTGGCGCAGTAGAAAGCGGCGTGACGACTGTTTAAATAACTAGGCCAACCGTTTATTCAGATCAAATTTATGTTAAATAAATTATCACATTATTTACTTACGCAGTTCATTCCTGTCACCGCAGTCGACATTGAAGGGCTGGTCACATTTGTTGATCTTCCTGATGGTGGGGTCGAACACTAGACCGTCGGGACATAGCTTGGTGGTGGCGATACCATCGCGACATTCATAGAACTTGTCGCACTGGACGGGATCTTCATATTGGCCGTCTTTTGCGGGACATTTGAAATTTTGGGCACCTGTAAAAGAAAGAATTGTTTAATAAATGTTTTTCTAATAGCTTTTTTAAGTATTTAGTCATGTGTGTTCATTATAATTTGGTTTCTACAGTAAACACAATTATTTGGTCACTTCTAAGCACTTTCCCTCTAAAAGCTACATGCTAGAAGAGAATTTTTTGTACCACTTTAACCACAAATTGAGATAACTCAAAGTTACTCATATTAGTAGTATTTACCTATTTCTTTATATCGTTCATTAATGATATAAAGAAATAATGGGCAGGAAAAAATTTAGTCTTGCAAAACTTTCTTCAGTAATATTTATATCTGACATATTTTTAAAACGTTACCACTTGCAAAATAGCCACAAGTATAATAACTCATCATTATTTTATTATAATTTCACTTTTAGTTAAAAAAAATATTGCCACTTGCCATTAACAGTTCCGGTAAATCAGGCCTGACAAAAATCAAACCGGTTAGAAAGCGTATTTAGGTAAAAGAGGTTGTTTTTACTGCGCGAACTAAGAGTGGGACAGATCAAGTTTTTTTGTTACATAAGTGCGTAATATTACATAACTGTTAGCACACATGCGAGCGTCACTTATGTAGTACAAAGTATGGCTGTCTTTAGTTCTCTATATTATTGGTAGTGAGTACATGTTAAGGATAGACTTCAATATTCTTCAAAGAACTAGTATTTAAATAATACTTGCTGATTATCATAGACTGCTGACCACTACAGATCGCGTGTTCTATCTGCATGTCATTTGTCTGTACTTTGTAGTTTAGTAGTATACAAGCATATTAATCTGCATAGTTTCTCACACGAATATATATATATATATTCGTGTGAGAAACTAGAATAAAGACTAGAATAGAAGTGACCAAATAATTGTATACTGCAATGGACAGTTCTTTTTTATTTCAAAATATGGTAAACTTAACCCACTTATATTTGGAATAAGAATAACAGTAGTGCGTGTCTGAATATATATATATATATATATATATATATATATTCAGACACAAAATATTATAATAAATGCAGTTATAACAAAAATAAATAATGTAGAAGAGAATGAATAGAAGATAATTATAAAATCAAGCACACTTGAACTTATTCCACTATATTTATTAAATTTACACTTACCTGACCATTTTCGCCCTTGCCATAAGAGCAAAATCGGTCAGGTATTTTTTTTAAAATTAAATTAATAATATGTTTATTTTCACTTCTATAAAGGTTCCTTAACCCTAATATTTATAATAATATGTGTTTTTTTTTACTCCTTTTTGGAAGACTGGTTGTCAGATTACCAGACCCTTTAGGATTGAAGTTGTTCACATAGAAACAATGTGGAATTAATACACAGAAACAAGCTATTATAAAACAATTTAATTAATATAATGGAATAAGTGTAATCCATCAAGTTCAATCAAAAGTATAAATTACAAATAGAAGAAACAAAATATACTTTCCGCCACTTAAATATTTTAATTTTGAAAGAGTTTATTGCATTCAGATAAAGTTCGTGTCCAATTTTCACAGAAATATTTAAATTAACGTTTAACGTTACCAGAGTAGCCGTTACTATGCAAGTTGAATAGTATTAAAGTCAAGGTTGGGTCTCATTAATATGTGAATTATTCAAAAGATCTATTTTTGTGGACCGTCCTTTCTAATATAGTCTTATGTTGACGATCAAGATTTTAAGCTATAAGTAGGTAAATTATGCCATAATGAATCGTCATAAAGTAACATTTACATATTTATCCTTAGTGGGATCAATGTGTGTTCTGTGGGATTTTGTGGGAAAATTTTCAAGAGACGATATTTGAGTTTTGAGGTTAAGATGAAATATTAAAAGGCTCGTTAATTTTCGTTGAACCTTTAACACGTATAATATAAATGACCCATAAAATATTTACGTGAAATTGTCTTTAAATAAAATACCAGGGATTACAGGAAAATAAAATAAACCTTAGTACAAGTATTATAGCCACCATGTATATATATATATATATATACATGGTCCTATAATTATGTTGTAGTTTAAGTTACCTTCAAATCTTAGTTTTTAGTTCCACCCCACACTTCAAAACCAACCAACCACACAACGTTGTGATCCCCTGTCTTTGTAATAATACGAGGAATTGTTTACCCTACAACCAGTACGTGTAGACAAAAGATTATAAGTTTAATAATGTAACATATGATTATAGTCGAAGGCGTTGCGCGCCACTCGGCTGACGCAACGCGAAGTGAAAGTGAGTCGAGTTGCGACACCAGTGCATCGCTCGATGCATCAGAGGTCGAGATCACACTGACCTATCATCAGATCCTATTGACTGTTCAAATGTTTGATCTGTAGATATACAACTCATGTGCATTTATTTTTATCTACGACACACTTATACTTTTTGCATTTAAAATAATAACGAGAGCCATATTACCAAACTTCGTTCTCTATCAGTGTTAAAAGGGTGACCTTGTATTGAAATGATTAAGATGTAGGTAAAGGATAGGAGATCAACAGTATATAGCAAGCAGTTTGTTCTCAAACTAATGAGAGCCTAAGAATTAATAATTATTTAAAAAAACCGCTTAGTTAAATTCATAGGTCGTGAAATCTGTAGATAAATTACGATACATAAGTAAAAATTAAATACAATAGTCGAATACAAAGCTATATTCAGAACAGCCTCAAAAAAAAACACAAAAAATTTGCAACTTACTACCTACTTTATTTAGTAACTTACTATTCTTCGCAATATCTAAATATCATTTAGATATTGCGAAGAATAGAATATAACAACAATAAATTAAAATATGTAACGCGACGATATCATTAAGCCAGCAAAGAATGTCTCGTTTTTAATAAAAATCGAACATTCAAAAATAATCTATCACCTAATAAATTTGGCATTAATAGTTTCGATTATATTAACATATTTTTTGCCTTTCTATTTTAATATGCAGCAGCTGTACAGTGTTTCATAGTTTCCGTTATCACCGTATTCAACAATTAAGTCAGTCTAGTCAGGTCTAATTCAAGTCTAGAGAAAGTTTGAATGCAAAAGTAAATGAAAATAGTTATTTTTTTCTCAAAGCTTGATTTGAAAGTAACAATTCTACAAAGAAATAAAATATCCGGGATGAAAGTCACCTACGAAATTGAGCTACTTCTCTTGAATATTAATATTTATTACAGATTAAAAAGAAGAAATAAATGTATTTGAAACACGGATGTGGATCGGAATCACGTTTTCCTTAGGTGCCATCATCTGCCATCCAAAAATAATAAAAACCTGTTTAAACGTAAGCACGTCAAAGAGTTTAGGCTTTTATACAATTACTGTAACTATGTATAGTTAAACTTATAAAGAGACAACTGTGGACATAACTTGTTTCTCTTTCTCTCTGTTTTGATAAGTTGCGCTATCAATTGCTACAATTAAGTTATTGTTGATAGGCTCTTACTAGAAACAATTATTAAGACCAATAGAATAAACCGTGTAATGATTGTCCGCATGACAATATGAATGAAATATTCTATTAAGTAAAGCAGTGATTACAGGTGCCAAAAATATAGGAAAACAAGCCAAAGGGAAAACGCTTTATTTAATTTATTATTTTTTTCAGGATATGTAAATATATAAATGAAATTAATTCAGTGTGCTGAAAAGAATGATTCGGCATCAAAGCATGTTTCACTTACATATACTAACGGTTTTTTCTGTAGAAATTTCCATTAATATCGAATAATTTCCTGTGTAATATATGACGGTGATTAATTTAGTTTTGTCATCAAATCATCTGATTACCTTAAACTGGGTAATTTATTGACAAATAATGTTTGCATAACACAAGAAGAAGTCGAGCGCCATGACCAATATATGTAAAATAAAATATTAAGAAATGATTACTTAAACACAGATCTTACACAAAATTTTATACCGTTGTGGTTAATCTAAAAAAATATGTTTAAAAAATCTACCAATTAGATTTGGGACGCATAAAATATACATTGGTCAACTTAAACGTTGAGTTAAGACCCAATTTTCAAGGGCCTAATAAAACTTATGTACTGTATGCATATGGCTGGAGCTAAACGCCTTAAATTCCCCGAAGCTGCTGAACCATGTAAAAGATAATAAAAGAGTTGTCAGTCAGAAACAAAAAATATGAATGGAATCGAATATCAATGTACTATTTACATTTATTTGAACACTCAAACTTTTACACCAACATTACAGATTTCCACTTTCTACTCCATTGGTTGCAAAAGACATGATTTACGTAAATTTATGTACGGTGTCAACAGTGCATTGCAATTGTTGATAGAAAATAGTGTTTCTATTTATACAAAGGAGGCAAAAAATGTTGAGCCGGTGAATGTCAATGTCATATTTCAACAATACCACTTGACGATAAGTGTATTGCTTGTTTATTTTCAATCATTTTAATGATATCTAGTTTGCTATAGGTAATCGAAACTTTCTAGTGCAAATTTATTGGTCGTTTTAAACTAGTTCGAAGTCTATTAACGTTTCGAAAAAAAATTTTTTATGGAATTTAAAAAAAAGAATTAATAATTTCAAAAATAACTAGAGATTTTTTTTATAAATATAATGATAATAGAAGGACGTAAAAAATGGTAGTCAGTTTATCCATTTCTTATAAATAAATCTACGCTGATCGTTACTAAAATATTATTTTTATATAACTATAAATATTAAGAAAACTACTAATAAATGAGTATGCCTACATTTCTTATTTACAGATTTTCTAAAAAAATATTTATTGCGTAATAATTGAACAATCATTCAAAGCGTTGTTGATAATATTTATAGTTTTACATTCTACTTAATTCTGTAATGTAACGTAACGCATTCTGAACTTTTATTGTATTTCACTTTAATATTAATTTGTAAAATTACGATATTACCAAGGTATTTTTACATGTATACACCTGGTTATATCCCTGAAAGGATAAGCAAAAAAATTTTTAGACAGAGTCGACAAGTATGAACTCATATCAGAGGTCAAAATCTTTATCTTTTAAACCTCGTTTAATACTCGTTTAATACTCGTAGAAATTTTTTTGGTATTGTAAGAGGTCTATGTCCAGCAGAAAACTGAAGAAGGCTAAGAATGTTTGATATTGTTTCATTGCTGTTTTCTAATCAGTCTAAATTTTGAAAACGCAAACCTATTCCCTATGGATCACGAAAAAATTTACCCCGCAATGCGTGTAGTGAATGATTATATCTTTGATCCTCGTATAAACTGTAACATGTTTTCTTTATTCAAATAAAATTATCTATTCCGAGAAAGAAAGAAAGTGGAGACGTTGATTAGAAATGTGATGAACTAGAAAGTCTTGCATAAAAAGACATATCGAGGTACTAATAAATAAAAGTGGGGAATTCACAATGTTTGCGATTAAGGAGAATGAGTATGTGAAATACAGATATACACGTGAAAACGTAACTTTTTCTGTAAAAAATTTGTTATGTTATAGTAATTTGAGATTAGATTATATATTTGGTCTAGTAGTACATCTCTAAACTCTGCCTCTGCTTCGTTGGTCTAGTGGTTAGCGTAAGCGGCTACCGATCAAGAGGTCTTGGGTTAAATTCCCGTATCAGACTTTTGTTGAATTTTTCTTGCGTGAATTCTAACTAGCAGTCCGGAGTATATAAAGTAGCGGTGTTTTCCGCCCGTGCTTCGAAGAGCACGTTAAGCTATCACATTAAGCCGTCGGTCCCGGTTGTCATGAACATCTATGGCAATCTTTATTAGGAAGTCAGTGCCCTCAAATATACTGAGAACTACTTCAACCTTCAAACTGAGTTTACCATCAGGGTTAATAACCTGTCGCCCCTTGAAAAAACTCATATTCAGATAAAACGGGTTGCACTGGTAGCAGACCCTAATTAATCTAGGGAATAATAATAATAGACGAAGTAAATACAAGTTTATAAGTTTCCAGCTTGTGAAATTACGTGGCTTATTTATTACTTATCTTATGAGTATACCAGAAGCAAAAAAATATAAATCACGCGTTTTCGTAACACTACACAATTATTATATAAAAAGTTTTTGTAACGTTTCATATATCACAACATTTCTTAATAACTGAACACTGACACAGAAATTATTTTGAAACAATTTACGACATCGTTTATGCACCTAAAACCGATTGGCGCTTTAAAACTGTTATTAAATTTTCATAAAATTTGGCACATTTCATTCTGATATATTAATTATTTTCATGGGAATTAACACGGTCGGCGCCGTCGTAACGTATAACAAAAAAAGTTCCTTAAATATTTTTTTGTCGTATACTATAAAAAATTAAATACCATAAACATCACAACCAGTCTTTGAGTATTGCAAAATCTTTTGGTCTTAACCACAAGCTTCGTCTTACAACTTTATCACGTTTTGAAGGATAACCTTTCGCTATGCCAGATGGAGTAAAATGCCACATGACACTATATCGATCGTATATTTATTGGCTATTAATGTATTAACAAACAAATGAATGTCACAGAAATTTGTAAATAATTCGAAGAGGTTATTTATATATACATAAATTAAAAAGATAATTTCTAAAAGGTTCGGTGTTAAATCACTGATCACCAAAGGATTTTGAGTGTTAATGGCGTTAACATATTTTAAACTAGTCATCACAATTTATCACATCACATACAAACAAAAAGATAACTTAAAAATAATTTTCTACCTGAATCGACCAAAGGATGAGCATGTTTTGAGATTATAACTCACAATGCATTATTAGTGGGTAATACAACCTCTTTCCCATTACAAAGTCCATGCAAACATTTACTTTGTACGAAACTAAGGCCTTATAATTTTATGCTTAGTACGAATTTGTGAGCCACATTGAGGTGGGTCGACAGATAGTTGTATAAGGCTTTCACAATCATTACATAGCTTCACTAGTTGTCGTTACGTGGCCAACCAAAAGATTTATATTATGTCAAATTGATAATTAAATCATTGTAGTGGTCATACAAATAACATTATAGTTTATATTCCAGTGACACTTTAGAACAAAGGACCTTGAATATTTAACAATTTTTAAAGTGTTTTCCAGCTGTTTGCTAAATATTTTAACTATATTAATGAAATAAGTGAAAACCGAACGCATTGATGTCTTTTGTATTGATTAATGTTATTTAGAGCAATGTAGAGCAGTAGTAGCGAATAAATGTGTTACTCAAAAAAGAGGTGACACATATTATATTACAAAATAACATTGTCATCGTCAACTAATACCTAAAGTATATTTTAATAATATAAATATTTATACTTTAAATTAAAAGAAAATTTCAAACAATATATTTAAGTCACTGAAAATATTTTTAAATTACAGAAACATATGTGTATACTTACTCGCTAACGCAGTGATTGCTGTCAGTACGATGAACACTTTCATGATGGCCTTTAGGTTACAAAAATTTAATTAATAAAAAAAGGTTTTAATGACTAGATATTGGTCCGATCCCTGTGGCGACCCTGGCGAGACTGACGAACATTGGCGCCGCGCGCGCCTTTTCTTCGCCTGCTCACGTGCACCCGAACCGGTAGGATTTAGGCGTGATTTAACAAATTCTTCTATTAGTTAAACAATAATCATTTCAGCACTACGTTGTGGTATAACCATCAGCTAAATATTTAAATTACATTACATTTAATAATATCCCAGTAGGTTTTATTACTTTCCCAACCAAGCATTTCAGAAAAATTCAAAAGTATTGTCATTTGTGTGACAGAGACGGCCTTGAAAATTAATTGTTCTGAGTTTTGAACGTTCGAAATTTTAATTAATTTTTAAAATGACAATTTGGAAGGTGTTGCCATGTTCATTTAAAGGTAACTGGGAACGATATCAGTCAAAACTCGAATTTACTTTAACAAGAGTTTTCATGGGTTATTTGAGAGTCCCATGTTTAAGGTCTACATCTATAGTGCTATTTTCCA
The DNA here is from genome assembly GCA_003709505.1 of Hyphantria cunea. Taxonomy (NCBI): domain Eukaryota; kingdom Metazoa; phylum Arthropoda; class Insecta; order Lepidoptera; family Erebidae; genus Hyphantria; species Hyphantria cunea. The sequence goes on from PKRV01002130.1 coordinate 144,182, forward strand.
TGCTTTGTATTTGTTGAACCAGTATCTATCTATGTTTACTTCAGCTTACTGCCATCCACTGCTGAACGAAGGATTCCCCGAGAGGTCACCAACCATCCTACCTATTACAGAACTTATCCTGTAATCGTTGGCTGGCAGTGGATGGTTGTGGACTACTCAAAACTAGGAGTTTAGTTTACATCAAGAGTTTACAGCAATTTCAAGATATTTTTTCGGTATTGCGATGACTACCACCACCCCTACGAGCAGTGTGGCGGTGCCCATACACTTGAAAATTAAAGTAAGTAAGGTTGGCGTATGCAACTGCCGATCAATAGGTCTTGGTGTGTGTTGAGTTTTTCTTACAAGGTTTTTTTAACCACAGCCCTCAAGTTGGCTGTGTTACACGCCTAAATCTCGGAAAATAAGTTAAGCTGTCGTCTCGTGTATCACTCGGGTGTCGGTTGTCATGAACATCTATGTTCAATCGTTATTAAGATCACTATCTTCAAATATACCAACAAAAAATTCAACCTGCGATGGTCAAAGTTCGATGCTAGTCGCTTCGTGGAGTTACTGACATTCAGCTAAAACTGGTTGAACTAATAAGCCAACTCGAAATTAATGAAGGCCAGGAAGGAAAAATGTTTTGACTGGTCAGCAACGAAAAAACTAGTTTCCTTTAAAAACCATGGTGTCTTATGTCATGTCGGCCCTTTTTTACCACTCCATGGCCCTTTCCTGAGTAGTGTAGGACGTCCACAGACCAGGTGAAGCAATGATTTGTGTAAGACGGCTGGCAGGAGCTAGATGCGAGATGCCGAGGATCAAATCAAGTGGCGTGCAATTGGAGAGCCCTATGTCCAGCAGTAGACTACGGTAAGCTGATGATGATGATGATAATGAAAGCCCCTTAACATGAGTTCAAATTGGGATATAAAGTCAAAGACTGATGATGAGTTGATATACAGCAATGATGCGTATCAAAATTCAAAAGTAAGAAAGTAAAGTATAATATAAAAAGAAAATAAAAAGTGGGACATTGTATTTCATTACAAAAAAATGGATTTATTGACCTCAAATATTATAAATGAATTAATTCATAGCATTTAATAATAACACAGTTATTATAAAAATATACTCAAAAGCAACCCACGCTGTCTTAAAATAAAATATTTAAAATTTTTTTTAAACGTGTCTTCTTTTCTTTTTTTAATTTAAGTCTTTAAATAACCAGGTATTAATACATACATAACATTATACCATTGTTTCGTGATTTTTAGTAATTGAGGCAATTTCAGTAGTCGCATCAAAAAATAGCCTTCAGCTTAACTTTTTTTTTATTTATTTTTTTATTTTTTAAAATACAACTCCCGCATTAGTAATATACATTCCTGTTCGCGGGGGACTTTACAAACATACATGAAACGGACACAAAGTACACCCAGACTTAGAGCAATAATTTATGGATCACACAAAGTGTCGTCCCATGCAGGATTTGAACCCACAACACCTGGCGCAATAGGAAGCGGTGTGGCGACCACTTTAACCACTAGGCCAACCGTGCAGTCAACTGTTACAAAGTTTTCTGAAATAATCTGACTTATTTATCTGGTGATAGTAGGCTACAATCCTTTAACTATAAGATGTGTGTTTCAGAAATATATCAGTATCTTCATCTGTTTACTACCATTATGTAGGTTCTGTATAGTTTGGGATTCGGCTCACATTACACCACTTAATTATTTTGTATATTATTTAATGCCTTTTACGTACTCTTGGTCACGCCTTCTTCCTTTTTTCTTTCTTTCATGTTACTTCTGTACATACATATGTATTATATACAAAAATACACAGTTATAGATGGATATGGAAAAGTTTTAAGACCGTCAGGTGTAACTGACATAAGTTGTCTTTGTGCAGGTCCGTCCACCTGCTGTAAAATTATACTGCTCTTGTTTCAAAGTTTACCCAAATAGCGATTAAAATAAAGAAAGGAATTCAATTTAATATATTTCAATTCATGTGTTTGAACGTCGACTAAACTTTCTTAAAGAAATTCCACGTAAAAACACACTTTCTGTTTAAATTGTAGCAACCAACACAGTTCAGTAACTACACCCCAAATTATTTACCAAATTTTTTTTTCTTTGTAAGGATTGGAGAGCATTTAGATACTTCTTACTCATCATTTTCAACAACTTTTAATAGAAAACTGCTGAATTTAAGCCTCTTCTTCAAAAGGTAGTTTTGGCCTGCTATTCCACACTGATCAGACGGGTTGGTATAGGACTTATTTTAAGTTTTCCTTCGTTTGTAGTGATGTTACCCTCCTTAGTTTGTTCCCTAAGTCGCCTCTTACGACATCCATGGGATGAATGGGGGTTCAGACAAATGAACGGACAACTTCTCACTGTATTGATTTTAATAAAATCAATCTACTTTAATTAATCTCATCAATAACCATCCCTTACCTTTTACTGAACACTAATGAACGCAATCATTATCATCATCAGCTTATCGCAGTCCACTGCTAGACATAGGCCTCTCCAATTTCACGCCACTTGTTCCTGCTTGTCGTTTTGCGCAGATTATCACTCCACCTGGCCTGTGGACGTCTCACGCTACATTTGCCGAGACGCGGTCTCCATTCAAGAACTTGTTTACCCCAACGGTAATTACTTCTGCGGCTACGTATATACGAGTATATATTTATATGGCTAGCCCACTGTCACCGCAGCTTACTAATCCTTTGGGGTATGTCAATGACTTTTATTCTCTGCCGGATCACCTCATTCCTGATGCGATCCTTCAGAGAAACGTCGAGCCCTCTCCATAGCATGCTGAGCGACGTTGAACTTGTGGACCAGTCGTGCCGTAAGTGTCTACGTTTCGGTTTCGTATGTCATGACGAATAGGATGCACTGATTAAAGACTTTCGTCTTTGTGTCTAGATTTAAACCTGTCATGGGACAGAGAGTGGACTTAATGAGAACTCAATTTATATTGGTATGAATATTTTGATTTATGCTACAAATAAATCAAAAATTTAATCAAGGTCGAAAAAAGACCATTTGATTTTTTTTGGGTTACGTACCTCAAGAGCAAAAAATGGAACCTTTATAGGATAACTTTGTTATCCATCTATATGTCTGTCAAGGCCTTTTTTTTCAGGAACACGTGGACGTATCAAGCTGCAATTCATATTAAATACTCAGGTCTACTGTCTTTTAGATCTGTGAAAAAAACAAACTTCGAAGCTAACGCAATCAAAAGATACAGCGTTTATGCTGCAAATTGTCGACACTCGCATGGGAATCAAAACTATTATATGGTACGAAGCAATTTCTTATAGCACAGTAAAGGGAAAATCGCAAAAAGCAAAAAATATTTAGATGCATCATATAATATATATAACCCACAGGTTTGTACGGAACCCTCGGTGCTCTAGTCCGACTAGTACTTGGCTAGTTTTTTTCTTTTAATCGATGTTTTTTATGTATCGTCTCAGATGCATTTATGTTGGTATTAATCGCATAATAGCAAAGGATAATTGGATTTAACTAACCACGTTTAGAAAGAAAGTGGAGTAAAACGATTTGTAGACTAGAAAATGATAATTTAATTTCAAATTATTATTATTCAATACTTTTATTTGAAACGTGAATTGTACCTCTTCATAGTGTACCAGAACCAACGAACAGAAGAGTCAACTGATAGCAAGTGTCTACCACCGCCCAAGGCTAACTGCAACTTACACTTTGAGTACCTTCTGATAAAGTAAAGGAAAGAGGTTTGCACTCCGATAACCTTACTCGCTTGAATATTATCGAAATTTTTATTACATCTGTTTTCTGTAAAATTGTGGTATCATTCCTTCTGATAATTTACATTTAAAGTAAGAATATTATTTATGTACATAGTGTACATCTAAAACTTTACAATGACTTACAAAACTTAATATCCAGACTGACAATGATGACGGCTAATTAAAAAGTTAACAGTACAAAATAAATGCTCTCGTTATGTAACAAGTTCACTGGAACAAATGATTGTAGGTGAAAGGCCAACAACTTATGTATACATATATACATATATGTAACAGGGAAGTAATGAATCCTACTGAAAGTGTGTATGTTTATATATTTCTTAGATTTCAAAAATAAACGACGTAGGTCAACATATATTTTACTTTATCTCAAAAGCCACATTTTAATAATACAATAATCACATTTAATTTACTATGCCTTTGACCTTAAAGAAATTCCGTATACTTAACAGCATAAAAACTATACTTTCGCGACACAGGATTGGTGTATAATGAATATCCACATACCTAGAAAATGTTAATAATAAATATAAATAAATATTTCGGACATCTAACGCACAACAGCATCTAGTCCCAAACTAAGCGGAGCTTGTATTATGGGTACTAGACAACTGATATGAATACATAAATACTTTTTTTTGTAAATATATGCATATTATACATAGAAAACACCCAAACTCCGAAACTAATATTTGCAGATCATACAAACATTTGGTCCGACCCAGGATTCGAACCCGAGACTTCATGGACAGCAGTCGCGTACGCTACCACTGCGCCACCGAAGCAGTTTTTACAATATATAATAATATTGAAAAGTAAGTTTTTACAGTGAGCAAATAATATTTCTTTGTCTATTCATTTTCATCTCGAAATATGAGCATGAGGGATCAAAGACCTTTTAAACTGCATAAGTAATCTATTCGTTTATCGAGTGAGAGGCTAAACTCAATAACGCTTAAACTTCGGGAAATAACCACAAATATTCTTACATACTCGTAGTCACAGTACATTAAGACTCCAAAATTCAAATTGAAGCTAATTTTATTACATAATAATGCTAAAATTTGATATGGTAGAGTTGTAATCATTTTATTAAGTATTCAAAAAAATAATATGACACAAATATATCAACATGTTATATAACGGGACTATTGTTTTAATAGTTGTTGGGTGTGGTGTAATGGTAGGCTGGTGACCCTGACTTATAAGTCAGTAGTCAGCTTGTGGGTTTGATACCCACACAGGACTTATTACTGTGTGATGAGCACGAACGTCTTAGTCTGTGTCTGAGTGTAATTCAAGATACAAAATTAAGGGCATTCCCTTTGCGTGTTCTCCGCCAGAGGAGCGGAATATTGAGTGTTAATGCGTTAACGAAAGAATTACAATCATCAGTTCCCGGTGAGATTGTGGTATCCTCGAATCGAGTCGGTCCAACTTCAAGGAACATTTCTTTCCGATAGTAATATCAAATCGTTTGAAGTATTACTACTAAATCTTGTGTCATTCCCAGGTAATACAATCACGAATATGTATTTTCATTACAAAAACTATTACTCCTTTCCAAAGCAATAAAAAATATTTACGCAAAACCTCCATAGTAATAAAATTATAACTAACCTATTCTATTAGTATACTTTGCACTACTTCCACCATTTTGAAACTCAATTAAAGCATAAATATCGTCGAAATGCAGCGCCGGTTCGTAGAGCTAACTGTGCATTCCAAAAAATTGTTGGCAGCTCGACACGAGGCGCATTTTAATGTGTGCATATTTTATTTTAACAGTCATGGGATTATTTTCGTAAAGGTAAATGCAAACGAATTTCGGTTTTTCACTTTAGATAATAGTCCCGTTATGTAATAGGTTCATATATTAGTATCATATTATTTTTTGAATATTTAGTAAAATTATTACAACTCTACCATATCGAATTTTAGCAGTATTATGTAATAAAATTAGCTTCAATTTCAATTTTCGAATTTCAATGTACTATGACTACGAGTATGTAAGAATATTTGTGGTTATTTACCAAAATTTACACGTTATTGAGTTTAGCCTCTCACTCGATAAACGAATTGTTTACTTACGCAGTTTAAAAGGTCTTTGATCCCTCATGCTCATATTTCGAGATGAAAATGAACAGACAAAGAAATATTATTCGCTTAAAATACTGAGGTTTTTTTTTCAAATTTACTTTTCAATATTTTTTAGGCATGTGGATACTCATAATACACTTAATAAAACTGTTCATACTGTAATAACATTGAATTGATTGTTTCTTATGAAATATATTTTATAAATAAATATATTTTATTTGTACACTACTAACGAATGTTCCGAAATATTTTATATGTAACTATAAAGACTTGGCCATGTTGTTCAGTGAGTGGTGAAAATGCAAGTGAAAAGAGACAATCCGAAATTCATTAAATTGGAGTGAATTGAGTATGAAAAATGAATATTAAGGTTGAAGAAACTAACCCAAAAAGAAATGGAGTATATCTACCTACTGTTTACCTACTTTTAAAGATTGCTAACTCGAACACAGCGACAGACTGAGTTCGACACGGTTTCGATTTAGACTTCTCAAATTGTCGTGAGCATTAGAAATTTCAACTTCAATATTTATTGTCATATTAATTGATTTATCAAATTAAATAACAATGAACAGCGAAGATAAAAGAAGAGTGACTTACACTTTTTATAAGCATGTAAAATATTTAATATTTTTAACCGACTTCAAAATGGAGATGAACTGATTTTGATATTTCATTTTTTATTAGAAAGCTGGTGGTTCTCGTGTGGTCCCATTTCAATTTGGTCCAGTTCTTGAAGTCGGTCAATTTTTTTTATGGTAACATTTTAGCCTAGTTTGCTAGGGATGAAAAAAGTTTAAAAAGAGAACAAAAACATACTAATTATTTACATATTATCCAAAAGAGTTGCCAAAAATTGTTATTTCATTTAGCACCAAACCAAAAAACAAGTAAAAAAAGCGAAAATATTGTTATTGATTAAAATGATTTGAATAAAATATCACCACTCGCTGAAGAACAACATGGGCAAGTCTTATCTGTTACATATAATATATTTCCGAACAGTCGTTAGTGGTTAGTACTTTATTGAAACTTATACATTTTATACATACTATTTATGTTTTTTACCCATGCTTCGTTCATTTATATGTATTTAACACGACAATAAACCATGTTGCTGAGTGCCTATAATAAATAATTTTGAAAAGAAAAGCGAATTCAAATTTATTTCACGAACTGTGTATTACGTTCTGTACATAAATGTGTTACAATTAATATTATATAATTCTGAGCTAGTCTGGTACAATTACAAATAAAAAGTCATACGTAATTTTGTGACTCGGCCGATCCCATGTCTTGTAGTAGATATATATTACTTTTTAAGTTCTTCAAAAGCAATTCTGTACATTAATTAAATCGCGTAGTGTATCTATCAGTTGCCGATAAAAAAAGGTTCTAAAATAACCCTGCGATTTCAGAACATTATCTGTTTTGGGCCTCTTAAGGAGGTGCGTCCAGATAAATTATTAAATTTTGTGCGCCATATGAATTTCAAGTAGTGTTATGTTTGAACACACGAGTCATAGGAGTGTATTTGTTTTTCAATGTTCTATAGGAAATAGTGGCCAGTGTCTACCATCTTTGTACACTGGAAGTTGAATATTATGGCGACAAGTTCACGAACGTACATACGTACGAGCGTTTCACGGGTCCTGATAAGAATTGGATGTAGTGCGTAACCTTAACCTCTCATAATCTTCACGATGTTATAATATTGCAAATACTTAGTACCTTTACTATCAACGAGAACTCATATTATTTTAAAATAGTATCAACTAAAATATGGTAAGTGCCGTCCACCTTGTTGCATTGTCATGCATAATAATTTGTATACACTTGCAGTTCAAATTAATTTATATTCATGCTTTGATATGATTGCAGTTTATGATGATACCTACCTAGTATTATGATCATTAATTTCGTAACTTTATTCAATTGTTCAAAAAGTTAATCAGTAATTTAGTATATTTTGTCTGCAGCAACCTAAATGACGTGTTCACATATTGATTACAGCATCATTTTTTGTAATACAAACCGGAGGTAATGGAGTCTATTTGCTCAATACCAAATCTATACAAGTGTTATGTCATAGGCGTGAACGTAGTAGGCATTTGTACAAAATACATTTTAATGATTCTTTCTTTTTATATTAACTATCTTACGTCAATATTTAATAAAGCTTAAACGGAAGAAAGTATATTTCTGACTATTCAGCCTCCTCATTTTGCAAATGTTAACGTTAATAGAAAACTAACAAATGCATTGGAATAACGTCTCTCAATGCTAAGTCACGTGCTCACAAAATTTTACTCAATAATACACAAAATAATTTATCAAATTATAATTATATATATTACAGATTGTGACTATACATATTAAACATTATCAATTTTTTTTCAGAAATACACGCCTTTTTACATTAAAATAATTTCTTTTATTTACATTATTAAAAAAAACTACTTTTTACTTTGGTTTATTTATAAAAGCGTGTTTTATTAGTTTATTTTATTCCTACTTTAATACTTTCATTACTTTGTAGAAATAGCGTTACTGTATATAAATGTATAGCCTCCTTTATTTCTTTAAATAATAATAAACTTTATTAAAACTGTAAATAATCGTAGTCATGTTGTAAATTCCATTTTTCTTTTTTGGTTTTATATAAATTTCTTTCGTCCCATCCCGTTAGAATATATTGATCCTATATTCATCTTAATCTAAATTGCATTTTACTTATATCAATAATTCATTTCGTTTCCCTACCTTTTTGTAAATAAAATTAAACTCGACATTGGCTGAATGCACAAATCGTGCGAAGCCAGAGAAGTAAATAAAACTATTATGTGTTTTATTTTTATTTATTTTTTCAAATTATTGTATTTTCATCGGTCTTCGATAAGTTTTCTACGTTTAAATAAAGTCTGGCCGTTTGAAGTGGGTCTAAATCAAGGCCAAAGGAGTAACAAACATACAGCTGTAGCTAATAAAAAGCGTGTTAAAATATAAAAATTGAGAATAATTTATCAGATTTATGTACTACTGACCCGGCGAACTTCTTACCGCGATATTTATTTCTGTGAATATTTTCTAAATAACAGAAAGGTGATAGAGGGTAAAAATTTACGACCAAATGTTTATTTAATTCCCCACCATAAAAAATAACCTTATAAAATTTGTCCATAAAATAAAATACAAATTTTTGGGTGTAAAAATTCGTTATAAACCTATTGTCATACCCACTCTATATACATATAAAGTTTTATTAAAATCGGTCAAGCCGTTTCGGAGGAGTATAAACACTAAAACTGTGACACGAGAATTTTATATATTAGATAAATATGTATATATATAGATATACTTACCAAAAATATATATAAATATTATACGACCAAGCACAAAATAATTAGTTCTTTGATTCATGATATGATAATGATTGTTGACAACTTTCACGGTTATTCTTGGAATGCATGGGGACGTTGTTTGGTTGTTCCATTACAAACTGTTCATTTTATTTAAGTATACAAATGATAAAATCTCTGTCTCGTGTAACCTTTAGATCTATGTTCTCGTACATTCACTCTGCTAGAAAACTGTTATTAATCAAACAACAAAACCTGTATTAACTGTCTCTGTACCTACTCATGCATGCTAATATATTTTGGATACTAGGATATAAGCTATGTCAAACAAATTTTTGTGTTAAAATAAATTTGTTTGCAGTTATATTTATTGGAAAATTATTAATTATAATTCTTCAGAACTCATTGCATCGTCAACTGATACTGTCTCTCCGGTACATTTTAATCCATCCTAAGTTTACCTTGAAGATATTACTTTTGGCAATAAGGCCGCCCTTTGTACATTATATATTTGATGTTTTGTGTACTCTCTTGTAAAACGGTAGTTGACACCTTAGTCAAATCAGTTACTTTTCTCAGCTGTCAATACGATCATTTTATATGAAAAATGTACTAAGAACTGACTTGTGACGTCACTGTTTTAGACTCCTCGATTAAGCAATATATTTCAATGATTTTTGATTAAAATTTGTAATAAAATCGAAAAGCTGTAATAATTATATTTTCCGAGATGTTTTGTAATATTCGTTTTAATGAAGGAGATATCGGTATTTTTTACGACACAGTCAACTACCCTACTTTAATACGGTGTACAAATAAAGAGTTTGGTCATGTGGTTTGTGGTAATCGGAAGGTTTTAAATGATTCAACGCTTCTGTGTGAGATATATTTTATTTAATACATTACTCATAGTAAACAAAACTTTATTTCATATACAGTACAAACATATTTTAATTATTTATATTTTACTTTGAATAATTTAATTATATTATAAAATAATTTTATTTTATAATTGTTATAAATTTTATAAAACTCATTATATTTTGAAATTCAAATTACTAACGATGTACAAACAGATTATTTTTCTATGTATTCGCAACGTGTATATATATTTATTTATTTACAACTTCATACAGTTATATACATCATTATGCATTCTTTACCAGGCAACATTTGGGGGGTGTGGGATTTGCCCACGGGTCCGCCACATGCAACCAACATATCGCGGTAAGAGTAGCCTATGTCCTTCCTGATGAATCAAACAGGAAGAAGAGGATCACCGTACAAATTTCATAAATATCAATGCAGCAGTTTAAGCGTGTAAGCGTAGCAGACAGATAGTTACTTTCGAATTTATTCTATTAGTACTTATATGTACAGATATGGATTAATAGTACGGATATGGATGATTGTAAAGACGTTGACTGGCTTTATTACTTTTTGCAAGAATTTAAATTCCTTCACATATCTTGGTATACTTATTAAATATATCGTCATCTACAGTATTTCCGGACCGATACGACATTGAAACTTTCAAGGAAAGGACGTAGTCTTACCTCCAAGGCCGGCAAAGTACTCGTGATTGTGTTGCGGCTAGTCACATGCGGAGATAGTGATTTACCATTGGATCTATATTACTTAAAAGTCCTCTATGACATAAAGAAAACCAGCTAAAAGTGAGTCGGATATGCACACTGAGGGTTCCAAACAAACCTGTAGGTATATTATGTGATGGAACTAAACATTTATGCTTTTCGCAATTTTCCTTTATCTGTGCTGTAAGACGTTACTTCGTACCAAATTTTAAAATACTGAGGACACGGGCAAATTTGCAGGATAAACGGCTTATTATATGATTAAAAAAAAATGCTTTAGACAGACAAACGGACAATAAAGTGATCTTAAAAGGGTTCTGTTTTTTCTTTTCGAGGTACGGAACCCTAAAAACTAAGTCAATTATTTGTAATACGTCAAGTGACTACGGAAGAAATTCACGGAAGCGTAAGTTATTTTTTATATCCATGGCCGTAGCAACACCAGCTACTAGCAAGTACAGGATGCTGATTAAATGCAATTCCAATAAGTTCATTGTAAGTACCCACAAAACTAATTGCATTTCCAAGAGTGCTTGACTAGAATTTTTTTCGGTTAAACCTTACGAAGTATTTTTTTTTCATCTACACTCATGTCTTGCTTTTAGAAAGACTATGAACATGTCCTTATTATGCATCTTATGCTAAAGAATGTAGTACGCGTTCATAATATAGCTTACGTTATGGAAAGCACATTATCATTTTTATGATATAGCTGGCAAACGAGCAGAGGTATCGCCTGATGGTAAGCGATTACAGCTGCCCATGGCCATACCGTCACAAGTACGCGCTGTTTAGAAGAAGTACGCTCTTTTCTTGAAAGTTTGAAGGTCCGGGAATACTGCAGGCGACAGTACATTCCACAGTTTTGTTGTGCGAGGCAGAAATTTCCTTCAAAAGCGCACAGTTTTGGCCTGTCAACGGAGGAAGATGGCGGAAAAAGGCGGCAGGAATCACCCCGAACAATTCTTTAGAGCAATTCTTTTTGACCCGATAAATGGTCCCTTTACTTGAAGTAATTTATATACCACTGCTCAATGCTAAACAGTAATTAGGTCAAATTTATTGTTCTTGGAAAATTCGTACTTTTTATGTTAAAAGTAAATAACAATTCAAGTCTTCTGGAAGTAACGTGTAACAAAACTACATTCTAATAACTGTAGTGATGCGCATAATATCTTCACGATATATAAGCGAATTCACATATAAATGTAAAAACTTCATTTAAAAAATCACTTCTGTATCTAGTGTCTCTAGTTGTGGTCTCTTCCCTCCTCTTTTAACGAGAAAATAATATCAAAAAGTAACGCATTCTAACTATAGATTAACAAAGTACAGTAAAAAAGTATCAAATTTCTTCCAAATGTTTTCGCTCTCAATCGGGTAAAAGTATTAATAGATGGCTAAAACAATATTCTTTGCGTCAGTTAAATAATTTCTAAACGCTTTCTAACAAGCATGTCTTATTTAAATTATTCGACTCACTTGGTAAACCAGTAGTCTGTTTGTTAATCTAGTATATAATTAAATCCAAAGTATGGTTTATATCAAAACTATTTTCAAATGGTGATAATGAAGCATGCTTTTAAGACAGCAGTCTTGATTTGTGTGATCTCAAACATCATTTAATCCGTGCCAAAAATCGTCTACAATTTGGAATCCGTACCTGAGACCATTTTAACAATTCGTTAATAAAAGGTTTTTTTCATAAAAGTAACTATTTAGTTGACTTTAACCTATTGTAATTTGTAAATGAATACATATTTTATAGTAACTAAAGTAAATATATAATCAGAGCTGCTCCATCACTCAATAAACCCTACTTTGAAAGTAAACTTTCTTTTGGTTAATTTGGTTAATTAACACGCTTCATAATATCGACAATTAAAATAGAAAAGAATTATGAAAATATCATTTTCCGATTGGTTTTGCCTTGAATTGGCTTTATCACATTAAATAGTATTTCACCGGCTCGTATTTTTAATCCAATGTAAATCTATGATACAGTCAAGTGTTAACCTAATAAATCTTAACCAATTGGGAATACGCTGTATTTTCTATCCTTTCATTTCCTAGCCCTAAATGGATATATTTTCTTTAAATTTAATTGAGCTCAAGCTAGAACACACGTTCACTCAAAAAGACATCGATTAAAAGTTTTTCAGTGTTTGTCTTGTACTTGCTAAATCAACAATCTCTATAGATCGGATCGCAGCATTTTTATGTCAAAAGCGATGGAACAACAAAATTTAAGTCCTATTTAATGTCTTTACACATTGTAGTCATCATAGAAATAATAACGGAAACTGCATAGCAGAAACAAAATACAATAAAAGTATTATCAGTTTAGATGCACCTTAAGATGGGTAAACATGTCATAATAAGAATTTGAAATACTCATAATGAATATATTAATTTTTACACTTATTTAAGGTTAGACTACGAAATGCACGACGTTAATACGGAACGAACAAGAGATCCAGATCAATAATTTCATCAGAACAACTTATTTACATAAAAGAAACCGGTATCATGACGACAGATAGATCACAGAGGCGTGTACAATAAGAGTGACAGACAATAGTAAACTTTCACCTTCGACTATCATAAAACATGCAATCGAAATTAATCGTATGCTTAGTCTGAAGCGTAGGAATTTGTCTCGAGTGTAGGCTGTTGTCTTAAGAATTCTGAGTCAGAGCCGCGTACATATTGTGCAACAAATTCATTCGATATACTTGTACTACTCGTGCGCGATAACTTGAGACCCGCGTGGAATTCGTCACCCCTCACGCCCTATGACGCAGTGTTCACACTGCGGGCGTCATAGGGTAGGTGCGCGGGTATGAGGGGAGGGGTGACGAATTCCACGCGGGTCTCAAGTTATCGCGCACGAGTAGTACATTTCCACAAAGTTATCACAGATATATTTTGTCGTGTAAATGAACATTTTATTTGTCAACGTTTTGGTTGGTTACAATAGATAATGTTCATGATAAAACGTACTTAGAATGGTGAGACTAACTGTATTTCCGTGTACCGTGGGAATAATATGCTAATTCAAAAAAAAAGAGTGTTTAAAATTTTGTGTACGTCTATTTCCTAGTAAATATTTAAGAATACATAGATGCTTAAGTAACATTTGAAGCAAGCAAATAACTTTCTTCTGACATAAAGTGCGTTTTTGTTCGTGAAACATTAATTTCAAACAAATATTTGTTACAAAAAAATATTAATAGAGTACCTATATTTCTCTCTCCTGAAAGGAGACCCGAGCCCAGCCGTGGGGCGTTATGGGTTGTTGATTTGACCTATATTTAAAAAAAGTGAAAAATTTATCAAATTAAACACACCAGACATTACACAATAATAATAATCCAGCTTCATCACGAAAGTACCTACGTCAGTCTTATGCACTTTTAATTCTCGTAAAACCGTTGACACACTAAATGTTTAGTATTATCTCAATTTTAAAACACTTTTACTAAAGTTTATAAAAGCTTAAATATTGATTCAGAGAGACATATTATAAGGCATAAAAAGACTGCTCTGTAACAAGCAATCCTATTAATATTATAAACGCGAAAGCTTGTATGGACGGATGTTTGTTACTCTTTCACGTAAAAACTGCTCAACGGATTTGGATGAAACTTTACAGTAATATAGCTGATACATCAGAATGACACATAGGCTACTATATACCGCGTTGACCGACATATGTCGCGGAGGATTACATACACTTATGAAACGAACACAAAGAACACCCAGAATTAGAAAAATAAATGGATAACACAGTGTTATCCCACAAAGGGATTGAAAACAAAACACTCTTTGCTGCAAGAAATAACGAGGTAACCGCTTAAATTTCTTTGACATCCTTGTAGTTGAAAGGCATAGCCCACTATAGTGTATACCCATACTAACACACTCAAGAGAATGTTAACTTATTCTAAAAGCGTATGCAATTAACATGCACAGAACAGAGATGATTTTAAAGGTAATATTACGTAACCATGCAACATAACCGCCGACATTATCGTAAAGGTCAGAAACAAAAAATATTCTCTCTAGCGAGAGGTCACAGATGAGCAACAAATTAAATGATGATAAAAACGAAAATGCCACTCTCGGCTTAAGATTTAATCTTTTGCAGCGTAGTTTTGATATTGAAATTAAATAGCTGTGAGGGTAATTAACAGGAAGCAGATAGGTTATACCGTGGGAGAGCCACGCGTTGGCATGCATGGGCTGGCTCGACCAGAGTGATTCCACGGCCTCACAGAAAATCGGTTTGAAACAGCGCCTGCGCTGTGCGTGAGATAGGATACCGAAGGCCCATATTCCAACCCTTCCCCTCATCCCCCAAGGCCGGCAACGCACTTGTGACACTTCTAGTGTTGCGGGTGTCTATGGGCAGTGGTAATCGCTTACAATCAGGCAATACGTGTGCTCGTTTGCCCCGTATTCCATTAAAAAGGTGTATTCGTATGGTGACGTCAATAAAGGATAATTAAATACCACCCCTATTCCTCACATGAGTGTCATAAAGGAGTTAATTACGCAGGACAAGATCGCACATTTTTGACAAAATCCTTAAGTATCAAAGGTGAGTGCACCTAAAAATCTTTTGGTCATAACATAAAAATATGAAACAAAAACATGATGATTCAAAATGTATTTAATCAAATTTGACTGACACATCTTTTGATTGAGTGCTGAGCAGCATAACAATTTAACTAATAAATTTATTTGAGGACTCTTTCTCACATGGCAACATTTACGCCTGAAATAAAGGCAAGACCAAAAAATAATGAAATCACTGAACATTCGTTGACGAAACGCATCAAACGGACGAACTCGCGTTAGTCTATGTTTTAGTACTTACTGATTGTTATTTAGTGTAGTGGATTGTCAAGATTAAGAAAGGTTACTAGATTGACTGACAGAATACTTATAAGTATACTGTTTTGGTAAATACACATAACTGCAAAATTGCAGAATACTTTATAAAAAATATATTTACTTTATTAAATTTAAATTCTTTCTTATGTCGAAATTGTTGGCAGGCATAAGTATTAGAACGGATGAACATGTTATAAAAAAGAAAACTCCAAGACCCGAAACCTTTATTTTTTTATTTATACTTTAATCACATAAACTCTAAATAAAAATTTATCAACATTAAATTGCAATTTCATATCAATTTATGATTATTCTACGTAGATATTTAGACTGTTAAAACGGTTGAATGAGTATCAAGAGCATTGAAAAATAATGCGTTCTCTAGTCCTATTGTACATTTCGTACGTGAATTGACGATTGCCTTTTCAATATGTTAATCCCGTTAGATGAAGATCATACGCTTTCTTTCGATCTATCAGAAAGGTGATAACTAACTAATAGCAGCATTTTTCAGTAAAACTTCGTAAGAAAACCAATAAGGTCATGATCTATAATACTACTAACATATTTCGATGATACATTAAACAGCTAAAATCCAATTTGGTTAAGAAGCGTTTCAAAAATATTTTCATCTTTATTTGAAGATTTGGCAAGTCTGACTGCCTCGTTGGTCTAGCGGGTAGTTTATGCGTCTGCCGATCAAGAGGCCTCGAGTTCGATTCCCGGGTCGGGCCGAAAGTAGTGTTATAGTTTTCTAACGGCCTCTCTCTTCTAAGTATGGAATTTTGGTAGTTCGCCCTCAGGGTTGCGGAGCTTCGATGCCAGTCGTTTTGTGAAAAAACACATATTCAAGTTAAACTGGTAGATGATCCCAAATCTAATATATAAAATTCTCCTGTCGCGGTGTTTGTTACGAAACTCCTCCGCAACAGCTGGAAATTTTAGCCCACCATTTTTTTATAACATGGGACAATCCTGGGCAAACGTGTTGCTTGATAGTAAGACTACCCTATGGCAATACAACTAAGAGTTACAAGTTCGTTCACAGCACTTGAATGTGCCCCTTCACTTATTTAGTAAACTGTAAAGAAAAAAGGCTTAGCACCTGTTTTCTCTAAAGCTAAGGTAGCGGTCGAGCTGGCCCTTATGTGCAGAATATTATGCATATCCACAATGTTACAACAACACTATGTATATTAATTACAAAATATGTAATTCAAAAATTCACATAACCATTATATTGTGCTACAATATCGCTATATTTGTAAAATCTTTGCTATAATTATGCATTACTTTTAACTAACTTCCATTCACAAGATTCAAGGTAACATCTTGTAGATACTCATTCGTCTTAATAAGCTCCTCATTTTGCTTCTTCAACATTCTCATCTTTTCCTTCAAAATAAAAATACTTCGAAGATTTTTGCCGAACCTTTCCCTTTTACCGCTATCTGCCTTTTTCTTCTTAATCTTGCCATTGTGTGTTATATATCGTATTCTAGTATTACCCTCATTCCCCTTTTGAGTTGTTGTTATTTTAAACATTCCCTTTTCGTTGTATATATTCGTGAACATATTGAGTACATCCGTGTGAGTTTCTTTGGCTAAAATTTCAACATATTTAGGGAAGTGTGGTAGTGTCATATATTGTTCTATGTTATACCTGTGAACATATTCGTGTTTCGTATATGTATCTCCAGTTTGTTCGTTTAAGTGTTCTAATATCTCAAAGTCTTCGTTTTCTATTTCCTGTATATCGCTGAAAAAAATACTTATTAGCTTTTGTGATATTTATATACGTGAAGCAAAAACTTTATACCCTTTTAACGAAAATTATGTGAACATAAAATAAAACTATGAAACTAGGCATATTAAAGCTTACTGGGAGGAAGATTGGAGAAATTTAAAAAAACATCAAAAAATTAAAGAGTTAAATAAATTATGTTTGAATTTCGACAACAACTAGTTTAGAATAAAAGCAGCAACAAGCAAAATTATAAATGGCCTGAACTGTCCAAAAATTTTATTATTAATACACGTTATAATTCCTCCAGCTGTTTTAAACCTATACCTTATCCCATGGAAAAAGGATACTTACCTATAAATTATATCTTCGCTAGTTTGAATGCCTTTATCTACACAATCTTTCAAGCCATTTATCGCATTATCATTAACAACGAAGCCCATTACATTGCCATCCTTCATATAAACATCAAATACAGGTAAAACTGTCTGTCCTGTGTCAATATTCACATTAGTTTGCACTCCTACATCACGTTGAGTTTCTTCACTAACAGTGTTATCTATTAAACTTTCATTGTCTTCTGTCGTATACTGAAGTTCGATTGCATCTTGATCATTATGAAATTCAAGATGACCTACAACATGTTCTTGAAAATCACTATTATCCATTACAATTTCATCACCATCAATTATTTCACTATCAATACTAACAAAATATTGAGTTTCATCACTCAGTTCGTGTGTACCATCCTCGATCACCACTGTTTCGTAAACTATGTTGTCGATATTATTTTGATTTTCCACTTCATTGTCATTATCAAAATCATTTATTACTTGGATATTGTTGCCAGCTTCATCACATTCTATATTCAAATGAATACTTTCAGATTCTTGACCTTGCGTTTCAGACAGTGATTCCTGAAAATTTTCTTCAGTTCTAAAAAAAAATAAGGTTCGCAAATATTGATAATGGAAAGTAAATATTATTTAATAAATTAGTCCAAAGTCGATCGATAGATGTTACTTACCGATTTGGTAAAATAGGAACTAATTGGTCAGGAACCCACGGGTTCTTTTGTATTACGCACTTGGATATTTTTTCTAAACTTCTTACAGCTTGCGTTCCCTCGCTGAACGTAACTATGGAATGTGGAGTGTGATTTGAACTTGTAGATGACACTTCTTCCGATATATTTGATTCTGTAAGTCATAAAAATTTCAAAAAAGTTTTGAAATTTCTGTATTTTTTGTTAGTTTTCATAAGAGTTGCGATGCGTTTAAATTCAACAACATTTAATTACAGCTCAATAATTACCTCTATTCATTTTTGAATAGTGTTTTTTATTTTTTTCTGTTGCTATTGTATTAACCTCACTAGTTGAAACTGATTCTTCGGCATCTGTATTACATAGTGTATTTCAGAAAAAATATATAATCAAAATAATAATAAAAGATTTACAGTCATTGTTCGTTTCATTCTTCATTATTGTATCTGTACATTTCATCCACAACTATTCTATAGTTAAAAATTAGATACACTAACAATAGGTAGGTACATTAAAATATTACATCAGATCAGTGAAAGCTAAGAGTTTTTTTTTATTTCTGTAATTATGTATTCACTTTTATTTGCATTTTTTTGTAAACTATACTTCCTCAGAATACTGGGCTTGTGTCATTAGAATTAAATGGTTAACAATATGTTTTAGCCATTCTACAAAATATTATTACTATACAGTATACATTTTATTTTTTTCATTGGATGTTAGCACTGTTATAATAATTAATATTACTGTTCTCAAAAAAGAATCAATGATTAGCAAAGCCTTAAATTACTTGTGTACTTTTTTCCTGACTGCGAAAGAAGGAGGTTTATATTTTTCGAGTGTATGTATGTATGTAATTTTTTTTTTGGCAGGTCCTAGAGTCTTATCGGCGATTTTTTATGTGAGTGGTGTCAATAGATTAGTGTTAGTGCAGTGTCACTCATGCATAAAAAAAACATTTTTACGCAGTCGAATTATTTTTTAAAATAATTAATTACTTCTTTTTACAAGATATAACAATAGCAATTATTAATGAACAAGAAAGTATTCCTATCTTATATTCAATAATTACAAATTTTGCATTTACCTGTAAGCTTTTCATTTAACATCTTTAATCTTTCTTCAGTAATCACTCTTGGGACATTGCCTGTTTTTTGCATATTCTTTTCTAAGGTGTAAAAAAATGGACGGCTCATCTTAAAACCTGTTTCCATTTCCACATAATTTCTGATTTTACCTTTATCTACTTGTAATGCTAGTAGGTCCAATATCTGAAAATATAATAAAACATATTTGATGACATACTCTTTTTTATATTGCAAGACTAGCTTTTGCCATACTTTAGCATATGTTGATAACGGTAAAAATAACCTATATCCTTCCTCAAGAATCAAACCATCTCCATGCCAAATTTCACTGAAATCAGTGCAGTGGCTTAGCTGTGAAAGCATAACAGACAAACAGTTACTTGTGAATTTATAGTTTTAGTATAAATAATGTATAATTTCAGATTTTAGTATTTTTATATGAAACTAATTTGATAATAACCATTTTTGTAAGTGATAAACATTTGAGATCATATCTGTATAATCGTGTAGAATATTCTGAAATTAAAACTTAACAATAATGTTTCATGAAATGTAAGGCCAAAACAAATTATTCCCAATATCTAATATCAGAAAAAAAAATCTTACTTATTACTAAAGCATTACCAGGCGATTTTGTAAAATAAAGAGAACTTTCAGTGTTATTCTCCGCACATCTGACATTATTTCCTCACCTCTTCTTTAACATATGGGGGTAACCTTCTCCCGTGTTGCAATTTACAAAACTGTTCTGGAGATAGCTCATGATCATGATGGTTGCACACATAGACTACTGTCAATTCTTTTTCATTTGGTAAATGTCTTAATTTTATTTTACAAGGACAATCAGTCTTCAAAGTATTATTTCTGAAACATATACTAAAATATCTACATTTTACAAATTTATTACAAGGATAGTTTGAATGAATCTGTAACAATAACCATCTTATTCAGTTTTAAATGGTCTATCATCATTATCATCAACCCATTGTATGAGTAGGACACCCCCAAGACAGAACACAGAGTCTTCTTACATAAGTCGCCCCGCCATCAGATCACACGAATTGACCTGACAACACGGCAAAGCAGCAAAATTTAGTCAAAATAGGCAGACACCTTTTCAAACCGAGAAGCACCAGGATATGTGATTACTTTAATATGTATGGCAAGGAGTACGTTTTTTTCTTGAAGGTTCGAAGGTCGTATTGGTCCGGGGATGCCGCAGGAGACAGTTCATTTCACAACTATGTTGTGCGAGGCAGAAAGTTCCTAGAAAACCGCACAGTTATGGACTGCCAACCATCCAAGTGATAGGGATGAAACTGCTGTCGCGTAGGACGATGGCGGCAAGAGGCCTGCCGCCGTCGTCCGGCCGAATCAGTCCGAACAATTCCTCGGAGCACACCCCATAGTAAATGCGGTAGAAAATGCATAGCGAAGCCAGTCCAGTCGCAGTCCAGTCAGTACGCAGAGTCCTGCCTAATTGAAACTTCTTGGCAGCAGTCTTTGAATGCGGTCCGAATGGAGGAGCTGGTACTGGAGTTTGGGCGGGGCCAAAGATGAAGGCAGTATTCTACATGAGGCTGAACCTGCGCCTTATAAAACAAAAGGCAGTAGGCTGGAGTGAAACACTATCTCAATCTGTAAAGCACGACTAGCTTCTTTGAGGCCAATTTGGCTTTATCCTCGAAACGGCCACGGAATTGGACATCACTCGATACCAAGTATTCAAACGTTGGTTGAGGCAGATAGGGAAGTGTCTTCAAACCGACGACATAAGACCCGCCCAGTAAGAATCATAATTATTACCTTTTCCGCAATCCTTTCTTCTTATACTTCTCTTTGTTCTTAAGATATACACAACTATAAATGTAAAATTCATTTTCAGTATTTGGTTTTCGTGAGTCGGAGCAACTGTAGTAATAATTCCACCGCTTTGCATTCTCATTGAGGTACTGGACGAAGGTGTCATGTGATTCAAATTTGTCACCAGGCTTGACCAGATTCTCATCCTCAAGTAGAAACAATGCTGAATGTTCTGTACCACAATCTGTATATGTATACAAATCTGCACAAACAATATAAATTTTTCATTAATTTTAACATATTTATGGAAAACAAAATTTATGGGCATGGTTTCTGCAACAGACAAACCATAACATTGACGTTTCAGCAATTATTTTTAAAATATTATCACAAAAAAAATATGGCTTGGTTAACATTAAACTTAAATGGATATTAAATAAAGTAATATATTTCAATTTGTATATCTATTAATATAATAAAACATGCGTCTTAGTATACCATCTCAACTTATTCATAAATATTATGCAAGTTTAAGCAACAGTTCAGTTTTATTAACAACTTAAACTATAAATTTAATTAAAGTTGTGTTGTAAAACACAAAACCGTTGCATAAGTTAAATAATGTTTATGAACTATCATGAGCACTAAAGCAATGTTTATTACAGATTACCGATTTCAGAAATCTTTAGTTAGACATAATCAGATTGACTAGCAACTAAGTATCTGTGAAAAGTGTTCAATACTTACCATTATCCAACCCATCAACTTTCTTTGCTTCACTACCTAAATATCTGCAATAAATTAAATCAAAATAGGTTTAATACAGTGACGGACTCTTCTAATTATTTTAAGGTTCTATTATTGAAACATACTCGTTAACTGTTCTTTCACTAATATGCTGATTCAAAGCGGATGCCGAAGTAGAAGCCTGTGATGTATCTTCTATAATTTCCACATTCATGCCTACATTGCTTATAGAATCATCCATATAACAATGGTCTTGATAGAAATGTTTGTCAAAACCCATTATAAAATAATATACAGAATTTCATTCCTTCAGCAGATTACACAGAAAACAAATAATGTTTACCAGACAAGCATTGGCTTTAACGGGATTGTGAATATAATTAATATGATTCAGAAATTAGGTTACTTTAGCACACTCTTCAGCAATTTGTTCACATACTTGTTTAGTAGTCAATACAAAATTGTTTTAATTAAATAGAAATAATATTTTTATTAGAACAAATACAAAAACAATATGCATTAGGTATTTAGTGACAGTTGACACTTTGTCACTAGTGTAGTGATACGATATTAAAATCGAATCTATGGACAACATGACTATCTAAAATTGAATAATCGAACACACTCGGGTATGAAAAATCGAATTAAAAATGACTTTTTATGATAAAGGCGATAGAGGCGATATCTAATCGCTCAAGGAACTCGACTCGATGGTATCAGGACTTTTGGTAATGTGGACTGCTCGCCACTGCAACCAATCGAGAGCGTTCAGCAAATACTGTGTTGATTCATCCAAAAATGTGAACAGGACCAACTCGCTGCAGAAACGGGCCATTTGGCTATATAGAAGACACAGATATACGAGCGAGAAGAACAGCCTTATTTTGTTTAGTAGACCATCCACCCAAATGTACTCACGTGGGTTGAAATCCCAGCAAATATAGCCCAAACCTGTGCTTTCTTAACACCCAACTCGACTAGATTCTCAAGACATCGTTGATAAATACGGCTTTGAATCAGGTCGAGCTCAGCGACAAGCTCCATGAAGTAATTTTTTTCAACGTCTGGTAGCTTGGCTTCGTTTGCATAGCAATGTATGATGGTCAGGGCTAACATGTCATTGACATGCAGAAGAAACAGAGTGGGTGACAGGTCGAAGCCTTAAAGTACGCTAGCGTTTACTAATGAAAATAAAAGGGCCTGCCGTCACAAAGGACCCTAATGCAGCGCTTGTGCGGAAAGACAGAAGAAAAAATACATTTGCAGAGTTTTTGGCGAATGTCGAAAATTTGGAGGAAAGCGAAGGTGCCCGACCCTGTCGGAAGGCTTGGCAAATACGAGGCTGATGGCCAAGTATTACCCGTGTCTATTATAAATGAATAGGTTTGAATTGTACTATTTAAAAAAAAGTGTGCTTATTTAGTATGTTATTACATAAGTGGATACGTTAAGTAAATAAAATATCATCCAACATTGATCGATTTCACTAGTTATTTCAAATCCCTAGTCATTGTTTCGTGACATCTCTCTTGCGTATTAAGCTTTAAGTTTAGTTTCTCATAACTCGACATTCACAACATCGAGAGATAGTCTTTTGTTTTTTCGAAAGACGGTCCCCATTTCATCTCATCCACACTTTTTATATTTTTATCATTATTTCCATCACGACGAAGACTTGAAGACATAAGATTTGACGACTTTAAATATTTGACATTGGCAGAAATAGCTGGTTGCCATTTCATCAAAAGAAGAAGAACATTACATCGCTCATTGCGTGATCTGTCCACTAATTGTGAAAGCGGGCTTGCGTTGCCGCTTGCCTCGCCACTGCTTTGAGCGCTACTGCCAGCGCTGCCGCTGCACTCCCCGCTGACTTCAAAAACGTGGCCTATAACTGACCTTACATACACTTTCACTTTGCAATTTTATCATCTTGGCAGAATTATTGACATGGAATTGTATATACAGAGAATGTTGAATGTTAAAAAACCCTTACTTCTTTTTAAATTCAGTATTTTCTTTGTAATACACTCTTAAAATATTTTTATTTAAATGAAAGAAAAGATGAAGTTTTATGCTGCATGTCCAAGGCAACTAACTTCTTTTTTCATTTAAGATGAGCCTGTCAAAGTAACTACTTTGCCTAATGTAAAGCATGAGCAGAATCCAAGAGTAGTGGTCATCATACTTATTGGGAATGTAGACAATGAACAATTTAGCATGGTGACCCACACTACATCGTAAATAATCCTAGATCGCGAAATAGGAATCCTTATGTTGATTAGCATATCAACATCATTGAGTCGTAGCCCGCCAAGCATGTTCACCTCATCTGATCCGAGTATTCTCCCTTATTATTGGAAGGACATAACATGACACACTGTCATGTTCATTTCGAGGCTGCGTTCAATATCATTACTGATGACAGTAGACAGATTGATGATATTGTGGATTGATGATAGCAAGCAACGTGTATTCATTAAATACTTTCAATCAAATTGTCTTCTGCATTTCATTACTATTCTTATTACGGTACGAAGGCTAGCAGCGGGGCACAATAGATTAGATACTTAGCCAACTATCCCTAGTATTAGGTGACGGTACAAAAGCTGATCACCTAGGCCGGCTGGCATACTTATCCCTCCTACTTATTACATTTACCCTCTACTAGAGCAAATAAACTGAAGCCGATTGCAAGCCAACGTGTTGTTTGTATGGTGTCACTATTTATACTGCAGTTTTTTTTGCCAGCTATTGTCAACAAACTTTTGGACGAGAAACGTATGAGAAACTCCCTCCGTTTATCTAAACGAGCCTCTCAGGATCATTTCAAATAGCAGGTTGTATTTAAATTTCCAATTTTATTTATACCAACTACCTAAGTCTACATGTTTTTAAAGTTTATACACAATTTTTATTTTTTACTGCTAAACAATGATGTTTAAAAAAACAGATTCGTACATCCCATAAATAAACAAGAACGTTGTGTTTCAAGGGCTGTCACTGTTAGTTGTCAAACAAAACGAAGATGAAAATAAACATGTGAACATCATATCATCGTTTTGTCGCCCGCCTAAGTTAGGAGGTAGTTATTTACAATATTTTGAAATCTCCAGTCCCTGCCGTCAATCATGATCATTGCTTTGCAGACTTTGATGTATTTCCGTGAATCCTTTTTAACTGTTCTCGATCGCGTACTTCGCCCTTATTATAAGCGGATTTCTCTACCGTTCATCACGAATGACGAGGATTCGGAAGATGAAGAACCAGATGAACAGGTGTTTTCGGAGTTCGATGACGAGAAAGGGGTCGTATTTTTTCCTCCGATGTACTCGCAGCGGTATGCCGCTGTTAGCGACTGTCTCATGGATGAACGGTGGCGCGGCAAGTTAGAAAAGGTACTCGACACGCTAGTGCTTTGCTAGCTTACTTAAAATATAATTTGAAGTAGTCCACAAAAAATTTACTAAGTTTGATGAGTTCAAGATTGATTATAAAATAAAAATTAAACTCATAAAAGGCCCGGCAATGCACTTGTGATGTCTCTGGTGTTGCGAGTGTCCATGGGCGGCGGTAATCGCTTACCATCAGGCGATTTGTCTTCTTGTTAGCTCCATATCCATTAAAAAATTAACTTTTCTTAAAGAAAAGAATTAATGACATTATTGTAAGCCTTACTTTTGTTACAAGTCTAAAAAGACCTAAAACAACAGTTTAGTACATATCTTAAAAAAAGATTTACTGAACAATCTCTTTTTGCCTTTTGTATTTAAATTCTGCTACATGTAATACAGACATGCATGCTTAGCTAAGACTTTAACATGTAAGCAAGACTTGCATATAAAATAAAGCTTTATTTATATGACTCTTGGAAAAAAATGATAAATATTAAAAGAAATGTGTATTATAGTATATATTATTATTTTTTATATATTATTATTTTTATTATATCAGGAAGATGATGATAATAAAAACAGTACTGAATTGAATATGAGTGAGTGGGGGATTGCTCAATTTTTTTTTACTTTAGATTAGTTTGGAACTTATCTATTTCTTTCTTTTATTATTTTGTAAACTTATTCATTGGCTTAAATAACTATTAAATTAGAATGACAACAGTTTTTAAAATTAAAAAAATTGGTTAATTTTTTTACATGTTTACTAAATTTTTGTGTTATAAACTGGGTAGTATTTAAATTATACACTTATATGTACTACTTCAACTCAATTATTTTTGTTGGTTCTATTGGTATGTACTTAATGCTGAATATATTATGCAAAAAGGATACATAATTTTGTTAGACAATATATAATTTTGTTAGACTACATATTTATAAACAAAAATCTAACTTCCAGGTTGTGGATTTTGGCTATCATGATATGAGCTTTATCAAGTATCTGAAAGAGGTCCCTGGTATTCAGCATATCCTGGGAGTGGACATAGAAAGTATGCCTCTGAGGTGTTCATCTGATTTGTTTGCTGGTGATGAGTATACACCAAGGAGGGAGAGCCCACTGCAAGTTACTGTAAGACATCAAGTTTTAGTATATTTATATGTATCTAATTTTATTGTTTGGAGTAATATCCCAAGTAAATGAATTAGGCAAATCATAAGTATATAATATATTACTGAACAGTGAATTTAAATCTCTGATGTAGCTTTAAAAGATCTAAGTTAACAGGCAGTGGCATGTTTTCTACCATGTAAGGATTTGTTTTCTTTCTATGATATAGGTTGCAAAAGTGCAGATGTATCGCCTGATGGTAAGCAATAATCACTTACTTGGTAGTAATGCCAAACTAGCATTGTTTGTTACTATTGCCAACCTACCATTATTTGTTACTATTGCTTGTTGTGTGCAATGGCAGAGGTATATATCTAGCGGTGGATTGCAATAGGCTGATGATGATGATAATCCAAATAAATGTGGGCTCAACTGTTTTCATATTAATATTATAACCTTCTCATTCCGTTGTGATTATATTAACAGACCTCACAGTCTAGTAGTTAGTGATCCTGACTTCTAAGTTAGAAATTGTGGGTTTGATTTCCACCCAGGACAAATATTTTATGATAAAAATGATGGTTTTTCTTATTTATTTATAACTAGCAACCCGCACCGGCTTCATACAGATTATTTAATATAACTAATAATATAAAATATAATATGAAAAGGAAGATATAATATAACTAATGTTACTCTTGGAACAGGTGTGGCTTAATTTTTGCATCTTCAACAAATATCGTTATATTTTAGCCACTATTCTCATAAAATATAACAAATCATATATGAAACCTTCATCAAGAATCACTCTATCTTTTGTAAAAACCGCATAGAAATCTGTGCTTTTGAGTTTATCGCGAACAGACAGTTGCAGCGGAGGACTTGGTTTTATAATAAGTAATGATATATATTATTACCATTTTATTTAAGATTTACTATTTAAACCATTCCTTTTTTTCTTGGTAGCTGTTCCAAGGTAACGCAGCTGATCCAGACTACAGATTAATTGGCTGTGATGCTGTCGTTGCTATAGAAATGATTGAACACATGCTTCCTCATGATCTAGACAGATTAGTACATAATGTGTTTGGTTTCATCAAACCGTGGATTGTGGTATTTACTACACCCAATGGTGATTTCAATGTCTTGTTCAAATCTATGGAGAAAAATGGATACAGGCGATTGGATCATTTCTTTGAATGGAGTAGGGAACAGTTTAATGAATGGTAAGTAGTTTTGATCGAATTTTAAAACAGAGTGTGAAGTTCTATAGAACCTCGGCCTAACTTTACACAAGTGTGATGTCGAGTAGAAAATTATATTTTTTTATAATATGAAATATTATATTACCTGTCAATATTTCTTGGTCGGATTCCGTGACTGTCCAGTAAAGTAGGTATAAGTTTGTAGAAAACATACATTTAAAAAAAATGACTTTTTATATGCCTACTAAATGAGAATACATGTAGTAAACAGATACATGACAGTCGCCCTGGGTACCTGGGAGATTGTAAACTGCCGAAAGATTGTGAACAAACTGCATACAATTTAATGTAATAGTTTTAGTTTGATTATAATCTATTGAAATGAAACCGTTAAATTGTAATATGGGATGCGACAGATCACAACTCGCGCGCTTAATGGTTGAACTGCTTATGTCCCGCTTAGCCGTATTTAATTCCTTTTGTTAATTCGTTTGTTGCCGAATATATTTTTGTGATTGTAAATTGATGTCATGACTTACTTAGAATTTAGAATTAGATACATAAAATTGTTGAGGTAGTTAAATGAATTTTTGATTTCTCAAAAGTTCTAACCTGATCTAACTCTATGGTCATAAAACGGCCTAAGACCGACAAGTCAGGGACAGTAGACAATTTGACTTGCGACAGATTGTGATTTAACGGTATTACTTCGATATATTATTGGTTTACTGGGAGCATATTCGTAAAAAGAAGTTATTCTTTGATATATTGTCTACTATACTAATAATCAACTTAAGGTAAAAAATAATATTTATTTCTTCAGGTGCAGTAACATAATATTGCGGTATCCAAACTACTCCGTGACATGTCAGGGCGTAGGCCCCGGTCCTCCTGGCACACTACACTATGGCTGCTGCAGTCAATTGGCTCTGTTTGTTAATGAGCAGTACCATAAACAACAAGATTTGAACTTCAATAGTTTGGCATTAGTGCCAAGTAAGTGAAATAATCGTTTATTATTCTGAATAAATTTAGTTGATTCTGCTCGGTGCTGCCTTGGTGGCGCAGTGGTAGCGTATGCGACTGCTGTCCACGAGGTCTCGGGTTCGAATCCTGGGTCGGACCAAATGTTTGTATGATCTGCAAATATTTATTTCGGAGTTTGGGTGTTTTCTATGTTAATATGTATGTGTTTACAAAAAAAGTATTTATGTATTTATATCATTTGTCTAGTACCCATGATACAAGCTTTGCTTAGTTTGGGACTAGATGGCGTTGTGTTTTAGGTGTCCGAAATATTTATTATTATTATGGGTTATTCAAAATTTCATCTCAGCAAATGCTGGTAAATGTGAACCTAGTACGGGCTTATGCCAAGTGGGTTGGTTCATTGTGTAGTGTTGTAGGGGTTTGAGTGGTGGATGTGAGAAATCATCGATTATAACTGATTTTTGTAAAGCAATGTATGAATATTTATTTTAGTCTAGCTCTGTAAGTGATGTGTGCAATGATTTTGGAATGATTTCGGTTGATGAGATTATTATGGGTATGATTTTGACTGTGTGTTGGTGCCACATTTGTCGTATTTCATCTGCAAGTATTTATTATTATTCTGATTACATAAGAAATTTTGCACTCTTTATGTTATTAGTTCATTTTATGGGCCGTTATATTTATAATCGCTAAGTTAACAAGTTAGACACTAACAAACATGGCATAATGTTTATGTTGCAATGTGCTAATTATGATAAAATGAAAGAAACTAGCATTATACATTATTATCTTAACAACACCAAATTTTTAACATTAAATAATTATCAATCATCATCATCATCATCATCATCATTATTATCATCATCATGATCACATTAAATAATTATCAATATAGCGACATATATTGATATAACTGTACCTTTTAAAGTGACATATTAGGTAATAAAATTTTTTTTGCATCATTTTGCAGCTCTTACTGTGTTACCCTACATTTTAAAATGTTAATGTAATGTAATAATGAATAATATTTTAGTAACATTAGTCAAATGAGTGTTACAGTGTGATATCAGTGTAATGTCAGTGAAAGAAAGAACATGACTGATAAATACATGTTTTACGTTTCTTAAAGTGCCTAACCCACCACTGACAAATGATCCGGTCGAGAGCTGGGACACTACTGCGTTAGATAGTGGGTTACAAACAGAAACAGAGAGGACTGGTGCACCTTATGGGTGAGTCTCCATATTATGTTGTTATTACAAATGTAGTTGTGGCGACTTCCACATACAGCGCAACAACATAAAATATATAACAGCGCCATCTACCGAAGAAACATCGAACTACGGAGCAACGAAGAAAACTAAGAAACTACCAATCCTAAATCGCGCAATAGAAGTTCTCGCGCTGATTAACATATATACCACTTCCCAACATCAACCGTTGGGCAGTGGCCCGCCAGGCATGATCACCTCGTTAATCTGCTTATGGTGTCGATGGCAACACTGTTATGACCCAGTGCTCTGTGTTCAAGCTACCAAAATGATTGAGTAATTTTGCCCAATGGAAAGCATGAGTGGAATCTAAGCGCGGGGCACATTAGAAATTCAATGGCGGAGCAGTAACACTGGCTTTAATACTATTATGACAGCAAAAAACTTAAATTATATATAGCCCCTATGAAAAAATTTAAAAAAGAGATGTGATGCGTTCAAAAGATCATTTACAACATCATAAAAGAGATGTGATGATCTTTTACTTCCGTACTTTAAAAGAAAAAAAATCTAATTTGCACCAGTAAATCTATCTTTAACTGCGTAGTAGACAGCCCTAATATTAGCAGTGGAGTTAATTAGCCGTCACGTATGCGGGTCTCATTTGGGATACTTATAGCAAGAACATCAGCTGTTTTTGATTTAACTTACCATTCCTCTTCCAGCATAGAATCCCTCATAGAGTTCATTTGCAACGAGAACCAACCCAACCCCGCCTCCGTGCATAGCCCTGAGTTAACTTCCTCTATGCCTATGATACCAGTCCTTACAGAGTCTGAGCAGTCTATTTCCAGCTTTGATAAAACCTCACAGTGTAACCTCGACTCAGAATACGCTAAGGGTTTCCTAATGTTCGATGAAGATGATAATTTCATGGATGTGAGAGTACCAACGAGAAGAGAGCCTAACAGAGTGTATAACATTGAAGATGTTGCTTGCAGGTTCTCTAGTAATGATTTAGAATAAATTATATGTAGTCTGCAGTACAGTAGTTAAACTTATTGTTAAAAATAATTATTTATTTTAAATCACATTTTCTTAATTTTTAATTCTTAATTTATGTATATAGGTTGTATGGTTTCTTATATGTCATCCTCCTAGCCTTTATAATTCTACCGGTTTTAGTAGAATATGAGTTTTTTCATGGAGTGACTGGCAACGGGAAAATAAATGCCTTGTGAAGGAACACATAAGCTCCAGCCCGATTTTTGTACTTCATCGCCTATTTACGGCAAAAAGTTGACAGGTATCGTGTTGTAACTTTGTCATTTTTCAGATTAAACTGCTCAACACTTCAAGTGAAGAAGTTTTCTAAGACCACACAAAACTTGATGGCTAAAAATAAAATACACTCAGTGCATACTCGTGAAGTTGTGGACGAGATACGACACTTAACAAAGACATTGAAATTTAACAAGTGTATCATGGATAGACCAGAAGATGGGTCAACTACCTGGTGTAACATCAACTGGGGAGAAGATGCACCATATTGGAACCAGTATTACAAGATCGTTAAAGAATACAACTATCCTTTTGAGGTATGTACTGATACTAAAATAATTGTAATATACACGATATTCAATTATCGCGTGTGCTATTAATACTGCGCGCATTCCCTTTTTTTCGAAGTTGTTTACTTCCTGTACCTGGCACATTTGTTCCGAGTTCTGAGAGATTCTGAGTTAAATCGTAAAAAAATCCAGAAGGTTCGTTTATTTTTTCGTGAAATTTTTTAATAATTGGACTCACTGAAATTTTCTAAACTAGAATGTTTATTGACCATAAGTCTGGCTGAATCTAAATATTTGCAATAAAATATTTTGTACAAATATTACTTACAAATATGGTCTCATTTTTAATTTTTGCTGCAGACGAAATCAGAAGATTGTCGCATTCTAGACCTTATTTCGGAAGAGATCAACTACTTGATCGACTCGCAATGCGACGAGGCCACTACGTGTGTCAAGAACCGACTCGAGATACCGCTAAGCGATCTGATGAGCGTCGTCGAGCATATTACTGACGACATAAATTTAGTTAGGTAAGAAATTAATAAAAATATTGTTAAATGTTTACAAGGTAGTGCTAATGTATAAATCAATAGGTATAATAAATGCGAAGAAATATCCCTCGGAAACCCTGCCGAATTTAGTCAACATGAACTTCGAATGTGAAAGCATACCCCCAGGAATATAAGAAGTATTATAATATTTATATGAAATTGCGAACGTTTGAAAGCAGTGGGTATCAGGCTGTCGTGTACTTATTTCGTAAGGTGTGGTTAGACTCTTGGTATGATGGAACGGCGGCGATGATATGACAAAGTTGTAAAACAAAATATATGATGACATGAAATGTTATAGACCCTTTGTGCTTCACACTCGGAACCTCGGAACAGTCACCTGCCGGGTGTTTTACCCTACCTTTATTTTCACATATGTACGAAATGTGCTAGCAAATTGTTCAGGATTGTCCCACTAAATGCTTAAAGAAAGTTTTAGTATTTTTTTCATTGGATTACAACTGGACTGTTCTCTGTGTGTACATATTCGATAAATTTATGTTTTTCAGAGATATCCTGGAATGGAATGGCTATGAAATTGTAGATGATATTGTGATACATACGCGTTTGATGGCAGACATCGTTTCCGTCGGCTCACAGGACGAAGAATGGCATGACAACGTATCCAATTTCTCTGATGTAATTACAATCAAAACTAAACATAGTTTGGAGACAACTTAGAACTTTCGCAGTGGAACAATTGTGGATTTACTTTTGATGATAGTCGTAGCTCAGGGTGTTATTTTAGTTCAATGAAAAATCAGTTCAAAGATCGTTGAAATTCTGCTCAAAACTGAAAGTAGAATAGAATAGAATAGAATACACTTTATTGTACAACAGATATAACAGTTTACATAATATATAGTTTACATAATACATCAATTGAATCACCGTGTACAAATGGCGGCCTTATCGCTAAAAAGCAATTTCTTCCAGGCAACCTTTAACCAGTACTGATAGCGAGTTCTCTCATTAACATCAAAAGTCCACCGACATCCTTAAAAAGAAGGTTTTGGTTTAGATACCATATCAGCATTACAATGTGTTTAGTAGGCACTTATTCATTAGTAATTGTGTGACTACACGGTTGGCCTAGTGATTTCAGTGGTCGCCACAATTCATCCTACTGCGCCAAGTGTTGTGGGTTCAAATCCTGCTTGGAACAACATTTTGTATGATCCATAAACAGTTGTCCTAAGTCTGGGTGTACTTTGTTTATGTTTCATGTATGTTTGTAAAGATCCCCGCGACACAGGAGTTTATATTCCTAATGCGGGAGTTGTAAAAAAAAGAAAGAAAAAGAAAATGTTACTGACTTTCATTGTCATTTGTAATTCATTATATACCAATAATGTTGGTAACGTTTCAGAAGTTTTTGTAATAATTTTAGTTCACATGTGTATTTTTTTTTTTTTCGAATTTAATTTCAATTTATTCAATGTGAAATAATACATTTTCAAATTTCAAATTTCAAATTTATTTATTTCAAATTTCAAATTTATTTATTGTAACATAGTATGGGTACAATTCAAGTGCAAGCCCTGATTCCCAAACTAGCGTGAGCTGTATGTCGGGAATCAGTAACTTCCCAAAAAAAAAATAAGGATACAATAAAGGTTTACAATTGGAACATACATGAAACATACTTACATAATTGATCTGTTAATTTTGCGTATATGTGTGTGTGTGTGTGTGTGTGTATTTTCAGTGTGTGTATGTGTGTGTGTGTGTGTGTGTGTGGATATAATTGAAACTATACTTAGCGGTAGATGCTGTGTGCATAACAGTTCACAGCTGGTCTCATTTTAAAAGACTGAAGTAAAGTGTCATTAAAGTAAAATTAATTGTAGTCATTACAATAGTTTAGTTATTTTAGATTTGTGAATCTAGTGTATACTTTTGAATAAAATGGTTGGAAACAAGTGAAACTATTGAGTGAAGCGGCCTGCCCATAGAGCAATGCAGTCCGATCGATCGGAGAGGAATAGCCATAGTGATACAAAACTATTTTTTTTGCGGGCAAAAATCTTCGCACGTCCACAATTACATTTTTAGATCTATATACAAAAGCAATCGCCTGTCACCACGAACTCACACATATTTATTAAAACCAAACATTAATAATTTTATAATCACATGATTACATACATTCTATGTCATAACAGTGAAATGCATAGGTCTATTTGGGCTTATACTTTGACAGAGGGGAACTTCTGCGTATGGCTACTCCCTACCGTGCTGCTCTATGGACCCGTCATACGATGGTGACATCTGACGTCACACTGTCGCGTCAATATACTGGGCTTCTACGTTTTTATTTTAAATTACACAACTTTTGTATAATATGCAAATAGTCGCCATGGTACGAACCTTATTTTGTGCTCATTTGTTTTCCTAGTATTTAGTCTGAATTAAGGAGATTTGTAAAATAAAAAATATGTTATTATATTCATTTATTTATATTGATATGTATAATCATACGGTTAACGCGTTAATTGTGTGTTGTATTAAATTGATACTTTTTATTCTGTGGTTTGATTGTTTTGCTCGTCAATAGTAATAGTTATTCAATCAGTATTTAGAAATACCATATCATTAATTTTGTAGATATAGTAATTTTAGACTTCTCCTTAAATAAATATATATTTGGACGATCCATCTAGCCTAAACTAAGCAGAGCTTGTACTATGAAAAATAGATTGACTGATTGAAGTTTGTAGAAATAGTATTTTTAGGCTTCTCATTAAATAAATAAATATTTGGACCATCTATCTAGCCTAAAGTAAGCAGAGCTTGTACTATGAAAACCAGATTTACTGATTGAATTTTTTGTAAATACATTCAATGTTCAACATAGAAAACACCCAAAGTTCAAAACAATTTTTTTTTGTAAATACATTCAATGTTTAACATAGAAAACGCCCAAAGCTCAAAACATTTTTTTGCAGACCATATAAACATTTGGTCCAACTCGGGAATTAAACTGACACCTCTGCACAGCAGTCACATACACTACCACTGCGTCACCGAGGAAATAATAATAATTTAATAAAACACGGTAATTGAAATTAGGTAATTAGGAGTAATATAATGCTCCGGTGTTAAGAAATTAATTTATTTAACAAGCTTGACAGATATAATGAAAAAAATCAACAACCTATAATGTCCCACTGCTGGGCTCAGGTCTCTTCTCAGGAGAGGGTTAAGGCCACACGTCTCCACGTTGGCCAAGTGCGGGTTATAATGACAAGACAATCTCCACTTATAGAGCACTCAACTTATAAACGAGTGTGTTAACAGATAGGATACTAATCGCTTACACTTCCTAGTTACGGAATAGAAATTAAATTCATAGAAAAAAATAAAAATATGCAGCTACACGATCGAGAGTTGTTTCTGAAATAAATTACGCCAGGATAGGTATGGCATTTTACCTATCTACTTTTGTTTTTGCAGTGGGATAATGTGACCGAGGTTCAATCCACAACGGTGTCTGAGGGAAGTACGATCGTGCCTGATCACCAAGGTTTTACTTTCTCTACTTTACGTTGGTGAAATTTTGTAGATTACATAGGGTTTTGTCATTACTGCTAAATATTGGGCGGATTGAAAATTTGATGTCTTCGCGGCAAGAGAGCAAACAATTTACCTAGTATCTAAAATATTGGTGACATACGTAAGTACCTATTATAAGTTTGTACTTTTACCCGACAAGCCGCAAAGCCGAAAGGGATAGTTTTGGTAATCTATGTATGTTTGTACCACCGTAGCATCTTAACTACTGAACAGGTTTTAATTAATGAGATGTCAATAGATTCGTAATAATGGCCTGGGAGACATAGACCATACAAATTTTATCAAAACTAATTACGAAGTGGGGCTATAGATTTTTAAACATTTTCTTGTATAATATGTACGTATAAACGTAACTGGCTTAGATTCTCGAACCGAGAAAATCAATATGGTAAATTGGTTATCGATTATTGAGAATAACACATCTCTGGAAATGTACCTGGTTGGTAATATTAAGTGGTAGATTTATAAATCAGTCGGTTATCTCCTCCTTTTTTTGACGTAAATTACTTAATCCGTAAATGAAGCGATGGTCACAAAAAGATGCGGCGGTAAGCATAATCTATAGCATAGTAATAATAAGCACGGCAAAGTAGAACACATGGACATAATTCAAAGACCCTATTTGAAGTATAATATACTGGCTGTTATTGCAATATATCAAATAAAATAATAAAAATAACTTAGTTGCTACGCCGACCGTGTACAAATGTTGCGGTTCTCAATATTAGGTTTTTTATTTTTGTCATTTTTAATACTATCATCAACAACCCATAATGTCCCACTGCTGGGCTCAAGTCTCCTCTCAGGAGAAGGTTAAGGCCATATGTCCCCACGCTGGCCAAGTGCGAGTTGGGGACTGAATTAATACTAAAAGTATATACTATAAGTGTATTACGACTTTATTTCTTACTATTACAAGATCGTTGTCTACGTCGTGCACTGGACTTCAAGCTACGTAATCTGCGTACCATGCTAACTGCTGATGAAGATATAACAACTGAGCTAGATAAAGTTATATGCAAGTTGATGAAACTAGCCTTACGAACGAGCACACGACGGACCACTCCTCCCCCGGCTAAATGGATGCAATGCAAATTGTTAGATCTCCTCACACTCACTGAGAAAGCTATTCAAAGACGTAAGCAGCATGTCATGGAAGATTCAATAAAGGCTCTCAAATTTGGTACGAGGTCCAGACTACTTTTACTTTGATAGTTTGGTAGCATTCTCTCATTGGTCTGATTGTCGTTATTGTTATCTATTCACAAATGTACACGTTTCATATTAGCAGCTTTTAATAATCCACTGCCAGATATAGGCCTTGCCTTAGAAAGAAGGTTCTGGCCCTCTGTACCACCCTACCAAATGTGTGTGTAATACCCACACACCCACACATGCATGCACTCACACACACAGAAACCCTCACATGCATGCACTAACACGTACAGAAACACACACACACACACACACACACAACCTAGCATCTACACGTTTTTTCAAGTTTCACTATTTTTGTTATTGAAGAGTGGGAGTCCCCCTTTTTTTTACGTGTGGAAACCCCCTGGTACCTTCAACCCACCGGGGTTTGCGGCGGGGCGGTGTATCGGAATCGAACAGTGGAGTCCCCTGACATAAGCAACTCTAGCTTAAGAAGAGGTTGCCAACACTAATTTGTTTTATAATAACTTAGTAATTATAAATAAATAAACAAATAAAAATGTATGCAATATTGTTTAGTACAAATTTATTAAGCCTTTTATATTTCATAAGTGAAAAAGTGCATATTAGATACTTATGATTATGTCTCTTCTTATAATTGCAGATTTCGTTCAAGATGATGATAGTAAGCAAAAAATTGCTAATCTTAACGAAATTCAAGAATATAATAATATTGTGTAAGTTTCGAAGTATTGAACTTAATGCTATTAAAACATATAAACATTTAGATTCGATCGATTATATATCTTTGTCTTTGTTTTAATCGAAATCAATATTGATAAATTGTTAAAAACGATTGTTTTTCAGGAACATTAACGACAACGGTACGGATACAATAAGAGCAACAGGTATTCGAATTTGTTAAAAGAAATTATATTTTTCTATTTGTTTAAAATCAATATCTCTTAGATTCTAAAAATGGTATAGCACTTACATGCCCATTCACAGATTTCGAAAATACTGAAGTACTAAAATGCCCGTTCAGAGATTCTGAAAATGCTGAAGCACTTAAATGCCAATTCACCGATGTTGAAAATGTTGAACCACTTAGGTGCCCGTTCGCAAATATAGAAAATGCTGAAGCACTTAAATACCCGTTCACAGATTCTGAAAATGCTCAAATGCCTGAATGTCAGTTTACAGATTATGACCCACAAGATGATATTATGAGTTCTGGTTGCAATTACTTAAAAGGTAACAAAAAATTTAGCCATAGGTATGCGACCTTAATACGCTCAAACTATTGTTTACATTACCTAAAATAATCCTACCATTGGCTTCACCTTTTGACTGCCTCGGTGGCGCAGTAGTAGCGTATGCGACTGCTGTGCTAGAGTTCTTGGGTTCGATTCCTGAGTCGGACCAAATGTTTGAATGATTTGCAAATATTTGTTTCGGAGTTTGGGTGTTTTCTATGTATAGTATGTATGTGTTTACAAAAAAAGTATATTTGTATTAATATCAGTTGTCTAGTACCCATAGTACAAGCTCTGCTTAGTTTGTGATTATATGGCGTTGTGTGTTAAAATGTCCGAAAATATTTATTTATTTTTTATTTATTTTTATCTTTTCTTTTAATGATCACCTCAATTTTTTATTTAACCACTAATATTGTATGGTTAAAGGTGACAGACTTGCATCTTAATGCATAAGCAACGGCACGCCCTAGAACAAAATTGAAGTCAGATTTTTCTTTTTTGATTAAATTTTTTAATTTTACTTGAATTTTATTGTGTTTTGACTTGCAGATTTCAGACCCCTAACAATGCTAAGCGCAGAGGTTCTCGGATTAAAACCTGACATAAATCCAATGGAAAGAACTAAAGCGTGGCTGGCCGTTGATGTCGATGTAGTCCCATGTCATAATCAGAAGATGAATTCAGGAAATAATAATGCACTAGATTCAGATAATGTACCCAACACTCTACGTAAGCAAGAGGAATTAGAAGACAAATGTATTGAAAACAAAAAGATGGAATCACCAACATGCTTGACACCGTCAAGTAAAACTTCGTCAAGCAAATATAAGTTCAAACGCGAAGAAAAAAAAAGAAAGACAAGTAGTACACGAGTTACAAAAAAAGTGACTAAAAGAATATGTCCTAATTACAATGTAGTTAAAAATTCTGACAGTATTAACCCAAGTTCTGATAGCTATATCATTAGACCGAAAAGGAAAACTAAGGAAAATCAATGTTTGACTATGAGGGCTTCAAAACCGGTAACATCTGATTTCATTTATTACTTGAATTGAGGTTTTTATAGGTAGTATCAGTCAAGGTTTTTGTTTTGTTATAGATACCAGAAAGTCTCATAGACCTTTGCAACCCAGATATGAAAAGTGTGCAATGTGTGAAGGAATCTTTAGCTTTTAACGATGTTGTGGTTTTAAATCAACATAGCCTAATAGCAGGAGTAGCGGAAGAATGTTTACTTGCTGATTTTATTATAAACGATAATATACAGGAGATGAGACCTTTTTGTAAAAGTGCAGACATTAAGACACAAGCAAATGAGAAGGCTGATATTTCTAATAAAGACCAATTCGAAGTAATAAATAACGATAATGATATAAACTTATGTACTAGGCATGAAGTTAGCAAGGAAAATATATATTCACAAACAATATTTTTAAATGGTAACTATCTCTATACCTAACTTTTTAGTTTAATAATGTCATTTTGTATTAGTACAATTAGTGGAGCGCCATAAGATTTATATCTCGGAATCCAGGGCCAGTCAATGAATCTTTATATAAACTTTAGAAATGTGTTTTTAATAGTATGTAGAAAAATTTAAAAAATGTGCGATCTTAATTTTTCAATTATTATTATATATTATTTTTTCGCAGTTTTATTTTATTTATGTCACTTTGAAGTTATATTTTAAAAAGGAGAACTATTACAAACTTGATCTTGATTCTCAAGGGACTTGGGGGTAAAAATACGAGGTGTTGGGATGGGACTAGAGGGGACAACAGCAGCTGTTGGGTATTGTTAACGCGGACCCTAACAGACTAGCACACGTGGCAACTTGCTAGGCTCAATACGTACCTGTTTTCAGAAGCTGATGCCGACAGACTTAGAATTGAAACCGCTCTTAATCTGCAATCTGAAAACATTACTGTAGTGTCTTTTATTTTATTTTTATTGATTGCGCTCTAACCAACTGATCGAGAAATTTGTTTTCTAAAACTGTCCAAAGGCAAAATACCGCTAAGGGCGAGCTCTTCTAAGAGCTTTCTCTTCTAAGAGCTTTGAAAAAGTATTACCAGAGTGTAAACAGCGTATTCCTTTTGTCTGTGACACGACGTCAGCTTTTTTCCGACGTGGCTAAAACATGCTTGCAAAATATTTAGAAAAACGAATTGCAAAATGCTGCGGCAGTTTTAAGAAATAAATGCAAAGATATTAATGACATTTTCAAGCTTGGTGTTACATACACTCTTGCTTTATACTTTGCCCCCCCCCAAAAAAAAGACCTTAATTTATTAAGATATAACTTTTTTGAAAGCTGCTAAAAATAAAAAAAAACGTCTTTACCACCTACTGTAGATGCCGCTTTTGAACATTTCAAAAATCATCCTCTGCAAATTCTAAAATTATTCGAAAGATAAATATCACCAGAATAATGGGTTTGGAAATATGAATGAGGAATATTGATACCGCAACCAATGACGCAGCGACCAGCTCCAGAATTTTTACTAAAAATTATTTTATGCACATGCGAAACTGGATGCGGAGCTTCTTGTAGGTGGATTAAACAGCATTGCTGCTTGCTTAGAATGCAATATTGACTGCAGTACTCATCATTCACCTACACAATCTACATCAACGAGATCGATGACGACAACAATAATGATCAATAATCATCGTTGATGATATTTTTTTTCGTAAAACGTTAGTTTTTTTAATAAATTAACCTTAAAGCTACTATGCAAATATAATTTATTAAAAGAAAAATTTAGATCTTCACTATAAACATTCTGTTTCCCTTTTCTCCCCTTCATTTTTAGTAAATTGTTGTCAAAAAAATATTGTAATAGAGATCGGACCATTTCTTTTACTTTTTTATTTGAACTTTTAATAATGCAGTCAAACACTCGTTACTTGACTGGCCCCGGACCCAAGATTTTTAAATTTTTATGCCCTACAGCGCTACACTAAATATAAATGCATTATAATTATGAAAAACAGGTTTAGAACTAAATTTTATATTTTATTTTAGATATAAACGAACCCAGCACATCAAAAGGCATCCGTCATAATGTCAGCTTGGATGTACAATGCGGTCCAGATACGTTAGCTTACCCTATGTTGTCTGCATCAACTTCCTTAGTCAGAATACCTCAAGGATTCTCTGCAGGGATAAAAATTCACGAAGCAGGCCCTGATACTGTGCAAGGAACAGATTTTGGTACCTCTACACATGAAAGTGAATATGATAAAATAATAACACCAAGATCAAGGTCTATAGGCATCAAAATAAAAGATTCTGACGTTAATATTTTTCCTGCACCATACTGTACTACCATGACTCAGATGCCTGTCGAGGCAAGAAATCGAAATTCAGGCCCTAGAAGTTGGAGTCCTGAGTCTAATATCATTAAGTCTGAAAAACTGATTTCTTTGGTCTCGGCGGCCGACGATTCTTTCGACAAAACTAATATTTTAGATCCTATATCAAGTGATTCAAAGGCTGAATGTTCTTGCTGTGAATTATATGCTAGCGATGGTTCTATCTTAAAATCATTTTCACAACTTGACAATTCTACAGAAACTGATAGTGACACTTTATTATTGAAACTTTCGGATTGTAAAAATAGTAATATGATTAAAAAAAAACCTGTTATAGTACACAGCAAACCAAAACTCAGTTGTGGAGGAGTTTATGTACATAGTTATAAAGATAAACAAGAATCCGAGGATATTGTTTACCAGGGAAAGTGGCAGCGATGCAGACCAAAATCTGGAAGGAAAAGAACACAAAATACTATTTTAGCAAAGAAAATTTATGAATCTGGTAATAGAAAGCAAAAGGAAACAGTAAAAGATAAAAATATCAATCCAAGGGATAGAACGCCTATCAAGAAAATAGAGAAGAAAGAGATTAAAGTAGAACATAAAACACCTTCGCAACGCAATGCCTCAGGACTGCAGAAAGTAAAGCAAGAAAAAAACACTGAGATTAAAAGTAACAGCTCAGGAAGACAGTTAGTGAAAAATTATAAAGATATTTCTAGCAAACTAAGACTAAATAGGCAGGTTGTCAATGTGACTAAGGTATAAGTGTACAATATTAATTTTTTTTTATAGTTTATCATACTTACTTAGTTTGGAATATTTTTTAGGTTGCTTCGAAGATAGGAATGAGGTAAGATTTCATTTCATTTATACATTTTTTACTTTGGTACAGTTTTAAAATAATGTTTGTATTAAGTCATCATCTTTAGCATATTGCAGTCCACAGCTGGAAATAGGTCTCCCCTTGTATTAAGTACATATTGTTGATTTTTCAGTTCAAATTATTCCAAAAATAATAAGTCAGCGTACACTACTAAGAAACCTCAACTTACAGCTGTCGTTGGTGGTAAAAAAGAAAGTGTTACACAAAAATTAAAAAGAAATTATATACCATTGTATATGAGGAAAAGAATAGAAATGTCAGAAAAAAATCGCTTGAATGAAAGTTTAAGTTCTGTTGAGTTTGATTTGGATCAAAAGGAAACAATTACGAAAGATTTACTACCTATAGTTACTGTAAAAAATGATGATATAAAAAAAGATTTTCTCCAGTTTCAAGGACAAATTTCGGAAAATAATTACTTGGTATTTTGTAATGAAAATCAGGAAAATTGTAATCCTTCCAAAGAACAGCTTATGCTAAATCCTGCTGCTAATGAAGACAATATGACACAAAATGGAAACTTCATTAAACGCACGCGCAGTCATCAGTCTTTAAACAGTTCGACTTGTTCGTCACCAAATAGTATAGTAACAGTTAGGGCAGTAAACACAAAGTCTAAAAATTTAACTCATCATAGATATTCTGCATCATCCCACAGAAGTAGCTTAAACACTAGTGAATCAGATAATCCTACACCCACTAAAACAAAGAAGACGCTCAAAAGATGTAAAACCGCAAGAAGAGTAGAAAATAATAAAGACACAAACAATAAAGAAAATATTCCGGAGGCAACAGAAAATTTTTCTGGGAAAGAATGTGAAAAGGTTGCTAAATCTCCATTTGCTGGTCAGCATATTTGCATAACCCAGATGAAGGCCGATCCT
This sequence comes from Hyphantria cunea, assembly GCA_003709505.1. Lineage (NCBI taxonomy): Eukaryota > Metazoa > Arthropoda > Insecta > Lepidoptera > Erebidae > Hyphantria > Hyphantria cunea. Next base: position 187,491 of record PKRV01002130.1, read on the forward strand.
TCAATGCAAATAATATTGTCAAAACAGAAAACGTCTAGATCAAACAAATCTATTATAAAAATACCAACACCGGAAAACACTATCGATAAAAAACGATCTCTAAGTGCATCTCTATCTCAAAAGAAATCTGGAACTTCTTCAAAAAATAGCGCGATATCTATTAAGGCTGTATCCAAAAGCAGTTCTGCTAACATGGTGTATGTCTTAAATGCAGAAGATTCTAATCATGTTGTATCGTCAAATGATGTTGTGAAATCTCAAGAAAATAATTGTGATCGAAAACTGAGCACACAAAGCATTAATGAATCGAATAACGTAACATATGCCGTGAAACAAGTAATTGGAGACTTGCTAAATTCTATTGATTTTCCAAGTATATTTACTAGATCAGATCAGATTTCGGGATCAGTTACCTTAAAGTCTGATGATGTGAATTACAGCTCAGATTTAAACGATTCCTTTAATAGTTTTGTAACAGTGACAGCAAATTTTTTAAACAGTACTGTTGTAGAGAGTGACAAGGATAACTTACTGAATTCTAGTTTAGATACGATGTTAGTTAACGAATCCATTGTTAGTATAGCTAACACGCGACTTAATGTAACTGATTTAGATTTACTATCCTTTAAATCTGTAACATCAGCCTCAAAAGATTCTGAATATTTCTTTCCTGTAAGTGAAGTTGCAGCCATTGGTAAAGTTGATTTTTCGCAAGGATCAAACGTGGCTGTTGTTCCTGTTTCGGTAACAGATATATTCGAGAGAAAAGAGCAATTGATGCAGGCATGTATTCAAATTGTTTGTAGAAGTTAATTGTAAGCTATTTTAGTAAATTAAGTTGTACAATATTATATCATAGAAACCCCCGGGCGTTCTCGCAGTTCAAGCGTTCAGTGGCTTTTCCCTAGACGGTGAACCCGCAGCAAATGAACAACCTGATCCTATCGCTTTGGTAGATTCTGAGACAGGCAGTTTGGCAATGAGACCAACCACAGTAAGACAAGTTGTAAGTATAGTTTGCATTATTAATGGAGGTAGTACCACCAAACCTTTTTATCAAATATTAGCCATATACACCAGTTTAGATTTTTTTTAAATTATAGAATAGAAAAATAATTACTTGAAAATATAGGAAAAAATTAGTAGTTAGATTCAGTTGATATTTATTAAAGCTGCTGCAGGTGAATATCTAAGAGCACAGTAGGTATATGAATAATCCATTTTCATAGTTTTCTTGTAGGTTTCCCTAAAGTTATTTTCAATCGTTGCAATCGTTTTCGTCCTAGTCTTAGATTACACATACAGTTTTGTATTAATTTGCTGGCATTAGTGATGGGTAATAAATATTGTCGTCTCTAGACATCTGAAGAATTATTTATATCGGGACGATCTTCAGAGAGTTACCAATCATGTCTTATAGACGAAGATGCCGTTGTTCCAAATTGGCTGTTTCAAATTATCAGCCAGCAACATTCAGTAAGTATCTCATATCTACTTATAAACTTCGTTATTAGATTACAATTTCTGGAGTTTTATAAAGTTCATATTCTTTATAGCAGGTAATAGAAGACCAACCTATGATGGGCCCAGAGCCCGCACCTTTGAATCAGGAATCGGCGTATGATGTAAATGGAAACACTATGGAACCAGGGATAATCGATGCAGTCGCAGGAGCTGGGGACGGACGTGGGATCCACAGCGATCAGTCTCAGGATAGTTCTGGGAGAGGCACCTCCCTCAGCTCCAGTGACACGTCTTCTAGTCCACAGAGCGAAGTCAGTATGCAGTAATGGATCGGTTAGCTTGAAAATGTTAGGGAGGGAGTTTTACGGTCAAGAGCGCTATCACAGAATTTCGTTCTAAAAGATTTGGTATTTGATACTCGGTAACAGCTCGCTCACGCACACGCGCGTTATCGAATTCACGATACAGTGCTATAGCTGTCAGTAAAAATGTTGATACCTTTACAATTTTTTTCTAGCGAGTTACATAGGTACACTTTATTGTTTTTATTATTAATTGTTTTATTTATTTGAAAAATTGATATAAATGCACTTCTATCAAATACAGAGGAGACTGACTAAGTATTTCAAAACAAAAAGCCAGTAGTTTAGATTAAATCTATGTAAACAGCTTCTTAGCATTGTGAAAATCGTTCTAGTTCATTTCCGTATGTTGGCATTCATTGTGATAACGTCCATCAGTTTTACCAAAAGTTTGTTTTTACAGCGTTTTGGCCTGTTGTGTAGTATATACTTATGCATTTGGTTTGCGTTCAAGGTTCTTTGTAAAATTTCCTGAGCTTCTGTTCCACAGGGTTTTGTACAATGCGTATTGCGGTTTACCGCTATTGAAAGTAACTACTGCTGCGTGGCAGCGTGCTTAGTAGGAGCTTTAGCTAAGACACTATTAAATTGTTCAGCACGATTGTTGGTAAAATTTTGTAAGAGACTCCTGGAATTAAATGCCAATTGAGATGCGTTCTTCTGTAATTTTAACATCAAAGTTGGTATAATCAGTACCAAACTTTCTAATGCTTTCCTTTCTAGTGCACAACAGTAACCTTCGCATTCTGCGTGGTCTCCAAAAACATGACGTGAACAATTTAATATGCCTTTCTGCAAATTAAGTATTTCTGTCTCTGTAAAAACATTTTGTTTATTTCTGAACTTAATTGCAGAGCGGATGGTAGTACCTAGCTAGGCTACGTACTGCCATCTTGAACGGAACCGGACCGGAGTGATAGCACGGCCTCACCGAAAACCGGTGTGAAATAGCGCCTGCACTATGTTTCACCGAGTGAGTGAGGATACCGGAGGCCTATAATCCAACCCTTCCCCTCATCCCCCACTCCATTCCACAAGGTTGGCAACGCACTTGTGACGCCTCCGGTGTTGCGGGTGTCCATGGGCGGCGGTAATCGTTTACAATCAGACGATACGAATGGTCGTTTGCCCCTTATTTCATAAAAAAAAATGCTGGTGGCCGACTTTGTATGGTTTTTTTGCAATTATGTGTTTTAGAAGCCACGCCTTTAGAAAAGATGCGAGCGCAGATCACACAATATTTGTCACGGACTCCAATGTGCCGGACCTTGGCGGTAAATTCTCTAATAATAGCTGCACATTTAGATAAAGCTGAGAATTAGTTTTATAACAGCGTTTTCTCTAACATGCATCAGCTTCTACTAGTATCGTAACTATTCAAGCACCATTGACGACACCTCGAAATACTGCAGCCACTCGTTCTTATTTAGCCGCGTCTTAATTTAACTTCTCAGCAGTTATTCGCTATATTTCAGCAACAGTAAAACATGTATAGTACTAAATAACCAAAAGACATAGACAAAGGTAAATCCATGGAGGCGTTAAGTTCGTTGAGATTTGAGAATCCAATTCCTGTTAGAATGGCTCCTGATACAGCACCAGCATTTACATCAAATTTCGGATCAGTATCGTTGCTCTTTTTCTACAGAACCGCACATACGGCATTTTTTAAATGAAATATTGATTCCAGTCCATTTTGCTTTTCTTCCACCATTTTCACACGAATTAGTCTGCAACCGATCTTACACTATATTTCTCAATATCAAACAATTGATTTAGTAAGAACTGAAAATCATTTATACTATTCTTCGTCCCTGAACTACGTATCTGCTTTCTGAAATATTAAAAAAAATATGTGTAGAAGTGAAGAGAAGACGAATAACTAATAAGTTTTACAAATCGTACAAGTTATGTCTTACGGTACTTTCCTCGGATTCGATTGATGATGAAAGCGATTTCATGACGGAATAGTGCTTTGTTAGTTTCTGAAACTTTCCTATAAGCTACTATTCTATAAATTGCCGAACGTAAAACATTATACTATGCAAATACTTTAAAAACCCTTAATACAATCAATTTATCCTCATTTATCAGTAATATTTGAAGTGGATCTGTGACTTAGGCCAGTCATTCTGTGCACACAAAAATAAGATTTATTAAACTCAGCTGTACTTAGGGTACCTAGTACTTACCTTGCTTTATATGCCTTTTTCAATATAGATGTATACCTTTTTTGAAAAATCTGTACACAGAGCGTTTTCAAGTCGTGCTAAAAATAAACATGAAAATCAGTCAGTGAAGATTTGTACGTATTAAAAATAAAAATTTCTTTAAAACCAAGCTTATATTACAGTGCGTTCTAAAAATTATTTTAAAGATTTCCTTTTAAACTTTTATTATCAACTTATAACGTCATTACATAGTTACAAAAGCTTGTCGCGAGATTAATGTACACGTATTTACATTGTTTGAAAATTTATAAAAATCAAGTTAATTAGATATTTAAACAGGTAAATCAAGCAACAAGTTTTTATATCATGTTAATTGTGTAATGACGTTATGAGTTGATAGTAATCATTTTAAAGGAGAATTATTATATTTAGCGTATTCTAAATAAAAGCTTGTTTATAAAGAAGTTTTTTTTACTTTCAATTTTTTTTTTTAGATATCGCTGGATGGGTTTCTCAGTATTTCATTTGATACCCATGTTGTGGAGGTGCATTAAAAATAACTAGTCCGCTATATTTTCTATGTATAATATGTATGTATTCTATATTTGTCTAGTACCCATAGTACAAGCTCTGCTTAGTGTGGGACTAGATGGCGTTGTGTGTTAAAATGTCTGAAATATTTATTATTATTATTATTATATTGGATTTAGAATGACGTCACACAGTTTACTATGCATTGTCATCTAAACTAAACGTGTGTACTAAATTTCAGCTTAATCGGTTGAAGATATCTGCTTCCAAATTAAGTTGCAAGATTCCTCTCGAACAAACAAACATATATATACATAAAAATATTCATCAACATCGTGAAAAGATTGTAAAACATCATCGAATTCATTTCAAACAATTGGTCAATATGAGAAAGGTTACAAAAAGTACTTACATTTTCAGAACTAGGTAATCGCCCTATATGGTTTGCCTAGAAGTGTGAAAAAAATTGGCACAAGTCCGGCAGTCAGTTTGAAAGTCAATTTGGCAGTTGTATTTATATTTTAATGATTCAATATTTGAACAAAAAAGAACGAGATTTTAATTTCTTATGAACTGACGCTAATTTTGGTATTAATTTTACTTCAATCATGTTATTGTAATAAGGAGAAATTCACAATTATTTCACAGCGTTGTTAATAGTTTTATGGCTTTGAATAGTATTTCTTTTTTCGAGATATTCCAAACACATTTCAAACATTTTCAGAAGCCCTATGAATCATACTACTGTTTAAGAATATTATTAGATATTTCTCGTTTTCTTTGCTATGAACAGTAGTTTAATCCAGGAGTTTAAAAAAGGGCCGTCGTGCATATTATGTAAAACAAGCTTCGGAGTTTTGGCTTTCTATAAATAGATTTTCCGTAAATGAGTAAATATAATAGAAAAGTAAATAGCTCGTAGCCTAGTTGCACTCGGTGATTAAAAACAATCACCGAGGGTAACCAATGACGGCGCAATCAGTTCCTAGTTGGGTGACCGCTGGTGGTGTGTTACCATGAGCGTCACCGTGATTCGAAGGTCACGTTAAGTAGTCGGTCCCGGTTGTTATCATAGGATAACAGTCGTGAAACTTAGTTGGAGGCCTTTGGGCGGCTTAAAAACATCCAATTGCAAGATTACGTAGCCACAACGTAGTCTTGCCAGTCCCCAACCCGCACTTGACCATACGCCAGTGGGGACCTATGGCCTTACCCTCTCCTAAGAGGAGCCCGAGCCCAGCAGTGGGACATTATGGGTTGTTGATGATGATGAAATGAGAAAAGTGCTATAATCAATTCTAATATTTATTCTCCACCACTTAGTAGTCAAAGTTGTAGAAGTCTTTTAGTGTATCAGATTAAGAATTCCAAAGTTGAGTATTTAATGCAAAAATCGTGGTCGGGATGTGATAAGACTCATAAGAAATGTCACGACCGTGTAAACAGTAAAGTCTCGGGACTAACGGCGTCCTTTCAATTATTTTTTTCATTTCATTCATTTAGAAATAAACTTTTGCCTCATTTTTGTTATGTCATTTTTATATGTTATTGTTCAGGCAATACTTATCGACCCATCGACGTACACCGGTCAAATTGAACTAAGAGACCCCGTAACAAGTACTGCTCTAGCTTTAGAAAATTTTAATGAAGATCCTTCGAGAGAGGAATATTCTACGAACGTGGAAGGTGCTATTTTTTTAATTACGATAATGAATAGGATCAATTTGGTTCGTGTTATAAATTACAAAAAATTAAGAGTATAGGATGACAAAAATCAACCGTGGTGATAAGTTCAGGCATTTACATATACTGTAAGGACGACTGTGTTGGATGGTCTGTATTGGAGTAAATGCAGCATTGCCAAGTGGCGATACATACAAGTGAAGAGATGTGTCTACAAATTCGCCACTGATTCCATCAGAGTTAGCGAACAAGGCACAAAACGTTGCATCGAGCAGGGATACAAGCGGATGTTATTTCTCTAAAATTGTTCACAAGTGCAATGGAGAACTTGTTCAAGACGCTACACTGGAAAGGGCGTGGAGTCAATATCAATGACAAATACATCTCTCGCTTGCGATTTGCAGACGACATTGCCATCATGGCAGAGACACTAAGACCTAAAACTCTTCTGCACCTTACGGCCTATGGATGAACTTGGACAAAACCAAGGTCATGTTCAATGAACATATACTACCAGTGTAACGGTACACAGTGCCGGTCTCGAAGATGTTCAAAAGCATTTGGGACGCCATGTCGGGTCGTCACATTGTCGATGCCACAGTGCATACATGCACTACCTACCTACCTGTACCCAAGTATTTATATGTACTGTAAGTGAAATGTACCTTACGGGACTGTGAAAGACAAAAGTTTCCATTTAGTGTGTCCTTACCTTCATGACACGCCGAAACGAAACGTGGACGCTAATGGTAGTTGTGTCTGCAAGTTCAAAATCGCTCTGCGTGCTATGGCAAGGGCTATGCTAGGCGTGTTTCTAAAGTATCGTGTCAGGAATGATGCTATCTGACAGAGAAATAGAGTCATCGACATAGCCCTCAGGATTAGCAAGCTGGCAATGGGTCGGCCTTATTAGTCGTAGAACCGATATCCGTTATGGTTAACGTGTTCTGAGTGGAGACCGCTGAAGTGAATGCGAGAAGCCGAGGATCTAACCAAGTGACTTGCAATCCGAGCGTCTAGCCTAGTCTTGCAGTGAACTCCTGTATTTTGAGGTATATGTATACAAATTTAAGAATATTGTAAATGTTTTCTTAGGAGCCGTCTGCCACACACATACGGCCAACAATCGTCGACGACCGCGAACGTTTTCAAATGAAGCCAGCGACATCAGTGCAGACATTAGTTCTATTGATACAGATGTACCTGACTCAGATGATTAAAGGTTCCACTTGGGACACATTTATAAACAAATAAATCTCAATTTAAAATATAAATGTAGGTAAATTGGCTAAGAATTTACTGAAAATTAAAATTGCATATTAATTAGCATGTCTAGTTTAATTTCATTTTTGTTACATTAAACCCACAGTACTTACTCACAGACATGGAAAAAGCCTACGCCAATGCGTAAACCAATCGGTCTCCTTTTAAAGTGAAATTATTTTAAACGGTATTATTTTAATAAGTCTTAGGGCTACCTGCTCCATTTATTTTTAAATTGATATTTGTTTATCTATATTTGAATTTCAACGGGTTAGAATAGGTTCATATATATTTCCACACTTTGCACAAAATTTATCAGGCACTTATATATTTTAATGTGTTTCACGTAAATATTCTCATTCATACTTGATTAGATGTGTAATTAAAAGGAATGAGTATTAGTTTCGTCAATGTAAATATAATAATTTATTGTCTCTTTATTACTTTTTTGATTTTATGTTTGTCATGTTTAAATTATTGTTAGTTTTTTTTCGTTCAGTCTAACGTTTACCAACCAACTGAATTATTTAGTCAATATTATTTTGTAAAGTGTGTATGACATAGATAGCTTTTAAGTTTGTCAAAGTTAATGTTTTTGAAGTAGCGGTTGAGATTGGATGTCTTTAAAAAATTATAGTGGTGCAAAGTTGGCGCGTAGTTTGTGAAATTACTATGCTGCTAGTAAATTATTTGTTTTCCTGTATATGAGTTTCATTTTATTTTGTTTCGTAGTATATGGTCAAATTTGCATTTAGTAAAATTCGTGAATAGCAATCCAAGATAGTAATTCGTCAAAAAATTAATTTCAAAAATTGATACTCGGTCTCAGTCGGTTATTGGTCGTGGTACTAACCTACCGTTTCATGAATAAATATTCGCGATATATAGGTACTAATCGCTTTTTTAACAGTCTGCTAATTAGACGGTTTTCGGTCATGTGACCGATTGCGAATTTGTCCATACGCGCTAAAACTTTTTTTTATACAGCAGTCCACAAAGTCACAAATTTTATGTTTAACATCGTAATTACTAAGTTTCAACCCGCCCGTTTGAAAACAATTCGGTATAGTTAAGACATTCTAAAGCAATATTTTGAATATTTTAATAACTTCCAGCAAATTGAGATAATTAAACCTTTGAACTAGTTAAGATAATCATATTTTTTATTGGTCCAGTCATTAGCATGTTGATAAAGACTTCGCGTGTTTTTTACGGTAATTTTGTTTAAAGAATAACGGTCGTTTAACTTTGTTATTTTTTATTAGTAGTTTTAGGACAGTTTTAGTAATAGGGTAGCAAGTAATCACAAAAAAAACAGATATTATCGAGGAAATGTCTTTTTTGCATTTATTCATATTGTACAATCTTATAATATGATTCATTCTGCAAAATTTTACAGGCGAGCAAGAATTCATATATAAAACAGTAGCTCTTTCGTATTGTACATAACCATTTTACCAGTATAGTGAAAACATGCGTATAGTTTTTTTTAGTTTTAGGATAATAAATTACTTAAATACTAATTTTTTAAGTTTGGTTCTTTATTAATACAATATCAATAGGATTGTCTATCCTGTAAAGTTATTGGAACGTACCAGAAACATTCTATGGTGCTTCTCTCGACGCCGATGAACTTTCTATGCTAAATATACAATTATAATTTTTAATATAAAATATGATCGTCGTGAAGCGATTACACAGATACAAGGCAGGCATGACAACTTTGCTCAGACTTTCTTATCTCACTTCAATAGTTCGATTTATACATTAGATCTATAAGTGAAAAATACCAAAGCTTCTATTTCATTTATGTGTCTTTTATAAATAAGTATGAAACATCATTTAGTTCTGATACAATGCCGTGTTACAAATGATTTTCTTTTTTTGGCCAATTGTAGACAGAAGTGAGTTAAGAGAGTGTTTTTAGATACAATAATAAATGGAATTATACAACGCTTCCTATCTGCGATTGTGCTAGAGAATTTTGTCATGTGGTTAACAATAAAACAGAATACGCTTTGTTGTTAATTAATCAGTTCTGTGTTCAAGTGATTAAGCTCTACAATAAAGTTTCAAAACAATTGAAATGCCACTTATATGTAACAGTTGAGGTAACTATTACATCGAATTGTAATTATTATTTTAAGGCAGTGAAACACCCAACTTAAATTGAAGGTTAGTTGGGGACGAGATTACCTAGCTAACATTAACTAGTAATATATAACTAGATATTTTCACAGGCGACCTCTACACAACGGTCACTTCATATTTTACAATATTTACACATCTTATACACGAATGTAGTGAAACATCTCCGTAATCATTACGTGGGATTTGAAAACGGTAAAGCGGAACGCGCTGTAGCTCTATTAAATACCACTCAGTCATCGAAAGTCCATCGGCCTGTTGATATCATCCTAACACCCCGATTACAAATGACAGAACGAAAATACTCATACGACTATACAATAACAATATAAGTAAATAAGAAGATATTCTTCATGAGTCAATCTCGTCAAATTATAAACCTACATAGAAGAAATCTAACACTCTGAAATCGAGGGCAACAAGTTTATAGTTATTTTGTGGGACACGCGTTCTTTCGCGAACACTTTTTATAAAACAATTTTTATTTATTTCATTTATTACAACTAGATTAGCATTGTAATTATAACATTAATAATATCAATTGTTCAAAACGTCCAATTCACATACGTATGTGTATTAAAACGGAATCATGAAAACAGGCATATTATTAACAAAGTATAGGTACTATATATAATAATGGACAAATACTGCACAAAAATGACACGATCACGTACCAGCGTAGACACTTTGTACTAGTTACTATAACAGAGGTAAAATATAAAAGCTATCTTATAACCCGTTCCTGCCCTTCGCAATAAACAACAACGATCAAAATTGAGGGAGTAATATCCGATTCGACTAATGGTAACTGTTGGACGAGCCGCGTGTTTGGAAACAACATATTTGTTCCAAATCCAGCAAATTAACACGAATCTGTGACCCTTCCAGCGTCTTAAGTCCTTATTAATATTTATACACATAGTTCCTTTGATATTTACACAGATTCAATATACCAGGTTTTGCTGTCATATAAACTAATGAATATTGGAACATAAACTTTAACAACCACTTCATACTTTTATTTAACTATAACTATGCAGACGCGTTAAACTTTCCAAGCCGATAAATTCTAAACCATTGGGTTCATCCCAAACACGCGTCGCCCCTTAGAGAAATGAACAACACCCCTATGCAATCACTCAGCTCTAATAATAAGTTCACATTTTTTCCTCATGTTATCACAGAAAATCATGTATTTACAATTTTGTCGTACTAAAGTAACCTACATCATGCTTTGCAACAAATGTATCTGATGGTGTTGAACGATTTTCTCTTTGCCTCCGACTATTGCACTAGGGATTAATATTGCGATATCAAATACTTCTACAAATTAATTACAACGAAAAACTTAAATGTTTTAGATTTTAAATGCCTTATTTTTACAATGTAATATGCCTATTTATTTGACAGTAAAGCACTTTTGTTCATAATTGTACAATATTATTTAAAGCCTGGTACAATAGTCTTCCCAAGAGAACAACTAACAAGTGACTAGTTATGACAATGGCATGAAGTAGTTATCAAGTGGGATTAGGACGAATATCGGGTATCTTATATAGGTACGATACAATCGGCGACAGAATTAGTAGTAGTGGTAGGGGCTTCTTTAACTTATTAATTATAGCCACATTTTTTCATCAAAATTTGAAACCAGTTCTGACGTAGATTGCACATTTTTTTTAGATTTTGTGCCTGGCGATATTTGTTTACATTTATTTTGCTGAATGTATGTCTTTTTAGTGTTATCATATTTAATAGCATTCTGTGGCCAGTCAATACTAATGAGAAAATAATATGGGTATTTATAGTATTGAAATGTGGAAGGTGATTTATCACAGTGTCTATGACTGTACATTTTCTAGTGAGAGTATCCCGTATTTTCTTCCCTTAGTTTAATAATTATTTTAACTAACAAAATTTTGGCTCACCTTCAATTAAATTCCTAAACTTTTCTCTGAGGTATAAGTAAAAGCACTAGAATACTCCCATACGGCGTTCAACGATCTGTTATACATTGCATATTTTGTACTTAGCATATATTTGTATGTCATTATATTAAAACTTACACATTACACCAGGCGACAAAATCTTTTAAACAATATTCAGTACACGAGTTAACGATTTCGGTAGTCATTAAATGCTGAAATATATTTTTAAAGTTTACACACAATTCATCTTTATTTATTTAATCGTATTTAAATTTAAATAACGTAGGTATAAAGCACTTGGGGGAAGGACAGCAAATTCAATAAAAATGTTTAATTATTTAGTATATATTAACTAAGTAAAAATTATTCACTATGTAAATATTTTATACAGTACTAGAATTATTTTGTCTGACGATGAATCGCTTGTGTTCTCCCAACGTGTTACTTGAATACGAAACGGCGTCGAGCGGGGTCGGGCCGCCGACACCAGCCCGCACCCTTTTATCAGGCGATATTTAACGTAGACTTTACCGTAGGTAGTGCAAATTTAATATAGAAAGTTTACTTTTACAATATAGACTAGTAATTTCATTTATGTAAAAATCCTAGCGCAAACGAGTCGTCCGGCACCGTCTCATATCTCGACCGCCCTAACCGTAATACAAATCAAGGAGTAAAATTTTAGCGAATTAAAAATTAAATTTTCCAAAACTTCGTAAATACTAGAATTCGGAGGCGGGCCGCGGCGGGTCGGGAGTGACTTCCGAACCCCTGAGCAACGGGAGTTGTCTATTTACACACGGTCGCCAAATATAAAACGTGATCGTTCAGGCGGGCGGGCGCTCATCAAAAGGTATGCGCGGCGGCGGTGAGCGGCACGTGCGCGCGGCCGAGCGGCAGCGCGCGCACGTCCCGCTGCGAGCGCGCGCGTCGTCGCCGCTAGCACCAGTCGTCCTCGTCGGAGTCCGAATGGCGTGCGCGCGGCTTGTACCCGTTGGGCATGCGCGGCGCCGGCGCTGGCGACGGCAGGGCCCGTGAGCCCCCGCCTCGCCCTAGCGCCAGCGCCGCCTCGTACGACAGCGGCGCCTCGTACGATCGCCCGCCACCCCACTCTGCGTCGTAACCTCGCCCGCGTCTGTGTAGGTATAACGAATTACGTTACAAGCCAGCTGTGGGAAGTTATCTAAGTATAGTCCGTACACATTTACCTCTCTCTAGATCTATAATCTCGGTGTATCAGTCTTTCAACTTCTCGGCCATACTCGTACTCGTCGTGTTGAGGTTCCACCGGTTCTCTAACGGTGTGCCTTAGTGACAACTGTAAATAATATGTGATTACTTTCACTGGTTTTTAGTTACCGCTTTATAAAGTTGTTTTCTCGCTTCTCGGACTACATACGTGCGATGGACTGTGGCTGATTCTCGTGAAGGGTGGCTGCTGCTTGACCTGTAGCGTGGACGGCTTGGTGGGCGTCGGAGGCAGCTGCCGGCCGCGACCTCTCCTGGCACCTTCCCGTTCCCACGACCGGTCGCGCCATTCCCGCCATTCGCGGTCTCGTTCGCGATCCCGATCACCACCTATCGGTGCCCAAACTGTTCTTTGAATGATATGATATTCTAATCGATAACTAATGTCTTAATTATATTGAGCTATGCGGTGATGATATATATGTAATATTAATTGATACATAAGGGGACTGTATGGGTGATCGAATCAAATTAAGGAAAACAATAGGGGTTATAATAAAGTTTATACCTAATCAGATTAAAACTAAACAGATGTGCAAACAATTTTCTTGTGGATGTCCACCATACTCTCTGTCTACACTCGCGCCACTTTCATACATCTACAGACGTGCAAAGCATGATTGCATCAACATCGATTAAATAATAGTTTTAGACACATTGCTCTGCCAGCAAAGGGTCTTATGGGCCTGATAAATTTTAAAACATGATTGCCAATTTAACTTTTGGTTCAGACCCTTTGCTTTACAATAATACAACACTGAATACAAAAATAAGATTCAATTTAAATTTTATTTCGTCGTCGTATTTATTTCGTTGATGCTGCTGCTCATCGTTCTATTTCTAACGACTTTGTTTGGGGTTGGATTTGGTTGGATTTTGATCGTGTGTCCCCAGTGAAGATTTAAGTAGTCAGGTTATGTAGATGTAGATCAAGTACCTACCTACTGAATGAGTCTACGAATAAATTCGAAGCATATCTGCTATCTGTTCAGATAAATTACCATGGAAAGGCTAATATCTCATGTACGATATTGCAAAGCTTATCGCGTGTTATGAAAGACTGTGTGGTATGTAGCGTCCGGTGTGTGTGGCGAGTGGATCTCACCGTAGGTGTGGTGTGGCGGGCTGGGCGACCGCGAGGGCTGGCTCAGGCTGGTCGTGGGGTGCGGCGCCCTCCACTCCTTCCCTGCTGTCAGGAATACCTTCATGTACCTTCCACCACGGTTTACCCTAAAGCCCGTCGGACTACCGACCTTATTTCCTTACTCAAAAAGGTGACTCTAAAAGTTTTGGGTGTTTGTTTACGTGGTTCCAAATGTTTAGCTTCCTGGACATGAATTTGGATAGGTTTTATTTAATCGAATGTGTATCCAAAGTTGGTTTGTAGGACGTTGAGAAAAATATTTTGATACATTAAGTAACAGTTATTAATTATACATAAAAATTAAATATCTTCAAGGCATCTGTAGCCCACTACTGTAGAGAATATTAAAATAAATACAAAACCGTTAAGCTTTTGCATGCTGCATGATTTACGTGACATTTTTGAGTGCATGCGTCCTGGGAACCTCAGTATAGAGAGGGACTCGGTCAAGCGAATAAATTATGTGCAAATAGGAGCAAATAGATTTTAGTTGGCACCAGTACTTCATTTAACATGCAGCAGGCAAATTATTTATTTATTTATATATGTATAAATACAGCATGTACATAAATTTACACTTTGTTTTGTTAAGTCATGGCTATACCAATCGTAATGTACTTACAACTAATATCATGTGGGCCTGATGATTAAAATACCAATGACGTGGCTAACAATTGAATAATGAGCATAATAATGGAGCAGTTATTAATCATAGCTAATTAACTACAAGTATAAAGTTTATAAGACTAGCCTTGTGAAAATGTTAAATTTATAGCTAGATTGTACAATCTAAGTGTCTATGTTCGCAAACTCATCAATCGGCAGTATATCTGCTTCGCTCACTGATTATCTTAAAACTACATCTACGAAAACATGAATAACTACAACTACTTTAAGCTAGACTTCCCATCTTCTCACAAAACTTTCAGAGTACCTTCATGAGAAGAAAAATGTTTGCAAAACTGTTCTCGGTTAATTGAAGCTAAATAAAATATTTTGGTATGTTGACGATAATGTATTTAGTATGAATAAATAATACTACATGAATAACATAATGGTAATAGTTAATAGCATGTAGCTCGTTTAAAGGCTATATAGTTTTATATGTGATATATATTATAAAAAACGCTGTTCTCTTATTAAAATTGCAATAGCATTAAGCCATAAATACTTGGCAGGATGGCAAATCTGATGATACGCTATAGAACAAAACACAAACACACTTTATGATCTAAAATGAATAGCTAAGAATCTACAGAACTCAAATATAATGTGGATTTATTTCAATGGATCACCAGATTTGCCTAAAAGTTGTATGTTTACATATATTTCTATAGAACTCTGGAGAACGGTATATTTTAATTAGTTTAGCTAAGTTATACCAAAAATAATGACTTACCATGCGAATGGTAGTAGTGTGGCGCCCTGTGCGTTCGCCCGTGTCTTTGATGTTCATGCTTAACTATCTCGACGACGTTGCTGACGGTGTCGGAGAACCCGATATCGTGATGATAACCTCCGTAGTGGCCTCTTCTTCTGGGACTTGGTGTTCGTCTGAAAAGCATTCGAAGTTAAAATTCGAAAAACAATTATTTATTCCTGCACCATGCATGTTACCACTCATGCAACACCGAGAAAACGTATCGGGGATTAAATTGATTAGTCCTGAAGAAAATGACATTTGGTTAGTACAAGATGGTTTTCATGGCACATACCATTGTTCACTACGATAACTTTGAGATCAATGGATTCTTCTTCGATGACACTATAAACATAAAAAGGAAATAACAAAAACTAAACAATAACAAAACAAAAAACATGTGTTGATGGAGCTAGTTACGATTTTACCTTAAGCTGGATGATCTGCCATGGTGGCCATTTTGGTATGTGTGAGGTGCTTGCAATCTTCCCTCGTCCAAGGACTCCATTGATGCATGTTGCGACCCTGGCACTTCCAACACCTAAAACAGATACCAAAATTATTATGTACATACAAATAAAACGCAAAGATCTGCAAGCGATTTTGAATAAAATTTTAAACTTACTGTCCCATATTTACAAAATGCACGTCGTTAAAAAAAAAACAACAACCGTGCACTAATTTATGAGTAAGTGTCATAATTTGCAAACCATGCACCAGAACGTGCTTGTGCAGAATATCCATTACTACTTACCGATTGTTAACTGATTTAGTAATAGTAGTCACTAAATACATGCAATGGTCACTTTAGTTTCATGCAAACTAAGATCCACTAGGATGTAAGACATATTTGGTTGTCATGTTTTATATTATGACTGTAATGTTCGTATGTTTGTGTCTGAGTATCGTAGTCTAAGAAAATGTCAAACAGTTATATCTTTACATAAAAACATTCCCTACTAATATCGAAGAAAGAGAAAGACCAAATTTTTCTAAAGAAAAACAATTATCTATTACTGAAAATGTTTACCCAAACATCAACAACCATCTGTAAACTTAAAAATGTTTACGATTAATACTTTTGTGTGTTCCTACGTCACATAATTAAATCAATACTAAGAGCCTAAGGCCCTAGATTACTTTGGTTACCACAATATTACCTAGAAACATGGTTAGTATTAAATACTAAATTTACAAATTATTACAGTATTATATATTGTTGTTAATGAACACCCAAAACAAGTTATTAACATAAAATAATTACAACATCGACTATCTATGACGTTATGTAAATGCATCGATGTGTTTACTAAAGGGGTACACTCATTTATCGTAGACATTTAACAACACATCACCAGTCCACAAAGTAAAAGTGTTACTAATTTTCAAATCTTTCATTTCAGTTAGGAGACAACATTTTCTTTGAATGAAATGATATTGGTGGGAACATCGATTGCACTAGACAATAGCTATCATGAGGCTTTAGTTGATTGGGTTTTACAACAGACAACATAGTCACCCATTTTGTAAGGTATTCACCTTTTTATTGTTCCTGAAACAAAAGAAAATAATAGGTCAAATACGGAATTTATTCAACAAATACTTTATCTTAGTAGTTGAATATGACTTCATAAATGAAGAATTTTCAAGTACGTGCATTACAAGTACTACTACTCTTTTAGGAATATGTTACTGATAGTTACACCATACAAACAAACAAACAACAACCCATAATGTCCCACTGCTGGGCTCGGGTCTCCTCTCAGGAGAGGGTTAAGGCCATACGTCATACAAAAAGTTATTCATCATAAAGCATAACTTATATATGTAGGTCGTTGTTGTTTCTAGAACTATACCTGGTACCACTTATAATTCTACTACGTAAAGATCTTGATGTGTATCTTGATGTAAAAATATTACAAAATATTGTTTAATTTAAAGTGTGAATCATCAAATCGATTGTTACAAATATTTGTACTGACAACATCGTGTAATTAAGTTCTGGAAAAAAATTGTCCAAGGCAATTTCAGCCGTATATTTTATACTTTACAAAGACGAATATGATGATATAAATAATTTATTTAAAATATTCGAGTATAAGTATTAAAATGGATATTGTATTATTTCATTCTTAGTTCTTCTTCTTCAGTATTATTATCATTATCATCATCATCTCAGTCGAAAGAGGTCCACTGCTAGACGTAGGCCTCCCCACAACGATTGGTCGTGTGCTGCTCGTAGTTTTATGTTTAGATATATTAATTAAATGTTATGTGAAATAACTTACTTGAGAGACTTTCTGTTGTTGCGTCTCGCGAGGTTAGCTAGAGTGTGGGGGTCTTCAGAATGTCCATCTCCACCGGTGGATGGTTGTCCCTCGTGGCTGAGTGAGCCGGCACGGGAACCAGGTCCAAGTCCCGCCGCCACGTCCATCAAGCAGTTAAAGAACGACGCCTTCTGCACCACGCACCCCATATCACGCATCCACCCAAACACACTCACTTGCGCATGCTCATGTCATACAGAGTCCAAGCGCATCGGACTCAAAGGACACTAACGGCTAAAGCCTACATGAGTTTGCGCAAACATCCCATACATCGTGTCCATGCTGGAGTTCTCAGTAACTTTGTGTAATTGTGTTATATGTATAATAGAAATCCAACCAATGGACAGTAAGTAATAATTTATATTATGTTGTTCCGAAGCTATCTGAGAAAACTATTATAAATTAGTTGTATCGTGAATTCGTGACAGGGTAATATTGTTAAAGTTTGTTTATGTCAGTATAACCGTTTGTGTAAGAGCTGAAAGTACAAAGCATCTTGTATCAAAACAGGTGCTGTTATATAAAATTTTGTGCAAGAAAGTTGAAGCCAGAGAGAGGCATAATTGGCGAGTTCACGTTTGCATGTTTAAGATATCTTGAATGTAATAAAAATCGTTCAAAAATTTTTATTCTCCAGCATGCGCAGACTTGAGAATTATGATTATTGTTTTATATTGTTTTATCTAAGTACAAAAGTATAGGCAAATAAGAGCGTAGCAAGAAAGCGTTATATTTTAACGTCTCTTAGGTATTTCACAAAACTTCTAAAATGGTAAATTGATTGAGCCAAAAAGTATTAAACAAAAAAAATATTAGGTTAGAAAAGCAACAGAAAAGATTGCACATGTTGAAATATTTAAATAGTTATTCACAATTTTAATTACACCATGCACACTATCTAAGAATAATAATTATTTAACGGTATTCATGAAACACAGAGTGGTAGCTCAAATATGGAGATAGCAAATGACAAAGGAATGTGAACAAATTGGTACAACAGACAGATCTACAAAGGGACAACTAACTACGAGACACAGAATCTATATATAGATAATCAGTAGTAAAACTACATATTCTGCAACCATAGTACAGATTAATCTGTTGTGGTTTACAAAGCCCTGTTTAACAAAATTGTGCATAAATTGCACAAATTTGCTGTACCAATGCGTCTCTTAGTGCGTTACTAGAACTATACTATTTATTAAAATCACTAAACTACGGTATTATGTTTGATGTATTTAATTCTTGACCATCCTGAATCTATTTATTGGTTATCGAGTAGTATTTAACTTTGGCATTAAAAATAAAAATTTATTCAAACACGATGCGAGAAAATACTGATAATGAAAAATATCTAGAATAGTGCAAGAAAAAAGTAGTCAAATTCGTTCCGTAAAATATTTTAATACTACCGGCTGAATGGCCGTAGGGCTATTCTCGTTGAATGCCTGAAAAGTAAACCACCAATGTAGTCGACTCGTCAGAGTCGATATCAACTTAAGTGATTCTGTATTGTTGTACTGTAGTTGAGCTAACATTTTTATTAGGGAGCCAATCACATATCTGTATATAGTAGTAAATACAAAAAAAAATATTACCAAGGTTGAAATATTTGACAAGGTGTAATTATACACAACAATACATCCACAGGTAGACAACACAACCAACTATATATTACTAACTATATGTAATGTTCCAAATTGTTATCTAATGTGGGGATTTAAGGGGACCATCAACAAACACTACTTGTAAACTGTAGTTTTACCTACCCAAGTAAGTAACATTTGGCTCAAAAGTACATGTATATATACAATTGGCAAAATTCACAATTAACTCTGGCTTCATTGGATCTACACAAGTCACTATTTAATAAGTATATTTATTGCATATTTCATTTTTACACAGAAATAAGTATTTATAATGAAGTTATTTAAGGTGCAGTAACGATAAATGGTACTTACTGGAACACCTTGCTGAGTAGCTCTCCAACTCTCAAGTATTAAAAGTCCAGCATATATTTTCCCAACAGTTAGTTTCCCAGCGTTGAGAACATCATTACGTGGTACCAGCAAATCGAGCATTTTCTTTGCTTGTAATGGCCAAATATGGGTTATGGTTTCTCTTAGTTCCTCATCTGCTTGGTCCATTTCATCAGCTAAAGGAATTCAGTTGTATGAGCTGCTAGACTTTTAAAATTAATAGACTTAAAATATTGATTTAAAAGTTTTTCATGCTTACCAGATCTCATTTTGATGTTCAAATTTTCTCGTATTAAGGCAAATAGTGTTGTTGTAAAATTAATTTTCCCCTCTTCGTCTAGCGGCATATTCATTCTAATAAGCTTCTTATACGCTAGTCTATTGGGACATTTGTTTCCAAACCCCAGAGGCGGATCCATGTTTTTTAACATGTCATACATTTCTGTATAATGGATCTTCCCCCTGAAAGAATTAGATTTTATATTTTACTATTTTTATTTGAATTTTATTTGAATAATTGTAGATATCTCTAATAAATCAGTACATACGTGGCGTTTGGGTCGTATTCCGCCCATATTCTAACAAACTCATCAAGATGATGTGCACCGAGGATGGACGAGTCCCTCGTTAGGTAATCAAAATTATCCATAATGACGGCAACAAACAAATTTAACATCTAAAAGTAAAAACATAGTTACAGTTTACTCCGTAAGTAATTGGTGAATCTGGCGAAAATAGTAATTACAATTAATTTCTTACCAGAAATGAACAGAAGAATATAAAAGATACGAAGTAAGCGTAGGCGAGTGTACTTCCACAATGTTCATCGGGGGCCTTGCCTGCTTCGACGTCGCACTTTGCAGGTTTTCGACAAGCCAACATGATGTTGGGCCAAGACTCTCCCGTAGCGCATCTAAACATAATTAGTGGCTCACAGCGACCATCTCATATTCATAATATAACATCAAAATTGAAAATTATTGTAATCTAAGAAATGTTAGTTGGAAAATGAAAATTGAATATGAATATTGATTGCGTTAGTTCTGTTTAATTTTTAAAATCAATTGAGGGAAATATAAGCATTCAATTCAGAACAGACTGTCTACACGGTGTCACAACTACCGGTGTTAAGACAAATGATAACTTTGACGTTCTTAAGTGCATGCATGAGACGTGCTTATGACTCACTGATGAAGTTCTATATAATCCCACGTGATTACACTGAAAAGCGATTTTACTACCGGTTTTTTAATTTAAACTAATTGTTTCAGAGTTGTTCAGTGTGGTCTATATGATTTTTATTATGTGTATCTTCTTATTTTAGATTTATTTACAGTATGTTCTCAGGCTGGAATAAATTGCATTCAATGTTCCTTACCTGAAGAGTAGCATGAGTGCTTGAATGAAGCTTCGAAAATTGTTGTGTCTATTCATGTCAGACTCTGCTATTAATGCTATATTGCCAAACACCTGTGTCCAAGCAGATACAACATAGAAAGTCAGGTATGTAAGCAACTTATAACGCGTGGCCCTATGCTTTACCCCATCAAAATAAATATTCTACCGTAGACGGTTCTATATCTAGTACTAGTTACCATAACCACGATAAAACAAACGCACCAAACTCTATCTAAGTATAACAAACATAAGCAATCTCAAAGTTAAGGACACCAATCAGGATTATTGTTACCTCTAAGGTTAGTCTAAATCTACATTTGGTTCATGAATATACATATTAATGGTGTTAGTCATATTGTCAATGAGAATGATAGTAAGTACATATATGTAACAAAGATTAGTATAGATAGATTTCGGGCAGTGGCCGCAAGAATTAGAACAACTACTCTCTTTTTGTACTCTCACCGAAATAGTAGCAAGAGTGCCGCCACGAAAGATTGGAAGTTGTTATGCCTGTTGATGGCATCAGCTGGATCATATTGTATGTTTCCAAAAACCTGTCATTGGAAACTTATCAATACCGTTTTTGGTCTTAATCCGATATTAAATGTACTCACTAGATTAGAAAGTTCAGAAATGTGATTGTTGAAGTACTACAAGCTATCATGATTCAAATACTTAATTATCTACTATATTAATAATATTAATATAATATCCACTATATACTACTTTATATTTTAGAGCAGATTGTGAACTATGGCAAAAATCTAGATATACGGGAATTAAAATTGTTAAAATATTTTTAATTACTTGGATCATATTGGAGTTTATACAAATACTTATTGAAATACTAGTTACATTTACTTTTATAACCCCACCAAAGAAGCAAGACTTACACAATTTGAATAACGCAATACTTTACAGGACATCGGAATTTAAGTTATATTTCAGTCTACTTTCTACATCCTAGCTAATACACTAATGTTATCAAAGTTTAAGACTATTAAAATTTTACCCTTTCTATTACCAAGAACCAGAAACTAGTAGTAATTTTATTAAAAATCTAGGTTTAAAAAATTGTCTAGTCAACAATGAGTAATTATAAACATATAAATTTCTCAATCTACATGAGTAAGGTACTAGTTTTATAATACAAAAATACCCCCATAAGATCCTAACAATTCAGTTGACATATTGTTATTGGTATTAATGTCCAATCGATTATTTAAAGAGAGATCTAAGGGGAATTCGAACAGACCTGCATCCCGATAATGGCATAGATGAAGAAGAGCATCGCGATGAGAAGGCACACGTAGGGTAAGGCTTTAAAACTCTGCACAAATGTCCAGAGCAGTATCCGAATAGTATAGCCCTGTCGGAGCAGCTTGATCAGTCGCGCGGCTCGAAACAGGCGGAGGAAACCGACGTTGAAAGTGTTCTCCTGAGAAGTACACACACGTTAATTATCATCACATAAACAAGTGAAGTAATTATATTTTGAATTATTTACATCACAGAAAAAAACACGTTGTATTGCCAAACACGTTTGGTAATTATGTGTAAAGCTGATGTTATAGAAAGCGTAGGTAACTAATTTATTTCAAACGAAAACTAACAGCAATATTAAATAAATCTAGTTATTAAGTTAAATATAAAATGTTTATTCTAGATAATGTAATTATTAAAAGAAAATACGTATACAGTAGAAATAATAATAAAAATTAAATGAAGATTATTAAATAAGCTACCTTCTTTAAATAATATTCAAAACTGTTTCTTATTTATAATGTACTTGTAATCTAGCAATATTTAAGAATACTTTTAACGGTCTAAAAACTTATTATAAATTAACTATCAACATCAATTCATTCAAGTTATCATGATATCCATTAAAAATCTGTTAAACAATTGATCCCTAGAAAACCACCCATTTTTAAACTACATAGGTACTAAACATCCTAATTATCTAAAAATATTTTTCTAGCACTACTGGTTTCGGACACTGTCCAATATATTAAAATACACACTCGTTCTAAACCATAGACAAATCTTTTACAAAAAACTAAGATTCCTAGCAATCAAATAGTTAATTTATTACCTGCTGACAGGATATGTCAGCACAGTTTTCAGCAAGGTCGGTCTGTAATCAGGATATGTCCTTTATCTTCACTTCCAAATCAAAATAGAAATTACCAACAGCAAAGTATGTTAGATCATAGGCAAAGATAAAATTAGTATAAAATAATTATTAGTCGAAAAGTTGAGGTATGTATAACATGTATCACATAAAAATACTTACGCCAAACTCCATAATGAGGGCGTCAATGATGCTTCCAATGACCGTGATGAAATCGAATGTATTCCAAGGATCTTTGAAAAAATTCTGCAAACAGGTCGAAGTGTTAGATTTTGTTCTAGAATCGATCGAATTAAAAATTATTTAGAAAGATTGTATACAAATGTACGCTTTCTATAGAAATACGATTTGAATGTCGATCAAAGGACTATGGGAAAGGAATGAGGACATCTCTCTTTATTTTTTCAATCAATATCTAGGCAAATACAATTTATAAATCTAATAAAAGTTAATGCTATTAGTACTTAGTCATGTCTTTTACAAAAAGCGAAATCTGGTAAACTTTCTATAAAATGAGTTCTAAATTGAAATATATTCAAGTCAATATTGAATATTAATAGCTAATCTAATTTATTTATAAAAGAATAATGATTAGTGTGAAGTGTAAGGCGCAAACAATGAGTTAGCCATCGAAACAGATACACAACTGTTACAAAGATTTTGCATCACAAAATGGTAGCTGGTAATTAAATATTACTTGTTGATTTATTTGAGATGATTGCTTAATCTTATCTTAATAGTATTCTCGATTACATACCCATGGCTTCTTGCATTCTATTAAACTACCTTTTATTTGTAAATCTAATTATTGAAATAAAAAAGTTTTTGTTTATGTTAATTCAAATTGAATTAAATTCTTACCGTACACCCGAAGCCGATCAGCTTCAGTATTGTCTCGAGTAGGAAGAACATCGTAAAGACGATGTTCATGACTGTTAACATATCCATGAGTGCCAGTGGAGCCTCGTGAAACTACCACAAAATCAATACCAATTGTTTAAACCTTAACTCATAACATTAACAAATGTATGAAAGCTAAATGCAAGATCATACTTTTTCGTTTAATTTTGAATTGATATGGTTTCTTTTACAATAAAATAGTGGTTCCAGCATTTAACTTTTAATGAATTAATCTTAATTAATCTAGCCGATATTATTTTTATGTTATGTGAATGTGTTAGTTGTGTATTATGTAGGTTTTTGTCAATCAGTATTATGTATTTTAGTGTTAAAAAACTTGTGGCACGAAGTGCACGTGCGGCATGCTGTTTTGAATGTACAAACATGCTTTTAAGTGTCAATATAGATATACCTAAAATATACAGAAATTTTACTTACCTTTAAAACTGTAGAGCTCCACCATATTTTTAAATACAATCGCAACTTACCGTCAGAAATGAGCAGTATTTAATTAGACAATT
Source organism: Hyphantria cunea (assembly GCA_003709505.1). NCBI lineage: Eukaryota > Metazoa > Arthropoda > Insecta > Lepidoptera > Erebidae > Hyphantria > Hyphantria cunea. Next base: position 212,115 of record PKRV01002130.1, read on the forward strand.
CGTAGATAGTTAACACTGTTAACGCGTGTAATCACATACAAGTGCTACATGCAGCAGGAAAAGAAGCCATGCTTTACAACATTTGCAAATAAACCTTTATAATCATCATCGACGTCAGAGAGAAACTAGTTCTGGATACTTGGGAGGGGATAATAACAACTTGGCTGGAAATAATCCCATACAGTCATGTAAATAGATAAAACAATCACGTTAATAACAGAAAGAGTACATTTGTACCTGTATCACATTTTACTCATATTTTGTTTTGAATAGTACTATGTGTCGATCGATACTTTGTGTTTGTGTACTTACTTTGACACCGTAAGCGATGATTTTCAACACCGTTTCCACAGAAAACATTCCAGTAAACCCCATATTCGAATACTTGAGGACATCCGCGTAGATGTCATTTTGATTATAGTACTGCCATTTGTAGTGAAGTGCCGGACGTTATGGATAAAACCATGGCAATGAAAATACATAATTGTTACTTTATAAACCCAATATGCAAAAAGAATAAGTATTATGTGATGTACAAATGGAAATTTGTATACAAACAACGTTAGTTTAGTTGTTAGATAAGTTAGGGTTCATGTAACGACTAACAGCGGTATATAATATGTTTGTCAGAAGGATAGTATAACAGGAATTGATGACAAAATTGGAGAGGATATGTGCCAGTTCTTATGAAGTATGTTAGGGTAACTTAAAATTAGACAGGGTCACAATGAAGTCGAGTATTTTTTACAATACTTAAGATGCCTTATAAATAAATTTACAAATTTATTGAAATGGAACTTAAAAAAATAAACAAACATTAAAGAAACTATGAATAACAATTTGTAGTATCGGAATTTAGATCACGTAAAAAAAAACTTTTTAAATTAAATTCATTTAGAAAGTAATCCAGGTAGTTAAATTTCCAATAAATATACGAAGCAGCCCATAGCCACCAACAAATCACGCCTGGCAGTAGGCCATTCCACCAAGCATGCACAATATCCACATAAAGACAAATAGGAATAGGTCTTAAATAAGATCATGCAACACGAACAACATATATGGCCCATGCCACGTTCCTATCCGTTTCCAGAGATTGTTGTGCATTCACAAGCACGAATAACCGAATAAAATGTTTGGTGTAACTGTGCCATAAATGTGCTGGAAGGAGAGGTATACCGTGCAGTAAACACCGATACATACATATTTAATGAGTAGCAAGCGAGGAGTAACGGAGGATTACTCAACAAAACACAGGAATTAAGAAAATAAAATTATGTATTGGCGATATACTTGACGGGATTGGCTCGTTAACTTCAAAAAACGGCGCATTCCGATGCAGTGTAGACTGACGCCGATTATAGTGATATCGTAAACACGTTTGTATGAGTGTGTATGTGTGTGTTGTGATTTTAATAAAACCTAAGGCAATATTAATTCTGTGCCTGATGTTGTAAATACCATGGCATTGACTGTTTCTTTATTTATATTCAGAACTGTGACGATTGAGCACTATCTATCACTTTGACTAAATATACATAATAGGGTCTATTAAGTGCTAACAAATGTAAGACGAACATACAGCAAGTTACAACTTCTCCCAGACGAGAACGTTTACAGGAACTCTCTAGTATGGTAAGTGCAGGCTTCAGTGATTTGAAGGACTTCTTGCTAAACTAGATCGTCACGGTTTAGTGCCTTGCGTGACAGGCTAGACTGTTCAGCAACTACCTCAAATAAGTGATCACTTTCTACTCTTCATATTTATAGTGCTACATTTGCTTATGTGGTTTGTATGATCACTTTTGTCTGTATTATTGTATTCTATATAAACACATTTAATTTGAAGATAGTTTAGATTACACACAGGACATTAAAATTAGTTATTCTATGACACACAGAAGCGTTGATGATACGTACCTTCATCATGAGCAATAAAGTGTTCAGGACGATCAGAGTCATGATAAAATATTCGAACGTCGAAGAGACCACTAATTTCCATACTCTATGCTTAAGACTCGTCCTTCTGCTCGGCATATATCTCTCTATAGGTCGTGCTTCTATCGTGAAGTCTATACATGATTTCTGTAAGTGTATATACGCTATTAAGATCGAATTAAGTAACCTTGAAAGATTTTTCTTTTTAATCGATATAATGTTTCAAGTAACAGAATATATTGTTGATAGAAACAGAATACTAATAAATTATTTCTACTTAATAAAATAATAATAATAAAATACATTGAATCTATACATTTGTTTCAGTTTGAATATACTGGCAGACTTCGTTATTTATTTGGTCTCTGAATATATTTACCTGATTTTTATCAATTTCGCCGTCCTGCAGTTCAGCTTCACCCTGTTCTTGAAATGTGATAATTATCAGAGCTACGAATATATTAACAAAGAAGAAAGGAAACACCACGAAGTAAACTATATAAAATATGGACATTTCTATTCGAAAATTTTGTATGGGTCCCCTGTCTTCGTAAGTGGCGGCCATTGAATTTTGTAATACTCTGTAAACAAATACGTAAAATAAGTAAACAACGTGTGTAGCATTTAAAAAATAATTAGTATAACTACGGGGACCATTAACATAAAAGTAGAATTAAGTCTGCATAAGATTTGTCAAAAAACCTACATATTAAAATATAAATAAATAAATAAAAATAATATGATTGCGAAATTCGATATTTGAATAATGTTGAAATCAATTATCTATATTAACTATCCTAAATCCCTACTCCTAAAGCATGTAATAGGTATAACAATAAGGAGTGGATTGTGGAATTTCTCTTGATGACATCGAAAAATCGCCAAATTATTATTACTAAGAAGCTATTCTACTAAACTAGAACTTACTGTGGCCACCCTTCTCCGGTCTGTACAGCAAACAACGTGAGCATAGCCACAGCGACGTTATCGTAATGGAAGGATTGCGTCGTCCACGTGCGATGAACGACACGCGGCAGTAGGCTGTGCGGCTCGTACTCGAAATACATCCCTCTGCGCACATAATAAGAACTTGCATTAGTAAAAGTTATCTAATATTAGGAGTAACATGTAGCTGGCAAATGTGTAGTTGTTTTAACTGGGAAATAAAACTTTTAAATCCTTTCGCGAAAACCGCACGAATCCACTCTACGATTATTGGGACATATTGATATAGACTAAAATGTTTTAAATTTACTTACATTTGAAAAAAAAATTAGGTGCGTTCATCTTTACAAATGTCATCTTCCTAGCCTTTATTATTTTCAAGACTCGGGGTCCGCTACTAGTTCAACCAGTTTTACCTGGATATCAGTTTTTTACAAGGAGCGACTAGCATCGGACCTCCGCATCCCTGAGGGTGAACTGAATTCGAAGGTTGAACTAGTTTGGCAGTATATTTGAGAGCACTGACATCCTAATAACGATTGTCATCGGTGTTCATGACAACCGGAACCGACGGCTTAATGGGCTGTCCGAGGCACGGGCGGGAAACACCGCTCTCTTCCATACTCCGGGCTGCTATTAAGAATTTCTTGTAAGAAAAACTCAACAGCAGTCCGACCCGGTAATCAAAGTACAAACAAAATACAATGATAGAAAGTTGAATCTCAAAAATGGTGACTACATAATAAATAATAAATAAATATTTTCGGACATTTTAACACACAACGCCATCTAGTCCCAAACTAAGCAGAGCTTGTACTATGGGTACTAGATAACTGATATTATTACATATATACACTTTTTTTCTGTAAATACATACATGTTATACATAGAACACCTAAACTCCGATACAAATATTTGCAGATCATACAAACATTCAAATCCGGTAAACATTTAAAAGTAGAATACAATGGTAACATAAATTATGTATATAGGTAATTAAAAGGAATACTCACTGGCAGTCTTCATAAGTATTCTTACTGATATCGTTGCAGTAAAAAAATTTACCATTAAATAGTTGAACCGCTATTACGGCGAATATGAATTGAAACAATATATACACAATGAGAATGTTAATGACGTTTTTCAAAGAGTTCACTACACAGTCAAACACTGCTTTTAACTTTGGAACTCTTTTTATAGTTTTTAATGGTCTGAGCACTCGTAACACTCTTAACGATTTTATTGTGGACAGGTTCTGCCCCGCCCCTCGATTTACGCCTCTGTAAAAATAAAAATAAATAAATTGATACCAGTTTATAGTAAATTTTTTTTAGTGATCATAAGGAGTAAAGTGTTTGTACCCGATTTCGAATCCGAAGCTGACGAGGGCGCAAATAACGACTGCGGCATCCATGATGTTCCACAGGTCACGGAGGTACGCGCCCGGGTGGAACAGGATGCCCAGATCTACTATCTTCAACAACATCTCCACGGTGAACACGCCCGTGAACGCGTAGTCGAAATAGTTCAGGATTTTATTCCTATAAAAATACTTCCGGTAATCATACAAGATATTTAAACACTAATATGGTTTTTTTTTTCACCAAAATGTACTTAAATACTCCACTTTCTCGAAGCCCGAAGAAATGGTAATATTTTAAACAGTCTATGTATGTTTTATAGTTCGTAGCCTTTCAACTAAAAATGAGATGTCTATATATTTGTAATAACTGCCCGGGTGATATAGGCAACTCAAATGTTATTAAAAGTTTTTCATAGTTGGGTTTTAGTTATTGAAACTTTTTCTTGACGATACCATCACACTACTGTATAAGTGTAATAAGGCTTTAGCTCAAGAGTGAAAGCTTGAAACGTGTGGAAAGCCCATCCTATTCATGCGCTTCAAACGATTAATCTTCATATTAATAAAGATAAAAAAACTACCTACTAACGCTTAACGCTTGAACCAAGTACATCTTTTTTTATTCTTTCTCTTTTAAAATGAGTGATTATTATAAATATGAGCAATAAGAAATTTAAATGTAAAATTACTAATTAAATGCCAACCTGTCACTCTTCTCGACTACAGGGTCTTCGGCCGCTAAAGCCGCAGAACTCATACATATAACCACCATGATAAAAAAATCAAAATATCTTAAATTTACAACCCAGTGTGCGCCTCGCCTGATTCTGTAATACAAAACGTTAAAAGTTACTAATCAAAACTAGTACAAGTTATATTTTGTAAGCTGATCAACTTACGGATTAGTAGGTGACAAAATAAACATGGACGAATATGGCAGCATTGGTTTTGGTCCATCGGGTATCTCTTCTTCATCTTCTTTTTTGGCATCTTCTTTCTTTTTCTGAAATTAATTCAAAATTCTCTCGATGTAAAAAGCTTCCAGATAAATAAACAATATTTTGTCTACAGACACTAAATCCTAGCTTAATTTCAAACTTCAAACTCTAGCTAATTACAGGATTTTTTTGATGTGATATTTATGTTTTTAATATGAAAATACGTTATGAGTTAGATAAGTCGACTGTTAATATACAAAATGTATAGTTTCTAGACACTAATTTGTTAAGAATAAAATTAGAACGAAAGTAATATACAAAAGCTAATTAAAATATTTCATTAAGGGCATGCTTGTTTTGTACTGGAAGAAGACACACTATGTTGCACACAGAAAGATATGAGTTTACTCAAACTATTTAATAAGAATGAAGTGATTTAACAAAATTAAACATAAAGTATGGATTTTGGATGAATCAAGTAGCCACCTAGTTGATTTTAACGTAAAAATGTTGCTAAGACCATTAGCCATCTAGGAACAAGTCAAAAATTTTGTAAAAAATACACCTATCATGACATTTGCTCACAGAAGCCACATCGATCCATCTATAGCGAACTTATAATATTGTTGAATTTATTAATATCTCAAAAAAAAAACAGTCTTCCAAAATGAGGTAACCATATAATTTTCACACGAAAATAGTGTAATAATTCTTCTGTTAATAATCTATAACGTCAACAATGCTATAAGTCGATGACACCAATACATTTTAAAGCGTAGCTTTGCCAATGCCGAGTTCGTTTTACCTTCCTACTCGATGGTGAAGAGGATTTTAAGTCTACCCGCGGTGGAGACCCGTCCACCGCGTGTAATGCTTCCATCTCTTTCTCCATTTCCTAATTATCCGGAACAATGTATGAAATACAAATTTTGAACGCAATCAATAATCAAATGTCCGATCCTTACAACCGCTCGCAAGTAAATGTTAGTGGAAGAGTGGTTGAACATGCTATGACTTTGAAACTGTGAACTATTAACTAAATTCCGAAGCGTTAGAGGATGAATTCTAGTAGAAGAATTAACAATTAAAAGCTTCTTGACTTACTTGGTGCTGTTTTTCTTTATCTTCTTCGACTTGTTCCTCTTCAGCTGCTGTCAGTTCCTGTGAATACAAAAATGCAACATTTACACGGAAAGCGGCGTTAAATTTACAAAGGGCGATGGCGTTATACACACATCAATTGACGGGAGCTCCCGTTCGTTTACATCCACAGAAATAAACAGCTATTTTGCATTACTTAATTTTACCTCGGACTTAGAGTGGTAAGAAATTAAATTAAGATCATGATGTAATTTTAAATTATATTGAGATAAGACTAAGTAATGCAATTTTTAAAAATTGAGACGACAAATACCTGAGCATTAGCCAGATTGTCAACAGCGATAGCAAGAAACACATTCAGCAGTGTGTAGTTTCCGAACAACACAAGGATGACAAAGTAGAGGGAGTAGATCATGCCCTTTTGGATACCCCCCTGAGATTGAATGCCGGCATACATCACTTCGTTCCAATCTTCACCGGTTAGGATCTAGAATTAACAACAACATTAAGTATAGTGCATATTTTAATATCATTGTACATGTAATTTACTTGACTGAAAAATAATAATAAAACTGCTTGCTACTGTTGTTGCTATTCCTTTGTTCACAAGTTATTTTGTTCTAATGAAGCAAAAGGTTTGAACTAAAAACAAAGTAAAATATAGTTACCTGGAAGACAGTGAGTAATGCAATCGGAAAGGTATTGAAGTTAGTAGGAGGGGTGCCTTCCTCGAAGTTGAACTGTCCTCCAAAGAGCTGCATACCGAGTAGTGCAAAGATAAGAATGAACAGGAAGAGAAGAAACAGAAGTGAGATAATAGATCTCATTGAGTTTAGAAGGGATATCACCAGGTTCCGAAGCGATGCCCAATATTTGGTAACCTGAAAATAATATAAGAGGTATCGTTTATTCGTATTTTTATTAAAAGCAGAAACCATTGCACATACGAGGTAATGTATTCATAAAATTTGTATCGAATATTAATGAGCAGTTTATGAAATGCTTATAATGTATAAAATTAATAAAGTATATATAAGTTTATATTATTTATTGATGTTGTAAATTATTACCTTGAATATCCGTAGCAGTCTTAAAGCTCTCAGGACAGATAGACCAAAGGAGCCACCTTTAACCTCTGACCAAACTACTTCAAAAATGGAGCCAGAAATGACAACACAATCGAAGCGGTTGAATGAAGATTCGAAGTAGATTCTTGGCCCTAATGCGTACATTTTCACCCACATTTCCATCATAAATAATCCCAAGAATACAAATTCTGCATAGTCTGTAAAAACAAAAGAAATATATATCATTATGCTAAATTTATATGAAGTCCTTGGATCTTAAAATGATTTTATTAATAACACACTTACATAAAAAAGAAGTCAACCATGGTGGTTGATGATAATGTTCTACGGCAACGCAAATCGTGTTGAAGAGCACCAAAACAATGACGAACCAGTAGAACCACTGAGTCTTCACCGTATGCCTAATCCAAAAACGTAACCTCTTCTCGGCTCTCCAGAAGTCTGCACACTTGCCGACCGACCGCGACTTACTTTTTAAAAAACCTGTAGTGATAAACGTAATATTAGTAAGATTATATATGACACCGTTGAACTTGCATTATACGCTCGCTGTAGACACTCTAAATTCGAAATATTTTTTTTCTCGGTTGAGTGGTAAAGCTTAGATAAAGTTGTGAATTTAGAGGGTCTAACTATTACTGCATGATCAACGGCATTTCGACCACTAAAGGAATGGGGTTTCACATTCAACTATTTTTTTATGAACTGTAGCGTAAACGCGCGCATTTTCTTAGCGGTCAGATCAATGTGTTTCATAGTAAATGCGACATAAATACTTCTTTAGAGATATTAATATTGCAGTAAATTATTTACTTTTATAACACTGTGTGATTGGTTGGTACGAAAACGGAATCCAAATTGGAGTCGGAGCCGTAATCTGAAATTACGTTTGTATTTGTACACTAACAACTTTCTTCTGGGACACGTCAATTTATACCCAGATAAATAGCTAGATATTAGTCACGTTTATGGTAACCTTTTTGGTGAAGCTTTTTACGCTAAAGCTTTAGGATCGGGTTAAAAGACAGCTGCAGACCTAAAACTTAATATAAGCAAGTAACAATATAAAAGTTTAGAGACGTCAGCATGGCTTTAATAAGCTTGAAAAATAGGAATGGAACCAAATTAGTTTCGTTTTACTATCGTTTACGTTTATAGTTATTTTAAATTAGACTAAATTTTATATTTTTTCGCAAGAGTTACACCTTAATGCCTGTACAGACGTCTTCTGGAAAGGATTAGTTAAAAGGATTTCTATTCCTAAAACTATTTCTAGTCTATTAAGACTACTAAAGAAGATGAAAAGGATTATTCTACCAGCATCACGTTTGATCCCATACCTTGCTTTTTCTTTGGAACTGTAAACAACCAACACACACCAATAAAGTACGAATACGCAATGGTAATGAATGGAAATGTATATAGACTTAGTAATAACATGCAACATTCACAAATTTACAATCGACACGAATGATTTTTAATAGCAATAAGGTGAACAAGAGTGTGACTAATGTACTTAAAATTTTATAGATACTTAACCACCTGTACATTAGAGTATTAATAAAAATATATAAAAGAAACCAAACATTAAACAGAAACCAATTAAAAATACATGCTTGTAATATTAACTCCACTCAAAAAATGAAAACAAAATATAATTATATCGGTATAGATAATCCTATTATTGGTTTTATAAAACAACACACAGTCAAAATAAAACAATATTCATGCAATTTTTCAATAAACTGACCATCATCTCCGCAATCTTCATCTTGTTCTTCCTCTTCAGTATCTGTGCTTTTACTTTTACCAAGGTTTTTTAACTTCTTTTTGGACGCTGCTCTTCTTCGTGCTTAAAATACAAAAATAAAATAGTAACACTAATCATCTATAAAACTGATTAGCAATGAATTTTTGAAATTTAATATTCTATATATGTAATTTATTATAGGTATTAATACCAAAGAATCATACTGATGGTATTAAGTTAAATAAAGTGATTTAGGGATACACACAGTAGTAGGTGATCTCTCTTGCAGATAGAATCTAGGACAGAATGTATAACATTACGGTGGATAAGAAGGGAATTGACGAGCTGTATCCAAATTGAATTCGGAGTAGTAATCCGAAATTACGTTTGTGCAAATCACCAACAACTTTCTTCTGGGACACGTCAATTTATACCCAGATAAATAGCTAGATATTAGCCACGTTTATGGTAACCTTTTTGGTGAAGCCTATTACACTAAAGTGTTAGGATTGGGTTAAAAGACTGCTGCAGACCTAAAAGTTAATATAAGCAAGGATATAAAAGTTTAGAGACGTCAGCATGGCTTTAAGAAGCTTGAAAAATAGGAATGGAATTAAATTATGCCTGTGTTATCGAGATACAATACAGTATCAATCCTAATAATATCCTAAAACAATTCTTTTGGACGTTTTTGGGACTGCCGCGTTTCTGTAGCGCATCAGGTGTATTTGCTACAGCGTGAAAAATGTTTTACTCAATTATCCGTATTAACACCAACTCGCTGCTTGCAAGAGTGCGGTCTAGTTCTAATGGCATCCTAAGAATGCTATGCAACAGACTTAAGGCCCCTTAGTTACGTATTGCAATAACAGTCCTAGTGAGATCAGCTTAAAAAAAGTTTGTAATCTTTAGATTTATGTTATTAATATTTAACATAAGTAACATGTTACTAACAAACTAATTGCCATTTAATTAACAATTATTTAATTAATTATTATCAAAAAATACTAACCTTCAATGATGTGCGTTTTTACTTCTTCTGTTGTTCTTTCTTCTGCTAATATTACTTCCTCTGCAAGCAGAAGAATAATTTCAACATCGGTGTAATATAATTGTTCATTGGATTAATTGTAAAGTACTTACCAGCTTTACATATCCACTCAACGTAACCATTGAGTTCTTTTTCTAGTTGCGCTTGTCTTCTTAACTTAAGAAATTCTTGTCTATTTTCTACTTTCTCTCTTTCTTTAGCGAATTCACTGCAAATACAATGATATATGGTAGACTAATCTAGCAGTTATTTTATGTTAATGATATAAAGTAACTGATACCTTTTACTTTTACGATATGTGTTTACATGATTGTAAGTACCTATATACGATATAGTTTTAGCCAAACAATTTATTAATAGTATAAGAAGATATACGAGTAGATCCATCGCTTGTTGGTAAGCGATTACCGCCACCCATGGACACCCGCAACACCAGAGGCATCACAAGTGCGTTGCCGGTCTTTTACCGGGAGTACGCTATTTTCTTGAAGTTAAACCTTCAAAAAAAGATGAGAACAGTATTCCATATGCGGCCGAGCCTGCGCCTTATAAGGTAGAAAGCGGTGAACCGAAGCGAAATACCGTCTCGATCCATTGAGCACGTCAAGTTTCTTTGAGGCCAACTTTGCATTATCCTCTAAATGGCCACGAAACTGACATTCACTTTATATGTTGACACCATGTTTTCCAATACTGATTGTGGCCGATAGGAATGTCTTCCAAACGAAGGCATACGACCATCGGCAGTTTTTTAGCGGTAAACACTCAAATTTGTGTAATTATGGTCTTAAATTGGACTAAATTAAGTCTACCTCAATCTGAAACCTTTTCCAAAGAGGTCTCAGTTTCAGACATAAGTTTGTTTCGACTCCCAATGAGGTTTACCCGAGAAATGTTAGCGGCCGGTGTATTAGCAGCATTCACAGATAAGGAGTCAGAAAACTCACTGTTGATTATGACCATTGCTTTTTTCTGCTAAAAAGTTAGTGACCCATTCGCATAGTTTCTTGGGACGTCCATAGGGAGGAAGCTTGGAAAGAAGCGCTTTGTGCCAGACTCGATCGAAAGCCTTCGCAATGTCAAAACTAACTGCCAAGGCTTCCTCCTAAGTTTTAATCGCCTTTGCCTTGTGATGTGTCAGGTATATTAGAAGATCACCAGCTTTCTGTTCGACCCTTACGGAAACCGTACTGCTGGCTACTGAGCAGATGATGACCCTCTAAGTACCGCAGAAGTTGATGGTTAATGATGGACTCCATTATTTTCGAGAAGAGGGAAGCTATGGCTAGCGGCCGGTAGTTAGACGGATTTGAGCGTTCTTTGTTTTAAGGGATCGGGTGGACCAATGCTGTTTTACATGATGTCGGGACTATGCCATAGGAGTAGAAGAGTCGAAAAAGACGCGCTAAAACCGGTGCTAACTCTGGAGCGCACATCTTCAACACAATAGGAGTGAATCTATCAGGGCCACTCGACCTATGGATATCAAGAGATAGAAGTGATAAGCGCACCAAGTGTTGGTGAATCTAAATAGCCAATATACGGCTCACGCACCGCGATATAGTGGGCGGCTCTTGTTCCCCATCATCCAAAGTCGAGTCGAGAGTTAAAGACAAAAAGTGCTTGGCCAAAAGATCGGCTTTCTCCTTTGCGTCATAGGCCAACAATTTATTTTCTATGTGTCGAGGTGGGAAGGATGGCTGACAGAAATTCCCTTCGATAGCCTTGGGAAGAAACCAGAATACCCGAGTTCTCGACGGAAGACGCTCAAGCCTCTCGCCAAGCACTTTATAAAAATTAAATCATACAATATATAATGGAGCAAAAATCACTTTAAGATGTGTCAATATAAGTGTTATAGTTAAGTTAGCACCTCGACATGATAAAATTTGTGTAGCATTTCTACGTGATGAAACTTAAGTGTAAGTACGTATTTTTGTATTTTTAGCATTAAAATTTAGCGAAATATCCATTTCAAATTTGTTTTACAATTCTGTTAAATTATATTTAACACACGTAGCTCAAAAAACTTTTGTTCTAACTACTATTACTACTAGCTCAACTTAAGACAGTCGTTTAACGATTAAAAGACCTGCTTCAGTGATCCAGTTCAAGTAGGCATTAAAATCTGCGTTGAACATTTGTCGAGCTCGTTCTTTCACGAATTGAGCTCTTCTTTCTACGCGCCCTCTTTCATTAGAGAATTCTCTGTACAAAGTAAATTAATGAAGCAGGAATTTGATAAGTAAACACAGAATCGTTAAGAATACACTAGACGTAGTCACTTACCCGCTAAGGACACCGAGAACTAAGTTGAGCATGAAGAATGAACCCAATACTATAAGAGGCACAAAGTAAACCCAGTTGAACGCACTGCCCAGCGCATCATTCGTCTGAAATAAACATATATACAAATGTTATTACACTGTGGATGAGAGGGGCTCGTTGCTAAGAGGTGATCGAGTTAGTTAGTCGAGAATAGGTTCATACATTGAAAAGTTAAGTAATCTTGACCTGGTCTGTCTACGGTTGGATGACAATTGTTAACACATTGAGATCCTCCGTGCATCAGAGGACACGTTAAGCTGTAAGTCCCGGTTGCCATATAAATATCTGAGTGACGGGTAATTGGCTTCCTAAAAAAGTTCAATATCACCTAGTATTAAGTAGTGAAAAGGTCTAATGGTAGTCGGTTCGTGTAAAACATCAAGGTACTGTCGTAATCTAATCGACTTTAAGTCAACCCCGATCTAGTTTGAAGGAAAAGGCTCAGAGGAAAATCATACAGCGAATAATTTATTGTCATGTTAAATGTGTTACTCGAGATTAATGTACAATATATATTTTGTTCACTATGTGATCATGATAAAATCATGACTTACGCATCAATCGAGATTCAATCTTCAAATTTAACATCATATAAAAGATAATGAAAGATTAACTAACAACTAGTATTATGCATGTTACATACGATACGTATCGTATCCTACCTGCCTAATGAGGTCTATTAAATGTTTTCAGTGTGTCAACTTTTAATTAACCAAAACTTATGAAATAAAGTGTAGTAGGCTAAAACCTCCATTCTAAGGCAATGTCTATCAAATAGGATCAGTTAGGAAAATTAGGAGTGTATTGAAAAGAAAGGTAGGAAGTAACTATAATGTCAGGAATGGCATAAGTCTTGTTTAAACGAATGAGTTGGAGAACGTATACAATAGCTTGATCAAAGGAGCCCCCTTATCCTAGATGCAAATATTTCGCGTCGAATTTCTTTCTACAATCGCTAAAGCCTCTATTTTATTGTATTACGGGCATTTGACCGCGGTTTCACTCGCGCAGAAGTAAATTTTTTCATGCCCTATTATACCCCCTTAGGGGTGGTATTTCCAAAATTCCTTTCTTAGTGCTCAATTACGTTATATAAAGAACCTACATGCAAAATTTCAGGATTCTGGGTTGACCTGTTTGGGCTGTGCGTTGATCTCTGGGTATCTTAATCAGTCACCTTCCTCTTTATATATATGTGCGTGTATGTGTTTGCTCTCGTGACTGAGGTTTGAGATGACGTTATTTTCATATGTTTGTTAATTTTTTGATATCTTTTTTATTTTTAGAATATGAACCTAGCTAGAGGTAGTAGATTGGAACATAAATGGAAATGTTGAAATAAAAAGATGTTAATTTACGTATGAAAAAAAAATGTTGTCATACCCAATAGAGGATGGCAGTCCAGCCCTCCATGGTAATACACTGGAAGACGGTGAGCATAGCGAATCCGATGTTATCGAATGACGTGATGCCCCTGTTCGGCCCCTCCCACTTTTCTAAACACGTGCTCTTTTCATACTCGCACACGTTCGCGCCATACGGCGCCAGGGTTATGTTATCTGCGTTGCACGGCGTTGGACTATCTCCTTCGTTTAGTACTTCATCTGTCAAATATAAAAGATCGTGAAATTTGGGACTCAGAATTATACCGCGAGTAATATAGATTTTAAAACCAAAATGTTAGAAGAGGAAGATCGTTAATTGTTGTCTACGTAATAAGTAATAAATCATTATTAATGTATATTTATGAAGTTTTGGGAAAACGATAAAAAATAAACATCTTTGGATACTGATTTTCGCATAACCACGAAAATTTACTACGAAAATCGTCTACGAATTGAAGTCCTTTGAATATACATAAATACATTCGCATTAGCTACTGAGGGTAATACATGAGATAACTTTCGAAGAAGGTAAGGGATACTTACTAATATCTTCTAAATTATAACAAGTCTTATGTAGCGCCCCCGAGTAGAACTCGAGGCCAATGATGGCAAAGATGACTATCGCGAAAAGCACCAAGAGGCCGATCTGCAGCAGCGGCGCCATTGCCTTTATGATGGATTTCAATACGACTTGCAGACCTGACAAATTTATTTTATTGTATATAGAAATAAGGTCGATTGTTACTTGCCCTCTAATTTGTAAACTTTGTAAATATAAACTTAAGAATAATATGACATGTTTTGTTTTCTATATTGCAAATATTGAGTATGTTAGTGGCTATATTTCAACATTTAATGTTTTGTACTGTTATAATCAGATTGATTAAAATAACTAGTCAGCCGCTTAACTGTTTACAATTCAGCCCGATGAGCTACCAAGGAGTTTGAATTTTATTGCAATGAAAAATACTACCTACTTTTGTAATGATAACGACTCATACAGTCTAGTTTTTCTTTGACCCAAACATATCAAGTTAAAAAAAGAAGTAATGATATACGAAAAATTCGTAATTAAAATTTAGTAAAATAGTCTATAAATTATTGGCCAAATACAAAAAATCAAAAGAAACATGACCTTTTGATAGTATCTTGAATAGTTATGATAATTATTGTTCAAATTGACAAATAAAGCTAATTTTAACCAACCCAATTTATGTTGCTTTATCTCGACGTAAGCCATTTTCATCGATCGATTAATGTTTAAAGAGACTTAAAATATAATGTAAAAGGTTTATTGACTATTGCCATATGTCCAAAGGTGAAGTCAATAATTATTGTAAACAATATAATACACGAATAATAATGATAAAACAATTATAAAAATCAATAAGTCTTCGTGCATAATATGAAAAATACTGTTGCATAATTTCTATTCCAAAGAGGTTACATACATCATTAACAACAACCCGTAATGTCCCAATGCTGGGCTCGGGTCTCCTCTCAGGAGGGGGTACATACATAAACTTAATTAATTTGTTTCTGGCCAATAACAATGGAAGTCTACGAAAAAATCATGACCAGTATATTTCATAGACAATAAAAACCAAAGAGAAATTATGCAACAGTAAAACTAGTGAAACTACAAGGAGATTAACTAATCTAAGAATGTTCTAGAACTCACTAGGAACGCCCGATACTAATTTAAGGGGCCTCAGCACCCTAATGGCACGCAAGGTCCTGAAGTCGACGTCGTGTGGCGCGATCGGCAGCTGCGTGATGATACTGCCAAACACATATCACTCGATACTATAGCCTGAACTAGCAACTAACTGAGTAATAAAACGCTACTAAAGACTGTGCTTCGGTGTAGATATAAATCAATAAAGTGAGAAAAAATATAGTAACTAAAATAAACTTAGATTAACTAATAATTTAAAAAAATAATAAAAATGACACAACAACTTTAAAACATGACGAAAACAAATAAAATGGGAACTAATTTATAAAGAATCAAGGAGGGACTAATGTAAAGCACAGTCTTAATAATTTTATGTAAAAATTTCTACAATCTAAATATCGTGTATCTAATTTTATTTAATTATTATCAGCTAATAAATCATTTTAATTGTACCATTTTTTAAATCTAAATACACCATATTTATTAACACCTAAAACCATTTTTAACTAGTTTCTTACGTATTAGCGTTTTATGTTTGATATAAACCTACACAATACACAAAATGTATAGCAAATCTTTACTATTATGCAACACGTAGCTTTAAAACATTAAACATTTTCAATAAGTCACATATTAATTAAAATTCACACATTTTCTAATCTATGTTAAGTATATCAATAAACATGTCGAGAATACGATGCTACGTATTTGTTTACTAATGATATTAAAAACTATATTTGTCATAACTAGCTGCAGTTCTACGTTTAAAAAGTTCCAAATTCAAAATTCGAAAACATCTAGCGAGTAACGTTCTATAACAAATAAGGTAGAGGTATTATGTGAACTTTTCGCCAATTACTGTGAATTACTTGGTATCCGCGAGACGAGCTTGAGCGGTCGGAGCACTCTGAACGAGCGCAGCATCCGCAGGTCAACGTCCACGTTGTATTCGGCGAATATCGTCATCGACCTAGTTTTTGTTATTGAATATTCAATAAAGTCAACCCTTCTTGTGTTTGACGTAACCTAGAGTCCAAGTATTGGAATTTCAACCAATTGTGGCTTATAATGGGTGCAATACCTTACGGTAGCAATCTCCAAAATAAAATTTAGATTTCAATGCATTTTAGCAACAAAAGGACGCTAGTTCGTCACCGATATTAAAAATATGAAAGAAATATGATTTCTGACAATTCACAGCATTAATGCACAATGTCAATGTTTCAAAATTTCTTTGCATAATTTTAATTTTATATACTTAATAAATACTTGTAAAAAGGTCAAAAATTATAAATATGACTTACCCAGTTACTACAACGAAAAAATCCATAATGTTCCAAATGTTTCTAAGATACGATCCCCTGTGTAAAACAAAACCTAATGCTAAAATTTTTAACGAGGCTTCTACACAAAATATTCCTAAAAAGTACGCCTCGGTCTTCTCCTGTAACAAAGAAAACAATTTTTTATTTTATTAAGGTACATAATATAATACACACAAACATAGCTATAAATGTATATGAATCAAGTAATAACAAATTTGTTACTCGGAAATAAGTAAATATTATTATAAGCCTTACTAGCTGCGCTCCGCTGCACCGTATTACACTACACCCACTATTATTTTTTACTTTTAATATCGTTCACTATTACATTCGTTTTAATTTAGTTCCAAAAAAAATTATTCCAATAAAAGTAGCCTAAGTTATTCCTCGTTATTTTTTTAATCAAATTATCTATCTGTCCGTCTCTTAGTACGGCTAATGTCTGGAATGGCTGGACTAATTTTGATGAGACTTCTACTAGTAGCTTTTTAATTTAGCTGATGACATATGGAGTAACTTACACTAGTTTTCGGTTAGACTAGCTGCGCTCTGTTGTGTAACTCGCAGTAGTATTGATGTTAAGGAACAATAATAATCGCGAGTTATAGCGCGAAGATCAACTAGAATGTACTATAATATTCTTAAATATATGTGCCTCATAATTTGAATTCGAACGTCCCAATAAAACTTAATTATCAATTATAACGTAAAAAACGAAATGTGATTTTCTAACAATTAATAACTTAATATTTAGTAATTACAACTATGTCTATTGGCCTGTAAAAGGGTTATTTGAGTAAATTATTTGATTATAACATTTCTAAGCGGAATACTGTTACTCTTAATTTAAATCTAAAGCTTGTTATTACCTAACAATTAATATAATAAAATATGAGATGGAATAACGATTTTCTGTGAGCAAAGTAATGTTGTAATAAGAGATTTCAAATAATTGTCATTGACAAGCCTAACATGTTAGCCTCACATCAACTATTGCATTTAAATTATAAATACTGTGTCTGATTAACCCCATAATGTGGAGTTAATCAGACACAGTATTTATAATTTAATTAAGGACTTATATTTTTATTAGAATAAGGCATGACACATCTCATTATTTTATAAAGTTAATACAAAACCAAATACGTTCGGGATACAGCAACTAGGACTACCGCCATTAAAATTTCATACCCAATGATTTTGTATTGGTGTGACAGATAGAATTAAGAAATCACTTTCGTTCGAGTATTGAACGAGGAAGGACAAGCTGTAAATAAGTTAAGTGCATAGGGATCCTAATTGTTATAATTAACTATTTAATACTGCAACTAATAAGTTACATTCTTTTGTTGTGTAAATAAATCCTAGTGTACCAACGAGTGTGTAATAACAAATTGATTGAGAGATATTTCTATTGCCTATAAATCATGAATGCTACTAATAAGATAAGCAGTTACGTCACTGCTGCTTTAGTTTAGACTTTTACTAATAAGAGTTTTTAAATCTTACTATTTATTGGAAAATCTTCGTATCTTTCCTAATCATATATTTGCTTAGGTATGTATGTATAACAATAACATATGTTTATATATCGAACTATGTACGTGCATTTGAATAGTTGTGGGGAATTAAGATAATGTCATTGATATAAAATGTAAACAAGTAATGTTTACCAGATTCTGTGCTAAGATGGTCTTATCGCCGTTGGGCAAATGCTCCTCCAGCGCCAGCACCACGCAGTTGGCGATGATGGTAAGCAGCACCGCGTACTCGAAGGGCGGCCACTCGATGATGAACTTTGTATACCTGGAAAGAGAATACAGATTGTATTTTTAGTAGATTTATGCATTGATTTTTTTACATTGTTGATTAGTCATTATTGATTAGGCTGTTGTTTTATCAAAGTAGGTGGTGGCATACCTTAGTCTTTTTGAATTTATATTGAACTAGCCGTTGCCCACGGCTCCGCCCGTGCATGTATTGGTTATCGCGGCAAATAGTAGCCATGTGTTATTTTGATGTAGCCTACTTAATATTATAAATGCGAAAGTTTGTAAGGATGGGTGTTTGTTACTCTTTCACGTAAAAACTGTTCAACGAATTTGGATGAAACTTTACAGAAATATAGGTTATAAATCAGAATAACACATAGGCTACTGTTTGCCGCGTCGAGTCGATCCATGCATGCCGAAGCGTGGCTCTCCCACGGTAATAGTTCCACCAAGTGCCGACAATCGAGAATATAAATTATATAAACAAATAGTTTATTGGGCGTGAGCCCGTGGATAACATTCGCTATAAAACCAAATAACGTTAATAATAGGTTAGAAAGTAATGAGATAATAAAAACGATGATCGTACATTATACATCCTGAATAAGCTCGAAAATTAAGGCTTGATTACACGATCTACCAGCTACCGATCAGTAGATAATGCAGTTACTCCTGAATAGATAGCACGCTGACTTGAAATTGTTGTCGGCAATTTGTTTTATGAAGATACTGTTTTTTTGATTTCTTACTCTAAAAAGTTTTTACAGTATAATTGCATGTTTAGTACACCATTGAGTATATTTCAACTAAATGAAAGACATTGTCGGCCCATGGGTAAAGTTTGTTACTCCAGTTGGTTTATGCAACCATTGTCAAAGAACGCCAATTAGAATTTGAAAAATAATTTATAACCGTAAATAGAGTAATATTGTTATTTCTCAGGTAGAAGTGAAACTGTTGACTGCGGCTGTGGCGTAGTGGTAGCGAATGCGACTGCTGTGCAAGAGTTCTCGGGTTCGATTCCCGAGTCGGACCAAATGTTTGTATGATCTGCAAATATTTGTTTCGGAGTTTGATGTTTTCTATGTATAATATGTATGTATTTACAAAAAAAAAGTACATAAGTTTTAATATCAGTTGTCTAGTACCCATAGTACAAGTTCTGCTTAGTTTGGGACTAAATGGCGTTGTGTGTTAAAATATCTGAACATACTTATTTATTTATTTATTCACCAATGGTAGTTATTAATTGTAATTGTATAAAACATTTGAAAATTTGGTAGTATTGGTGTACTGTTACGGGGTGGGTCTAGAAGTTCTTTTTAAAACAAATTAAATTAACACTGAAATATTATTTATAGAAAATCAATGAAATTACAAAAATATAAAGCTGATCTCCTCAACGATATCGGCAGTAAGTCTGATGTCGTATATTCAAGTATCATTTAGCATCTTACGTCAATGCAAGCGATGCCGTTTTATTTTACATTGAAAGCTAGGGTTGCGACATCGTAACAGTACATATTACCATTTAAAATAATAAGTAATTGAATGTTTCGAAACTTGAAGCATTGAAATTACTACTGTTGTTATCTATTTACAGGTAGGCGTAAATGATTGTCTTCATATTTGGTTGATTCAGCAATTTATATAAATTATTTGACATCTTTTGGTCACTTGCCATTAAATATCGATTATTTCATACTGATATTGTGTTTATATTCTCGTAATAAACTCGTAAAAACAATGCAAGTCGTATCGTACGTAAATACTTTCATATTATGCAATACAGCTTAAAATATATAAATTTTACAGAAAATGCCAGAGAAACGTTTAATAAACTATTGTATTTCGGTTTGAATCTTTAAAATAAAGCTAGGTTTCATGACATGAGGAAAATATCTGAAATATTAATCGGGCATCTGATTTAGTCCGTAGTATTAAGATTTGAAGCAACGTATTAATATACTAAACATAAATTTTATATACATATATTATGTTTACTATATTAGGGATTGGTATCAGGAGCCATAGTTACTCAAAATTCGAAAGAAGACTTCACACCTAGTAAACACATAATTATGACGGATATTCTACTTCATATTATAATAATAAATGTTTAATAGTACGTACAATTGTTGTGGTAAAAAACTTAATTTGACAGCATGTATTTATGATACTTTACGTACAAATATGTCTATTTCAAAACTATAAAATAAAAAATATTGAAACGAAGACTTGCCTCAGGCGTTGATGTAAGAAACCTTTTAAAGTTGTTCAACTTTTCACACCTGAGAAACTTTAATCGCTGTACAAGACTGCGCTTAACCGAAGATTACATGCAAAAAATCTACTGTAATATGTTCCACATTCCCTTCGGGAGTACTTACTTTGCTTTTTGCATAGTATCGACAATCTACATATTTACATACATATACTGTCAAATTAAATTTTTTTACCACAATAATTGCCCGTACTATTAAACACTTTTTATTATAATATGAAGTAGATTAATCGTCATAATATTGTGTTTACTAGGTGTGAAGTCTATTTTCGAATTTTGAGAAACTATGACTACCGAAATTGTTGTGTAAAACGTTTTAGGTTTGTTTTACCTTTTTATATTTTGTACTTGTTAAAACTGATGTTATGAACAGATTTTAAGGGATAGAGGGTAAACGAGCATTTGAATCGTCACGATCGATCGACACCAGAGGCGTCACAAGTGCATTGCCGGTCTTTGTGAGATGGGCAGGGATATGGGTATCCTCAGTCAAATGGTGAAACACAGCGCAAGCGCTGCTTCACGCCGGTATTCTGAGTGGCCGTGGTATTACTCTGGTCGAACCAGCCCATTCGTGCCAAAGCGTGGCTTTCCCACGGTAATATTTGCACAACTTATAGGTTAAAGTACTCGTATATTGGAGGATTATTCGTTTGTTAATATGTATGTATATATATGTATGTTCTTAGTATGTCCATATTGTAATAGTTTATAAGCCACAAGCTTTTGCTCATGGCTCTACGTGTATGACGATTGTCGTGGTAAAGAGTTACCTATATCCTTCCTTAAGAATCAAAATAGCTCTGTACCAAATTTAATTGCAATGCGGTGGTTTAGCCGTGGAAAAATAACAGACAGACAGAGTTTCTTTTGAATTTATAATATTAGTATCGAAATATACATTAAGGCATCACTGTTAACTAGTTACATTTCTGCAGTAGGGTACCGGGAATAAGTTTTTTGTAGCTCTTTGATTATTGTCAATGTATAAAATGAAACCGACTGTGATTTAAAACATTGCTCCCCGTTTTCGTTCCGACTTTGTCCTACTTACATAAGTTAAAGGGAAAACACAGTGAATTTACTTCGCGAAGACACGGAAATAAACTAAATTCAATTTAAGTGAAGCACAAAAACCTCATTCGGTTAATTAAAAAAAAACCGACTAAATGCGAGACGAGTCACGGCCAATGTAGGGTTCTGTAATAGTATTTTATGTTATGAATGAAATGTTTTTCATATTGACGGTTTAGGGGCCTATTAGATGATTGACTATTTTTCGAAAACTAATAAAGCCTACGTCGATGTTTTTTTTCGAAACTCGTTATTCATATATGCTACTACTGCCAAAAGCTGGTACTTTCTTTATTATGGAATAGAGGGCAAACGAGCAGACATATCGCCTGATAGTAAGCGATTACCGCCGCCCATGTACACTCGTAACACCAGAGGCGTCACAAGTGCGTTGCCGGCTTTGGGGGATAGGGAAGGGGATGAGGGGAAGGGTTGGATTCGGTATCATCACTCACTCGGTGAAACAAAGCGCCACTGTGTCATTTTAGCTGCAGAACTCATAATACAGAATATAAATAGCATTTTTAAAATTCATTTAATAAGGGAATTCTGCTTCACTTGAATTGAACTTATCGAGACTGGTAATAGTTTATTTGTCCTGATATTGAAGCTATTCATTGAAAAAAATAATGAGCGGTCTTAAATAGTTGTTATTATCAATTTTCACAACAAAACAAGTGATATATTTATTGATTAGATGCTTGAATGGATGAATTTTCAGTTAAATAATTTTAATTCAGTTAATTAATTTCAATTATTTTTGTTTTTAATTACTAGTTTTTCTTTTTTTCTGTAATTTTATATAATTTTTAGTTGTTGTTGTAAAATGAATAACACATTTGTATATAAAAAATATGTGAGAGCAGTCCCTCCTAATACAGGCATTTTTTTGCTTAAAAGGAGGGTCCAACTTCTATTGCACGACATTGTTTTTTGTTAACGAAATAAACTATTTTTGTTTTTTTTTTTTATTTTGAATTAAAAACCGTAAGCCCCGTTGAAATACTTGTACACTTTATACAAGAGTAAATAATGAAATGTTTAGTCCATACAAATTTTATTTTGCTCAATTTAGCCTTTATCTACCAGACTGTCTTTATATAAATATGGATGTATGTTACTCTTTCACGAAAAAATAACTGAACGGATATACACATCAGAATTACACATATACTGCTTTTTACCGCTATATCCGACATACGCGTAGGCGGGAAAGTGGGCGAAAGCTAGTAAAGCAATAAACTACTTTTCTAATAGATTTTAGGTAAATTTGAAATATAACCTCTATTTTCAAGAGCGTATTAAATATATTTCATTGTGTATAAGCTAGGTAAATAACGCTAAACGGTTCACAATAGGCCCCACGAATATAACCCGAAGAAAGTGTAAAAAAATACCCTCACAAACATAACTAAAGTCCAAACGATGTCGTGTTATCCAATACAATCTCTTTTGTTATCAAATTACGTAAATACACAGGTAGTGTAAGAGCCCTCGCTTGTTTACAAAATGCATAAGGGGGGCAACAAGGTGTTCGTTCAATATGTATAAGTGGGGGCTTTGATCATCCCCTATGTTAAGTCGAGGCCAGATGTTGCGCTTCGAGAAAAGCCGTAATATGAAGATGCTAGTGACTGTGATAAAGTTAAGTTATCCTTTATACCGTAACATGTAAAATAGTTATGGACTTTCAGGTTTGAAATAGGTTTTAGAAACTTAGGTCACCATTCTTGATGCACATATCACGGCAGATTTGTTTACAATACTGTTGTGAACTGATAAAATGGATTAAAGAGAAACTTTTAAGGGAGATGGGAGATAAGGTATTCTGCAGATGAGGTGAGGTTTCTTTTCTGAATTATATGCGTCTTGTAACCTGGTCAAAGAATCTGTGGGAAGGTCAGTGATTGAGATTCACTCTTATTGAATGATTGTTGAACATAAGTTTTTTTATGACTTTATTTTTAAACAGGTAAACAACGGACTGGAGGTAAACTGTATCTATTGCCTATTAATATTATCGAAAGAAGAGGAAAAACTAAAATTATTTGTATTTTTTTTTCCTAATTGTGTAATTAGAATTTGAGCTGAAATCTAGGAAGATTGTGATGTTGTGATCCTGATTTTAGATTTTTAGCACATGTTGATGTTAGCTATTTAATGTTGATGTATTGACAATGTAAATGATTACAGCTATCATCATCATCGGCCTAATGATAATGATTACAGCTAGTAGTTTTTTTTTATATAACGGGGTTTATTCGAAGTAAATAACTGAGACATTTCAAAAGAAAGTCAGATAAAAAAATATTTTAGAAAAATAGACTTCGCAATAGCTTCAACTAAAATATTCTCTAAAATTATAACTGCTAGAAAAACTAAAGCAATAAATGAACTGCGTTTTTTTACACAAAAAATAACGATAAACTGTCTCAGTAACGAAATATAGTAGGTATTTAAACATTTATAATATGATATAATTGTTAATAATACTAACCTCCGAATAGGATTTTCGTTGGCAAATATAAAGAGCGAGCTGGGCCCTGGAGTAGCGGGCTGGTGCGCGCCGCCCATGGTATCAGCTGGCGCCGCGCGAGCCTGAGCGCCCGCCGCCTCCTGCGCTGCCGCCAACCTGAAACCCAGCATCAAACACGTGAGGACTAAAAACACGGAAACATTGCTTCATTTATATTATTAATATTCATTTATATTATTATATTATTAATATTATTCAAAACATTCTGAACTGTCTATTGTAACATTATATGTGGTCATGAATTATGAATGCTAAGCGTCACCAGCTCTGTTTGTTCAATGGGTATCATAAGAGCCGATATGAATACAGTACATACATATATGTACATACATATATGACTGTTTCATTTAGAATTTTACGTCGGCTAAAATCGAGTGCATTTACAACAGTGTTAATAAGTGAATTACTATTGTGTTTTTGCATTTATTTAATTTCTTGATCTAATTTGTTCCGAAATGATTATATAAGTATATATATATATATATATATATTAATCTATATGGGTGATACTTATATACAATTTGATTAATACACACATTTGTCATTTAGCGTTAGAAACCACCTAACATTGACTGTCCTCAAGTTAAATAAAAATGTAATTTTCTGTGTAAATTTTTATTTTTGTCCTATCTTCCTATCAATATATTTTTGGTTCCAATTAATGTCTGGTTTATCTGGTCTTAAAACAGTCGTTGATATGCGTTTTTTCAATTGAACTTTTATTGAATTAATTTTAAAAGGGTGCTCGAATGCAATTGTTTACTGGATCTTTATCCTGTAATTCGAAATGAATTGAATATTTGAGGCCATTTTTTAAATATATATATCACATTAAAGTTAAATGCAAATAATAAATAAAACATTTCAGAAGCGAAACTATTCATAACGTAACATAGTTTTATATTTAGCGGAACATTAGAACTTAATTGATAATGATATCATTAACCGGTCGAGCTTTCCCAGTCAAGCACAGAACTCCTTAATGTTATTGTAGCACGCTACGGAACGAATTAATAATATAATCGGCCTATGTGCTTCGCGGCTAATTTGTTTATGCAATTCTAGTATTAGATTCCATATTCAAAATATACTAATAAGTTTATGTTAGCTATTACCGCAGTGGGAAAATGTTATGAGTTCAAATAGTTAAAGAAATCACTGATTTTACAAAAGATTTACGTAGCCGCAACGTGTCTTGCCACTCCCCAACCCGCACTTGGCCAGCGTGGGGACGTATGGCCTTAGCCCTCTCCCGAGAGGTGCCTCGAGCCTAGCAGTGAGACATTATGTGTTGTTGTTGTAAATACTGCAATGTAAAATAGGAGAATTACATGTTCAAACCATCCTAACATTATAGTAATTATCATCCTCTGCGTAGTTCATGTTGAGTTTATGATGTTTAAAGTTATGTACTATTAAAATTGCCGCCAATTCACGCGTGAGGTTAATTACTGTTTTGCACGAAAGAACATTAAATTAAGTAACGTTTTAATATTTTATTTACATTAAGTGTTCCGTGTTTAAAAGAAAAGAAGAATAACATTTCATCACGTTTGATGTGTGATTGGCCCAATAAACGAAAGGCAAATATATATTTTTATATCGCGAGTGTGTGTAGTGAAGCCCTTGGGTCCATCAGCGAAAGGATGCGAAAAGTAACAGACCGGACTCTTAGGTGTGCCTTGATGGCTTGGCTTATGGATGGGCTGATAGTGATGAACATCTCATGTAGAAAACTCTACGAACATATACATACATAAGATCACGCCCTGTTCCCGAAGGGGTACGTACAACCGTATTAAACGCCCACTTTTCGTTTGTTTTGATTCTACGTAATCGGTGGCGAGACTATTGCCCCTAAACGGGATATTTTGTTTGCCAGAGACTCGTCTATCTATCGGCAGGGCACCACTTGCATGTAAGGTTAACTCTAAGAATGATTTTCTTCAATGCATTCGTTATCAAGCATAAATTACCTTACAAAGTTGTTCTTATCAAGCAAATAATTGCATTATAAAAATACTTTTATTATTTGTTTATATTATATATTATATGTTTTATATTATGGTCAGCAATAAAGAGTACTTGTCTATCTACCTATTTATACACATCGTACCCATGTCAACATCAAGGACTTTTAGCATAATATGATGTGTGATATAGATAGCGGATAATTGCTCGGTACATAACAACAAGTCAACCCGGAAACAAGTTTTGTATTAAAATAATAGATAAAATAATAATAAATAAAAACAATACCCTATTAACTGCTTAATAAAACCACATTGTATAAAATGAAAGAAACATATTTTTATTGGTATGCACCTTTAGAGTAGATTTTTTATTAAAAATATACAGCAAGAAAAAAAATAGTTCGCTGAATTCAGAGGTTTTTTAAATATTTGTAAAAAGTTTTTTTCATTCCGAATTGGTTGCTTACTATATATTTTATACTAGCTTTTACCCTCGGCTCCGTTCGAGTGTTTGTCAGTTATCGCGGCAAATTATACATCTAATAGGATGGATGTATACAGGAGAGTTTCATAACCGAATCCGTTCAGTAGTTTCTGCGTGAAAGCAAACATCAGAACATTCTCACAAACCTCGCATTTATTATATTAGTATGATAGTAGCCCTTCCGTTTCAGGCACCATCAGGTAAGTAAAACGAACGACCCCATAAAAACATACGTTGAACATATAAGTGTTTTGAAAAAACCAGGTCAATAGATATCTTTGCGCACGTGACAGTAGGACAACAAAACGAACGGAAGCTACGTGCATTAAATTAATTAATACGTCAGTATTCGGCTAATGTCAGGGTTGTCGAATTTTGTTCCGGAAAAAAGAGGCCGGGTTGGATTAATATGGGTCTCGTGACCTGATTGAGTGGAGTGACATTATTTATGGGTAAATTGAAATTGTACACAATATATTTTGATGCATTTAAGTCGTACAGTCGTAGAATTCTAAATAGTTTTATTCTACTATTCTAAAGAAGTGTCAGGTCAGATATGTACTTAAAATGTTGTATTCCAAGAGAATTTATAGTGTCAACACTAATACATGGAAGATTTCTAATACATTAATAAATGTTGCAAACTAAAAATAAAACAAAACAAAGTTTCGTAAACGAGAACTAACGAGCATTTAAAATTGTTTTGATTAAGGCTTTTGTAATATTTTACTAAGTAATATTAATTTAAACAATTCTAAATGCCGTATATTTTATTTGTGTGATGTTGTTGTTTAAGCATTGTTTCGATATTATGCACTTGAAAAAATAAATGATCTCGAAAACAGTTAAGACACTGAACATTAACTAAACTTAGAATCACACTGTTCTGAAAAAACTTATAAAATATTATACAAGCAAAAGTTTGTGAGTGTGTGGTCCATATCAGTTACTTTTTCACGTCAAAACAGCAGGACCTACATATTTAAATTATTTAGGCTCCTTTTATACAAAAAAAGAAATGTCCCCGTATGATATGCAATTAATTAAATTATTTTTGCTACTAAAATACCTTTAAAAAAACACCAGTAACACCGCTGGGCGCAGTTATTTCATCGATAAGTTAATTTCGCCTCCTTATTTAATGAAAATACAAACCACAATATTGCCCAATCATCATTGCGTTCACCATGTAGTAAATAACAATAACGAACGTGGTGAAAGCGTAAATTATAGCAATCTTTAAGGCAGTACCTTTTTAACGATAAAGGTTTCACGCTTAAATTTTTCTTAATTTGTCGGACTAAAAAGGATAGAATAAGGTTTGTAGATGTAGTGGTCTATATTTCTTATTATAAATGTATTTGTGTATTGCACTATACTACAATAAAAATATATAAACATCTATTTATATCTATTCGAGGGATTTTTTACATTTATGCTCACAATGACGTAGCTAATATCATTTTTTTCGAAATGTTTAAACTACAGTATGTAATTTTATACTGACACACAAAATGTATGAAAACAATAGAAAAACGTGTAGGTATATGTTACTTTGAATTTATTGTATCCGTTTCACTGGAGACACTAGTATTCGTAGCCGTTAAAATTTTATAAAAAATGAGGTCGTATGTTTTACTACATTAATTTTAAACGCCTAAATGTTTATTACCAAGAGATAACCGACCAGCAATGAACAGTGGACTAAAACCTCATTGCTAAGGAAATGCCATTACATGTTGATGATAGACGATTATGAAACGAAACAAAAATAAGGCAGATTTTCTTTTATTTTTTTATGATATAGGTGGCAAACGAGCAGACGTATCGCCTGATGGTAAGCGATTTCCGCCGCCCATGGACACCCGCAACACCAGAGGCGTCACAAGTGCGTTGCCGGCCTTTTAAGAAGGAGTACGCTCGTACGTTTTATAGGTACGGTGAGTTATTATTGTGTATGAAAGAAAACATTTACAGCATCAACAACAATATTAAACATCAAAAACAACAACACAATATGTTGCAACAAAAAAATGTCCTCAGTGATATTGAACAATAGTAAAAGTAGTTTAATTAAGCTTGATATGTGTTTTTTCTTCTAAATAGTAATAATATTTCAATCTGTAATCAATTGACAACCCTAGAAACAACACAGGTACGCAATGTTTCTATTTTGTGTCTCCTGGGATATTAGCGAAGTGAACTGTTTACGTCGAAATGAATGGGGCAACGGTTTTTTCAACCGCATTTTGTGGCGCATTCAAAAAAAGGTTCATTTTAATCGAAAGCGATGTTTTTGCACGTGTTTTTTTAAAAAGTTTTTGAATATTATTTTTTATGTAGTTGTTTTTGTATTTCGCAGTTTAAATTACTCCATTGTTTGTTAATCTAAATTCTTCGCAATTTTGTTTTACCTGTGCTGATAGTGGTCCCCAACAGTGTTACAATATTAAGAAAAATATAAGCACACTTTGGCCAGAATCACTGTTTAGTATTATTTAAATACTAGTAACTGAATGGTCTAGTTTTATTCGGTATTTGTTTTGGTAAATTTTATAAAAATGAATCCAAGCTAGGCCGAATTATCGCTCCCGGAACCACTACATCTGAAAATCCTTTAAGCCGTTTCCGAGGTTCAGATTATATATATACAAAATTGCTCGTTTAAAGGTATAACATAGATGGATGAAATAGTACGATAAGTGATCAAAAAGTATCGTCACCAATTAGTTCCTTCCTAACTGAGCGGTTCCATGAATTCCCACCAATTCCCTTAGAAGTGGGTAGTATAGTGCCAAAATTTGAACTTAATCGGTGCAGAACTTCAGACTTTTTGAAGTGTACGCAAACCAATTCAATATTTATATATAAAATAATATGACAGACATGCAAAAGAGTTTCTTGAATTTTAATACGTGTGTACATATATTTATTCGTTTGCAAATCGGGAGTGTCCGTGCTCAACGTCCAATGTAACTGACCCCTGAGTCTCCACAAATGTAGGTCACCGCAGCCTACCTACTCAAAATAACTCGATGATTCGTTCGGAAATATGTGAGTGACTAATTAATGGATTCCAACTAAAGACATGCCTTTATTAATACCACATTAGCCTATTTATAAATAGTTCATACAAATATTAACTTTATTGTTTTCATACTATGTCAGTTTTAGTACGCAGAAAGAACATTATCAGTTATTATATTAAGTCGGGATATTTTTTTATTCACAGGTACTTTGGCTATAAATTTAATATAATTAGAAATAAAAAAAATTATTGCCACAGTGTCGTAAGACAGATCGTTTGTAGCGTTATCCCCTTGAGATACTCGTCAATAATGTATTATAGGTATATATGTTATATGTTGACTGATGTGAAGTCATCGTTATTTAGGTCAAAGTTCGGTTAAACGTTTCAACTAGTTTACAATTTGCTACTATTCACTCACGGCTATTACATTTCTTAACAATATTCTTACTAAGTTTTTCATATTGTACATGTCAATTGAGATATTAAATATAATGCTGCCTTACTTGACGAGTTAACTCATTGTCGTCCGGCTGTCTGTTGATATACGCCCTTTGCAAGTTGGTGCCATTTGAGAGCTTCATCTTTCCTCGGAAACGAAAGGGAATTTTCCTCGTCGAGCGGGAATACGGTAAAAACATAACTAAATAAGTTAGTCATAAAATAAATATTTACTAATTAAATAAATTCTTTATATATTAATAATATAAGATGGAGAAAAATATAAACGCAATATTAGATTCATCAATTCTGCAATACAAATCTACAAATTCTGAAATATCAGATATCAACAAAAATTGCCACACAATGTTTTGTACCTATAAAGTTTCTTACTTCTTCTACTGTCTTTTGTATCAGAAGATAAATTTTATGAATTAAACATCTTCCAATTTGTTTGTTAATTTTGTTCATAAATACATCTAGTTGTTTTGTTGTGGGATATACGTTATCGTTACAAACATAAATGTAGTATAAAGTTTTATCATTTTCCGTGCGTACAAAAAATGTATAGCGTTCAGTGTCAATAAGCCTACAAACTGTGTATTTTTTATTAAGCTGTACAACTAATCATGAAATTCGACCAACGTGTTGGGGACGTAGAAAGTACAAAAACATATTAAAAAAAACACAAAGAGTAGCCATTCATTTACAACAGATAGCCTCGTTCTTGGTAGCTACTGAAGCGTTAATATGCATTAACGCGTACCAAGCCGAGGGCAAACGCTGGCACACAAGAAAGTTTTATAATTGTATTGACAATTAATATATTGTATACATTCGTTTATACTTTAAGAAAACAATTTAAAATAATAAACCACAATGAAAACGTAAATCACACTGAAATCTCACGATATGGAAACATAATATGCTTTTGATGATAGAATAGGCAACTGAAAGCCTCATCACAACAATAGAGGCACGAGGCAGAATGGTGCGGGGAGGTGAGGCGAGGAAGGGGAGGGGGAGGTCGAGTGATCGGCCGCGAGTAAGGACATCGGCGCATCTTGCCCTTCGGCCGCATCATTAGCCAGAACACTCGAGTTATTGTCGTCTGGATATCAGAATAGCGCTTCAAAATGTCGGGTTTATGTTACTAAGTTGATATAACTACTTAAAGTGTCTTCTGTATTTTGACATGCAGTTTTTTAGGTAGATTCAAAATTGGTAATAAGATTTAAGTAAGAATTACTTAATTAGAGCAAAAGAAAATACATTGACCTATTATAAACTGAACTAAAATTATTAATAGGTTTAATAATAGCATTTATCTACACCCATGCTATAAATATTCCATAAATATTTCTGAAACAGCTAGCTTATTGCCAACATTAAAACATCCCAGTATCATAATAACCATAATATCATCCAAACTAGTGTTATAATGGTGTACAGAATTTCGTAACAGTACTTTTTCAAAAAAAGAACATATTCAGGCACGCGCCTTTCACTAACATCGCGCCTTATTTGAAAAAAAGAACTGTTATTCGAATTCATGTAGTATCCCGCCATTTTTGTTCGCCATTTAGCTAGCTGTTTCAGAACTTTTTATAGACGCTTTATAGCATGGGTGTAGATAAAGTCGTGTATGCAATTGTACATAATTATGTATTGAAACACTCATGTGATACTATTATCACACTCGGCTTGCATAAATGTAAATCTATAAATTTGTGGGTCATTCCCATCGAAATGTGGGTTAGTGTATTTTGTAACGAAAGACGGTGTGGTGCAGACCTCAGTCTGGACAAGCTGTAACATTTGCAAATTATTAAAAGTTAGAACGGCCACATACTATACCTTTTTTAAAGACGGGACGAAGATGGGATCGCTTTGTATGGGGACTAGAGGATTTGTAATATTAAAAATGGTCAATCCTTAAATTTTTTGCAGTAGTTTAGATATTGGAGCTGAGTGTACTATGGTTTTTGTTTTACCACGTATTAAGAATGCACTGTATTCTCACTGTGTATTAATATTATCACTAATATTGTAAATGTAAAAGTTTGTGAATATGCATAGTGTGCAAAAAGTAAATTACTAAAAACTTTAGGCCAAAGTTTTTGAACTGATAAAATAGGTATTTAACGTCTTAAATTACCCAAGTAAATTATTTTGTAGGTGGTATTAAAAATAATTAAATATGCAGCTCTGACCAAGTTACAATATGAGGTAACTTGATTAACAACAGAATACCTGATCGACCGTATTTTTGGCAAATTTAAAAAAATGAATCCTAGGTAATCGATTTATTGCACCTTAAGCATCTTATTATTTTTTTAGCCTATATTATTCCCAAGATTATATGGTATCAGCTACTAGTTCCACCGGTTTTACCTGAATATCAGTTTTTACACGAAGCGACTGGCATCAGATCTCCGCAGCCCTGAGGGTGAACCTAATTCGAAGGTTGAACTAGTGGTCAGTATATTTGAGGGCACTGACTTCCCAATAACGATTGCCATAGACGTCCATGACAACTGGGATCGACGGCTTAACGTGCTCTCCGAGGCATACACCACCTCCATACTCCGAGATGCCATTAAAAATTTCTCGTAAGAAAAACCCAAAAACAGACCGACCCGGGAATCGAACCTGATAACTCTTGATCTGCAATCGCTTACGCTAACTACTTGACCGACGAAGCAGTCGCCCCCAAAACCCCTGCATACTAAATTTCATGACAATCGTTGGAGCCATGTCCGAGATTCAGGCTATATCTAAACAAGAATGGTTGTTTAAAGGTATTAGGTAGATGTATTTATGTCAGAAATTAATTGTCACTAACACATGCTTAAGAAACGTATATGCCTCTGAGCAACGTGATGATGATGATGAAATGAAATTATTTATTTCACATAAAAACAGTACATTTACAGGTGTTTTTACAATGTGAACTTATGGAATTTAGGGAGCAAACAAGCAGATGTTTCGCCTGATAGTAAGCGACTACCGTCGCTCATAGGCATCCGCAGCACCGAAGACGTCGCAGGTGCGTTGCCGTCCTTTGGGGAAGGGGACGGGGGACATAGGCAGATATCCTAATAAAGTTTTATGCACTTTATACATAAGCAATTGAACTATATACCTTTATATCTCAACCTACATTCCTGAGAGATTAGTTTATATATGGGTACATACACCAATGATTTCTATATAGTATAGACATAAATTATTGAATTTTGAACCATTGAATGTAAATATTTACTTGCAAAGACTGAAACAAATGAAGAATAAATAACTTACGCCATGTTTGGAGTACGTCCATTAATCATATAATATGTTTATTCGCTTAGTAACTTCACTTCGCATTAATACAGTGATGCTAGACGTGAATAACGACAGTACTACTTCTATTTTCAATTACCTTCATAACATCAAAATATAGCAAATGCTCTATATTATTAAAATCTATCTACCCGCATTTTTTTAAATTTTTGCTTCTGATTGTGTCTATGATTATTTTTGTTAAATTAATATTGGTTCGTTCTTGTAATTCAATTATAATTCGAATTGTAATAAAAATATGTTATTTCATATCTTATTATTAAACATACTTAAAAATTATTGGAATGATTTTTATAAATTTTGTATACATGTTATCAATTGTATAAATTACTTGTTTGTATATGCTGTATGTGGATATTTTACTTTAAAGATTATTTATGAAGCACATCATCTGCGGTCTCTGGGGTAAGGGCTACCCCAGCAAACCGCAAGGATAGGGGCTGGGATAAGGGCCGCAGGCGCTCTGAGAAGGGTCCGGATGGCGTAAGAAAGCGGTTCCCGGATCCCTCCCGTCTCAGGCGCAGAGTGGCACACCGTCTGGTTTAAGTCAGTTCGATTCCGACACACCACCCTGCCGCAAACCCCGTTGGGGTGAAGGACCGAGGGGGTCTCCAAACGTAAAACAAAAATCTGTGAGTCCGTGGTGGTATCACGGTGGTATCCCGTAGTATCACGCTGGTGGAGCATGCATGTCGAAGCGTGGCTCTCCCAAGTTAAAAAACTGTTCCACCGTAGTGCCAAAACTACTGAACCGATTATTATGAATAAAGTGTCAATAGATGCGCAATATTAGCCCGGATGACAGGCATTTTAAATTTTTATCGTAACTTTTATCGTAGTCAGTTAATGGTTTTTAAGCTTTTTCTTTTTCTATTTTTGTTACTATTACAAAGACAACATATACATATCTGCACGTAATTACATATTAACGTAATTGTTTTAGTGTTAATACGTTCCTATGAACCGGTTAATCGCTGGAACGACTCGACTGATTTCGAGGAAATATTCACAGATAGCTCTTTATATCATCAACTAAACTAACTACTATTAAGTTACTACTTAGGATACTTTTTTTACAACAACAGACGCGGGTAATTTACAGGATTAATGTCACAAGCATAAGATGATCTTATACTTTCAAAATAATATTTCCACTTTAGAAAGTGGAAAACTACTTGACTGTCAAACAAAATAGAAAAGGTCTTGTACTGTTTGGTCTTTGCTAGATAGGCCCATTGAAAGAACTATAAGAACTCGTCAATACAGCTTAGCCTACTTTGCCGGCCTTCACTTATAAAAGCTGAAAACCAGTGTTGCTATGCATTGCTTGCGTAATATTTATATTGTTGTTTTACGTAAACGGTTCTGTTATGGGATGAAGAACATAAAGAGTTTCTTTTTGGTACATGTAAATTATTACCGTAATAATTGGTGTGGTAATATGTAAAAAAAAATGTATGCACGTATTTATTTATAAGTTAAAAAATATTTGCATGCACATAATTAGTAAAAAAAGTAAAAGAAAAAATATTTTTGGTAGAGTGATGCTTCGGCACCAATGCGCCGGCTCGACCGGAGTGATACCACGGTCTCACAGAAAACCGATGTGAAACAGCGCTTGCGTGTGTTTCACCGATTGAGTGCGGATAACGGAGAAGCGTACCTCAAACCCTCCCCTCGTCTCCCTCTCCATACCCAAAAGGCCGGCAACGCACTTGTGATGCCACTGGTGGTGCGGGTGTACATGGGCGGCAGTAATCACTAACCATCAGGCGATACGTCTGATAGTTTGCCCACTATTTTGTAAAAATAAAAAAAAATATTTGATTGAACTTGGCATGAAATGGTATAAAACTACGTAAGCTTTGTGGTGTAACACTACCAAAAATCTAATTTATCAAAATGCCAGTAAGTCATATAAAAGATAAAAGAAACTGATGATAGTATTTATATACACTCCTGTGAGGACATGTTTGCACATACCGGTATCATAAATAATAGAAACTGTTTACATAAAAAAACATGCATATACTTTATTCGACTGACATTTTAAATTTAAAGTGGTTA
Source organism: Hyphantria cunea (assembly GCA_003709505.1). Classification (NCBI taxonomy): domain Eukaryota; kingdom Metazoa; phylum Arthropoda; class Insecta; order Lepidoptera; family Erebidae; genus Hyphantria; species Hyphantria cunea. Next base: position 248,009 of record PKRV01002130.1, read on the forward strand.
AATATGATATAATCTGTAAATACTCTTGTAAAAGATACTGAACTACTGAACGATAAAGTGATGTCGCAATAATTGCAGTTTCATATTTTGCATTTGGTTCAAGTTTTAGATTTAGCTTTATAATCTATTGTTTTACAGCTTAAACTGACACTGTGTCTATAACTTATTTATTTAATTATTTAACTTAACATGGCTCCATAAATCATCATCAATTCTTTCCTTCTTTCCGAATTTATACGGATTTTGCGCAATCTGTTTTCTTCTTATATTCTCTTCAAAGACTAGATGAATCACTGCTTATTCTGGTTTTAGCTTTATCCTCTTGGATACAGTCCTTTATGTCACTGTTATATCTATTATTTATAATTATCATATCATCTTGTTGCTCACAATAAACACCGAAGTATCTACCCAATTTTCAGGTTTTTTTATATGTATGTTTTGCTGACGTGAAGTGACTAAGATCTAACGTCCAGCTTAGATCCATAAGCATAATTGAAAACGCAGACGAAGTTGCGAGGGTCAGCTAGCACCTCTATAAATATGACCATTGTATTTGTTTTTGTACCTTTTTATTGGCGTCACATAATATTAACGTTATATCTGATTAAAGTATTTTGTATGCGCTGCGTAGTTATTTTGTGCCAAGTAGTTTTAAAATATATGATAAAACGCACTGTAATAAAACCAATTGGAATTTATTCAAGAATTTACGAATTTATTTGGCGATTTTCCATTTTTTCAAAGTTCATGGTAAATGATGGCGCCGATACGTACATTCCACGTTTCATGTAACTTGTTTTGTAACCTCAATAGATGATAAATGGTTGGTTGTTGGATAATTATTTTCTTAACGAAAATGGGCTATTTAAAAGAAATCTTATTTGTAAATGATATCAGCTTAGCTAGCGTAGCTTAGATATAAGCATTACTAGTATCTAACTTATGTATAAAGTTTGGATAACGATACCATATTTGGTAGCTTGGAGCTGATCCGATAGTGGGATAAGGAAGCCGATAGTTGATCAGGTCACTGACCTGATTCGTTTGAGTTCAACAGATTGGGTTTTGAGTTTCTATGTGTAATTTTTAAAATTTATCATAAATAAAAATATCGCATTGTATTACAAGAAAATATCTTTAAATATCCACTTTGAATTGCATACTTACCAACGATGTCGTTGTCAAATTTTAATGTTACATGTTGTGTTTTCTCAGTTCATATCTATTTGAGGATTCCCAAAGTAAATACATATTATTAAGAGTAACTAGACTGGACTGACCATTGTAAGTCGCTGAATAGCGGTATACGTCCAACTTTGTAATTAAGTAGTTTTGTATTCTTTGAAGTTACGATTGAAATCACTGAATTGTATGTATTTAAATATATATATTATATATTATCGGACATTTTAACACACAACGCCATCTAGTCCCAAACTAAGCAGAGCTTGTACTATGGGTACTAGACAACTGATATTAATATATATATACTTTTTTTTTGTAAATACATACATTTTATACAAAGGAAACACCCAAACTCCAAAACAAATATTTGCAGATCATACAAATATTTTGACTGAGACTTTGACTCAGGCATCGAGCCCGAGACCTCTAGCACAGCAGTCACATACGCTACCACTGCGCTACCGAGGCAGTCAGAATGTATACCAGAACCCACTGAAATTTCGCATATGCTGCCATACGATAACGGCTAATCGCTTCTCGTCACGAGCCCAAGACGGCCAGCTTTTTTCCATCACAGAGAATAAGCATTGACCATTCAACGTGATAATGCTGCCAGTCTTTTGGGAAGGCTACCAGTAGCCGATATATATATAATAAGCAAAGCACTTTTTTATATTTATAGTAAAGTATGACTTAAAAAAGTGAATAAATTTTCGTCATTTACATACTTTACTATCAATATTATGAGACTTAAACTATCTTAAATTTAGCAAATGTATATTTCTTATATTGTTATCAAAAATTAAGTGTATATTTTTTTAAATGCATAGGCGATTTGCTCACTTCTAAATTCCAAAACAGTTTTAAGCCTTTCTTGCAAGTAGGTAGTCGTTATTTTATATTGAAGATACAGAAATCCACTCTAAAGTCATACAGTATTTAAATAATACTGTATTGTCCTTGTACATATGATAGTAGAGGGGAGTGTATAAAAACAACGGATATTGAAAACGTCCTTGGACTACAAAATGTAGCAGTAATGATCATTAAACTGTCGTACATTGTCAATCACTGAATCATAAATAAGCAACATAAGGTGGTCGATGTGTAGATAGCCTAACAAAAGCGACTGCCACGGCAATCAATCTTGTAGGTAAATTTCACGCCAGGTTCATTGAACTGTGTTACATTGCGAATGTTCACTGAACTTTGAGCAAAACAACGTCACCGATACCTTATTCTGTATAGATACAGTATCTGAATATAAGTAAAACGAGATATTTCAAAGACGTATTGTGTTGATAATAACGTTATGGCGAAGAAACAGGGTGAGCCTACGGTAATGCGGTTATCGTATTTGGTTGTAATGCCATAAGCATTTGAATCAAGAGTTACATGCATTCCCAAATTATATTTATAGTATCAGAAATATCTATGCATTATGATAACAAATGGGGGGAAATATAAGGTTTGTTTATACCTCTAATCTGTAAAGAGATTTGAGAAATTTGCAACAATTTGTTGCAACGTTTACAACTGCTAAAAACGTGTAAAATATTTGAGTAATAAGCATTGAAAGTATACGAAAACATGAAGAACTTATTGAAAGTTTTAGTGAAATGTGCCTCGTTATCTCTTATATACGACATAGTTGTTCTTTAAATATTGACAAGATTGAGGTCTAAGAAATCCTACAAGAAAGTATCTAGCCATTGTGATGTATGTGTAGTAATTACATATTTGTGCTACGAATAGAGGTGGAGATTTACTGTGGTGACTTTCTACATTTTTTTTATTGAATAGTGGGCAAACGAGCAGACCTATCGCCTGATGGTAAGCGATTACCGCCGCCCATGAACACCCGAAACACCAGAGGTGTCACAAGTGCGTTGCCGGCCTTGGGAGATGGGGAGGGGATGAGGGGAAGGGTTGGAATATGGGCCTCCGGTATCCTCACTCACTCGGTGAAACACAGCGAAGGTGCTGTTTTACGCCGGTTTTCTGTGAGGCCAGTGGTATCACTCCGGTCGAGCCGGCCCACGCATACCAAAGCGTGGCTCTTCCATGGTAAATACATCCAGGAGACGTAGGATAGGGATATTAGTTTAGTTTTCATTGTACGTGTATGTCGTTATATTAAAAACAACAATCGTTTCACAAAAGAAGAATGAATTAAACAAGAAAATTAATAACGGAGAGTAATTCATTATGTTTGTGGAAAAACGAGTTACATGTCCCTCCAACACAAAGGTAGGATCCTCCGACCAGGTGAGGTGATCATGCCTGGCGGGCCGATGCCCAACCTTTGATGTTGGGATGTTGTATATATCGATGTATCTTCAGTAGATGGCGCTGTAGTGTGTTCCTGTTGTTGCGTTGTATGTGGAAGTCGCCACATGTTTAAAGCATAATAATTGTAGTTTGTTAAATCTAAAGAATTAATATTATGTATTTTATCACATAATTAACTTTTATAGAAGTATCATTTACTTTAAAGCTACTATGTTATGGTCAATTGAAATAACGCGTGTTCTTCATTCTTCAAGTCTTCAACTTTAGTGGCAGTATTGTTTTATGAAAAAACACTTATCCAAACGGAAAGCATCCCATCCTAAGTAAATTTATGATATAATAATCAAGTATTCAACATAAAAAATATATAAAACGAATTGAACGGAACAAAATGTACCGCGAAATATCAGTAGATAATAACGGCAAAACAAACATTATTAACTCGGTAGTATTCGTTAGTCGCAATAATAACAAAACAGTATTCTGTTTGCAAAATAAGATATCGCTTTAATTAGAGTGTGACGTAGTATTTACTAATTTGTCTAATATAATTAGTTAAGCTCATATCAACACAAATCAAACGCTGGCTATTGGAGGCGCGCAGATTGGTTAAATTTGCGACTTAGATTTTGATGATACGTAACGTTATACAAAGAAATAGTAATAATCGCCTTGTAACATTAGTGGTATTTGAATAGTTTTGCCGATTGACTTTTTGTTTATTTACATTTTTTGTACACGCATAACAGATAGACTGCCTCGTTGGTATAGCGGTTAGCGTGTACTTATCATGAGGTCTCGGGTTCGATTCCCGAGTCGGACCAAATATTTGTATGATCTACTTTGTATGATTTTTGGGTGTTTTCTATGTATAATATGAATGTATTTACAAAATAAAAGTATATATGTATTTATATCAATTGTCTTATACCAATGGTTTGCTCTGTTTGGGACTAGATGACGTTGCGTGAGATAAAATGTCCGAAAAAATTATCTACTTATAGAAAATAAAGTGCTCTAAAGAAACGTAACAATACGCGATGTTATCGATCATGGCGATCTCTTACAGGCAGCATTTGTACGAATATTATGGTAAGTGACAATAATTTGATTATACAAAAACATTTTTGGATTTGTGTCCAGCAAAGACTTTTTAAATTGTTGTAGCGATTAGCCGTGTGCCATTAAGCATAATAGAGAGGCAGACCAATAGTTATTATCGAATTTCTATTATTATAGAGTGGATATATAAATATTTATGCGATATTATGATGATGATGATGCTCTCCTAGCTGATTACGGCTGCGGCGGCCAGTCTCAACGGACACCAGCCAACCACGCAGGAGATATTATAGTGCACAAACATGTACGCATACACAGTTGCACTCTCTGTTTCCTCTCTCTCATAATCCGATGGGACGATTAACCAACACGATAGGAGAGATTAGACACCGTACCGACACCTTTACATGCTCTCCGAAGCACGGGGGTTCAGACTCCAACTTCAAAACTCCGAGCTGTTATTAAGTTTCCAGAATCATAAAAACTCAAAAAAAAATTTGGACCGAACAGGGATTTGAAACTGACACCTCTTCATTGGCAGTTGTATACCTCAACCGCTACACCAACGAGGCAGTTATATGTGATATAGTAAGTATACATATATAGTATGGTATGGAGTATCGATTTTGTAAGTCTATTCAGGTTTTACATTATTTACTCGTAGTAAATTCTATATTCACTAAGTTCGACAGTCAAGAGTAATAACTGCAGAGGAGTCAGTACAAAGTCTCTTAAGATGAAACTTTATAATATACCATACTTATAATATATATAATATATGCCCTGCATTAATAATAAAAGACATTATTTACATACGTTATTGCTTGGAGCACCATAGGGTTTCCCGACAACCATTAACATGTGAGGTGACCTCGAAGCCTACATTGACAGATAAAAAATCTCCTGGGTATGTTCCAAGACGCCCAGTTATCTCATTTTTGGGAAGTCTACAGAGACGCGACGGCGCCTTTCTACGCGACGATCAGGCGCCGCGCGCAGAAATAGGCCACAGCCAGCGAACAAGTTTAAACCTTATCCATTTAATACATAAAAGGCTATTTTATATTGAATATGTTTACTTTAACATAAAATAACTTTAGTTAAGCACATATTTATTGTAAATGTAAAATGTTATATAAGACTCATTTATGGATAGTTTTGAGTGAGTTATTTATAGGTCAAAAGAAAAGTTCCTATAATAATCTGACTATTCATCTATTCATTTTTCAAAATATCTTCAATACGTTGTGCGAAGGCTAGTCTATCCTTTATTATGAAATGACTAATATTATTTACTCTTGGCTCGGTACAAATATTTTTGATTACTATATGAGAGGTCGCGACGGCGGCGGCGCCATTCTGGCTACTGTTCTCTTGTTTACAGAACGGAATTCGCAAATATGATATATTATTTATGTGGGCTTTTTTGGAACAATGCGTACATGAGTTGTGTTGTATGTTATTATTGTAGTAAGTGAGTTATATTAATAAATTTTCTTCGAGAATATGAAATATTATACATACTCCGTAACTTCCTTTGCGGACTTCATGCATGCAATGTTTTATTTAATTAAAAATCCTATATTTTAAACATCCAAAAACTTTAAAGTATTTTACAAGTAAGAAGAAATTAATTTGTAGGTTAAAAAAAACCAAAAACCGTATTAAGTATACATCTTTAAAAACATATTTGTGGATCGCACAAAGTGTTATCCCATTTGGTATTTGAACCCACAACACTTGGAGCAGTAGGAAGTGGCGTGGCGACCACCTAAGCCTTACCCACATAATAAATATCTAAGCAAATACATAATAAGTTGCCTAATATGCATAATAAATGTAAAAACGTATAATAAACATTAAACATTTCAGTCAATAATCAACTTAAGATTTTTTAACTTTCTAACTTCAGTTATATAATAAGTTCTCAAAGTTAGTCGAAGTCTTAGTGACGTATTTGAGTAATATTTTAAGGACCGCCTACGCTTTCTCCAAAAACGTGGGTGTTTCCTAGATTAATATGACTGTAAAACTCACTGCATCGTTGCAAACTGCTAACTGTACACTAGACAATTTAATCTTCATTAGCAATTTTAATTTGAAACAGCGAATGCTTAAATTTTTGGTCTCAAATCCTATAAGAACGTTTTGAATGATGTCTGGTACTGTACCGCATTAATGCACCTATTCATGGTAGTACCACATGTCATTCGAAACCAGTAGGGATTCTTGACTTAGGCTACGCCGCTAAATATCGATGTGAACGAAGTCTATTTAAAACACTATAACACTGGCAAGCTGCAGATAATTCATATTGTTTCAAAAACAACTAATTCTTTTACACTTATATTCAAGTAGTAGCTGAATTGACTCCATTATTGAAATATATAAGTCTGTTTAGTGGGATATAATAACCTAAGCACAATCTACAAAAGTTAGGATCAAATATATATGATAAATTTAAATTAAATTATTAAATCCGAAATTATTATAAGTCATAGAACTTTAATTGTGAATACTTACATATTTTCAATAAATAGTCAAGTTAAAAAACAATTCATGTTGCTTCACCAAACAATATTTAAAAATAGAACGATGTTTTCAAGAAACGAACACAGGTACTATCAAAATATTTGTTCTTTTGGTATTAATGAGCGTGTTGTGGCGTAACAGTTCTGCAGTGTCTGGAGTGCCGCCAGTGGCGTGTCCTTGTGATCCTTGAGAAGCGAGATAAGTTGGCGACAGCGCGGCGCCATCCATGGCGTTACGTGGGCGTAATGCCATTTGGAGGTCACAGCCGATCCCCGGGACTTGAATCTACCGCATTCTGACGTACATACGTGAAATAGTGGTGATGGTTGTTGGAGTTTTCGTTCGTTGATCATTATAAAATCGATTAGTTACAACTTTTGTTTTAGATTGGAAATGACATGCGTTTCATTTTTCATGCAATGTTATTCGATGATGCCACTAGATAGTTAACAAGTTAGTTAGTTAGTTTTATGTTAACAGAAATACCGTTTTGACTTTCAGTTATAAAAGCTTTCAATAATTAAATTTGTTTTGGGTTCAAATCCTACATGGGACAACACTTTGTGTGATGCATAAATTGTTGTTCGAAGTCTGGCTGTACTTTGTGTCCGTTTCATGTATGTTTGTAAAGACCCCCGTGACACAGGAATGTATATTCCTAATGCGGGAGTTGTCTTTTAAAAAGAAAGAAGAAAGAATTAAATAAAGGTTATAAATACTTAAAGAGATTTTATTAATATTAAAAAAAAAACATAAATGCATACTTGTCTACTATTTAAATGGTAAAACGACATGCTTTCCACCGGTATTTCTACTGAACATGAAATCAATCCGCTCGAGCTGGCAAATTAATTTCAAAGCACGGTTCTCACAGGAATATTTAAAAATGAATTAATCTGTCTAGTTTTAACTCAAGTCTATACTTTACCGGCTATTGTGTACTAAGCTCGTTCATACTCTCTGTCACCGTTCGCGCCAAAGCAATAGCCAGTTAGGCGTAAGTAAACGAGTTACAACGGTTAACTGGGTCTGTAGTGGTATTTATAGCTGGGGAGACTGTGGGACGTTTATAGCATTCAGTTTTATATATATATACTAGTATGACGTGGTTTTTTACCAGTTATATTTATGAATTGGCAGGATAAGAGTGTATTAAGGTAGAATTAATGAAGGACTGACGACGTCGAGACAGACTAAAATAAGTGGCCTACTTTGTGATTTGTAGGTAAGTAGTAACTGTGAGATTACGGGTTAAGGGTCAGATGCAGATTGTTTTTCTAAGGGCCAGTTTAACCACTTAGTGATAAAGTCCCTGATAGAATAATGTCAACTTATCTGTAAAATAACTATGGATTTTGGTCAACAGATACATTATGCAGATTTATACATATTAATCAAAAACTTTTATCTGCTAAATATTATTATATGACAGACAACTATCTGAAAATTGGTCCAGAAATAATGAAACTGATTCTTAATATAGTAAATAGCTGTGACTCCTTCTCTAAAACTCGTACCATGGAAAGGTTTGATTTTGTGAAGTTGCCTGGAAGAGATCGTAAACTGCAATAAGGCCACCTATTATACCACTGTTTTTCTTCGTTTCAATCCTATAATGTATGTTTCGTAATTGTAGTATGCAATAAAGAGTACCAATCTGTCTATCTTGTGGAACATGATTATATGTAATTTGAATACACTTAAAAGTGCATCAAAACATATTTAAATAAAGCGGTTAATAATCTATGCATATAAGATTGAATTATGTTTGTCCTACAAAAGACATTGATTTCAAAAAATTTTTTGTGTTAGATGCTCATTTAACGAGTTTCGCTATATAACATCACGCATAATGTTGCAAAAATCGAAATAAATAAAATACTTTGTAATACGTAAAAGTCCCCTAATCTCTTTTTAAGATGCCACAACTGAGTATATAAAGTAACAAAACTAATACAAGTTTTTAGTTTAGTTTGTGTCAGCTACATAACCTAGAGTGCAAAAGAAAAACAATAAAGGATTTCAAAAATTCAAATAAATGCACACAGTCACTGGCACTAAACAAATAAAGATATATTACATAATAATTCTGTATGCAATAACAAAACTGCTTGACAGCACTAGTTGTAACGGCGAGTTCTTTTACACACTATAAGACTGCCACTAAAAAGATTAAGCTAAGGAAACCTTGCAATGAAGGTCGTATTATAAGAGAAATTGCTAAGGCATGGGAGCAATGACCGCTATTCAGAACACGAGACGCGAAAGACTTCATGGCGCCATCCTCAGAAACGAACTTGACTTCATTATCTAAGAGAACCCGTGTCATATGAATAGTTTGAGGATATGTTAAAAAAAAGGATTTAAGGAACAACACTATAGATTTCTGTGTGTATCAACTTGAATCCCTGTAGCTTATGAAGAACCGTACCATTGCCAAGTCAATCTATTAATTTAAAACTTACAAGATCTTTAAAATTCATATGGTCAATGTTAGATGTTGTTAACTAATTATGTAATAATTTAAGTAGGGACTGAATAAATGAACCGACTTGGTATTACATGGAAGTCACAACTTTTTACGGTAGAAGAACTGAGTTGCGAGACTTGGTTTTTTACAAGTTATGTTTTTGATAGATAGTATTTCAGTTCTTTTTGAAGATAGTCCTAACTTTTTTCCTTTCTGGTGTCTTCTACTTCTTGAAACCCAATAGCGGCTTTCCTTCCCGGAAAGTCTACTCTCTGTTTATTGATCTTTTCTTATTTTTGTATGTAGTCTTTCTCTTTTCTTTTTCGGTACTACTTCTTGAACTTCAGCAAGAGTTTTTCTCATAGCTCCCTATCTCTCTCTGTGACTTATGAAAAGCGTGGAATCCGTGGCATGGGCAAGACACCTCTGCTGGCCATGATTATGATTATTAGTGTTATTTCTTTAAGTGTAAATTCGAGCAATTTACTCTTCTTAATACTTTGCGGAATTTTGGTACTATTTCATAAGACATGTTCTATTCCTGTTTTTTCATTCCGTTGACGATTTTACAAGTTACTTCTGTACATAATTATATCTATACCTATCTACATCTGTTATTCCATCAGTGTATCTGTGTATATTACTTATATACAGGTACGCCGATTCTTTCACTGCAAATGTAACTTTGTAATCTTATATATTTATATGGGATAATAAAGTAATTTATGCAGTTAGTTAATTTAGAAAACTGAACCGAAATGACAAATTGTTTTAGTTTTTCCTTGATTCATACATTAAACACTAATAGTGTTCTAAATTTAAAGCTTCTATGTCTGCTAGAAGTGCCTTAGAGTTTTGATGATCGGTCAGTCAGTAAATGATTGAGGGACAAAATTAGGAAACTTTAACTGGTTACAATGCTTAAACTATTGGTTAAAATTGACAGAAATTTGAAATATATTATGTTTATATAATGCCTGCATGAATACTGCAAATTAAATTTTGAGTTTTATCCATAATGAATTTGATGGCCAATTGCCTGAACTGACTGGTACGCCGCGGTCGTGAAGCTTTTGTTCTCGACTTGGCAGGGCACTCTAGTGCCCAGATTAATATAATGCAATTCTCCAGCTAAGTGTGGGACACAAAGTGTTTAGTAATTTAACAAGGTTTAGTAAATTAAATTGTCTCCAAAAGATACTTGAAGAATTGCACTTAAGGATTTTAGTGAAATATCATAGTGTGTAAGATATAAAATAAATTGAATTTTATTAATACCAATAAATCAGCGCACATAGCCGTTATTGATCTAAATATTTGTTTAATATTGTTCCAATAACAACTATAAATCATGCAAGACTAGGTGTTCTTGTGTTGGTATTATTTGGTTATTTTATTATTATTTTTATCCCTCCTTAGGCTGATCAGAATATTCATGTTTTGAATAGTTGAATATTTGTGTAATTAGCTAAACAAACTATATACATGAAATTAAGACATTTGTTTAAGGGCCAATGAGCACAATAACAAAAGCTTGTATTTATTACTTTACTTCTTGATTCTCAAAAATGCTTCTATTGAAATATGACTATAAATGAATTTTAAAAACAAAATGTTATATAGTAATATAGTTGCGATTATAACGAAGTCGAGGCTTTAAGCAGCCGCCCTATATTGGCATATAAGATCTTAACACTGACTATATACTACTTAAAATTTAATATAAGTTACAAAAAATACATTTTAATGATATAAAATGAAGATGTATATCATATTCAGTCTTACTGGCGATTCAAAAATCAACCTAGCATGACAGCACGGCTTTAAACAGGCGTACCTTAATGGCATATGGGAGTTTAAAATTGCAACGGTGCAGTGAGCAGACGAGTTGTAAGGCTGTAAATGCTACGAAGCTTTCGTGAAAACAGCTTGAATAAGTGGATGTCTCGTTTACAATTTGATTGCAGCGCAAGCTGTAGAGATTACAGCTTAAAGTTAAGATATTCACCAGTGGACCCAGGCTTCACAAAATAATTTCAGAAATTCTCAGCTTTTCTCTTTTTTGGATTTTTTTATATTCATACCTACATATAAACCGTCATACAGAAATACTTTAGATTTCAGTTTCATTATAGGTCAGTCCAACATAGGCTTCTGTCTGATCTCACCGTTAAAGAACAAAAAGTGATTTCATTCATTCATTTTATATTATGTAAAGAAGATGTATTGAGGTAAGAAAAGTTTCTGATCTAAGATTGATAAGAACGGCTTTGGCAAATTAGTTAAATAGAGAAGTTAGGAAGGTAAGTTATCATGTCTACGTTCAAACCTACTGTTATTCAATATGAAACTCAAATTTTAATTTTTTTTTTCGGATAACTCATCTAATATATCATTCAATCAGAATATTCCATAAAGTGTAAGTTTTCACACAATATGTAGAAAATAAACTTAAAAAACGTTAAGTTTTTAATACCCCGAAAGAAACCTTGTGGTGACTCTATAACTTCTTTTTTTTTTTAATATTTCTCTATGTCTTCATACAACGTAATGTAATGACGAATGGAATGGAATGATTTTTTTAGTCAAAATTTGTCTCTTTTGAATGTTTAAATCACAACTAATTAAAAACCAATCAGATAAAAGGTCATTCAAGATTCTATCATCATATTAGTTCTGATTACGTCGACTCAAACAAATCATCGAATCTAAATTTATCCACGGCTCTTGTAAAGACGATCGATGCTACTTTTTAAAAGTAGGTTAAGCACTTATCCCTTTTGAAGTTTAATTTCATTCTTTTTACAAATTTTGCTGACTTAAGTTGTTACAATGAACATTCTTTCTTAACATACTCATTATCAAGGTTCATTTGTTTTTTTGTAACTATGCATAGATTAAGAATTTGAAATTGAAATAAGTAGAATAAAAAAATCTTGGAGAATTCATTTACGTTGATGCTAGGGCCATAAAAATATTGAATTACGGCATAATTATTACTTGGTTTGGCGCTGAAAATATATATGAAGATGCAAGGTGAATATAAATGATGAAAATATTTCATCATTTTGTTAACCCTCAGTTATTAATTCTAGGAATCTATTTTATTTCCGAGATAAAAATGTACTGTAGTATTCAAGATATTTCATCTTTGTAGGATAAAATCTTTAGTTTCACGATAAGCTACCATTAGTGAATGGACGTAGACATTGGCAGGCTACTTATAGTTGCTTGGCACGCCATTTGGGGTGAGTAAGCATGTCGCGATGTAGACGAGTGATATATGGAATGTAAAACAATATTGTGACACAATGACTTAAATCATTTGCAGCGTAGCAATTGGCAGGAACTCCTTTTTTCTATTTCTAGGAATGAGTTTATTTACCAGTTGCCATCACAAAATACAGGTCAAAATATAAACCATAAAAATTTTGCTTCTGTTAACGACATTGCAACTAAAAATTTCTGTGTTCTTTGTAACATTATTGTTTGTAGTAAATTTATTTGGTGGCGATTAGAAAAGATAAGGTAATTTTAGGATTCCATCATACATTTATTACATCTTATACATAGAATGTTCGAATTTGAACGATTTTGTCTTTAAAATTATTCAATTTGATAAATCTTAAGTTCTCATTTCAACAATAACGGGTGTTATTCATATTAAAGTATGACTGAAATGTTATAAAGTAATTACATGATGACCTTTTTGACAAAACACAACTAACTACAATCGATTCATTAATAAAACAATATAAAGAACACCGTACTCCATATTTGAGATAAAGTACCAAGTACCAACACACAATGAGAGACTCAAAACTAAGAGTTACAATGTTTCAGTTTTAAAATGTAACGTCAATCACCAAATATTCACAAGCTGTCGCATCACTTGCCTCGACACAAACAATTTTGATGAACACAACTCGAATTGCAATGAGGTATCGACGTTCGTCGGATATGGGACAATTTCCCGCGAAAAATGACCGCTAGAGAGCTGACACTGATACCGGCCGATAGGTAGGGTTTTACTGACAGCGGACACCATCCTGCTAAGTATATCTGGTCAACTTAATTCTATTTTTTTTTATATATTTAAGCTGCCAAAATGACTCTGCCCTGTCTGATGGAAAGCATGAGCAGAATCCAAGAGTGGTGGTCACCATCCTCCATGCGAAAAAGAACAATGCAGCATGGTGACCCACACTATGGCGGCCTGGGGGAAAGGGGATGGTGAGGGGGATAGGGGGCGTTGGGTTGGGGTATGGGCCTCCGGTATCCTCACTCACTCGATGAAACACAGCGTAAGCGCTGTTTCACACCGGTTTTCTGTGAGGCCGTGGTATCACTCCGGTCGAGCCGGCCCATTCGTTGCACTGGGACTTAATAAAGAGACAAATAACTTATCATTACCCATAATCAAAACATACATGTTTACAGGTTGTGTTAAGAAAAACATGTTTTACGAATTCGACTTTGGCGACTTACTTTACTATAATTTACAGCTTCAGACTACTGCTAGACAAATTTTGGGCTTCCAAGGGAGCAGGTTGGAGGCGGCTTGCTTCTACATAAAGTATAAAACAAATCATTGACAAATATTATTTATAATAATAATAAATATTTTCGGACATCTAACACATAACGTCTTCTTGTCATCAAGCTAAGTAGTTCTTGTATTTCGGATACTAGACAACGGACATAAATATATATTTTTTTCTAAAGGCATACATATTATACACCAGAAAACACCCAAACTCCGAAACAAATATTTGCAGATCACACAAATCTAAGCCGGGAATCAAACCCGAAACCTTAAACACAATAGTCGCTTACGCTAAGACTGCGCCACCAGGTTGTGGATAGAAATCTAACATTTGACAACTAACTATTGAATGAATTGCGTATGATGAGCTTAATCTTTAACGCTGGCTCGTATCAATTGGTATTAAAATACTTACTCTAGATATATTCGATTGATGCAAACAAAGCTAGATAGCGCGTTGTTCATATAGGAAGCTACGTATATGTCAGTACATAAATAGACAGCCATCAGCTGCTCATCAATGGCGTCAGAGTCTACAAACGTTGTTCACAAAGTGGATTACAGTCCGACTTAAGTGTCTATATATGTGCGTCATGTGTCAGTTTACTTAGCTGAATTCTAGTCTTCAGACTATGATTTTGCAACCCAGAAAGTTTTAATATGATTTTTTTATGGAATAGGGGGCCAACGAGCGAGGTGGTAAACGATTACCGCTGCCCATGGAAACCTGCAACACCAGCCGCGGCACAAGTGCATTGCCGGCTGCCGTGCGTTTGGGGAATGGTACGTATGGTAGGTCTGGATATACTTGCACTGCGACGTAAGTGTGCTCTAATGGTACATCATTATTTGTTATTAAATAATAAAATAGAAAATTCAAATACTTCGTCTCGTTGCATTTTGTGGGTACCAAACCAGTATACACGGCTACGATCTTGCCGTCTCCTCGCCGGCCGCAAGTGTAGACGTGTACGGCACAATACGCTTCCACGAGCCAGGCAGTTAGTCTGCTCAACTCTCTGATTGCTCAGTACCTGGATATTGACTTATTCCATACCAAATTGAGCACATTTTTAAAATTTTGTATATTTTTCCTCAGTGGTAGGCAATATTTGTATGTAATAGACATTAATTCCTGTTTTTAACATATTGTACTGGCTCGCTATACGTGTTGGGCAAAATGTAAGTGCAGTGAGTAGCTGATTAAATAAATAAATAGGGAGGGGGTTGGGGGGAAGGATTGGGGTATGGACCTCCGGTATCCTCACTCACTCGTAACAATTGAATTGTCCTCTTCAAAGACCCAAGTTCAGTCAACTATAATGATATTACAATGTTTCTATGAAGTTTCCTAACATAAATTAGCATGGTGCGACAACGAGGTATCAATCGCAAAGCAAGCTTCTTAACTTTAAAGTGTTTATGCAGGTGTTGCCTAATTCTGTAGTGTACCAAATCATTGTTTCATATGGTGTAATCAAATGATTACACCATATGAAACATGATGATGAAAAAATTTTCATCATCATAAAAGTTCATGTTAGCAAAATTATTGCTTTTATTTATTTTTACATGATCTTTTAAAATTGTAGACAAATGAAAATTAATGCGCAATCAATACAAAATGTATACATTTGGAAAAAAGTACACCAAGGCCAATATAATGGTTAAAATGTAGACATTCTGGTGTTTCACTTGTGAACCACCTACAATAATTTTTTTTAACGGGATTTCATCAGGAAATCTAATTATTATGCAAGAAAGCTGGTTAGACTATTATACAAGTAAGAGTATGAGGACGTAAAGGAGGAATCTTAATGTCTTATTGTTACCCTAAATCCAGTCCCTTTAAAAACATATTTACGTTTGTTGATCTAATAACTATCATTGGTTCTATTGTCAATAATAATTGTGTAACCTCATCAGCCATTGCTACTATCGCTAGTAATTTAATGTTGACCTGTAACAACAGTAATTGTGGATCGAACATTCAAATACATATAATACTGTGTATACAGCACGAGGGGTAAATAAACGGTGGTAAATATTACTGACGTAACAAATACGTTTACCTCTTGAATATGTGATCGATTATAACAACCTACATGTAAATTTAGTGTTTAAAAAGCTTAATTATGATGGTATTTGCACTCAATCTTCTACGGGCTATAGTTGTATTATGCAATTTTACAATATTAACTTGAACCTGAACAATAAATAATGGCGATTTGTGCTTAGTCGCAGCTAGATGAAAACACTGCATTTTTTTTATATGTTAGCTGCCAATTTCTAATGTAAATTATATTGCAATTGGTCAAGCAATTGAGCCGCGAGATTTCATAACATACACTTTACATATTTTATTTTTTTAGCAGGCTTCAGAAATGAAATTATGAGATGATTTTGAATGATGAGATGAGATGTGGAAAACGAATACCGCGAACTCCGCTTCTTTGTTGCTCGATACATAGTGACTAACTAGGAAGCGGTAACAGAAGTATCCTTATCGATAGCTTGATGCACATAAACTACTCAGTACCATTCACTGTAAAATGTTCTAAGGCATCTTGCCTTCTTTAAAAACCCAACCTTCATCAGTCGTTATGATGTAAGATACGTTTTTGCGTTGACTTTTGCTTCATGGGAGAACCGCAGTTATAGAGCAAAGCAAATATTGTAATGATGTAGGATTTTGACCCGACCTAGTATATATTTTCACGGTAAAAGAATGAGTTGTTCATCTCGAAGCAAGTCTGAGTAGCTCGTAACTTTAGGATTTCTTTGCAGGACAGTAAAAACTGCTTGTAATCCATGCTCACAATTCTGTATCTATAATCTTGAGATCATTGTTCTTTATTGTATATTTATTCAATTTATTACCTTTAACTTTAATGTTTTAAAACTAGTGAGAAATAAAAACTTGATGGACTACGAACTTGAATCATAACGCACTTGGCCGATAAATCGTTCGAAACCGTCAAAACAACAAAGATTTCAGTCTTTTACCATGCAGGTCGCACTTAGGATATTTTAAATATTAAGCAAGATTCCTCAATACTGGCCGGAGATCTATTAAATTTTTCGGATACTAAGTACGTTACCATAGAAATGCATATTTACACGAATGTCGACCTAATTGTACCTAACTGTCTGTAAGAAAGTAAGCCTGTGGAGGGTCACGTTTCAAAATTGTCTATAGTACAATAATTCTAAATAAATACCTATATGAATAACGTGCGAAATATTAAGGCATAGTTAGCCTGTGAGTAGTTTGTTAAAGATTTTTAGTAAATTATGTTTGTTTTGAAAAAAAAACTACTGAATTTAATATTTTCTTTAATAAGTAAGGATATAAAAATATTAATAATAGTTCTTATAAACTTTCATTATACTCTTTTCTAGAACATACTATTTTCTTTTACATGAACATATCAACATGTTTTTAATGATTATTGTTATATTACTATTAGTTAATAAATGTTTTACTTTAGTGATATGTTTGCAATGTTGTATTAATAAGTAAAATTATCTAATAACCGTCATTGGATGTGTTGTCAAGAGCAATTATTTAATCTCATTATCAGTTGCTACTATTGGAAATGATTCGGTATTGGCCTACAACGACAGTTATTGTTGTACGTACATCCTAATAAATACTGTGTATACGACACGATGAGTAAGTAAGGGGTGGTAAATCTTATTTACGTAAATAACGCTTACACTTTTTGAATATACGATGGCTTATAAAAATATATATGAAGCCCTAATGTTAAAAAATGCTTAAGTAACTGGATTCCATGATAGTGTTGGACACAAGACACAAGATTTTCAAGGTTACACTGATGATTTACAAAGTTTACTTAGACTTAGACCTGCATTAGATAAAAAGATAAGTGAATGCTGCAAAAATATATCGGCTACAAGCTATGCATGGCTTGTTTTTAGAAGGTTCAGAATAATCTAGAATCAATGATAGATTAAATCTATGTGAGTGATATGATGAAATAATATAAGCGACGTCTAATTATATTTTACAATTGCGTGTCGTTTAATTTAAGATGACTTTCATAATAACTGGTTATACCATTCTGAATTTAGCTTGAGGATAATATAATTCTTGAAAAAAGACATACACCTTATTTCGATAACCGACATACAAGTGGGGGGAGTCGCGGCCAAATGCTAGTTAGTAATAATTTGACTCCCTCGGTGTGCAGATGATAGCGTAAGCGACTGCTGTGCTGTGTTGTGGCTGCTGTGTGAATCAAACCCGAGACCTCAATCTAAATCTCGATTCCCGGGTCAGACTAAATATTTTTATGACCTGCAAATATTTGTTTCGGAGTTCGGGTGTTTTCTATTAGTAATATGTACGTATTTACAAAAAACTACATGTGTGTCAGTTGTCTAGCACTCATACTACAAGCTCTTCTTAGTTTGAGAGTAGACGGCGTTGTGTTAGATATCCGAAAATATTTATATTTTTTTTTTTCTCACCACATTGTCATAACAATTACAATAACAGGTATGTAACCTCATCAGCTGTTGTTACTGTTTGACATAATTTAATATTGGCCAGCAACCGCAGTTATTAGCGATCGAACATTCAAGTAAAAAGAATACTCTAAATACAGCACGGGGAATAAATAAATGGTAGCAAATATTAGTGACGTAACAAAACCCATGTTTTTTTATATGCGAAGGATTATAAAATGTCATACATAGTCCTAATGTTATAAAGAGCTTAAGCGACTAATTGCGTTGGTATTTAAACTAAAAGTCACACGCTCAGAGTTGCAGAGAGACGTTAGGTAAATGTACATGAAAAATTCAATAAAACTCGCATGAAGCACTAAAAACACGAGTATAGAAACACATATAAAACGTAACGTAAACGTACAAGTAATTGTTAAGCACGTAACATTTGTCGCACCATTTCTCTTGATAATTACTGACCCGGAATCAATCCAATACTTTACGATACACGTTACGTTTCTGGATTATTTTGCTGACTTTAAAAATAAAATATGTAAATACTGTTATTTAGGTATGGGTAAATAGGCAGAAGGGTAACCTGACGATTGGCGACTACCGTTGTCTATGGATGCATAGATATAAATATGTTACAACACTTTCGGTGATTCTCTACTTCCCCAGATTTGAATAGAGAAGAAAGTTTGAGCCTTGAGTTATCTCACTCATTTGAATAGAAACAATAAAATAATTTAAGCGTTGATTTTCATTGCGAAGCTGATATGAACAATTGAGCTATGAGTAATAAAGCTAATAATTAGCCGCAAAATATGTAATTAGATGAAAGGTCACTTAAGATTTTTATTAAATTCGGATGTCTGTACCCTTTTTCGTGGTCCCTTAGATAGCTACCCTTTACTAAAAAGATTTTCATTTTTTTCTTAAAATTGCTGTTACTTAGCCAGTATTGCTATGGAATTACGTATCCTAGTAAAGGCGGCTCATTTTAATTAAAATACATCACACACCTTACACATGGTCTTCTATAATAAAGCCTACACAGCCAGACTACTGATAAATATATTTAATTTCTTCTCAATACACATATGATCTATAAATTACACCCAGGCGCTGAACAAATTATTGCTCTAATGACAAAATGTCATTACTGACATATTGACATTAGCACAATCATATGTTCAGCACAAATGATTATTCTAATGATAAAATTTTTTGCGCTGCGAATATATATTGAAATCTGGATTGTCAGCTTAGCAGTCAGGGTAACTATCCACTAAAACAATAAGCGCATCAAAAAAAAAACTAATACTTAGTATTTATTGTAGTTCATGAACATACGTTACAGTTAAAGTTTTGACATTTATCCTGGTTTCGTGGTAATATCTAAATGAATCATTGGAAAGCATTATTGAATCTCTCTTTATAAAAAAAACTATCAAACTACCTCACTTAAGAACCAATAACAGGACGTAAAAAGTAGAAGTAGGTAAAGAGCATACTCCTACTTAAAAGGCCGACAACGTACTTGTGACGCCTCTGGTATTGCAGGTGTCCATGGGTGGCGATAATCGCTTATAATCAGGTGATAAGTCTGCTCGTTTGCCCCCTATTCATTAAAAAAAACCTCACATATTTCGGTACCTCATATAGGAAACGTAAAATGAACGTATTATTTACTCGAATCATTTCAAATATTCATTTCAATTCAAATTTAAAAAATTAAGGTTAAAACGCTACCACGTGTACGAGCCCGAGCGGTTGCGTTAAAATAAATATTAGTAGCGTATTTTGGAACGCAGCTTTTCACCGAGGTGGAGAACCGAGTGCGAACAGGACAACAAATGATGAAATGACGAGCGTGAGCGAGATGACACGAGCTTATCCGATCGATAGCCGCAGCCGCAGAGTGCCGCGAGTCTGACGTCACAGGCCCGTCTCGTCATCTTTGACTCTGTTCAAGGAATTGTCACTATACTTTGTATAGAATGAACGCCATTAACAGTTCGATATGAAAACGAACTGTTCGTGTTTTGGGCAAGAATTTTCGTATTGTAGATTAGTAAAGATAAATGGTTAGGATATTATTGAAATATTTGTGTAATAAATAGTAAAACAAAGCTTATACAATCCGAAAGACCTATTTACAGTTTGGCTTGGCAAAAGGCTATTTGAAACATTATTTAAAACGAAATGACTGATCAGTTTCAACTTTTGTCTTCTTAATACTAATAAACCAAGTTGCTAATAAACGATATACAACGTATTTGCTTTTAAAATATATACAGATGCAGTATCAATGTTTTAACAGTTAAATGATTAATTCACACGCTACGAATACTCGTAACCCGTCTACGAGCTACAAGCTTCGGGCTACGGATAGCGTAGTTCATGGTATTGTGCAGAGAAATTGCAGAAAATAGCTAAATACACAGCCGTAGTAATAGGTGTTCGTAGCACTGTATTTATACTTTTAATATTGTTTATACTGTATACTGTATAACAAATAGTAATACAGTTTTACTTATATAACATACTATTTCAGCTTTTTCCGCTTAAGGAATGTCAGACAGAAAACTGAGTTATGGCTAAATTAATGAAAAAAAAATTATGAAACAATTAATAACTTTTTGGGGGTAGATGCTCCCTTATCATACCTCAGAACGAGCAATTATTGTATGTTTTTTTCAGCAAGTGTTTTGTCTGATTTTACATTTCCTTTTTGACATATTTGTATTGAATAAATAAATGAAGTCGTTGGGAACCTTTTATATGGAATTTAAGGAGCAAACGAGCAGACGTATAGCCTGATGGTAAGCTATTACTGCTGCCTATGGACATTCGCAACACCAGAAGCTTCACTAGTGCGTTGCCGGCCTTTGGGGGATGGGGAGGGGGATGGGGAGGGGGATGTGGAGGAGGGTGGGAGAGGGGTTGAGCTTTGATCCTCCGCTGTCCTCACTCACTCTGTGAAACATGCGCTACTACTATTTCACTCCGGTTGTGAGGCCGTGGTATCACTACGGTCGAGCCGGCGTATTCATGCCGAAGCGTGGCTCTCTCACGCTAAAAACCTTACTTAAACATCATCATTTGCATATTTTTTTATTCATTTGCTAAGACGTTATACTAATACTGTACAACATATAAAAATTTAATAACTGGAAGTACAACGTAAGTATTTTTTCTTGAAAAACTGTTTTTTGACTTTTGTGACTTTTACACATAAACTTGGTAATCAATACTAAGGTAAGTGTTAATATTATTAATCCTGGGTCTTAAATAATTGAGTAGGTACCTATTTGTCCTTCCGTATTCATACAAATTCTTAATAGAGATTAAGCGCGCGTCCGGCAGGGTTCAGCGTAAATAGCTTTAAATACGATAGAGGGCGCCCGCACGCATTTTAATTGGACCGAGTTAAAATTACAGACGGTGTAATTCTGTAACTCTGCTGTGTATGTATGTGTGGTGTGTGGTAGTGTGTTTATATTGTATTTTCTTTATTTTTCTGTGCATGCCATGATATTCAAATTGGTAAATATTTGTGTAAATGAGCAACCATTTGTTCTTTTGTGGGTGTGTTTTAAGTGTTTATGTGATTAAAACTTTGATTAAAAATTCATTTATGAAAAAATGTGGCGCTCATAGCCCAGTTGCACTCGGTGATTAGAAACAATCAGCGAGGGCAAGCAACGATGACGCGGTCAGTACCTGGATGGGTGACCGCTGGTGGCATATTAACATGAGCGTCTCCGTGATTCGGAGGTCACGTTAAGCAGTCGGTCCCGGTTGTTATCATAGGATAACAGTCGTGAAGCTTAGTTGGAGGCCTTCGGGCGGCTTAAAAACATCCAACGGTAAGATTACGTAGCCACAACGTTGTCTTGCCAGTCCCCAACCCGCACTTGGCCAGCGTGGGGACGTACGGCCTTAACCCTCTCTTGAGTGGAGACCCGAGCCCAGCAGTGAGACATTATGGGTTGTTAATATGAAAAAATACGTCATTGATGTTGTTGCTTTTTAAAAGAAATTGTGAACTCTTGATTAACATGTAGACCAACGTGCTTTTGCAGGTGTCTGGACCAATACTTAAAATGTGTGTTTAAGATAGTTATAGCTCTGCGTACCCTTTATGCATTGTAAAAGTTTAGATGTCTATTTATACACATTATATCACCATCAAAATACCCAAAAGTTAGTATAAAAAGGCTTTTTTAGAATCCAATACCTTTTGCAGTGCATTCCAATTATCGGAAATGTGTAGTTTGGAGGTAATTTCAAAAGAAATGAATTTAAGAACTAAAGTGTTTTCTACAAATAGTTATTGTAAGTTCTCATAATAGCTACGTCGTAAACTTTTTTTGTTATTTACTCGTGTGCTATTGCACGTGTAAGTGATATTGTGAGGTCCAAGGTTGTTAAAAATATGTTGCAAGGAGAATTAGAAATTGCTAAACATTCTACAAAGTATGCTGAGACATCTTTTAAAGAATGATATGTAATACTATTGAATGCAAGACGTATAACAACTTTTAAAGTTGTTCACAGATTTCTTCCTTCTATAAGTATAATGATCGATTTTGTTGTCATCACGAAAATTTTACAAGGGTTGCTTTGTATCGACTTTTTCGTAGTAATTTCAATATTAATTCAATTATTTGTTGATCCTGCATAATTTTTTTCACACTTTTAGTAAATGCATTGAAGGGCTCTAGTTCATATCATATACCTCGGAAGCTCATATCAATACCTGTATTTGGTACGACAGCTTATGTTTAGCAAAGGATGCACATGGAAAAGAAAGTTTTGTGATAAATGTAAATTTAGATATTTTGTTAATGATACACCCATGTATAGCGAAACTTATAACCTGATCCCCATTTAATTAATGGCAGTAGTATGTAGGAAAATTAGAAACATATGAAAATTTTGATTGTTGTATTATGTAAGTTACTGTATTTTTACTCGAAAAAAGTAAGAGAGATCTTAAAATAAGGCCAAATAGAAGCGTTACAGGGATTTTAGAATCGGGAAGGAGTGAATTTCAAATCAGGAATATAAGTTACTCGTATGTGAATAATTTGGTGCAGTATAACCAAATCTCAAATGTACAGGTAAGAAGCACCAGAAAGAGGTATCTATGCCAGAGAGGAAAGTGTAAAGTAACGTTCATACTCTCGTAAGATATTATGCAGTAAGATGTCACTTATTAATGTGTGGATAGACCAATGTGTATATATATATATTTCCTTTAGGTCCTTATATACTATCGAAAAACTTGAATCATGACCCACTTTACCCATAAATCGTTTGAAGCCGTCAAAACACCAAAAATTTCCTCCTTTACAGAGCATGTGCACTGAGGTCGTTTTAAAATTAAGCTACGTCAATACTGGTTGAAGATCTATGCAATTCTTACATTTATTATTACTGCAGTAGATAGCACATTAGATAAAACAATCATAATCATATTTTGAATCCATGCTCTTTGGAATTAACTATAATTCGGAACAAATACTTTTTTAATAAAGATATATACTCCAACAGATAATTATATGTTTAATTAAATGACAGATAACCTTAAAAATGTATATTTACGTGATAGTCGACCTAATTTATTTGAACGTCTGTAATAAAATAAGCTTATTCACAATTCAAATTTGTCGATAGACCTACTACAAAAACAAGTTTATCACATAAATTCGATGGAAAACCTAGATTAAGATTCTTATTTATATTTACATCTGTTTAAAAGAAAACAATAAAATATAGTTATAAAATAGAATAATAGTTGTTAGTAGTATATTAAGTGTCCAATCTAAGTTTTTATATAAGTTATGTTTAATTCTGATCAATTTATGCTTAATAGTAGGTGTCTTTTATGAGAACGTCATAAGTAAATACGCTTTAAAGAGAGATGCCAAATCAAGATAACGAATGTCTATAGGTGCCTACGCATATCACTGTCATCCTACGCCAAGATTAATTTGTAGGTGATATAATTTACATCAATAAATTTTCTATTCACGAGTCTTAATGTAAATATAAGATATTGTGTTCTAATCAACATTTATTATGCGTGGGAACAAAACCTTCAAATGTACACATGTGGGTGTAAATAAGTTGAAAGGCAAAGGTAAGTCTATGCAATGATGCAGAAGCATCGCAATAGGCATTGTCTGCATTCGCAATGAGTATAGAGACTTCACGTAGATTCTGTTCATGTTTTCCATCAGGTTGAAATACTTTCATCAACAACCCATAATGTCCCACTGCTGGGCTCGGGTCTCCTCTTAGTTATAGTTATAGTTATCCTATGATAACAACCGGGACCAACTGCTTAACGTGATATCCGAATCACCGACACGCTCATGGTAACATCCCACCAGCGGTCACCCTTTCAGATACTGACCACGCCGTCGTTGCTTATCCTCGGCGATTGTTTCTAATCACCGAGTGCAACTGGGCTATGAGCATCTCACAACACAGCACGAACAACTTAGCTGAAACACTTTAGCAGGAATATATACATAAAAAAACCAACCGTTCCCTTTTGTACAAGGTGGTTAATTTTTTATCTTATTGTTTTTCTCACTTAATTTAAACTATCAATTACACTTATCCATCACACGAAGATTGGTATCCCTATTTCAGTTGCTTCTTTGACCATAAGATAAAAATACTGATACGAACACTTATACACCGAGGTTGCACTCAAAGTTAATATCACTCAGATTAATAAATATAACCACCACGTCGCCACGCCAGTTCCTACTGCTTCAAATGTTGTGACTTCAAATCCTACTTGGGACAACACTTTGAGTGTTCAACAAATTACTGTTCTAAGTCTGGGTGTACTTTTTGTTTGTAAAGTCCTCCCTGATACAGGATGTTTATTCCTAATGCAGCAGGTAAATCTTAAAAAAAAAGATCAAGTATTTATAGGTTGTCAATGTTTAAACTGAAAAAGGCTGATGTTATTTTTTTTTCAAATTTGATTATAAAATGAATATTCAAGCAATAGCAATTGTACAATACTACAGTACAGATAAGCAAATTTTCGTCTATGCTACTAATAAAAAATCTACTATAAAACAGACCGGTAGGATAGTCTAAGTCAGTCAGTATAGTTGACGTACATTATTTTTAAAAGCTGTATAGTGTTACGCTCTTTTGAGCGCACACTGAAGTTATATACAAAGCCTTTTATTCGGACAGGGCAGGTTTAAATGAGTGCTACTTATACAATGATTTCCTCGTTTTCGTAAATAAAAATATAAGGTACACGCAATCGCATGACGGAAGGCTACTTCGACATTTGGGCATTAAAAATATCAGATAACGAGAGTAGCTGCATGTTTTTTTGTCAAGTGTAAAGAAATTGTTACGAGAGTTTCGAAACTTTATTTTACGGTGAATAAATTCGAGTGGTTGTTAGTTGGTTTTTGTATGGTTAAAGATTATGAATTTTATATTAGGTTGGTTAATCCTGCAGGTTAATAAAAGGTTTTATTAATTATTTCAATTAAGTACTTGTAACATATTAATATAAAAGACTATGGTTTATAAAATGTATAAATCGGGACTATAAGATGGTTGTATTTATAAATTCTTAATTTTAGTAAAAATGTTTACCAAAATTGGTCTAAGTGGAGATCTAACTAAGAAGCCATAAACATATACATTGTTACTTGATTACTGATTGATTAAAATCTTGTAAGTATATATTTATTATTCTCATTAAAAATGAGTTACAAGTAAATGTTGCAATACCAATACTGAAACGTATCAACTTGAATTAAACAATTTTAAATTGACATTAGTAATAAAGTGTAAAGCTATTTCAGATTATCCATGACTTTTGACACCTCGTACACATTTCCTCGCAAACTATCAGCGTGCTATATAGATAGACCTTTGTTATTATTAATCAATTACTAAATATATATAAACAAATAAACAATTCACTGTTAACGTGATACTAATTGAGAGATAACACTGCATACGTCACAATAATTACGTCATCGGTGTGCCAATGAGAATTATGAGTCTTTCATGCCGCTGTAAAAACAATTAAGTGCTACCATTATAGTTGAGTTGTTATCGCATGTTTGTTATGTGGGCTTGTAGTCTGTTAGATAAAGACCCATAATATTTTCTATTTTGTTAAAAAAGGTTGTTATTTTTCTTTTACAGAGTAAAAGCTAAAGTATGTATATAACAGTGTGGTTATATAAACATCCTTTTTTCAAATACCAATACCTGTCTGTAATCGGTTATATGATGATGAAATTAAGACAAACATATAGATAATTATTAATTATTTACATAAACATTAAAAAAATATGTGTAATAAGTAATGACTGTCTCGTTAGCGCAGTGATTGCGTACACGACTGCTGTGCATGGGTTCCGGATTCGATTCCCGGTTCAGATCAAATGTTAGTATGATCACAAATATTTATTTTGGAGTTTATGTGTTTTCTATGTATAATATGTATGTATTTACAAGAAAAGTTATATGTAAAATATTTATATCAGTTGTCTACTACCCATAATATACTCTTTGCTTAGTTTGGGACTAGATGGCGTTGTGTGTTACATGTCCGGATATATTATTATTAATAGAAAAAATTATATTTATACTCGGCTAATATTTTTTTGTAAAAAGTTAAGGTATTGTTGCTGTATTCAACTAATTCGACATATAGATATAATAATTTTAGTACAAATATTAACAGAAGTATAATAAAATAAGTCAAAAAACAAGGAAGGGAATTAAAAATACAAGCAGATTAGCTTCTTACAAAAAAAATATAAACTAGAAATTTCGAATAAAAAAACCATACTATACTTAATAATAGTAGATTATTAATAACGATTCATTCAACATGTTTCATACATAAAGTATTTTTGTGTGAAAAATACACAAAGACTTCACGGGTAATATCGAATAAAAGTGATTGAATTATTCATTCGATTTCGTCAAACGTAAAAATCAGGTACGCCGCAACAATATTCATATTTGTCAAAGATGTTATGTAGGTTTTCTCTCGAGTGTGGATTTGAGAAATCTTCGACTTGTTTTGGACTCGACGGTAGACCTTTCAAAGAAATCGAATGCTACATGAAGTAGAACAGCTTATCATTAATTGAAATTTTCATTAGTAACTTAGTGGATACTACAATAAGATTATTAACAAAAAATAGTCGGCTAATGATCTAGGACATATTATATAGCACTAAATCGATCCTAGGGCAGAGATTGACTTGGTACAACGTATTATTCTTATTATTTAGTTTTGAGTTATATCGCTCATGTTCATCAACTATTTCAAATCGATGAGGGTGATGTAAAGAGTGCTGGAAACGTCACCAATAGATCGTACAGAAAAATGTCTGTGAAATGATTTTATTTGGAGAAGGACATAGTTTTTTTTTTTGATAAGTTTGCATATTGGTCTATTAGTTAGAGAGGTTCGATTCTAATTAACCCCATCATTTTTTTTAAAGTCAAAATAAATATTTTGTTCTGAAGTGGACGGCAATAGGTAGATTAGATGCATAAGTTTCCGTCAGTTTGTCAAAACTGTTGCATTATAATTTAACTCCCGAGATTGTAAGCAGTCGAAAGACATAGATTTTAATTCGATACATGACATAATCTAACGAAAGATAGAACGTTAATTCGTAGCAGTATGTCACAATCTTTCGACAGTTTACAATCTCGTTAAGTAGATTTTAATCTAACAGTATTTATAATCTTACGTGACACATATAAAAAATAAAGTTTAGGCCTTACCTAGCAGAAAATCAGGCTACAAGTAAAATTTGTTTATTATACATATGGGATTAAATACTATTCCCTGTAAAACAAACTATCTACAATTTATTTTCTAAAAGCCGTTTAAGTTAAGCTGTTGTAAAACTCAAGAAAATAAAATAACGGCGTTGTTTTCGTTTACAAGCTTTAATGGATCTTGGCTCTAAAAGGTGCAAGCGGTGCTCAGTAATCATAATATGATAGAAAATTGTATACAATACATTAAATGAAGGCTGTTTAATGCTGGCACTTATATAATCCAACCAATTGCAGGATGTAGACCTGTTTCTTTATTTTGCGTTTGTGTGTATGAGTTAATCTTTACTAATATTCTAAATACGGAAGTAACTTTGTCTGTTTGCTTGTTACGCTTTTAAGCTACATCACTGCACCGGTTTAAATGAAATCTGACGTGAAGATGCTTTGATTCTTGAAGAATAATATAGGCTGTAGACGCCACTGGCATAAGTTAATCTAGTAAAAAAAAATCACCTTAGTAAGTCGAGAATTTTGAGTGCGACTTACATAATATTCAACAACCCAGAATCCTTTATAGTTATTATTATTTAGAGTTGTGAGATATTTTCGTTTTAATTCGTCGTTGTTCAATATGTTTTTGTCTCGTCCGTGTTAGTATAAAAGAAAAGTTTGAGAACATAATATGTATATTACTGAATACAGATAGGAACGGTCTATTTGTCAAGAGCCAATATCAATACTAATTATTAATATTATTTGCATATCACCCCTGCGTGTTTGTAAACAATATAAAAAAGTTATGAATAACACGGCAAATTTAAAAAAATGCTTATTCTTTTAGGCAATTACAAGTAATATTATGTACCTAATTAGAAGACGTATTAATAAAATTAATATAGTAATGGAATTATAATTCTTAAATAATATAATTATAATAATGAATTATATTTTATTAATACACAATACTATTAATACAATATAATGTAGTAATAAAAACGTAACTAATTAAACCAAACTTTAAGGTAACTACTATCTGATAGAATAAAAGGTAATTCCATTTATTCAAGTAAAGTTAATGGCAGCAATTAATCTCTAGGACATTTTCATGTGACGATCCGAACGCCTATAACCAGTGTTTTTCCGTAACAATGAAAAGTTATGTATAGTTTTGCGATCAATGATGATGACGTCATTGGGTGGCCATGTATTCAACCACGTAGACTGCTAACTTACAATATCGCTCGATTACTTGGAATACAGGTGCATTTAAACACTGCATATCAATTTTTTTTTAATTTTTTTTTTTTAAATTTATTTTAAAAGCTAGAAAATATTATGATTCATTCGCGTGTTTGATGGAAATTTATATAACTATACGGGACTTCAAATGCCCTCGTCAATAAGGGTTAAGAATACTTATTTTACAATTATCACCTTTTTACCCGACTTCAATATAAAGAGGGTTATGTTTTTCGAGTGTATATAAGTATATTTATTGCTTGAACTAGAGCCTGAACAGCTTGTCGTATTTTTATGTGAGTAGTGCCAATATATTCGTTTTCGTCGTGAGAGTAACACTGTATGCGTAAAAAAGAAAAAAAAAACAAATTAAAAAACCTGAATTTAATAAAAATGGCACACATTGATGCAATCGGATTTTTCAACATCATTTTACTTGTTTATATTGCATCGTGTGTGTAATTTCCCATTTAAATCACACAAGCGATAAAGCGACCACATAAAGCGACCTTTGCCTATGTCTTTCCTCACTAATCAAAGTATTTCATGGTAAATTTTATTGAAATCTGTTTGAAATTAAGAAAAAATATTGAACATGAAATAATAAATAAGCATAGATTTTGAGAAAGGTATGTTAAGCGTTTTTTGTTTGCGGGTAGACTTTTTTTCACGTAGAGACTACCCATGACCACATAGAAAATAGAAGATATCGTATAACAGGGTTTTCCCAAAATCTATGTTTATTGTCAAATGCATCTGTATTGGTGTTGATTTTCTTTTTTAATTCATATGTCATTTTTTCCAATAAAGGCTTTGATAAAAGTAATGGAGAAAGAATACAAAAGAGCTATGATATATTTACAATTTAACATAACTGTTTATATTCTGACCTATCAAGTAGTCTAACAAATTGTATAAAACAGAGAGGAGTGGAAAAAAGAGAGAGAGAGCCCAGAGGGAGAGAGAGAGAGAGAGAGAGAGAGTACATCTACCGTTCTTCTGTTAAACTCGACATTGGTTGAATGCACAAATCGTGCAAAACTAGAGAAGAAGAAAAAAACCCTACCCTGAGAGGAGACCCGAGATTTGGGAAAATATTGGATCTACAGAACACTTCAGTTACAATAATCTTTACAGGACTTATGACGATATGGGAATATCTACAACGTATAATGGTACTCTTTGTTACTTTTCAGTAAGTGCAAGAGTTTACGAAAAACAAAAAAATGAATCCAGTGCAATTTGTAGTTGAATGGGAAAAATTACCACTGGAATCACTATAATATATTATACGTTCAATAGCTGTTTCATTACCTCAATTTTGAAGATGTTTTATATATATATTTCGTAGCTTTAGAATATCAAATACATAAGCTTTTAAAGACAAAGCCTTTTATAGGGTTTTTACTAGATGTGACAGGGCTTGGTGCTATTATAAAAACGGCTTGAAGACATAAAATTATTATACCTTAATCAAATTTCATAACATACAAGTTTGATGATATAGTCTGTTCTTTTTTATTTTTTTTATTTAATTAGTTACATTAAAACTAACATCTATTTGTAGCTTGATTTTTTATCCAAGTACGTTTATGCGTTTAAAAGAAGCCATATAACATACTCTATTTTTGATCGTGTCTCTCTTATTGTATTGAGCTGAAATTCCGAACTAAATTGTTATTAAAACATCATTGTCAGTTTAAGAAATAAAAGTAAATCACACACCTAGTTTACTTTGAACCAAGAGTCAATGAATTGCAGTGTCCGCTGTAAATAAATCTATTGACCTGTTCGTGTTGTCCTCAATTGGTTACTGCGGTATAATTGGATTAGTTAGAAGCCAGCTTACGTTATCAACAGAAGCACGCACAAACAGCACGAGCAAATGATATATAATATCTTCTAAACAATATCGTAAAGAGATATAATAATAATAATAATTTATTAACATTTAACAAAATTTTAGATTCACAATTTTAGCTTATGACTACATAAATATTACTAACGCATCCTGTGTAATAGGATTGTAAATCTCACATTTGGTGGTTCCTCTGGCACTCAAGCTAAGATTAAACATGTGTTATGAGTGCCAGGGCTCCCTCTGACGATTTCACATGGAGTTTCATAGATTTGTTTCAACCGCACCAATAATAGTTAGGCTTGTATTTTTCAGCTCCTTCAATAAGACTACTTTACAACGAGCATACTGGATGATGAGCATAGATTTTTTTACATGAACCGTTTGTATTAGGGATCGCATTAGAAACGAGGTGATCCGACAAAGAACCAGGGTCATCGACGTAGCCCACAGGATTAGCAAGCTGAAGTGGCAGTGGGCTGGCCACATTTGCCGAAGAACCGATAACCGTTGGGGTAAACGAGTTCTTGAGTGGAGACCGCGTCTCGGCAAACGTAGTGTAGGACGTCCACAAGCCAGGTGGAGCGATGATTTGCGCAAGACGGCTGGCAGGAGCTGGATGCGAGAAGCCATAGATCGAACTAAGTGGCGTGAAATTGGAGTGGCCTATGTCCAGCAGTGGACTGCGATAGGCTGATGATTGAACCGTTTGTATTTAATGGTCCAGCAGGACATAGGCCTCTTCTCACAATGGAGATTATATCAAATAATGTGGGATACTAACAAACAATCGGACTTCATGCCATCGTTATAAATTGATGTAATATATTTTTGGAGCAATTAGCAAAAAGTGCGGAATGTATTTCACAATATCAGGTAGTTAGTCAAAATTTTCCACGATTTTTGTCCTTTTATCGTCACCTCATAAACGTAAGTGATAATAACGCCAAAAATTAGAGTGATGGCATAGAATTTTTCGAGTTTGAGTTTGATTTGTATTTGGTTGATTTTCGTAAAGAATTTTTATGGGTTTTCACACCTGTAAATATGATGAACGTTAAGTTCATAAATTATTGATATATACTCGTCAAAATAATAGTGGCTTTAGTATAGACGGCCTTGATATTGAGGTTTTCTTTTCAATATTCTTTTTACTAAGTGTAATAAGCTAATGTTTTTTAAATATTAGAGTTTAGCTGCTACAATATCAATCGAGTTATTAGTCGATTCTGTTGTGCTTCTATTAAACAGGTTTAAATGTCAGTTATATATATACCATATACCACTTGGTTCGATCCTCGGCTTCTCTATTCCAACTCCCGCTAGCCGTCTGCGCAAATCATCATCACACCATCTTATCATAGTTATAGCAAAGCATAAGGCAAGTTAAAGCAAACATATGTTCCGAACCCAAAAGGTTCAGGTTCAGTCTATCCAAACAAACAAACAACAACCCATAATGTCCCACTGCTGGGCTCGGGTCTCCTCTCAGGAGAGGGTTAAGGCCATACGTCCCCACGCTGGCCAAGTGCGGGTTTCAGTCTGTCCATTCAACACAAATTTAGAGTAAGTTAGGATTATAGCGTCATATATCACTAATTGGTTAGCACACTGTGTATATATTGATTGCCCACTCTATTATCTGAAAGTTCCTAAGGAAGGAAACTGGAAGAGTATTAGTATTTTGATTGTTTGAATTAGCTAACTATCTAAAACACTGTTTGGAGTAATTTTTCAGATGATCGTCTGACTGTTCGTTTACGGGGTGAAATTTGCTTTGAAATAAATATGGTGCTAAAAATGTATGGCTTAATTTTTTTGTCTTTTGCTAATGAAATGGCCTTTGGATAAATGAATTAAGCGATATTAATACTTTTTGCAGTCTTGCTTCCTGAGCCAAATTGTATTCAACAAATGTAAAAGTTAATGTATTTTAATAGAAAACTTAGAAATGTATGGAAATGACGTCACTCAGCGCTAACTAACGTGGTTAAAACAAAATAATATTCACAATAGTGATTGTTTCAAGGGAATCCACTGGAAACACTTGCATCTTGTCTAAGAAGACTAATCTAATTAAAACGAGACATATTGAACGAACACTTTTGAGTAGACTGTGGCTATTCCATTTTTGCGGTCTTTTTAAAACTATCAGAACAACAGAAAGATCAAACAAGCATAACGACAAAGTACATACACACATAACATACATTGTTTTTGGTTTTATCACATCGTTTGATGTATATAGTTAAACATATATTAACTGACAATGCATTTAGTTATTGCTTATAAAATAATCGCCCGACATAAACTCATGTGCGGTACTAAATTAATCAACAGTTTCGAACAGCTTTATAAAGGATTATGGAAGTTAGTGAGATTAATTATGTCGCATTGGTTTTATGAAATTAAGACCTTAATTACGTATGAGTAGGTTAAAATTTGTTTAAAAGCTTTTTATGTTATTAAAAAAAACACAACAAATTTTGCTTTTAATTTGAATATGAAGAGACATACGTTGCTTTCCATTTCTTCTTTCGTTTATGTATTTCTTCTTTCAGTACCATAACACTGTTAACACTTGCTTTTGTAGATGAAAACCGATTTTTCAGTGTCTTAAATCTAAACCTTCGTTGAATGTCAATAAATAGCTGTTTACATAGAGCAATACAGGCCAGCGAACCGGAGGAAGTAACCATAGCTTCTTTTTCCGATACAAAGCACTCTGTCATTCTTGTCAAAACAGTCTGTCAAAATGACAGATTGTTTCATTGTGTTCATCTCAAATGTGCATGTGTGAAGAGATATACTCATTTGAGATTCAATTCATACAACAACATTCACTACAAATTCATACATAACAATTAAATCAAAACATTCACAATATCACACAGACATAAACTCATTCTATGTCATAACAGTGTAATGCATTAGCCGAGTTGGGCATATACTTGGTAGAATGGTGGTTCCTTCTGTGCAGCTTTTTGAGATTTTTTTATAGTCCAGGTATGCTGGAGCTAGTATAGTATTAGGCATGGTATCTTTTATCAGACTCTTTACTAATGAGGCTGAGTTTGTATTTATTTTTAGATGCTCTTAGGAATTATATTTAACAATTAAAACATGAGGAGCCGTTACTTGATCGTGTTGCGAAGAAATGTAATTAACGATTTTAAAGGATAAGAGCTACATCGTAATACCAATTTCACTATGTTCGTAAGAACACTTATTTAAATATAATAATTTAATAAATATGAAGACATATAGGTTGTTTTCCATTCCTTCTTTTTTCGTTTTTGTTTTTCTTCTTTCAGTACCTTGATACTGTTATCACTTGCTTTTGTAGACAATAGACACTAATGGTAGAAAAATTTTCACTAAATAGTTAAGCTTCAACTATAGTGGTAGCGTAATGAGATGGTAACGAGACATGTGTGACACTCAAGCTCTCAAGTAAAAATAAAATTGTATTATTACAACACCAAATACGTAATTCACTTAAGTTTATCTAAAACATTCCTTATATATCTTTTATTACTCATTATTGGGAAAACTTTTAGCTGAAAATTGACTCTTAAGATACAGGCATTGCCTAGTTTAAGGGACAAGGTTCAAATTTTTGAAATTGCAATTTCGTAAAACCAACAAAACTTTAACCTACAATATTGTAAAATATCAGTGGATTTATTATGTTTTACTTTTGTATATATTTTAGATCAATAAATCATTATTATTATTATTTCTTATGACTGGATTGTAACTAATATTCCAAAGAATGCGCAATCATGGCACCAACCAATCACATTTCAAGAAATTAGGATGTATGACACATGCGGTGTAATAGAGTGTGACCCACAGTAGCTATTCTCTCTAATAAGTGCAACAATCGGTATAGTTAATACACCAAAGATACCGACAGTAATTTAAACACACAGCAGCGTAACTCACAGTGATGGGTCACATCCTGCGATTGCCTCGATTGCCCAATATACGCTACGGTCTTGCCATGTTATAATACTACTGCATCTATTTATTTATCGTGAGAATGAGCTAAACGAGCGAGAGATTTTATTGAGCCTGTGTTGTTTTGTATGTAAGCCTGGTAAAGAGTCTCTAATCTGCCTGCATAATGAATAAAAGTGAAGCATGAATGGTATCCAGGAGTGCTCCCAATCCTCTCTGTGAATGCAGATAATGCAGCACAGTTAAATGGTGTGGTCATGGTGACATCCTAGTAAGATGACATTTGAGTTTGTGTGTATCCTATAGAGAATAAAGATCTCTAATCCATACTCCATAGGTTTGATCATGGACGTCCGTACTAGTTATCCATATTTAAGTTGAGAAATAGCAAGGAAGTTTTCTACACGTGTAACATGTATTAAGATAGTTTTCCCAGAGTTTTAAGAGAAAGTAACATTCTACAGTCTATACTGATATAAAAGTTGAAAAGGCTTATTTTGATTGTTTTTTTTACCCGACTGCGAAAGAAAGAGGGTTATGTTTTTCGAGTGTATGTATGTATGTATATTTCTAAACGGCTTATCGTATGTTTGTGTGAGTGGTGTCAATAGTTTCGTCTTAGTCATGAGAGAGACACTGGGTACATCAAAATAAAA
Organism: Hyphantria cunea; assembly: GCA_003709505.1. Classification (NCBI taxonomy): domain Eukaryota; kingdom Metazoa; phylum Arthropoda; class Insecta; order Lepidoptera; family Erebidae; genus Hyphantria; species Hyphantria cunea. The sequence goes on from PKRV01002130.1 coordinate 284,110, forward strand.
AAAAAACAAAATCAAGAATTTTCGGGACCAAAAGTTATCCCAAAATTTTTTTTTTTCAGAGTACTTCGAGTATGATATAAAAATAAAGACTTTTAACGGTGATTACGAACATACATAAATAAAATATTAAATATGAGTTTAATAGAGTATTTAATTAAATCGATTGTTGACTCTAGACTATACTTACACAATAACAAGACTTTTTAATGATTTCATATCATTAAAAATTCCTGTTAGTACAAGTATAGCAACATACGATTATCGATTATTTTGAACGCCTAAATGTATTAGATTGACTACTGAAAATGTCAATGTCCAAACTTTTATCGTGGCAGGTCAAATTTATAGTGAACTATTTCATAATAATTTTTTACTTTCAAAGTTAGCTTTGTGTATTATCGGCCCGAGAAACAGATTCAATATAGTTCGGACAATTAATATATTTATCCAAAAATTCAAGAATTTAATTGTAAATTATTACACCTTTCTAACTAAATAAATTCATTATCATTTTATTATTTTTGCTGCAACTTCAACATTTATGAATTCACATCCCATATCAAAATCACATCCCATATATGCGCGTTTGATTAAAGAGGCTTTGAAAAAATTCTCCTCACGTATTTATATTTACTAATAAAACTGTGGTCTTCCATGTTAGATGGAGCTTTATGTTCTTGCATGTGTAAGTGACATAACTTAATTCATATTAGTTGAATATGGGAAATGTTTGTGCATTCATCTTTAAGAATACTGTGCAAATAGAAGTTAAAATATTATGTTGTGCCTACAGCGAAATCTTATGATATAAATATAAATATATTTATGCGATTACTCTACAATTGCTATACAAAAGTGTGGAATGAACTGTCGCCTGCTATATTTTCGTACTAATACGACTTTCAAACCTTCAAGAGAAGAGCGTACTCCTTCTCTAAAAGGAAAGCAAATATTACCGTGGGAGAACCCAGCTTCGGCATAGTATAATTTTTCCGACATAAATACATACGTTAACAAATATTAATTGATTTTATATAAAACATAATGTTAGCCTGGATCGAAATGGTGTTACGCATTTTTTTTGGTTGTCTTCAGTTTGGATTTGCTAGAAATTTGTATTTTCGCCACTGTTCAATATAGGGATGTTCCATGGCTTTCTACGAAAACTTAGTTTCATTACACATGAAACACAAAATTAACACAACTAGCCTTAGACTAACTTTTTAATTGCGATGAGATATGGCGGCAAAGACTGGAAAATGTTGGCTTGAAAATCAGAAGAACTAAAAGCGAATCCATGTTCTACGATTTTGGTGAAATACTAACTAGCTCAATCTTATGAATTAGTTTAACCAATGATCTTGCAAATTTGAAGTAATATATATCATTGATGAATGTTAACTGAGCTCACCTTAGGCAAAGTCAACAATTAATGTAATCTTTGGCTGACCCAATTTCTGTAAGCTGCATCGTGTCCTACTTCTAATGTTAACTGAAATTTGATTTATCTTCGTTTGGATTGTGCATCTGAATAGATGTTGAATTATTAATAATTCATCATCATCCTGTCGCAGTCCATTGCTGGACATTAACTTCTCCAATTAACAACGTAGTACTTATTGAACTTTAAATTTTAGTTCTTTTCCAATAAGTTTTTTAGTTAAGAGTAGATTAATGTGATTATAAAAATCTTAAGGGTTTCAATCTTCGTAAAATTAAAAGGAAAAATTTAATTGCCCAAAATATCAAAACCAAATAATATCTTGTAGTTTTGGCCAATACAGTGTCTCTTCATTGTAAAATGAAATACAAACAGTAATACTTATTGACTTTACATTTTTTTTTCCTATTAAAGTTATATTTAAGAGCTGGGTCTCGTATACAATGGCGGCATATACAATAATCAGCCTGCTAATAACAACCAGGCATTTGTTTAAAAATATGTAAATTGTGTCCGTTAAACTATTATTCTAACTAAATTTGAAGTTAGTGCTCAAAGGATTCAGGTGGTCTATAAATATTTCGCAGACTCAAGACATAGTTAAGCTTGACATAAAATCAGAATTAATGTAACTAGTGATTTCAACCTTTTAAAATTTCACCTTTTATGGGATTAATAAAACAATTAGCAACGAAAAACCCAGAACTTAAATACTTATACCAATCAAGTCACAACGAAAGTTAGAATGAAAGGAAAGAAATCAATTGGTAGTCGGTTTACAAGAATCCAATGCGGGGTCAAAGTAAGCCTGCTTGCGCTTAGTGTCAGTGAACCAATTCATGTCCTTAACATAGTCACACGTTTCCGAAATCCATTACGTAACTTCACTTGTTTTTCATTTATATTCTTACTTAGTAATTTTTCCTTTATTTAAGTAGTTATATCAGTTTTAGAAATATATGAAAGCTATCAAGTGCAGTAAGTTTAGAGCGTAGTGAAATATTAGCGACATTTAGTTCCATACCATTTTTTTGTTTATGGTGAACGTAATCATTAATTTACTTGAATGCATTCAATTTAGTTAGCAGATCAAATACATCATTAGTGTAAATATAAGTAAATATAATTTTACTTGCAATTCTAACGTGTAGTAATAATACTAGTCCATATTTATGTAAACTATTTAATTATAATAATATTATATACGAATAACAAGCTAAATTATCGGGTTTGTTTAAAAAAAACCTTCAAAATAACTATAAAATGAATTAATGAATCATTAGGGAGAATAATACTCTTACAGAACATTTTGTAGTTTAAAAAATGTTATTAAATTTGGGAAACGAATGAAACCATTTTAGTCTGTTGTCTAGACCTCAAAGGAAACAATTTCTTGCTTCGCATCAACGCCATCTTTTGTTAAGTTTTGGCTGTATATTTCTGGTTTTGTACTCACTACCGTAGTAAGTATTCAATGATGGATAAGTAAATCAAAAGTAAGTTAATATTTTGTAAAAAATTTATGATAATGTTAATTGATTACTGTATAAAATGCTTATAAAAATATACTTAGAGTTAAATAAGGCCTTTAGTGGCTGCAATGGAAATATTTTTTTTTATTGTGTAAATATTGATTATTTTTCAGAAAGAAACATCTTTTATGCTTATAATGGTATTGTGATAATCGCGGGTATTACTAAATCGGGAAAAAATAAAATATTATTCTGAGTTTCTTTAATATTTGTCTTTTAATTTAGAATATTTAAATAGTTGTTTAATATTGTTCTGCAAGAAAAAATGAGTAAATAGAACGATACACTGACGCATTTAATAATATAAATACAAATACAATAACGTCCATTTTGATTTGGTAGAAACCTAGTTATTGGCTTATTGATGAAAACAACACGGACGCGATATTCCTTGTGAAAATGGCACGGCAAGAAGCCTTATAATCTACCACTCACCAGACTTAGGGGCATGGGCGCGGCGCGTCGCTCAGCACCCACCGCACTCCGTTAACTAAATGAATCCACGTCTATATATTGCTTCTATTCTTGTCATTTTTATATTAAATTCACCGAACATTAGGTTAAAGATTTAAGAAGATGGTCGCCCTCGCCGCCACGATTGTTGCTAGGTGCAGATCAATTTCCAACTGTTATAGGTTACATGAATGAAACCTACACATTTTCGATGTCCCATGACTATTATGTCGTTCGTACCCGGCGCGGACTTTGTTATATGCTATAGGTATATTAAAAAATTTGAAATATTTTGTAAACGTTTTCAAAATTCAGTCGATTGAACTTTAACGTCTCGTTTTGCAACGGGTTTGGCACGTAAGAGGGGCGGAGGGTTAGTGTAGAACCTGACGTGTCAGTGTCGTGTGTCGAGCGAGTTGTAGACGGCGGTGGCGGAAGGTCGGGGAAGCCGGGCTTTCGGCTAAGGCGCGAGCCCGGGCTCCGCTGACGTCAGCGACGGCTCGGCGCCGAGCGGCGGTGTTCACCACCGGCCTGCCAATTATTATTTTATGTACATGAACGGCGCGAAACAAAAGGCGGCGACGGCGACAGCGGGGCGCGGGCGGAGAGTGCTCGCCGCAGGAGCGACCTCCGGCGCCATCTAGCGTGGCGCGCGGCGACCACTCGTGCCTACTCCTTTCTGTCTGCGGACGATCGAATCGAGACGAAACCTCTGCGTTGACCGACCCTCACTGGCTAGCCAGATTCCGGTAACACTGTCACTGATCGGAAATAACGAAGTGTGCGGCGATAGAAGACGCTATGGCGCGATGCGAGGGACGACCTCGTATGATAAATACATTCACACGGTGATGCATACCGTCGTCAGAGCGTGGCTGCGTGTGATGGTGGCGGTCGGGTAGGCCATGCTGTCAGGCGGCGCGGGATAGGCGCGGGCCGGGCATGGCGGGCTTCTGCTCGACACTGCGGTGCGGGCGTCCGCGGCGCGCGCTGCACGCCACTGACCCGCGCACCGCCCGCGCCTGCCGCCGCCGACGATGCGCGCGCACGCCCGCACCGCGCTGACAGGCCGCACCGTGCCGCCGAGCCTTCGGCCTCCGGCCTGCAGCCGCGTGCACCGGCACCACACCGCACACCGCCCACGCACCACAACACACTATGTACTTACCTATCGATTGTATGCTTTGATTTTGCACCTTACGAAAAATTTACAATGCTGTCTCACTTAGAGACTAGAATGTTACGTGTCAATAAACGTGATACACTTACTAGAACACATAACATTAATCCTCGTTGGCCCTGTTTTAGTTCTAATAACAGATCAGAAAGAACAGACCAGTTGTGAAGGTCAGAGGTAGTTAATTTATATATGGGAATTCCTATATAAAATGTTGATTATTACGTAGTTCATAGGATATATTTGTAGAGAAGGTATTAGAGTTTGAAGCTACGTTACTTGCATTGAGGTACTAACAAAGTGTCATCAAAATTTTACAACGTCGCGCGAGTGCGCTCCTTGCAGGATTATTCGTTGCGTTTTACAGATCATCATTACTTTGTGGGCAAAATACTATATATAATATACTTTACTTGTTTATAGCTACATTATATGTATGTGCGTATGTATGTATGTATGTATGTATTATGATAATGGTACTCACAACTGCGTGTATACGTAACACATAAGCTTCTCATGATAATGTTTTGAAGGTAGAAGTGCTTATTAGTGACAAAACAACAACAAATAAACATGGATAATATGAATAAATAATAATTTAATAAATAAATATTTCAGACATCTAACTCACAACGCCATCTAGTCCGAAACTAAGCAGAGCTTGTATTGTTGGTACTAGACAACTGATATAAATACATATACACTTTTTTTGTGAATATATATATTATACATAGAAAACACCCAAACTCCGAAACAAATATTTGCATCACATTTGATCCGACCCGGGAATCGAACCCGAGACCTCAAGCACGACAGTCGCATACGTTACCACGCTATAATAGAACATTTGACATATTGTTTACTAGGAAGTGGATGGTAACCTGTCACATTATAAGTAAATTTCATTTTTTTTATGAATGCCACTGCCAAAATGACTCTACTCTGCCTGATGGAGAGCATAAGCTGAATCCAAGAGTGGTGGACCCACACCACGGTAGCCCAGTGATATTTCTGCGTCATTGGGTCTCGGGTCTCGCATTTACCAACGAAAAACGTCAGCACAAACTCTGTTATTTTACATTGATTTTCAGTGTGAATGTAGTACCGCCCCGGTCGAGCTGACCTGTTAATGCTGAAATCAATGTGTCTCTACTATCTTGAGAAGTTTAAACTCGACACTTAAAGTTCATCAATGAGTCTTCAATGTTCCTGGTTTGGTATATGGTTGTGTCAAAATTTCCTTCTACTTCCTGTGATGTTGTCCTCACAAGGTATCCACGGAATTTATAGGGATAGTGCACAGTATTCTTAACTCGACAGAACCCGGGACGTCAAACATCTCTTAGTAAAATCTAAAAACCATTTATCAAGTTTGTCTTATATTGGTTATATATATATATATATCTACTAAACTATAGCTAATAAGTTTTTTTTTATAAAAGAATGGATAGGTGGCAAGGTCAATGATATCCATGACCTAATTAATAAAGTAGGCAAGTAAAAACTGAAAGGCGGAAACATCGTTTGTATCGTTCTAATCATGATCTGTTAACTACTTGTACGTCTATTAGTGGAATTAGTATAATAGTCCGGTCAAGTTAGACCAAATAACAGAGGTGGAGTTACCAAAATTCGCATAGAGCTGAAAATTGGTAGAGATGGTCAGGATACCATTAGAAAGAAAGGGTGAAAAGTCTCCAAAAATCCCATTGTTGCTAAAAAAGTTATTCAAGGTCAAAGGTCGCGAAAATGGGTTTTTCGCTTTTTTCAGCCAAACGGTGAGTTTTATCATAAAAATAGTTCAAACATAAATTGTAGATCGTGCAATTATCTACAAAAATTGTCTCTATACTTTTTTTCGTGAGAGTCACCGTTTCCGAGATATGAGCGAAGAAAGTTGTATGCTCCATAAAATGCATAAGTACGCCACGTTCATTCGTCACTGGCGCCGTAATGCGAGTTGAATTCTTTTTCTTTCGGTATATTAACTTAAAAAAAATCAATATTAATTCAAAAGAAACTAAGTCCATTGCCTTCTACGCCAGTGCAACCTTGACAAACATCTGCCTGCTATTCGACTATCCACGTGGGTTGTATACCTGCTCTTCTTTCAAAGGCCTAATAACCGAACGACTACTAGTCTGCAACTTTCGTTCGTAGTGGCTGCGATACAATATCTGCATTTTACAGGAGAGGTAAAACGTCTGTTTTTAAAATGTTTGAGAAACAAGATTTACTTGATTGTGCCGAAGTTTTTAAAAATAATAAGTCTACTCCAAAAGACATAATTATTCATGGAATTCGCTTTCTTCTTGCCATGTACGGAGCTCCAAAAAAAATTACCTGCATTGATAAGTTCCGTTACGTGTCTTTTGTCAAAAATACTCGTAACGAAAAGCAAGTGCAATTGGCTTCTCTTCCTCCAACCTCGGCTTCTGCACAACAACATCTTCTTCGGGTATATTATCAAGTTCAAGTGTGGCTTGGTAATCAATTAGACCCAAAAGACTGGGGTTGGATGTTGATTGATAATGCTTAATGCTAATTAAAGATAATTAGAACCTGTCCAAACTTTACTTCCACCTGCACCGGAAAAACTCCTCAACACCATTTTTTGCAATTGTAAAAAAGGATGTAATGACAAATGTGGCTGCAAAAACGTTGGGTTGTTTTGTTCCTTAGCCTGTACAAGTTGTCAAGGCCAGCTTTGTTCTAATGCTGAATCTCCATTAGAAGAGGACTCATTTCATATAAACGACGAGACATCCGATCCATCGCTTTTGGACGAGTTTATTTTCACTCAGCTCGAAGAAGAAGACGAAGAACAAGAAGAAACAGATGTAATAAATGATTATAATTCGGACCAATAATTTTATCACATTCTTTACAATTAACGACAATTTTTTTTATTATTTATTAGTACAGATCGGTTCGTAGAATAGGCCTACCGGGGAAACCACTTTAAAAAAAACGCGTCAAGTACACTACCTCACAGGTGACGTGGAAACGTGTGCATTTTATGGAGCATACAACTTTCTTCGCTCATATCTCGGAAACGGCGACTCTCACGAAAAAAAGTATAGAGACAAATTTTGTAGATAATTGCACGATCTACAATTTATGTCTGAACTATTTTTATGATAAAACTCACTGTTTGGCTGAAAAAAGCGAAAAACCCATTTTCGCGACCTTGACCTTGAATAACTTTTTTAGCAACAATGGGATTTTTGGGGACTTTTCACCCTTTCTTTCTAATGGTATCCTGACCATCTCTACCAATTTTCAGCTCTATGCGAATTTTGGTAACCTGGTATGTATACTATAACCGGACTATAATTGATATAAAATTTACTTTCTGTAGGGCTCGAAAGTTGACATCGTACAAAATTTCGCTCCAACATATAATAATAGTACTTTGGACATCTTTCACACAACGGCATCTAGTCGAAAACTAAATAGAGCTTTTACTATGGGTACTAGAGAATGGATTTAAAGGTATAAAATATATATACATTTTTTTAGTAAATGCATAAATATTATACATAAAGAACACCTAAACTTTAAAACAAATATTTGTAGATCATACAAACATCTGTTCCAACCCGGGAATCAAACCTGAGACCCCGAGCACAGCAGTCCCGTACGCTACAACTACGCCCCCGAGGCAATCCTATAAATTAACAGTCGAGTTAATTTAATAATTTATTTTAAAATTTCTGTTTTATTTTTGTGATGTGATGTGATGAAATGAAATATGAATTTAAAACTAAATGCTATAAGCCTTAATCTATGAAATAAATGATTTTATGGTGTCCGAATGACTGATGAATAATATTTTACTTTATCTCTGCATCGCTCAATCGGTCGACTGGCAGAGAATGCCTTAGGCATTAAGTCCGCCGATGCATGTAATTGTGCATAAAGTAATAAATAAATAAAATAAATATTTAAATATAGTATTAAATTAAAATATTAAAAGTCTTCAATTAACTCTTTACATTTTCGAAAACTTGAAGGGTTAATTAAGACTGGTTAAGACTATTCGGCTATTATCAGTAACCTCAGTTCATATTCAATGTAGGTAGAATTATAATGAACGATAATATGATGATGATGAATGATGATGATGAACGGTAATACCGCTTCGTTGGTCTAGGCGCCAACGTAAGCGCTTCCCTGAGTGCTGGAAGAGCGGGAAGCTGGTCCTGCTGCAGAAGCCGGGACGGCCTGCCGATTCGGTCGCGGCCTACAGGCCTATCGTGTTGCTGGACGAGGCGGGCAAATTGTTCGAGAGGGTGCTCTCTGCCCGCATCGTCCGGCACCTCAGCGAGGTGGGCCCAGACCTGTCGGACCCCCAATTCGGGTTCCGAGGGGGGCGTTCGACGGTCGATGCCGTGGTGCGCCTGAGGGCCGTGACCGAAGAGGCGGTGAGCTGTGGCGGCGTGGTGTTGGCGGTGTCTCTCAACATCGCCAACGCCTTNTCAGTCAGGAGTCCCACACAAAGCGAACCCCCTGTACCCGCAGGGGGGGAGCAAAAAGGCGCCAACGTAAGCGATTGCAGATCAAGAGGTCTTGGGTTCGATTCCTGGGTCGGAATGCTGTTGGGTTGTTATGAACACCTATGACAATCCTTAGTAGGAAGTCAGTGTCCTCAAATGAACCGCCAACTTTTTTTTTTTTTTTTTACTTGGTGGAGTGCCTTTACGCACTTCGCTCCCCCCCTGCGGGGACAGGGGGTTCACTTGTGTGAGACTCCTGTCTGACTCGCCAGACTACCCACTAAACCACCACGGTGTGCCACTCTGCGCCTGAGACGGGAGAGATCCGGGAACCGCTTTCTTGCGCCTGCCCGCACTGAAGCGGGCACCGTCTTCTGATATTAAACTCTCAAACTGAGCGACGTACGGCACACGCGTAACGTCGCCCCCCTCGCGGGTGGCCTCTGAAGCGGATGGAGGGGAAAACCCGTCCCGCCCATTCGCGGCCACACTCAGGGCGGCATGAGGCGCTGGTAGGCACGCCTCCGCCGCCCGGTTCGCCGGCGGCGGATCGGGTCCGAGTGGAGATCGTCCTCCCGGTTCTTCTCCGCCGCCTCCTTCTGCGAGATGACTTCCTCGCAGAAGGTCGCGACCGCGGTAAAACTGCTCTCGCCGCCGGCCATGGAGCGTACGACGGCCGGCAGCGAGAGATCTCCTCCGATGACTGCAGTGAGGGCCCGACGCTGCGGCGCCCAAGCGGGGCACACCGCCAGCGTGTGCTGGGAAATGAACTGACAACTAGTTCAACCTTCGAATTTAGTTTACCCTCAGGGTTGCAGAGGTCTGATGCCAGTCGCTCTGTGTAAAAACATATATTTAGGTAAAACTGGTCCTGGGAATAATAAAGGCTGGGAAGATGATGAAAATAAAGATAATACCTGTTTGTCAACTGTGCAGTTTGTCACAATATGAAAGGGAAAGAAGAGTAGGGAGAGTCCAAGTCATCCATCACGTTAATGAAACTAATAAACAATCAGTGAAACATATTAATATAATACACCTCTGCCTCCTCCATCAATATACAGATCTGAAAATATGTATGAATGTATTCAAACTCACAGCAGCTCTTTTCAACTGTTCGCTTACTTCGTACAGCTGTCTCACTCTTACACCCTGGCAAAGCCCTGAAATAAGTTTGCCCGACCCAGTTATTTGTAGACAGTTTTAAAATATATGGCGCGTGCATTGTAGACACGTATTCAAAATTATAAACTTTCAAATGCAACTGTATGTCCCACTTTACTTTGTATATACAATAAAGATAAAGACGTATGGCCTCAACCCCCCCTGAGAAGAGACCCGAGCCCAGCAGTGGGACATTATGGGTTGTTGATGATGTTGATGAACTTTCTTGTTCCTACGAGGCTCGTATGAAAGCCGTCGCTAACAATACTGTTAATTATAAAAACTGGGGATTTAGGTGCTTGATTGTAATTGTTAATGATATCTAAACTAAGGTATTTCAATTGATTTTTTAACTCACTTAGATCATACCAGAATGAAAATAATCACTGAAAGGCGATGAAAGAGTGGCAATTTGGTGTTTACTTATTGTAGAAACAGGAATCTGGATATGAAACGTCCATTTGTAGAAACTTTGCACTGAGTTCAATTAAATCCTCTATCAACACATATACACAAGAAAATTTACTCCTGTGGTGAAGGAATTGTTTTTTTTAAGTTAGAATTTAAATAAATTTTGTTCGACTATATTAAATTTCGTACATACGAGCATACAATTTTTTGACAAGCAATAGTTTCAAATTAAGCAAAAAATAAACTCGATGCAAGCAAACACTATCAAATACAATTTTACTTTAAAGATATAATGCGCTGCAGGTTAAAAAATGAAACCATTTGGAACAAACTTCGTAATGTACTTTATTACATTCTAATTCTCACTCGGAAACTAAATCACGTACCCCAAAGGTACTTGACCACTAGAGCGTCGCTTCAAGCTCACGTAAAGTAGAACGGGTCACAAAACGCTCGTTCTGTTAGATGCATGCGCGACTGCACGATTAAAAAGAGTCCCAGTTTACATTACATTGAAGGTTACATTACATTTTTATTGAAACTTTAAAAATGACGAAAAAAATTAAGATAACTCTAAAAATGTAGTTCACTTCTTATGAATGTTATATTTAGTCAAAGTCGTATACGAGATTATGGACCTATTTATATAAAATTTGCTAAAAAATCATTTACATAATATATGGATCAACAAAAAAATATACCTCGGTCTTATAAAACACTTAAATTACATAAGATTTATTTTTTATCAATGAAATTTGACATTAATGAAATTTAATGTAATGATAGAATATTTCTAGTTTACAACATCAATTACTATCACTTGATTATCGTCTTGTAATCGAGTAGTATCAAAATTAAATTGCATATAATATTGTCGAAAGAGATCACTTCACATTGTGATTCGTTTATATGTGTCTAAAACCTAAAATGAATATTCACAATCTACGATAATTCTATTAATTCTATCATGTTACGAAAACTTCTCCGATGCCTCATTGACAGTCATAACTTCACCCAAAAGTAGAACAATATAATGAGTAAATCACACAATATTTTCATATGAGGAATCTTGTTCCATATCCTTCCCCATGCCAATTTAATCGTATATGATATGTCTGTTATTGCGCACAAGATTACTGTCGTTCCTTGTAATAGGCTTCTTAATAAGCGCTTAAGATGTTTTCGTGTCCAATTGCTGGTTTCGTTATCATGTACCATGAAACGAAATATTCATATTATTTTTACGTGCTTAACTGAAATAGTGTGGAAACTGCTATTTTTTTGTATTTTAGAAGAACGGTCAATGTAAAGGAATTTCACTATTTTATATTTATGTATGTAATTATATGTGAAGAGATATATACAAAGTTTTATTAAATTTACATAAACTACATTTAATAACGCTGTGTTTGTTATATCGTCCACAAAGTATCTCATCGTAAAGTAATACTTCCTTTTAAGAATAATTTATTCATCATCTGTTAATCCTGGCAAGAAAAATAATCTTTAAAATGTACATATAATAAATATAGTACAAAAAGCAAAATAATGATAATAATTACAGTACGTACATGTGCATGTACTTTGGGCAAATAATTTAAAAATACAAAAGATACATTCTATTTCGAACGGACCTACTTTCCTCTTTGGAATATTTCTGTAAAATCTTCACATTTTTCAGGGAATAATATAACGTAGTACTGTACTACAAGTCATAATAAGAAAATAATGCCAGCAATGTATAAATATTTCCGAGGACCGCATCCGTGCTTTTGAAATCCATGTCCGGGGAATATTGCACTTTACAACGAACGCTTTGTAATGTAGGCTCGCTATTTGACTAGTTTCTGGGTTCCGTAGATGGCCTAACTGTTATCATGAAAGCTTAAACTAGATTTGGATCACTTTAGATTTTGAGAACTACTTCGATGTGGGGGTCTGAGGTGTCGATGGAAAATGAATTATATATAGCTATGTTTATTATGTTATGAATTCAGTGGAATTAGCCTACTGTATAGTACTGTACTATACCTCATTGTGATGAGTTAAATTTGTGGATTTTACGAACTTAAAACAGATAATTAAAACTAATGTATTGTTATATGTAATATTGTTATAGTATTATTCATTATTAATGAATAATTATTACGTTTCTTGTTGATTATCATTTCCGAAGCTCTCTTGATGATTTCTTCTCGCCTCTTGCTCTTAATATTTCAATTGTCGCTGATAATATTTTATAAAAAAATGAAAATTTACTAACTTTCAACATTTCCTGAAGAATATAGTTAAACTTATAAGAGTTGCCTGTCTTGTCTGATGAGTGTAAAGTGAAAAAGTGTTTTGCAATATGCGATGCACATTGAGAATCAGTTAATTGCTCACAAATTAAATTCTATAAGCCTAGTCATAAAAAACAATAGTAAACCAGAGATTTTCTAAATCATATTGGTTAACAAAGTATTTTCTCTGCTTTGTGAGTTGAATAAATATTACTACACAATATATTTTATTTAATAATATACAAACGGTAAAGTACAATCAGTCTATTTTCGCGCAGTGGTAGCGAATACGACTGCTGTGCAAGAGTTCTCGGGTTCGATTCCTGAGTCGGATCCAATGTTTGTAATGATCTGCAAATATTTTTTTCGGAGTTTGGGTGTACTCTATGTATAATATATATGTATTTACAAAAGTAGTATATATCAATCAACTAGTACTCATAGTACAAGCTTTGCTTAGTTTGGGACTAGATGGCGTTGTGTGTTAAAATGTCTGAACATATTTATTTATTTTATTTATTTATTTTATATAAGTGGTTTTATCTCTTTCAGATTGATATACTGATATATACATATTTTATAAGTTAAAAATCAAAAACAAGCCTAGTACATCATCGTCCAGTATATTTTACATTATAAGACATGTTTTTTATATAAAAAAGAGGTTGCAATTTTTTAATATGCCTTGATATAAAAAGGAAAAGATGAAAAGAGAATAAAAAGCAGAAAGATATTTAAGTTATTTACTGAAAAGTTATCTCGTTTTAAAATAGATTCGTACTTGACCGTTTTTACGTATCTTACGTTGTCTTCCCATAAAATATTTCAATGTATTGCTGGTACGTCCAGACCAACATATGCTTGAGAGAGAAAAGTTTTCATTTTAAGAAAATAGTTGATAATGGACAGTAGTGTCTACTCTCAGTATAAGACTGTATCAATTAAAAATATCATCGAAATAATATTTTTTGTGTTAACGATTTTAGCTATATTTATTTAGATAAAAGTGACAATAGTTTTAAATTTTTTTTAGTGATCTATACTTAAGATACATTCATTTATTTGGCCGTACTGGATTGAATCTGTGTCTCAGGCCAAGTTGCTAACACTTTATTTTTTCAATATAAATTTACTTAATTAGTGTTCAAAGTAACAATAAAGTTTACAAACTTACTTAGTAATTTGCAGTACTAGTAATAAGTTGGTCAAAAACAATGATACATTAATAATTATTGCATGAAAGCAGTCTTGACTGATGAGCGAAAGGTTTTTTGTTTGACTCTCATCAAAGATAAATATTTGTAAACCTAAATCGTTTTATCCAATTAAGAGCTAAGAGGTCCTTCTTATTTGTTGATTATTATTTGTAAAGTATGCTACTACTGCTAATACAGAATACCACGATACAGAAAAAATCTAGAAATAGTTGAATTATAATACTTTTGAAAATTATATTAATATTTTAGTTCTATAAGCTAAGTTATTTACTAATAGCAATAACATAAAGATGAAAGAATAAATGCTAACAAAATTTCAAAGAATCTTCTCCCGAAACCGAGCGTATTGAAAAGAGTTACGTCGTAAAACCATGGAAATCAACAAGTAATTATTGATATTTGTTTACAAGTAAACAATACTAGCTGTAATAAAGATGATTTAATAATGAGGTGTTTGTTAGCGTCCATACTTGTTGGTTGTAATGGACTAGTTTAAAATACATTTGAGAACTACATGTAAATGAATGCGAGGGTGTAAATCATTATAATATATGGAAATATTTATTTTATTTTAATTTTTTATTATACATCATGCACTTAACGTACATTGGCGGACTTAATGCCTAAGGCATTCTCTACCAGTCAACCTTTAAAATATGTTTGCTGTATCCCCCGAAGGAGATATATTAATTTCATGTTAATGTCATTTAAGGAAATAATGTTTTGTTATGTATATTATTTTTGTTTCTTTGACGACTTTCATTAATTTCATTATATCTCTGTTTTGCATTTTAGTGGTTTTTTTTGGAAGTCGGTTTTTAAATTTTAAATTTATTTTTTATGAAAATAATCTGTTATTATGAGATTGGTTACTGCAGTTAAATTTAATGGCAGTTATTTTTTTTAAATATTAAAACCGTTCTACAGAATTTTTGACTTCATCGACAGCAATCCATTACTATAATTAACTCTTCTCTGCCCTAGGGAACAGAAACAGTCCTATGTCACGCGAAATTTACTGTATTTACTCTATTAGGCAAATTGTTTATAATAATTACAATCTCGTTAGAAACAAATGTTAATAAAAACAGTATGTCAATTTAATCAACTGCAATACTTATTCTACTATTTCTTAGAGATAAAATATTTCTTCAAAGTAATAACTCAGTCGAGAATATAAAACAATGATAAAAGAATGCGATATAAAACACTATCAGTAATTTTCCTCAGTATATTTTATTTAAAAATATTTAAATGTTCTGCAAGGTATATAATTACAAGGACATAATTGTCAAAAAATAACCAAGTCTTGAGAGTATTACTAGGTGTAAATATTTTTTGACCTCAAAGTGAAGATAACACTCGTTATTAAAACTAGTGACTCTAATTGCAATTTTCTATATTTGCCTGAGACTATGTAAAAAAATAAGGAAATCTTGTGTTATCATTAGATCGGAAACTTTTCAGAGCATCCACGGACTAATAAGAATTAGCTTCATCATTGCACAAGGCTGTGTATGTCAAAACTTTGGTATTATGAAACCTTAAAGCTTGCTTAAAACATTTAGTGGAACTTATTCAAATTAGTTCAAAGAGGGCTGATTTCTGACAAATTAATACTTCAATGTTGTACCATACAGACACGAACTTATGCATTAAATTACAATAGTCCATTCTATTTTTCACAATCTCTTTTAAAAGCTTGTTTTTAAAAAAATTTGAGGACTATTACTAAGTCTAATTTATCGCCAGCCTTTTGTCGTCAACACGGCCTTTTGTTAATAAAAAAGTGTGTCTCAAAACATCGTAACTTTAACTGAGTTAAAAATTTCAGTTACAAAACTGTCTGACGCCAACAGTACCATTCACCCTATGACAATAGTAAAAAGCTGGCGCCGAGTTACCGGCGACAGCGCCAAATGTTCTCATTCTGTACCCGGGTGCAGCGATATTACATGAGCTGCTTACCTTCATATTTCACCCGTGATCGTTTTAAAACCAACATATATTTCAATGAAATATAAATTTAAGAAAAAAAATTTAATAGACCTCAACAATTATGCTTAAAGTATAGATATATAAATAGGTAAAATAGCAGCACATTGTAAGTACTATATCGTATTCTGAAGTGGAAGAAAAAATCCCCGTCAATCGTAAAGTTCAAGTGTAGGTATAACCGGGCTGCAGTGTGGCCGTCCTGCGGCGTCGGCCGACCTAGTGACCGAGGTCGATGCCCGGTGCACCGGGCACCACGCGCTCTTTAAGCTTTTTACATACTGGATTTTTTTTTGTTGCTTCAATGTTTTTTGAAGTACATTCAGTTTTAAGCAAGTTATTCTCAACAGTTTTAATAGTAAGAATACCACAATTATATTTATATAAATTGGTGAATAAATTGATGTTCCTTAACTATTTTTAACCATGTCGTTTAATTATTTAAATTTTTGTCTTGTTTATTATATTTCTTCGTATGTTTGCTTATTTAATTAGAGTTATCAATTCATCTCACTTAATAGAATAGAATAGATAACTGATATTGCTTCGTACAATAAATAATCTTTTTTCTCGATTGTCGGTAGTTGATGGAACTTGTTGCAATACATTCTAGAATTAAAATCACTTGTACTAATTCTAATATTTTATGTATTTATGTTTACTCCTGACTGGTTTTACCTTATGGCATTAACCTTTGATGTTGTCATATTTTGTAGAAATAGCAAAAATATTGTTGCGAAACATGTCATGTTGCAGCAACGTTGTCCAACATATGTTTCTCAGTGTGCGAGTAGTTCTAGGCTTCACTGCTACTATAGGGCGTTATCGTATAAAGCTTTCGAGAGTGTTTTGTTGATTTTCTATGTAGTTCAAACTTGTTATTGGGTCGCAACCTAAATATTATACATGCAACTCAATTTGCATTTATCTCGCTAGTTTAGACTGCAATATAATTATATTATCTTAGTATTATCAAACCTGAATGTCACCATGTTTATTACGCTTTAATTTCTTTAAAAATAATACTCTTCCTGATAGAAAGAATGAGTAGAATCCAAGAGTGATGGTCACTATCCTTAATGGGAAGGTGAATAATATAGTATGGTGACCTGCATTATGCAGTCTGATGGGACGTTTTTTCAGGCCCGCTTTAAGAATCCGGGATCAAAGTGGGTATGAAACATGTGTGCTGATAGTGAAATTTCCAAACAAATGCTTAATAAATTTTATATTATCACTGTCAAGAGCAAAAATTACCTTTTGTACAAAATAAAATAAATGACAAACAGATACTGAAGCTGAAGGTAATTTCTAGTACACTCAAATAAAGGATTCTGAATAAAGTTTTTGAATGATGACAATAATTTAGTTTAAATTGACAGCAAGATCCAAGTTCTTGAAATAGTAGACTCTTTGTAACAATGCGGTTCTTTGGAAACTATCTAACGCAAGCGGGTACAGTTTCACAATTATTATGTATTTCTGGTATGTGTGAATAGTGATGGAGGACAACTTCAAAATGTCTGCCATAGTAACTGAGAATTAAAAAAAATCAATATGTGCAGACTTTGTTTAAAATTTTGGAGTAGACAATTAAATAATGGATAAAGCACAGTTACGAGATTTATGCGTCAACGAATTCAACTTCAAAAGAAGAAACTCTTTGGTTATTATATATGGATTTGATGTACACTTGGCGTGAAACGATACAAATAATTTAATAATTTATTCAAACCTTCGCCGTCAGAAGTAAGACAATGATGATTCTTAAACAGGTTTTTGTTTTTTTTTATGAGACCAAGTACAAAAATAATCATATATATACATACATACATGCATACCGTGCCAGTGGTGATTGTAGATTAGTTCGAAAGAACTAGACTTAAAATATTACTAAAGTTCTGAAAGTTTTTCAAAAGCAGATTAATCTTGTATCAGCTCTAACTATATTGCAATATATTTAAAGTTACACTGGAAATATATGTGTTCATTCGAATACAGAGTTTCAAAAACTTTAGTTGAAAATGAGCAAAGTTCATAAACTCCCCTTACTAAGTAATGTAATTAATGCCCCAGCGTTCTCGCAACAACAAAACGTACTAGGAATGTTATTAACTCGCCAAACTGTCATATTGAACGCTAGCAAGTTAATTAGTAATGAATGGCAATGCAACATAAATATTTCCGCAGTCCTAATTTTAGTAAATCAGGCTTGTTTAAATGCTAAAATCACAAAGAATAAGTTGTCGTTGAATCTATGAGTACAGACTCTTCAGTAAAGTTTTAATTTACTACGATAAAGCACTTCGAAGCTTCTTAGAAATAAATGACTATAGCTCGTTTGGATATTTAAAGCTGTGGCGACTTCCACATACAGCGCAACAACATAAAATATATGACAGCGCCATCTACCAAAGAAACATCGAACTAAGGAGCAACGAAGAAAACTAAGAAACTACCAATCCTAAATCGCGCAATAGAAGTTCTCGCGCCGATTAACATATATAAAACATCCCAACATCAACCGTTGGGCAGTGGCCCGCCAGGCATGATCACCTCGCCTGGTCGGAGGATCCTCCCTTTGTGTTGGAGGAACATGTGAGCCGTTCCTCCACAAAGCTTTCAAATTCTCAAAAAAAATCAAATAACAGATAAAAACCGTGGATGAATGTTTTTGAGCTAGGTCAGTTCTTTTTAAACTTAATTACAAACTATCCCGTAGAATTACATAATATCTATATAAATTAAGTAATAACTATATTGCGATTTGTTTTGCTCATTCATAAATTTTATTATTGGCAATGTTATCGCGAAAATTCTAACTAAATTCAATTAATAAAAATCCTTCACCTCATTTCATTTAGATCGGTGTATCTTTGGTGTGACGCGCAATGGATTAGCTATAAATAGATCAAACTTGTTATATAGCTAAGTGTTCGTATACCTTTGTCGAATGCTATGAACACGTAATGGTTACGGAAAATTTTGTAGATGCTCTACGCTGTAGCTTGAGTTCTACGGATTGATTTAAACAATTTTAAATACCGCTCATTCTTAATTTATGATTTTAATTTATATAAATAATTTATGTAATTTAAAAAAATATTCTTAGGATGTAAAGATCCTACAAGCCAATATTTCTCTTCATGGAAAGCGGCTACCGCTGTTTAGAGATACCTTTATTTTCTTTGTTTTTTCCGCCGGAGACGAAAAGCGTGTGTGGGAATTCCGGTAAATCGGCCTATCCACTAAGCCCCGCAGCGGCTTACCTTGGCAGTCGGGATAAGCTCCAGCAACGCATCAGGGGCTTTTGGAGTCCTCCTTGTCTCACCTCATAAATGAGGTACATACGGGGACGACCACGGTCACCCCAGGGGTAGGACACCGTTACACCTCTCATCGTTCTACATAATGAGAGGCGACATAGCGTCCCACCCTAGAGGACATCCGGGTCCCTGTCCCCTGTCTCGGGTCGTTTGCAGCGTTCACATTCCCGAAGATTTGACCGCAGCTACCCTTAGGTGGCGATTGGGGAGATAATGACCTCTATCGCGTTCACTTTGCCGCCTTCCTCAGGACGTTGGATTGTACAGCCCTAAGTTACGAGCCATGCCTGCCACGTCTCTAGAGCTTGATTATGCGCATACCGCGGTAGCATTTCTAACGCTGCCTCTTCAACATTCCGACAGACAGAACAAATTTGGTCGTAGGCCATCGCATCCATGTCGGCCAGATTGCTAAGGGCGGAGTTCGCGCCAGGACCGTCACCGCTTCATAAGAAATTATGCGGTAGCACGATCCGTTTGGCCGTCAACCGCTCCACGTTCTTAAATAGAGCTTGACTACGGGAGGCACTCATCAGAAGGGCACGCCATAGAGGATTATGGATCTCAGAACGTCCATATAGAGGCGGCGACTTCTTCCCTTGGTAGTTGACTTTAGAACAAATCCTTTATTACAAATATTTTTCAAATTCACCATTATATTAAAATAAAACAAAAATATAGAAAACAAAAGAATGTGTGTATGTATCTATATGTAGAGCAGTTGTCCAATTACCGTGGTGGTAATCCCACGTATTTATGTCTCTAAGCCGAGCGCTGCAGGTGCGTCGGACCGACCGCGGTCGCGATAATCCTTTACTTCAAGATACACTTCATAACAAATCGCGTTGCGGTGAATGAGAAAATATATTTATCATTGAATTAATTTATGATGTTTTAATTTTTAGACTATGGTATTAAAATAAAATAAAATTACCTCAAGCTTCATTTTGATTTCGAGTTTCCTTATTTTCTAAATAAAAGTAGTCTAAGTTACGTCTTATAATATTAGTTATCTACAGTGAAAGTCCTGTAAAAATCATAATCACTCTATACATAACAAAAAGAAAGAGGAAAAATTTAAAGAATTATTTTTGATGTAAGTACCGTATTTACTTCTACATGCATTTAATGTTTCAATTTATAGATAACAGACATACACTTAAGTTTTATTTATTTGTATAGACTATGGTGACTAACATGGTATTTAATTTAGATATTCCTATTATTAGGCACACATTTATTTTACATTCATTCCTTCTAGCTCCTCAACAAAGTCAATTTATCGGTTGGTAGTTATTTGTGAGAAATCGTTAAGTGAAATTTTCTTAAGTTTAGACTGTTTAAGATCATAGTGGCTGGGAAGCAAGTGCGCTGGTAGTTAGTTCAAAGCTTGCTGTGCAAATCATTTAGTTGTACAGGTTTTGCTAGTTACTCTAATACAATAACTTCTAAAGCTAGCACGTATTGTTATACAGAGGTAAGCAAAAGGTGAGACCAGGGTTTTTTTTTCTTTTTTTTTTTAAAGACAACTCTCGCATTGCCAACATACATTCCTGTGTCGCGGGGATCTTTACAAACATCAATGAAACGGACACAAAGTACACCCAGACTTAGAACAACAATTGATGGATCACACAGAGTGTTGTCCCATGTAGGATTTGAACGCACAACACTTGGCGCAGTAGGAAGTGGTGTGGCGACCACTGAAACCACTAGGCCAACCGTGTAGTCTTGTTGTTAGTTGGCGTCAAGTAAACGCTGAGCTCTTCAGGGTTTACTTGACACCAAGTTTTATTTAATATTTATAATCACAAGTCTGATTCCGGAACAAGTGGTATTTTTTCCGGGAATATTGGCGTGAGTAAATTCGTTATCGTATGAGTATGAGTGGGTTTATTAGAGTTGAGGTTACAAAGAGTATGGGGTAGGTGCGGTCGGTTCACGTGGGCGTACATGTTAGTTTTTTTAGGCAGAATCAGCAATATGTTAGTGGGCCGGTATTGTGTGTACTAAAATACTACCTCACATTGCTAGGATTAAACGTCCATGGTATAGATATAATAGAGTAGGTAGTAAAATCATTGCGCGATCTAATCCACTCCCAATGCCATCTATCGAGGCGATTGAAAGTCAGTAGGAGTTACGTATATACATATTATTTTCACTCAATTGAATTTTCGAAATATTAATTGATGTCTAATTCAAATATTAATTGATGTCAAACTTTTTGAATCGTTATAGACGTGACTGAGAAACAAAACGGTTTTGTTTATAGCTTGTTGCTTCCTTTGCGTAATTATCCATTTTAAGAATAACCGGGAGCAAAGTGAATGGATTGCTCTAAAGAGTACTTACTGATTTTACGACTTATATATATGGTACTCTTTACTTCAGTTTCTCATGAATTTATGGCACCAAAGCAATATGAATCGCATCAATGAAACTTTGATGTCCATTTTCTTAAAATTATACTAACTTGTACTTTTATCAGAAACGATAACTTTAAGAAAAAGTTCTTCTAGCAAAAATTCTTAGCCAAGCTGCATCAAAATAGAATGGTAGAAATAGAAGAAGTATAAAGAGTTCAGCGTTGTTAGAGATCATTTTAACCGACTTAAAAAAAGAGGAGGAGGTTCTATGTGCCACTGAATGTATTTTTTCAAGTTCATTTATCAAAAAGCAAGTTAAACATTGTAAGAAGTACTACCGCTTCATATCAATAGCTTTTCATGGTCCACGGCTAGACTTGGACCTCTCCTTTCGCTTCTATATCATGCTGACCAGAAGGCTTGGTACAGGGTTAATTTCATGTTTTCCTTCTTTTAAAAAGTAATATACTATTCATATAATCCAGGTAATTATCAATAGATTGCAACTAGCTATTAACGACTAGCAAACGTTTAGATTAGATTGTTAAATTTCCAATTGCATGCACATAAATATTATTTAGAAATAATAAATTAAACTTTAGTAGTACTGGTGGCAAAATTAGATTTATCACTGACGTTTAATTTTTCGATTTGTGATGAGTTAGAGAGGGATGGCATGAATAAAATTACCAAGTACTTAAAACCAAACATAGAATGAAAGGTTTGACAATTTTTTTTCAACTGTCTATCTAAATGAGGCAATGTAATTGACATTGTTATGAATGCTTATTTTTTAAACTAAATACATGCTGCAAAAAATAGAAATATTTTTAATGAAATTTTCTTTGCAAAGCACATTTGTTACCCCGGTCATATTATCTAAAAGTATTCAATATAAACAATAAAAAGATATAAATCCAATTTTTTCAAATTAATAAACAAATATCTATGCGAGTATAACAACAGTTTCTTATCAAATTATTATTACAATAAGTATTTGTTTAAGTGGTTAAATTATTCGTAAGATTGAAATTGCCCGATACATATTTGTAAAGTATTTAATTATGTACAGAAAATTAAAGCACAACAGTTATTAATACGTCGTAGTTTAACGTATTAACAAAGCCTGTTGTTTTATTTCAAAGTCAATGACATGAACCAGTATCATTGTTCCAAAACACCGCGTCATCGAAATATCTACAAAAGCAATATATACCGACGCTACTGTTTAGATTACATCGCGCCTACCGAACTTTTCACCTAATTACTTAGGCTGTATTAATATAGGAAAAGCGGCATAAAAATAGGTCATATATTGGCTAAAGAATGAGACGGAAAATAGTGCAACAAATTGTGGTATATCGTTGTCTCGTTCTGGCGCCGGAAATCAATAATGGCATCTCGCCACGTGGAGGCAGGAAACGAAGCCTGCTCCATTTACAATGGGCAAACGTAGTGAACAGACGACTTGACAAACCTCCATTTATGAGGCAAATTGAATTCAAATGACTCCTATTTTGAATATCGAATGAAAATATTAATGTCAAATGAACTATAATTTGACAATTTATTGGACTGGGCCTTTATATATTTTAAATGTAATTTAGATTTTCTATTTATATATTAGATTTTTTATTTCTACTATATATATTAGATTTTTATTATCGTTAGATTATAACCACAATAACTAAAATATTTAAATGTTAAAAGACTCAGTACGAAATTAGGTAAGAGAGTGATATAAAACTGAGTATTTCACTTTGACTAGTGTTTTGAGGGACGTGCAGAGACATCTAGTGACGAAAAATTATAGGTAACTTCAAAATAGTATCTAAAGAAGAACCTGCGTTAGTTTTAACGTAAATACCACTTATGATGCCCTCTACTACCGGGTTTAATGCGAGTATTTTGATAAACTGTTTCTATCCCTATTAAACTAGATGGCGATAGTATCGGATTCCTCTTTAGTTTCGACGTTTTCCGTCACACTACACTGGCGCTGTGCATGCCCTGAAAACGTTTCCCTTGCCGAACTAAAAGGTTTGCCTGAAAACCAGGGTGGCGCTACAAGCGTTCGTGATATAAAGTTTCAACCAAGTATTGGCAGAGGGCGTTATAAGCAATCCTGCAAAACTTTGCGTAACAAATTCATTTTAACTTGATAGTGATCAAGTTAAAATAAAAGAAGCCTTTACGAAAATTACATTTTTTTGTTTTAAATGCTTAGCCATTGAATTTATAAGAAAACTATTTTAATTTCAACTGCTTACTCAGCGCATCTGTTTTGGAACAATTAAACTTTTTAGATTATCTGTCGGTCGCCATGATCGCCACGAATTAGTAGCATTTATAAGGTAACAGTGTGCAGTGGCACCAATAACAATGATAATGTCAATAAGACTACAAATTTTGACATTTAGTGACTTTAAAATTAATAGGGTAAGCTTATTTAGGACGTTAGTAATGAGTTCTTCCTATTTTATAATAATTTAAACAGGCACATTTTGACATTGTTGTTAAGAAATTTACACTAGTTTACAAATTTTTACTTTTTTGTATACCCCGAAAGAAATGTTTATATATAAATATGTTAGCCCACTTTCATGAAACCTAAATGTATCATTCTAAACATTACTGAGGGAAAACTGGAAGTGAGTATATTTGTGGCTCACAATTCTGTAAAATTAAAAAGATAGATTGAAAAATTTTCATATGTCAATGCAGAAACTGTTTGGAATAATTCAAAACGGATGCTGAAGAATTTTTGGTACACAATAAATGTTATAATTACAAAGAAATTGCTACCGATTTATTGGAAATTTTGCACCAGATAGGAGTGAAAATAACATTAAAGATTTAATTCCTGCACTCGTTTCTGAGTTATTTAGTATTCCCTGAACGTTTATTAAGTATGACGAACGTTTCCACGAGGATTTAAGGGTTTTTAAAGAATGTTTTTTTTTAAATGAAAACATGTTAGGAGATTGCTGTTGGTCTATTAAAAGAGAAACTAATTCAATCAACAATAAAAAGGTTAATAGCAATATAAAATAAAATAAGATTTTTTGATCTTTGATTATGGCATGAGGCGAAATCGGTCAGATATAAAAATAAATTAATTAAAGGGTGGAATAAGTGCAAGTGAGTTTAATTCCAGAACGTATTATTTTTTCTATCAAGCTACAATAGATAAGATAGTAAAGTTTTTAGTAATGCTCAAAATAGTAAATATAAAATAGTCAACAGACAATAGCATTATTACGGAGGTTGTGTTGTTCCCAATTAAATACCTTTTGTACCAACCTTCTCCAAAAAGATGGCGTTGGTTAAATTTATTGCCAACAATTTTTACGTAATGAAATAAATATTTCTATATATTATTTAAACCATTAGAAGGTTATTAGAAGAAATATTCTTGTTATTTTAAACGCTTGGCTCTCTAGAAGAACTTTAGTTGCGTTATTAAAGAGTCTACTCATTATCAATCAATCTTAATCAAAACATCTGTTTATACCCTTTTACTGTATTTTGAGGGTACAAAGCAAGAATATCTTTATGGCTTTTAAATTTATCTGCCTTAGTTACGATATTTATCTATTAAAACATATGTGAGACAAACTATAAAATAAAACTTTAACTTACAACTAATGTAATTGTTGATTGAAAATTGAGAAACTTTTCCCTGACAAAAGTTTAAGGTAAGACTTTACAGATCAATACATAGGAAAATATGCTAAAAAACTGTGAACAATGCATCACGCAATTTTGATATTAAAACCAAAGTCTGTGTACCGTTTTCTAATAGTAAACAGACTCTAATCATTTGTTCTTTTCATGCAGTTTATTTTGAGAGTATCAAGTTTTTCTTTCGTATGTTTGCTCAAACTGCGAATAAACGTATTTTAGTGCCTTATAAATGCTCAATACATGATTTTTTTAGAAATACACAATATATACTGTCAACTCAACGTAGTCTTACTGAACTAGTGTCTAGAAAAGTGTGTGTTACATAATAATTGTGATAAAATACTTACATAATGTCGCCCAGCTTGAGCCTTGTATGTATAAGGGCGCATGTTTTGTGGTCGGAGGCAGCGAGTGCTGCACGGCGCCGGCGCATCGGGCGCGGGGAAGCCGGCGGTGAGCCATCGCCCGCGCCCAAGGCAGCGTTCGCCGCAAGCCGGCGCACTCCCGGCGAACTGCCGCGCCGGCGCACGGACGCATGCCGCCCTCCCACGCCGCCCAGCATCCTGGAATAAAAGAAATACATCTATTGATATGTTTGATATTTTAACCTAAAACTTTAGTCAAAGAGAAAATTCCAAAGAGAAACAAATTCTCTTTCCATGTAGGAATTAATGATTGGTAATAAACCAAGTATTTAAAAAACTAAAAATTTACATGCTCTAAAATACTGTTAGTATGATGAAAATGATGATTTCGTGGTTCGAGGCGCTCATAGCCCAGTTGCACTCGGTGATTAGAAACAATCATCGAGGGTAAGCAACGATGGCGCGGTCAGTACCTGGATGGGTGACCGCTGGTGGCATGTTACCATGAGCGTCTCCGTGATTCGGAGGTCACGTTAAGCAGTCGGTCCCGGTTCTTATCATACGATAACAGTCGTGAAGCTTAGTTGGAGGCCTTCGGGCGGCTTAAAAACATCCAACGGCAAGATTTACGTAGCCACAACGTATTCTTGCCAGTCCTCAACCCGCACTTGGCCAGCGTGGGGACGTATGGCCTTAACCCTCTCCTGAGAGGAGACCCGAGCCCAGCAGTGGGACATTATGGGTTGTTGTTTGTTTGTTTGTTTATTTGGCGCCTTTATCTACTTGATTGATTAATGATGTATTCTCAAATAATACTATTTGCGAAGACCATTAATCTAAAAAGAAAAAGAACCGAAATTGACTCCAATATCGATCCCTACGGTACCCTCACTAACTGATGATGTTATTCTGTCACAGATAAAAATTCAATGTGGATAGTTTTTTTATTTAAGACATTGTACGATTTTTTATTGAATTATTCTGATCGAATTTAGATTGACAACACGGTTTGTCTAGTCATTTAAGCTGTCGCGAAATTGTACGATTTTTTTATTGAATTAATCTGATCGAATTTAGATTGACAGCACGGTTTGTCTAGTCATTTAAGCTGTCGCCACGCCTCTTTCAACTGTACTTACTGAGTGTCGTGAGTTCAAACCCTCGTTCTAAGGATAGCCATACTTTCCTTCTTTGTGTCCGTTTCATGTATAATTGTAAATTTTTCTGCAAAAAGTATCCCACTTCTTCAGAAGAATTTATAAAAAAATAACAAAAAGATGTCCCAAGAACTAAAAGATGTGTAATTTAAAAGCTTTTGATAATTTTTTGAATTAATTGAAGCAGTTTTACTTCAAGCAATCAAATTTTACTGAACTGTCAAAATAAATTAAAGATAAAGTAGACTATGTGTGCATATTGCATTATTCTCGAAGGAATTCCGTTATTAAGGACTTAAATCTATTATTTTAGTGTCTGTTATTGTTATAGTGTAATAGAAGTGTTATTTTAAGGATACATTTTAATACAAGGGTAGCACGAGACTTAGGCACGCCGCAGACGACTCTGTCACCGGAGGTTGCAGAACGATCTCCGTTCTCAATTAGCGCAAGTCCTGGGGTATACAAGTCATAATTCTTTACAATTGTGAGTACAATAGATAAATCCTTAAAAATATACTGGCATAGTATTTTCCTCTTCATGTTGTTATATTTAAGGATCTTATTTCGTCTAGATATAGGTACGTAAAGTTGGCACTTTGAAATAACACAGTTCGTGAGAAATGGTGTATTCGTGTTATTAGGTTCAAACTTGTCATAAGACTGGAGTCAGGGCTTTTGTGTATGTTACCTATGTTATTTTAAAATGTCTCTATTGCAGCTTTTCAAAAAGCAGTACATCTTGCAGTGACTCGGCAAACTTCGTACTGCCATATATTTTTATTCACTTATATTTTCTAAATATCCTAAAAACTTGTTTTAATATTACGGATAAAATCTAAAATTAATAAAATAACAATACGCAAAATAGTCGTAAACTGAAAAGAAATATAAAATATCCGGCTTTCTTCTAAACATAGTTTTCGGATTTCTTCTAATAATAACAAACACGTAGAATAACAATTCTACAATTTGGTGTAGCCGATCGGAAGTTATTTGTGAATATATATTTCAGTGATTCATTTTATCAAATGAATAGTAAATTGATCAGATGTAAAATTCTACGATGTTCAGATTTATGTTATAGGCCTTTTCTGTATTTCTTGAGCGACCTTGATAACTGTATGGCCGGCCTCTCGCTTGACACCAATCTTCTTTAGAATTATTTAAGTTATAGCTTTTAGAAGGAATTACTGAACAGG
Organism: Hyphantria cunea; assembly: GCA_003709505.1. Taxonomy (NCBI): domain Eukaryota; kingdom Metazoa; phylum Arthropoda; class Insecta; order Lepidoptera; family Erebidae; genus Hyphantria; species Hyphantria cunea. The sequence continues at coordinate 312,387 of PKRV01002130.1, forward strand.
TATATTAAAGTAAGGTAAACGGATAAAGCAGTGAATTTGGGATATCAAAGTTTGTGATGAAAGATTAAGTGTTTACACGTAATCATTCAGAAATTCCAAACACGTGTTTTCTTAACAACTCGTGAGGACACATGGTAAACTATCACGCTGGCGAATTCCTTTCTTATGTGTCTTAAAACGTAATTTTTAAAGCAAAACAAAACATTTAAACAAAACTAGTAGTTTTAAAATCTAAATGTACACAAACAGACGTACACTGACATTTATTATGTATAAAAAAGCAACAGGCAGTAATGAGTCAACATACATCGTGTGGAAATCTCACACAAGGCGGTGTGATCCTGAATCAACAGGTCGATAAATTTGAGCGAGATTGGAGCCTCCTGTCACATCGCGGTCGTTGAGTTTATTTTTACATTGAGCTTATAATATTGTGGAGGCGGCTGTGATTATGTATCAAATAGCCGACATGAGTCAGTTGAAGCAGAACGCTGATTTGGTAAATATCTTGATCGTAGTTGAAACTTAGATTACGTTGAACAGCGTTTAATTTTTTTTCATTTTCCTGGTATTGATTCAAATTCAATTCATTTATTCAATTAAGATACAAAGTGACACTTATGAACGTTAAATTTAACCTACAGATAAGAATCATAGATCGATACAAACAGACGCCTGATGTACTCTATTGTCAAGGATTTACCTAATAGCTAGTTTATACCATTTTTTTACTAAATTTTAATATTGAGAATTTAATTTGACTGTTCCATGGGTAAGGTAGTAGCTACATCACCCATATTTTCGAGATTTTTACTAAAGTTTGTGTAGTTTTTATAAAGTGTTAAGAATCACTGCTTAGTCGTTGTATATAAGTTAGAGGAAGACATAAAGAATATAAGAACTAAAACTGACCAAGTGCGAGTCGAACTCGCGCTTCGAGGTTTCCGTAAAGAGTGTATATTTCTAATTTTTCTTTCATCGTTGGCGTTGCATCGTACCGAATTTCAAGATTATGAGTTCACGGTTTTGATTCCCTTGCAAGTGTGGCAAATTTGCAGCATAAACGGCTGTACCTTTTGATTGCGTTGGCTTTGAAGTTTGATACACAGTTCCAAGGGACAGTAGGCCTGAGTTTTCATTGAATATAAATTTCAGTTTGAAATGTTTCTGAGAAATGAAGAATATGTTTCTTTTAAGGGAATAGTTTTTTCTTTTGAGGTACAGAACCCTAAAAAGAAAGCGATACCTCCAAGTTTCATACAACTAAAAGCAGAATACCTAAGAGTTTAGATCTGTCCAAAGTTTTCGTATATCGAGGTATTAACTCAGGACGGAGAGGCTCTTAAAGGATAACGTTGACTACAAGTGGTGTCAAACGATATCCACAGATAGTATTACTACAAATTGAATTTGATTTAGCATCAACATTTCTCTAAATCGTAGTAAGCGATAATTTTAACAAAATGATGGGCACTGTGTGATGTTGTTTTGCTTGAAGTTTAGGACTTCTGAGTAAAGTCTTGGAAAGTATAAACAGATGAAATTATCTACATATGTGTCTGCATGTTTTATTTCAGAGAACTCAAAATCAACGTAAAATGACAGCGTTCGTGCTGTCGTGTTTCGTTGGTGTTCAGCAATGATGCAAAAGCATCAGGCATTAGTAGGCTGTCATAGTGTGGGTCACCATGCTACATTGTTACGTTGTTTGAATTTGCAATGAGTATGTTAACCACCACTCTTTGTTTCTGATTATGCTTGCTTTACTTTCAGAGCAGTGACCTTTTATCAGGGCCATACATAAAAAAACTCTCACCTTATAATGAATTGCCGTACGTTAAGGTGTTTACCTACGTAACTTATTGAATCATTCTTTTACTGTAAATTTAATTTGACTAAGTCTATTATAAAATGTATCATTCTTTTATGGAAATGTTTTCAATTACCTCTGATATTTATAAATAACTAAGCGACTGTCCATCATTAATGTCTACCTAAAGACGACAAGAAATAATCTTATCATAGATTATGATTCTAAAAATAAATACCAACTCATCTACAACCTTATAGCCACTCCCCATCTCTTTAATTAAATAACTATGATCTACATTTGACTCTTGAAAATTCTGGAATCTTGCAGCTTTAGTGTTGAAAACCGTAACTACTTACTACAGAAGTATATTATTCAAATTTCATATTACCTTAAGATGCCGCCTTAAAGAGTTTACCTAGTTGATGTTCAAGAATTTATGAATGAAACACTGTATTTTGGGTATTTAGTAAGTAAATTGAATAACATCTGGGACACATTTACTAAAAGCGCCGACACACTTTCCTTTCATTACAAGAATACCTTCCCTAAAGTTAAATCAGAGCATCAACTTACATATTATTTATCTAAAAGACTTCACAAAACAAATAACCCAAAACATGCTACACTGGGTTACTGAAAGAGCCCCTCCTTTATCAGTCTCTGGTCTAAAGAATAGCCGAGGCTTGCACGGCATGGTGTAACATATCGGTCTGACAACTTCCGACTGTGGACAAAGCTGGCGTTATCATTTTATTACAAATACGATAAATGTTAAGGAACATTAAATGTGACGAGCATTGTTATTTATAGATTTTTTGAAGTAGTTTTTTGCGTGAATCAATGTGACGATATACATTTCATAATTCTTTTTGTAACGCGTTTAGGCCTTACTCACGAGTGTTTTACGATAATACAGAAAGAGATTTCAAATGTTTTATTTCATAAATTGCCTGTATTTTGTATTCATTTCCTGTAGTCATTTCGATTTTCATATGCCTCGTAAATCTAGTCCACACTAGGACTTAACATTAGTGATGCATATTAAGATAAATATTAAATCTACATCTTATATATAAAATTCTTGTGTCACGGTGTTCGTACCAAACTCCTCCGAGCAGCCTCGGCTGGATGGATTTTTATAAAACTCTGTGTGCATATAGGGTAGGTATGAGAATCAGAAAACATCTATTTTTCATACCCCTAAATGATAAGGGTGACCTACCTCTAAATTTTTATTTTTATGCCAAAACAACGTTTGCTGGATTAGCTACGATACATGTATTTATTGCATTTTTTTTTTGAAAATGCCTGTCTACTTATCTTATCAGATACCGCGACTAGAGATTATTTTATTTTATTTATAAATTCAAAAAAATACAAATAACAATAAAATTTTAATACAAATTTATTATAAATGTTTATGAAATATGGAAAAGCTTTATTGGTAAACGAAACAAACCCATTAATTTCAATAAGGGGAGCAGTATCATAACAATATTTTTGACACGTTTGTTACGAATAAAATATGTTCTATGCTATTTTTATATAATTAAGATTTATTTTCTTTGTTTTCGAGTCTCATGGCTTACCAAAGTTTATACTTGATTTCTTAAGTAGGTTATTATCGACTGTTATTTTGGGTAATAAGTGGACTGCATCAGACTAATCGGTAGGGTTATTATTAAAATAAAAATTGATAATACCCAGAGTTTTTTACTTCAAGCACAATTCAAAGTTTCGCGTAAGCAGTTAAGGTTTTATCACACAATAAATATTTTTTTACACAATTATTACTTTAATTTAAAAGCATATAATAAAACGCATCAAACGAATTAATAAGGCGTCTTCCTCGAAAATTACATTAACGTGAAAATAATGTAAGCCACATATTTTACAACCCGTATGCAATAAAAGTTTATATAAAAAACATTGATTTATCCTGAGATCATAAAACTAAGTTTGTATGATCTCTCTCTCCCTTGTTCATATGATTTGTGGACTTATATATCCCGAGTATGTGTTTTAAGTGGCTCTACAAGGAAATACATGCTTTGAAGCAGAAATATCATTCAACGCACATTATTTAAAAATATGACTAATAAGATTTTTTTAAGTGCCTTAATGGCATGACAAAATCACTCGCATGCAGATTGGTAAATGATTAAAACTATTGCAGTGATTAAATCAACGACCTACGTTCGCCTGCTTCTTAAGTGTATTCCTCGTAAACAAACCCTTTATGTTGTGCTTTTGTACGAAATAAAGTGAAAGGTTGATGTACAAAACTTTCAGAACATCTTTATTTTGTCCGCTAGTTCATAAATCGAACACGTGGTTGGAATTATTGGCTGAACACGATAATATATATGGGTACTACTCCATTAATATTCTAAAGAGTAACGGTAACATCTACTTTAGAAGTACCCGTTTCCCTTTTTTTTAAATTTAAGTGATGCATAAGTAGGTTTTATTGTGGGCGGTACATGTAAGCAATTTCAAATATAATATTACAAAGAAATTTGTGAAGAAAACAGGCGCCCTATTTCTCATTGATGTGGTATAAAGCGTGAAAATAGGATTGGGTATCCTATTTTTATGCATTACATTAGATTGAATAATTGATGTTGTATCTGATGTTATATACTTTTTTTTGTCAGCGATGAACAACCGAAACACCAGAGGCGTCACAAGTGCATTGCTGGGCTTTGGGGGATGGAGAGGGGGATAGGAGGGTTTGGAGTATTGGCTTCCAGTGTCCTCACTCAGTCTGTTTTACTAAATACGTAATGATGTATAGGGTACATGAACCAATTTAATATTTTTTAAATTTTTTGCCTCTCTGTCCATCTCTGTCGGTTTGTTCTGTCTAATCTATGGAAGGACCAGACTGATTTTGATGGGTATTTTACTGGCAGATATCCGATGATATAAAGAGTAACTTAGGCTACTTTTTTTAGACTAGCTTTGCCAGGTAACTTTTTATTTTTTACATAAATATTATATATCTTCTTTGTGTGCGATGTTTATTTTCAATAAATGAAATGCTTAGAGTCCCCCTTTATACATCGAAATAAAACAAAATGGTTTTGCTCTCGCATCGACGTAGGCAGCATGTAAAATAATCATAGACTCGTCTAATATAGCATTGACGACATCGATTAGAAGTAATTATGGTCTAAGATCCGGCTGCAGAATCTATACGTCCTATACGTAAATTTCTATATTTATTATTGAACAGGATTGAACAGAATCAAGGATCCGTATGCGAGAAATAATACAGCTCAAAAATATGATGAAACATGTATATTCTTGATTCACAATTCTCACACAAAAATATTTCTTCAAGGCATTTACAATCACTCTTGCAATGAAACACTAGCGTGATTCAGCCAACCCTAACAGCGCCATCTATGGATTGGCAACTTAAGCACGAAAGAAAACTGCAAAAATAGACTTATAATTAATTCATCCAGTAATAAAATAAAATATGAATAATATGTAACGTCAAGCCTGCAAATATTAAAAGATGTAAACGGAGTAATTAAAAATACATACATAAATATACTTATTTGAAAATAAATGATTGACCTGAACAATGGCAATGTATTGGTAACAGGTTGCCAGTCAAAAAGTGCCGATAAGATACACCTTGCTGATAAGTAGTTGGAGCCGAACAAGCAACTGTACCCATAGTTTTTCAAATTTTGTATATGCTGTATTTGGAATGATATTTCATTTAACAGTAACATGAACGACATTTTTTTTGGAAAATTAATTACCATTTTTTTAAACAAAAAATGTTTGCGGGCAGGTTTTGACAATTCTTAAAAATCCTACTATTTTTAAAAACTTTATGAAAATTGCAAGTTTTGATGTCATTGCTTGTTAACATAAAAATCTGTGGGAGGTGTATGTCGAGCTGTAGACGTCCTTCAGCCGATGATGATGGTAATAAAAAAAAACTAGTTATAAAACACACATTAACATTATACTTTATCTAATAATAAATTACATGAAAGCTGATTATATTGTAGTAAATATTTTATCAATCCAACAATGTCTTATTTTAGATTTCTAACTAAATCAGATAAAGGTTGAAAAAGTCAAGGAATGTGGAAACAGGAATTCAGATTCAAGCTTCTATTAGGCGTCTGTTTTCGATAGAACATTCCTACACACCTCACTAAAGTAATTTCGGTTGCCTGTGTTCTGTTCCCTGTTTTTATTTGGGCTATTAAAACGCGTGTATGTGGCAAGGAGGTTTTATGTAAAATAGTAATGATAGGTAAATATTTGGTTGCACTTAACTGTGCAATAAGCTTGAAATGACTTTGACTTCGTCTAGGAAGTTAAATATAAATGTACTCAATGCTAGTGGTCAGTATCCGACCATATTTCATTATTTTTTTAGCTTGATGTACTCTTCTCATCACTCTTCCATCGTGTAAACTTTAACTATGGCAAATTTCATACTCCTACATTAGCATAATTCTCGTAAAGAGGGGTACAATAATATCGATTAGTAAACTGTTTCATCTAACATAATGTTATGCAAATATAATATATATTTGCATAACATTATGTTAGAATATTGACAGCATTAAGACGGCGTGACATTGTCTCCGTAGGAAGCACAATGAAGCTAACATGTAACCGCGGTAAATGTACAAGCGTACATAATGGGTTTCTGCATATTTCTAGTAACTTACTTTTTCCCCTGGCTCTATCAATGTTACTACAGGCTGTCGCAGTATAAACGGCTTATGGTTTCCACAAGAATCAAAATATCGCTATGCTAATTTTCACTAAAACCAGGTCACTGGTGTAACTATTCAAGCGTAAACTGACTGGCTGATAGACTAACTTACGCCTATTTAATTATATGTAATATCGCATCGCATATAAATAAATATTAGTAGAGATAGTTCAGTTAAGCTCTTAAGGAGAATTTGATGATTAATACACGTCGTCATCCTATCAGTTATGTTAAATATCAGAGTTTCCTCACAGGATTTAGATCTCATCTACTTGAAGAAACCTTTATATCCTTTTTCAGAGTGATGGGATAGTGGGTACCGTTTCTAATGTGTAATGTCTAACACAGTGACGTAAAATAGATACAAGTATCCTAATTTGTTTTTTTTATCATACAATTCCCTCTATCAGGAATAATTTCTATTTAATATTTTCAAATAAAAGTGCACTCAGAGGTTTATATCGCAATGGCCAATGTGTTTGCGAACACTCTCGTCCAATTGAATACAAACATTGCGCTTAGAGAGACCAGCGCCACTTAGAGCGAGAGTAATAACAAACTGAAGATTTTTACCCTTCACATCCTTTTCATTAACTTCCATTTGCCCTTGATATATTTTGTATGGCAATTCTTTCTTCGTGCATATTCTTTATGCAACTCATTTTGTCCTTTGTAAGTACTTACATACATCATGCATACTAATATTATAAAGGTGCAGAGTTTGTTTCTTTGGTTAAATGCGGTAATATCAGGAAGTAGTGGTCTGATTTGAAAAATTCAGTGTGCATCATGCGAAGACGAAAGAGCTTTCATTCTGTGCGTTGCTGAAACGGTTAAAGTTATTTAAAAACAATGTATGAAGGAATTGCTGCCCTTAAAAATCTTCAAAAAATTTCACAGCTGCATATGTTTATCTTTTGAAGTTGTCTCACTATAACCTTTTTTATGGTACATAACAAAATGGTTTTATGGTACAAATACATTTTTTGTTGTTATGCCATCACGCTATGGTCAAATGGAGACGCAAACGGGAACATTATTGATATAGATGAAATATGCTTCAAAAAGATGGCGCGAAATGCTTTACAACCCATGAACTAATTACGAGATGAGACATTTCCTGTACTCTCTGGTTTTGGTGGTCAAATTCAGCCTCCAAAATTTTGTGATGTGTGACATTCAGATTTTTTTAAGGCTTATTTGGAGTCAAAGGTCTATTTGGATAAGTTCATAAACATACGTGCCTTATAGGAAGAAATCAAACTCTGCATCAATGAATTTCTACCACATTTGTGCAAAATGGCTAATAAAAATAGGATATAAGACTGAGTATCTGCCAACAAAGCCGTGCAGGCCATTTGCCCTGTGTGTTATTCCATACATAAATCCTATGTACTTTATGATTTAGTTAAAAAATCACAATCAGAAGACTAAAAACTATGTTTTCTATCTTATTCAAATCTGGCGTTAATTTTGGGACACCAGATATATGTATAAAATAAAGTCGAGCCATAAATATTGTTACAATTAAAAATAAACAATGTGTTACTTTTAAATTTGGAATCAGTCATTTTTATACAATCTTAATTGTATTTTCTTGAGAGTGATGGAGTGGGATGATAAAGAGAACCGAATCAATGTGATTGCATTACGTAAAGTAGGTATGGAGCCAAATAAAATACAATTTTCAAAATCCTCCATACGCTTGATATTAGTCAAATATTTGGATCCCGGTATCCATTTTGATAAGTACAATAAAACCTCCTCTATTTAGGACAAAATATCTTACCACTCACGTAGTGTTCCAACAAAAAAGGCGATCGAAGCAGTAAGGGAAATTATTCGAAGAAAGCCTGTCTGAAAACAAAAGATTTTATGTCTATTGATGAAGATAGTACCTAGGACCATGTCGTGTATTTTAAAAGATGACTTTGGGCTTGCAGCCTATAAAAGATGCATTACTTATTTCTTAACTAACAATTTAAAAAAATAGAGTGGTAAAATCAAAACAACAACAAAAAGCAGTACGCAAAGAGAGGTCACAGAAAATTTTTGTTTGCGTATGAGGTTTTCTTTACAATTAAGCAATATTTAAACAAACAAAATAGGCGTATTTCTGCTGAAAGCTCTAAAAAAACTGCCCGATTAATCAACAGAATACAACGTGGGCATTGTTCGACTTCAGTGATGGTTTAGTGGGGTGTAAGCTGTGAAAGAGCGACTGAGCCAACTTTTTTTGAAAAAAGTATCAAAACATCGGCACAAGATACCATTTTTAAGAAAACAGTTAAGCCATTTAATAACACCATTTTCTAAAACCAAGAATGGTCCTTTCAGCAAGACCCGACCCCGGGACATAAAGCTCGATCCACCCAATCTTGGTTAGAAATGAACGTTGCGGACTTCATCAGAGCTGAAGACTGGCATCAAGTCCTGATCTTAATCCACTGGATTATGATTTATGATCAGTTTTAGAAAGTAAGGCTTGCTCTAAACGCTATGATAATATGGAGTCCCTGAAGCAATCCATAAGATTGACAATGAATAACTTTTCTATAAAAAGATTGCATACTGCTATTGATAACTAGCCTCAACCTTTAAAGAACTGTACGGCAGCCAATGGAGACCACTTTAAATAAGTGTTATATATTTTAATGGTTTTATATTAATGTATTAAATTAACAGGCTGTAATGGTAATAAATGTTACATATAATAAAAAAAATGTTTTTCTTTGCAACATTATTTATGGCAAAACTAAATATTTTATTATAATATAGGTGTTTATGACCCTTTTCTTACAGATCGATTAATTCCAGGCAGATGTTTTATATAACTATCGTTTCAATATTTTTTTAAAATTGTTATAAACAGAAGCAAATTATGTAAAACAAACATCTCCGATCCTTAATGGCTAGTTAAACTTGTTTTGTACTGTAGTGAATTTCGGTGGAAATTGTGCCGAACACTTATAACGGCATTATTTTTCTAATAAAACGTCTCCCCGACAAATTGCGAGACAAGATCCCCTGAGATTAAAGTCCATCAGTGGCAAACTTATTTAATTTGCAGCCTCTATCAACGAATTGATTACGGTCGAGGTTATTTACACTAACCTCCGTGTTGTAGACATTCTTTTACTGTCTTAGATTTTTTTTAAGTGTACGTGACGAACTTTAGCTATAGTGCTCATATTCTATTAGAATATTTGCATCAGCAGACAAATATGCTCTTGATGAAACAGTTTTTTTCTTTTTCTTTTGATGACATGGCAATCAGCTGGATCAGCTATTTCTGCCAATGTCAAGTATTTCAAGTCTTCAATTCAAGTCTTCGTCGTGATGGAATTAATGATAAAACATATAAAAAATGTGAATGACATAAAATGGGGACCGTCTTTCGCAAAAACAAAAAACGATCTCCATGAAACAGTTTTAAAACTATTTATTAAATGACAAATCATTTGATGTTTAAGATAACCATAGATAAATGAATATAATTTGCATACGCATTGTCTGAACAAATACTATAGTTTTTTCACTAAAACAGGATAAGCTTTTTTTAAATATTGTATCCAATATCATTTAAATATTTTACTAAGTATTAAATAATACAAAATAATCCTGTGAAATGTGAAAATTATTTACGCAAAAATATTCAAACCCTATTTTTCTTCTTACAATAAAAGTATTTGCCTGTACAATTACAATTATGTAAAAATAAGAGACCCTTGAGATTTGGAAAGTTAATGTCAAATTTACATAAAACCCTCTACCTGAAACAAGGATAAATGATTTACATAATCTTCGAAACAGACTGACAGTTTTGCAGATGTCATGACTACAGAATTAGGCTAGAATGTAACTATGCAGACCTATTTAAATAAAATCGATAGTTTTGAATTTGTATGCATTTTTGAAAGATAAATAACTCCAATATCTAGAATAAATCCTTTCTAGTGGGGGATTTTATAAACACCTATCTTATACCATTAAACGAGCAATTCTTGTATATATATAATCTGAATCTCGAAAACGGCTTCGACAACTTGCATGAAATTTAGTATGCAGGGGATTTCGGGGTGATAAATCGATCTAGCTAACAAATTGTGGATCGCGTGTGTGAACGCAAAGTATTGTGGAAAATCTGATTTACCTTTACGTTTGTATTATATTCTCATATTTATTTGCAGGATACTCTAACTCCATCGAGTCTGAAATAATCTAAGAGGATTTTCGCTTAAAAAAAAAGAGTAAATAATTCCTAGTAAATTTGATTTGAATCGTGAAGTTTGCTACTAAGTCCTGACTAACTAGCAACTCTTAAACAATCCTACAACCTTAATGAAAAATGAGAAAAAAGACAATGCTGAACGGTTTTGACTCATGGAAATAACGTAAACAAGGTAACTCAAATATCTAAATCGGAAAATGTTGTTCCTAATATAAGTCGGAAAAATATCAAAGTAAATCGCAACGCTGGAAACTTTTCCCGAGCGACGTCCACAATCACCGGAACATTGAAAAGATGTATATGTATAGTTTGCACCACGTTACTTAAACAAGAACTTAAGTGGAACCCATTGTCATGAAAGACTGTGATCACAAAAGGGGATTGCGGTTTTATTGTTAGAATAGCATTAAGTTCATGTGTTTACTGAATTGAATGGAGTTCGCCTGAAGAATTTGAATGAATCTTGACTATACAGTATATGAACTAATATAATCAATATTTTAATTAAGACACTTATATTGCAAAACAAAACATAACATTCAAAATTCTGTGTCAAGTAATCAAATAATTTGCATAAATCATCGGTGATTCTATTTTTACTTCAATGTGGTATATTTTTAAAGAAATTCAGTCTATTTTATGTCACACAGAAATGACTACGTGACGCAATCGTTAAACATCATTATCATCAGCCTATATCAGTCCACTGCTGAACATAGGTCTCTCCAATTGCACACCACTTGGCTCGAACCTCGGCTTAAAAATAATTACTGAAATCGCTTCTTCCGTAGCTTACGAAGCAAGAATAAGTGTCAACACTGAAATGAGTCTTAAGGTAACGAGTTTAGAACATATAAAGTTTATTATGTACTGTCAAATAACTTGCCAGCATAGTTAACGTTACTACTTTACCATGTTTTATTAACTTTAAGAAAGAAAATTTCATATTAAACACGTATATGGCTACCAGATCACAAAAAAAAATAGAAAAAATTATATTGACAGGCCTTGGAACTAACAGTACAGACATTAAAAAACCTAAGTACGAAGAATTTATTAATTTGTGCCATACTTAACTACTCTGTAACTACAAGTTCTGTATTGTGAAATAAAAGTTTTTAAACATAATGCGAAATCCTCTGTCTAGTACAGAGGGTACTAGACAGAGGATTTCGCTTTGTATTTGTGTTGAAAATAATTTATAGTTTTAATGCGACCTATATTTAACATATGGCTTTTAAAAGAGATAGCGAGAGGCACGTGGGCGACAAATATTTGTAATTCAACTAATACTGAAAACATTATAGGCAAATAAAATAAGTAGCTAGGTATCAATTTGTACTTTATTATATTGTTTCAGTAGATAGTGTGATGTTCAGTGGTTGGTATGAAATTATCTGGAATTGTTACTGTGATTAGAACTACTACATTAATGGTTATTTTGGTGTCGGGATAACGTCCTATAAATCGATGAACACCGGCTGCACGTACGAAAACGCATAACTGATTGTCACGTTCCGGCTGAGCCGAGCGTGCGAGCGAGAGCGCGGATCAAGCGATAGAGAGGCATGATCGGCCTAAGCATTCCGTTTGTGACGCATATTTTTCATCAATATTTTACTATCATGTAAAATTATCATCCGTAAACCGATTTTACAGATAATCAATTTGTTTTTCTGGAACAAAACCTCCGCTTTACTTTATTCCTTAAATAAAAATGTAAGTCAAATAGTACTTTGCCCCTTATTAACTTAGAGAATGATTTTGAAAATAAGATGGGTTGTCGAGATATATTCATCTATCCATCTGCTCTGACAAGGGTCCAACTATTATTAAGACTTTGAAACGACATTGAAGATATTTGAATAGCCGATTGGCATTAAAGGTTACGTCGTTATTGAGTTAAATATGTAAGCATTTTGATTTTTATTCATCACTAGCTGACTAGGTGGACTTCGTATCGCCATATTTTTATTCTTGAATATTTTCTGATTTGTGAAATACTTGTTGTAATATTTATACTTGCCTCAGATTTCCACAAAAAAAGAGTTCCGGTTTTGTTTCGTTCTGATGGGTTTTGGGCATAAAGAAAACTAATTATTAGTATAAACCGAGATGTATTTTGATAACAAGTGGAGATAACTTTCGACACACACAGAACAGCGTACAAGAGCAGTGTTGCCACACATCATAGATGAAAAATAGCCAATATGACATTGACATTAGAATGACATATATTGTGTTTATAAAATATACACTAACACGTTCAAATAAAAAAAATAACCAAAAAACGTAAATTATGCACATATATACATTTCGGTAAATTATTTTTATTTGTATGGATTAGGTTGGTTAGTACGTATTATTTTAAATTTTTTTGTGAGCCGCTAAATAAAGTTGAGTATCAAGTTTTCGCGTAATATGAACACGCGATAAGGATCAGATGATTATCTTGAATCACTTTCTTTTTTGAAATCAGTTAAAATATTACTAAAGATAACTAAAACATTTTGGACATCTTACACATAGCGCAATCTATTCCCAAACTAAGCATAGCCTGTACTATGGGCTACTAGGCAACTGATACAACTACATATATACGTTTTTTGTTTAGATTAGGTAGGTTAATATGTATCGTGCGTAGTCACGAATAGGTTTATACGTACGAACTTTATGCATTGAAAACATTCAAACTCCGAAACAATTTTGCACATCATACAAACATTTGATCCGAAACGGGAATCGAGTCATAGACCTCAAGCACATCAGTCGCATACACTATCACTGCGCCATCAATGCAGTCAAAAAATATTTGCAACAACTTTGTTTAGTAAAATAAATAACAATTACTTTTAGAAAAGCGTCACTGGTTGACTTAATGATTGGTTAATTTTTTGCCAATCAGTCAGTCGGCGACGTCAGCGACACTTTTTTCATCATGATAAACTATCTTCTTTATTACTTATTTTGTCTTTCCCCCTTCAGTCATTTATTTTACTAACAAATTTGTGAGACAATATAATGGATCTAAAATTTCAAAAGACCAATATCGAGAAGCTCGTTGCAACTTTTATGAGTTAAACCGAAGAGGTACCGACCGCTTCTACCTTTAATACGATTACTACTGAAGGACAAATTACTTTGTGATTTAAGTACACTGTTCATTAGGGATTTATAATGTCGTAGAAATGAATTTATAATAATAATATTTAAGGATCATAAAATTATAAATTTATTTATGAGATTTTCTTTCAGAAGAATAATTATAAAAGGAGGCTATGTTTATGAAAGAAACAAAATAAGTTCGTTTACGATTTAGTGCACTTTGAAATAATATTAAACTAGCTTAAATATAGTTTAAAAAAAAACTATAAAATATACTTACAAAAATCGGTTGCAGAGCAACAAACATAAGGTAAAGGGGGAAAAAAGGGTGAAATTATTTATGTTTTTTTATTGTTCTGTATAGTACTGCCTCATTAGTCTCATGGTGAGTTAATAGCAGCTCGGATTATGGAAGGTAGCGGTGTTTTCCTCCAGTGCCTCAGAAAGCACGTTAAGCCGTCGGTCCCGGTTATCATGAACATCTATGGCGATCGTTATTGGGAAGTCAGTGCCCAAAAATATACTAAAAACTAGTTCAATCTTCGAGTTCAGTTTACTCTCAGAGTTGCGGATGTCCAATACCGGTTGCTCCGTGGAAAAACTGATATTTAGATGAAGCTGTTTGAACTGGTAGCCAACCCCAAATAATCTTGGGAATAAGAAAAATTACTAATTACAATGAAAAAAAAAACAAGTTGTTTGTGAATTGTGATATCACACCTATAAAAGCTATCATTATTTATTTTATAATTTGAAATAAAGCAAATCTTTATACTTATATGTCTACAACCATTTTTTAGCAAGTTAAAATGATTTCATAAAAATATCAAAGATTTTATAAAGAACTGGCTAAAGTAAAATGATAAGAGTTTTCTTTTAATATTTATGTTTATTGCATTATTGAATCCTTTAAAATCAAATTTTTATTATCATTATTAAAATAACACGAATTTATTGCTACATGTGCGAATTTACGATGTACTCAAACAATATACACATTTATACTTCGCAAAAATTATTGGTCACAGTCGATATTAAAAACTAATGATTATACTTTATTGTCTGCTCGTGAGCCTAACTTTTGATGTTATTTTCAATTATGTTTTTTTATGGTATAAGTGGCAAACAAGCAGACGTACCGCCTGATGGTAAGCGATTACCGCCGCCCATTGACACCCGTAACACCAGAGGCGTCACAAGTGCGTTGCCGGCCTTTGGGGGATGGGGAGGGGGATAGGGGAGGATTGGGGTATGGGCCTCCGGTATCCTCAATCACTCCACGAAACACAAGGTAAGTGCTGTTTCACACCGGTTTTCTGTGAGGCCGTGGTATCACTCCGGTCGAGCCGCCCATTCATGCCGAAGTGTGACTCTCCCACGGTTAAACTTGTTTAACTGACTTGTATTTGAATTGAAGATATTTCAATATAAAATACTTGAAGATATTTGATTAATTTTATGATATTTAAGTTTCCAAAAAAAAAAAATTAAAGTTATGTATTTCCAGCTTTTGAATAAAATATATTTCTTTCTTTGAAAGTGGGTATATTGAAGAATCCTTAACGAACGTCTCAAATGTTATTTAGAACGAATATTTATTTGGAACAAACACCTTTTGATAACGTCCTTAAAAACACTTTATTAAAATTCTGATTTTTTTACACATTCATTGTGAAGTAAATTGTGCTTTAAGGATTTAATTAAATTACTTGTAATTTCTGCCAACCATGAATAAGGAGAGTTTTGTTTTTATTGATGATGTTTTGTTTTTGAAATTACTTTTGAAACAAAAACATTTTTTTTAAATCAATTTTAGTATGTATGAGCTAATGTTGAATTTCATAATTAGGTATGTACATAAACTCATAGTTACCACTAGTTCAACTCAAGTTTTCATTAATACTTGTTGATTAGTAGTGCCTACAGTACTTAAATATAGCTTAATATCTGTGATAAATGGTTACGAAACAGCCTAAGTAACTTTAAATAAGCTATTATATCTTGTGTCTTTATTAATATTATAAAACTAGAGAAACCGTTTATTTGGTCGGTTGAAAATTCTAATCTCGAGAAGTTTCAGTCTGATTGTTTTAATGTTTGATGACACAGTTTGAGAAGAAAGTTAAGACCAAAAGGAGCGAAAGAGTAATAAAAAAGATTGCAAAAACAGAGGAAAATTATTCCTTTTGAGAGCTTCCTTTTTGTGCGCCGTGTGAACGGGTAAAGTTTGACAAAAACATCATTTGAAAGAGTTATTTCTTTTTTAAAGTTATAAAAGAAAGTTTGTGAGAGGGTATGTGAATTTTCTAAAGTTGGTTAACTATATCCGTTTTTATGGTAAACGAATTAGTTTACGCTAAATAACATCACGCTCCGGGCAATAGAAGACGCAGGCGAGGTTGCGCGGGTCAGCTATATGTTCATTCATTACGTGTCACTTATATCAAAATCGAAGTGCAATCCATACTCAATATTATAAATTTGAAAGTAAAATTAATTGTCACAATAAAATTTTATTATTATATACGCAAAATGCAATTCTGAAAAAAATATTATGTTTGTTACGCTTTCACGACTAAATCGCTGAATCGGTTTGAATGGTATAAAGGAAGGTTAGACCTTGGAGAAGGAAATAAACTATTTTTGTGTCGATAACCGACATGTATGCAGGAGGAGCCGCGGGCAAAGGCTAATATTAATATAATTATAAAAACACCTAAAATTTACTTCGAACTTCAAAAATGATACTAGTGATAATTGTCACAGAGAGCTATATTATAAGGTCTATAGATAGACTGAACCGGTCTAGAAAACATTTTTCTTTTCTTTCTTAACATGTTTTAAAAATTTATTATTGACTTTGATACATATAGCAGTGCAGTCTAGTAGTAGTGATACAATTATTGCAAGATTATTTTAGACTGAGCAATTTACGCCCGTAATAAATCGGTTCATTAGCAAAACAGTTACGTGGGGAAATTGCATAACTTTGCACATTAAAACCTCATTCGCGTACGGCATGTTACACACAATATCTTAACACTTATCACTTCTAGATATTACCTTCACATGTGGCGACGTTATCAAGAAAAAGAGAAGAGTAGAAAGGGCAAAAGGAGGGTAACTGGAAATAATTTGAATGTTATTAAGTTCACAAGTTGTTACAGCTTTAATTGTGGCCAAATGTGAGGGAAACGTGTTTGTTTATTTTACCATTTACATCATTAATGTGGCTTACAATATTGTTTCTTTTGGTCAACCATTTCTTAAAATGTAGATACGTACGATACTCCGCCTAATGGAAAGCATTAGCATAATTATTGTAAACGTGAACAGCTTGGTGGGCTATGGCAGCCTAGTAAAATTCTTTTTCACGCCCCTCTTAAAGAACTCGGGATCTTTAACACTGGTTACTTACTTTAAAGAAGAAGCCTTCTCTGCTATTTAGCGCTCTACCGAAATTGCGTAAGTTCACTTCTTGGTCTATTTCTGTTATCTGATAACTTCAATCAATCATCATCATAGTCAAATAAGGCGACAGATTTGTAGTATCTTATTTTTTCAGAGTATCTGAAATAAGATACAAAGCGGGCGAATACACTGTCACTTAATTTATTCAGTGGCGGTGGCGGA
This sequence comes from Hyphantria cunea, assembly GCA_003709505.1. Classification (NCBI taxonomy): domain Eukaryota; kingdom Metazoa; phylum Arthropoda; class Insecta; order Lepidoptera; family Erebidae; genus Hyphantria; species Hyphantria cunea. Next base: position 329,925 of record PKRV01002130.1, read on the forward strand.
AGTTTCTCGTTTATAGATACACTGATGATGTACAGTCAAGATTATTTTTGGAAGTTTTAAGAAGGATTTTTTTTTAGGAAATTAGGTGTCGTAACTTATTCTCGAGAAAAAGTAACGTGATATCATAAAACCAAAATAAATAAGGCCAAAGAAAGTATTCATTTATTTCCCTACATAATCTCTTTTTTGTGCTCTCAAAGGGCTAATACCGGAGACATACAATAAGGAAGAAAAGGCATTATTGAATAAGCTTACACGTGTTAAAATAAAAACAGACAAATAGCCCGCATATTACAAAACAAAATCGACCTTGTACTTCATAGACAACTCATTCTTTACTAAATAAATTAGTGAATCGGTCAATGTTTTACACTCGACCAAAAATTATTAAATTTAACACAAAGTCAAATAAGTAATTTGAGCTATTGCATCTAGGCGTTGCTAATTAGAAGGATGTAGAAATGAAATAGCCTAAAATGAAACGTATTACCCCAACAAGTGTATTTATTGACTCTAGTATACTGCCATACCAACAAGCTCTAATAAGAGATTTATTTTTAAATGATCTGCTAAATCACTTGTGGTTTTTACTTTGAATTTATAGAGTTTGATAAACAATAAACATGATAAATAAAATTTCTAAGTTCCAAAAATAATTTTAATAAAATAATATACCTATGAGTATATGAAAAAGCATCTTGCCGATTTAAAATATATCATTTTGCAAGGAAGAAGTATTCTTTGGTTTGGTTACACATCTGTAAAATGGTTTTAGATCACAAGTATTATCCATTTATCACATTATTATATATATCCTGATTTAATTGCAGGGTCACACAGAATATTATGGCTCTTCAGCTAAAACAGGAATAAAACGGAAGAACATGAAAAAGTTACAATCTATTGAGCATTGAAAAAACACATAACTTTTATCACTGATGAAATAAACAAAAGTGCTTGGAGCATAAAAAAATATAGTAATATAGTAAAATGTTCAGTTCTTAAATTCATTCATTCCTTCGATGCAACATGAAATTCATATTTGCTCGTTCATGGTTTGTCAACGCATCGAATGTTATTTATAGGAATGTCATTCGAAAATAGATTATTTCAGCAAAAAATTATTCCAGAATATGTTAAGACAAGACAAATTAAATGAAACTGCTTTTGTTCATTTCTAGGAATGTAATACTATTTCTGAGTAATAGAGTAACGGATCGAAAGCTCAGTGATTTGTCGAAAACGGCTTATCAAGTAATACCATCTGGACGTCAGCGAAGGAGAATAATTAATTTACGGTGGAACCACACGGCGTGAAATTTATTTCGAGCTACGTCGGGTTTTATAAAACGAATTCTGTCATATTATGATGTTGTAGTTTAATATTAAATTTGGGACCCGTGCGATTTGGTTGCTTTTGTACTGTTTCCGTGAAATATTTTTGATGTTTAATATTGTTGTAATGACACTGTATTTCCAAGAAACTATTTTTGTTCATTTTATTAATAGTATAATGATGAGAATGATTATTATTTGATTTAATATAATTATAACAAATTCATGTTTGATAGAAATTTACGACCAACGACGCAGAACATAGTGAACTGTATTTTCACAAATTAACTTAATACTTATTAAAGTTATAAGCGTTGAGCATTATATATATAATTAATGATTATTGATTTGAATATGATTAAGTTTTGCTGAAAGTTTTATTTTAAATACTTGTTTCGGATATCTAACACACAATGCCATTTAGTCCCATGCTAAGCATAGCTTATAACAAGGCAAGTGATATAAATACATATAAACTTTTTTTTGTAAATACACAAATATCATACGCAGAAAATACTCAAACTCCGAAACAAATATTTGCAGATCATATAAACATTTGGTTTAACTCGGAAATCGAACCTAGACCTCATGCACAGCAGTCGCTTACGCTACCACTGCGCCACTGAGGCAGTTAACCTGTTCCTATTATATAAATTAGAGTTAGATAATTATCTGCAAGCAATTTCATTTGTTAACTACAGTCCTAAGTGGTGTAAAACTAATTATCCCTGCTTTTAATCGTAGTGGCGAAACTATAACTTTAACCATTTATTTTATGGCTAAACTTTCTAACTAGGTGAACAACACTGGGAAAAAAGATAAGTTTGTATAATGTCAACTTTGACCCGATGTATTGATTGCTATTATGCAAACTATCCTTAAAATATTAACTTATGAAAATAAATAGTTTGTTTATTTGCTTGTTCGACTTTCACGTCATAGAGCTGTTCAATGAATCAAGATTAAAGTTTATGAATATACATATTTCCAAATTTAAATAAAAAAACGGCCAAGTAAGAATCGGACTTGTGCATGAAGGGTTATATATTATTATTTAAAAAGTATTGTACTACTTGGGCTCAATAGATAGATAGATAGATAGATAGAATGCTCTTTATTTGCAGACTATAATATAACAGAGTTAGAAGAGAGTACATAAAATGTGAGAAGGAGTGTACAATATTTATGGATGCATGTTTCTGTCATATTTGCATGATATGTATTCCTTACATCTTCCATCGTTAAAGTCTATTATAATTAAGAAAGTTCAAAAATAATTAAATTATGATGATGTAAGTAAATTATCAATTTTGTAAAGTAATACCAGTTCATGAGAGAGTAAATATGGTGCCATATAAAACCAAATTAAATTTAATTATAATCTTATTAAACACCAAATCACGACACGTCAAATAGTAAATAAAATGCTAACTACCAAAATAGCCAATATATACTACGGCAAGCGAACTACTGACTACCTCTAACCAAGACTTCTAAATGAAATACCAGAGAAAACAAGAAATAAAATAAATTCATCTAACTTAAAACGAGTAGTCAAAAATATCTACTTACCTGAAGTAAACAGTAATCAAACATAAGCCAAAATATTAATCATCCAACACAAACTGTAAAAAATAAATATTCTTATTGCTTTGAAAAAAAAAACTTGAAATAGTACCCAATAACCTGTATATACTCTGAGCTTCATAAGATTAGGTATGATGAACAATCCTATTCTACCATTTTACCATTCATAATTACATTTTTTTTAAACTTCGTTTAAAAAAGCACTTTTATTAGAAATTTAGTAAATGGGATTTCCAAAAACACATAGTTAATTATCATACGTATTTAAGAAACTTTAAATGCATAAAATAATATAGGAATGCTTTGCAACATTTGAATACCTTGTTTTTGCCAATTAGTATCGCAGCATATAATGACGACTGCTAAGAATCAGAATGAGTGTAAGGTGTTATGTTATTCCATAGAACATTCACTACGGAGAGTTATAACATTATAGTATAACACTCTCACTAAGTTCTCTAATCTAACCAACATTATCTATAATAAAATATTGGGAGCCGAGAAACGTAATGTAAATAAGATGAAGATTCATAAAACCATATTTCATTAATGTATTGATCTTTTAAGATACACGAGGCAACTGCCATGCCGCCGCCCATAGATACCTGATTCCCCTCTTTGAGTACGGGAAGCCCTTTGGCGTAGAACAAAATAATTGTTTAATAGAGATCTGCAGTGAGGCTGTAGTATTGCTACTGTGAAGGTGACGAAGATTTTTAACATAACGGAAGGAGGTTAAGTCCTCATGCATGGTCGACACCACTACATACACCATAACAAGTTAAGACGAGTATTACTTATATTTATGTTTTGTATGTTTCGAAATAGCTTTATGAAGTTTTATCTGAAGAAATGTAATTATAAAAAAAATACTGAACTAAGCTGGTTCGCTTAAGTACAATGTACTTGTGAGTGCGAGAACTTTTGTTTCACGATGTTTTCTCTTGATAAAACTGAAGTAGATATTTTTCTTTATTCATAATATAAAGACAGACAAATACAATGACATGTGTACGGAAAGAGACACTGATTTATTTTGTACCTTCCTTTTTATTATTTATTTAGATGCTCAGTTTTAATCTTTACTGGACTGTGAAATGACATGTTCGTAGATAGTATTGGTACTATTTTGAAATAAAACATTAGTTTATACCAAACGTGTGTACTTGTGTATATTTATAGTTTATAGCCCGTTTTAAAAAAGTGATGGAGCTTTCACAAACAAAACCGCGTAGCTCGTATTCCAAAGTTGTTTTTAGAGATTATTATACGTGGCTTTTAACCAACTTATATTGAATTCTGCAGTTTTCGATTCGCAATATTTCAATCGTAGTGCATTAGTTATCTCAAGTATGGAGCTCTCGTGAATATTTCAAGCACTCCTGAATATTCTAGCCAGTCAAAAGTCAGAAATTTCATCAAATTGGTTCGTTTCAAAATAATCTTTACGTTTTCAGCTTGAGAAATTCAGATGTATGCTATGATTTATAATGTTTTTTAAACTGTTCCCTTTTGATCCTTTCAATTCGATTACTTTGAATTGTACATCATCTTTCAATAGTATTTTAAAAATCATTCTTTGTGTTTATCCTTCTATTTATCTGTATGTAATTTCTAAATAAATAGGTCGACTGAAAACATAGTTAAATCTTCGAATATAGATTGCTGCTATTGTGGTGGTTTAGGAAACTGACAATAAAGAACAATAAAATTTTACAAAATATGATTGAACATTTGTATCAGACACAATTTACCAAAACATTTCTAAAATACAACCAAGGTAGATTCAACAGGCTGTGTGGAAAAAATTTAGTTATTTTTCTCTAAATATGTCAGATTTTCTCGTGGGCTCTCAGCAACTTGATGTATTCTATTGTTTGCGGATACGAAGCAGGAAAATGTGAAATATAGCTCGCGGTGCTCAAACTTTTATATTTTCCGTTACACTGTTCTTATCATGAGAATAAACTTATTATGTCATCTATTGCTGCCAAAATTTCTTTTAAACAATAATGGGTGGAATAGATTTGAAATTGGCATAACATAATTTGTTTACGTTTAATCGTAAAAATTAAAAGAAAACTAACTACTGAGACGTATCTATTTTTTTATAGTATGAAAATAAACGTTAAGGTTACACTGAATAATCGCCGAAGAAAGTCATTTTTTATTCTATGATTCTATAACAGTTATTATTTACGTATATATATATATATATATATATATGAATATTTACGTAAATAATAACTCAGTTATAATAATGGAATACGCAAAGAAAAATCATATGTAAATTTTGACGCTAAAACACCAGTTATGGTATATGACCTGCATTACGTCATATTACTCAAACACAATAGTGCGGTCACAGCAAAAAATATTACTACCATCATCGAATCTAATGGCGAATTGGATATGCCTTAATTACTTCATTACAAAACACTTTTTTTATTGAAGTCTAAATATTGAAGTCTAAATAACTGACAAATAATTTGATGTAACTTCTATAAAAATCATGTCAAGATATATTAGGTTAGGAAAGCTCTAATGGAACTTATCTATAACTGTAAAACAAGACCTTAGCATGCAGAATGATGAGGTGATAAAATAAGGTAATCTCAATAATGTTATTGGAAATAGCATCTTAAAGTGTTATGATATGTTGCTTTAAAATGGCCCCAAAATGATCTCGTTATTGTCGTTGTCCTGCATACCTATAAAAGATACCCAAATTTCGAGTGATTCTCCCCAATCTGGCATCACTGTCAAGCTTTGTTTGTGTAAAATGACGTCACACATCCTGATTAACGTTTCGCTGTCATTTTACATATAGATTATAAATTATAATACTATTTAATTGAAACATCTAAAATAAAATAAACAAATATTTTAGGAAATAAAAATATTGTTTGAACTTTTTGTCACTAAAAGTAACTATATAGAAAACATCACATTTTTTGTTATTAAAGGCAAACACCCTACTGGTATTTTATTGAGGGTGCAAGACGCGTATATATACATGATCTTGTCCAACGAGGCATTGTGATAATATTGCGGTTATCGCATAGTTTTGAGTATTATACGTCAGAAGGAAAGATCGCTTTAAATCTGAATAGGCTAGAATCGCGGGTTTATTTTTCAAGGAGTCGAAAGTAAGTTGTTACTCGTTTTACCATTTAAATGACATATCCTTCTTTAACAAAGAGTAAGTCAATATTTTAGCTAAATTCGCAAAGTTAGATATGATTTTTATACAATATGAAACGAGACCCAGAAAAGATTTTGTATTTTTTTGGGATTTAGGTAGAGGAAATTTGGTTACGCTTAAGTTTTATGTATTAGGATTTGACTGAACGGCATTTTTTCTGATAATATAGCCAAGGAAAGTCACTTCCTTCCAGAGGAACTCACACTTATCTGGCTGAAGCTTAAGATTATAATTGCGGATACTATCAAAAACGGTTCTTAGGTTGTTCATTTGCGAGGGTAGGTAAAGGCTAAAGAAAACAAGACAGTATCATCTAAATAGACAAAATATTGCGTGACTTGAAGGCTACAAAGGCAGTTATTCATATGTTTTTGAAAGGTACATGGTGAATTTTAAATCCAAACGGCATTTTGTTGAATTTAAAATTCCTTGAAGGACAGAACAGACAGTTTTAGGGGCCACCTCCAGGGCGATCAGGACTTGATGTTAATCGGAAGTAAGATCAAGAATGTTAAAATTCTAACTGTTACACTATTGGTCCAGGATTTGGGAAATTTGTGGAATAGGACAAGTTTCACCAATACTTAAATTATTAAGCATTCTTGAGTGTTTATCTATTTTCTGGGCATATTATTTGACAAGTTATTTTTTATATAAAAAGTAAGAATTGTTACGGTACGGATGTATAAATATGTACTTCAGAAACTTTTGTGAAATAAAACAAGTTTATAATTGGCAAAAACGAGTTTGGAAACTGTTTATAAATAAATATTTAAGTGCCTATCTTTTTTATTACATAAAATTGTTTTGAAAATCAAAATGTTTACTTTACGGGAGAACTTGAAGTCTCTTTTTACATATTTTTAGGAATAATTATAATTATTGTATATTATTAACATTGTATACAAAGGTTTATTTTTTTCAATTCCAAGGAACCACCAAACTTTGATTTATCAGTCTGTAGGACATGTACGAGTATTCCGAAGCAGGAATTAACTAATACTATTACATAAGTACTCTCCAATGAGTCTTTTGCTCAAAAGTAAGCATTGTGAATAAAACGAATAAAATATGAAAGAAGATTCTTTTCAGATGGAACGATGGTTTCAATTTATCTACAGAATAGAATCTAGTTTTTAATAACGTAGGACTTAATTGTATTGAGCAGTCCAAAGTCAGACAATTCAAGATTTGACTAAAATTAAATACTGCCTAAATATACAGCAATTCAACTTCTACACTGTGATGTACATTTACTGAGTACAAAGTTAATAAGATCTATATATTTGTGTAGTGATTACTTGAGTTTTTTTATTTATCTCTATCTTACACACACAACTCTCACATGATCTGCAAAGAACCAACTCCACCAAAACCTGAGTGCTACGATTTGGCCCTCGTAGTAGAAAGTATCTGGACAAACAGAATGACCGGCGTAGAGATAGCCGAGATGTAGTTCATGGCGACCATCGGAGTGGGAGTTCTCTTGCTCAGTAACATTATTGCGGCCATGTTGCACAGGGAGAGCGAGTGGAACTCCACTGTCTCTTTCTGCAAGCTAATTATGCTTGCGAAGGAGAGGTGGAACACGCAGGAAGAGGTGTAGAACATATATATATATATATATATATATATATATATATATATATATATATATATAAAAGATATAACGAATTATTCAGTATTATATATATTATAACCTTAATAATCAAGTAAATGGTTGATTCTTATTAAATAGTATTAATATCTTGGCGCCTTCCGCTTGTCAGCTTCCGGCGCTACTTACAAATATTGTTAATGATATCTATACTCTTTTTATACAATGGTACTTTCGTCGCAATGAATCTTTTATGTTACACGATGTTGTACTATCAAATAATAATTGTATGTTAATAATCATTTGAATAATCATAATTAACAATGCATTAAGCATTGTTATTATATTAGCTGCTGAGTTTAGTATTGAATATGGTTGGCATGTCATAAGTTATATATATATATAAAATGCTGTGGATTGGAGTAATGCGGGGACGTTCATATTCTAGCCGTTTTACTTGATGTGCATCGGAGAATACTATAAGTTTGTGCTAATATAATGTGTTGCTGAGCCGCCATCTTGACTACGTGCGTTACATTAGATATATCGAGGGCAAATAACATACTTGTTAGTAATTTTCAAAGCCTTCCGTATGAACGAAATTTTAGCAAGAACATTAACCTTCATAAGAACACATATTATCCTACATTGTATTTATTATACATACGTATAATGCTGATAAAATTCATAAATAATTATTTGTTTCTTATATCTTCCACGCTCTCTCTCGGGTACGATTCCCGGTCCGGACGGATTTCGCAATTTTTGTATGATCTATAAATATTTAAACCAGAGTTTAGGTGTTTTCTATGTATGTATATTTGTAAAAAAAGTATATTTGTATGTATATCAGTTGTCTCGTACCCATAACGCAAGCTTTGCTTAGTTTAGGACGAGTTGACGTTGTGTATTAGATGTCCGAAAAAAAAACCTCGATGATAATACAGATTTTTTTCAATCTAAATGTAATATACGTACTCACTATAAATACTACTCTGTATTTCTGGCAACCTATAGGTAAGTACACTTCATGTTGATCGGAAAAACGCTATTTCAGCGCACGAATACAAACAAATTTAGACGCCTCGTTGGTCTAGCGGTTAGCGTATGCGACTGCCGATCAAGAGGTCTCGGGTTCGATTCTCGGATCTGACCAAATGTTTGTCTGATCTGCAAATATTTTTTTCGGAGTTTGGGCATTACCTATGTATAATTTCTACGTATTTACAAAAAATACTTATATAATGTATTTATTTCGGTTGTCTTGTACCCATAACACAAGCTCTGTTTAGCTTGGGACTAGATGGCATTGTATGTTAGATGTCCAAAATATTTATTTATTTAAATAAATAATGATCGTTTTACCAAATGACATAAGGGAAAACGACTTCTTTTTTAAAATTCTTTTACTTTAATAATGATCCGCTTCATTACTTTTTTTTCAACATATTAAAGGTATAAACAAAAATTTTCCTTTTACAATATTATTAGCCTTAAGAATAAATTTCTAAAGTCTAGAATCTGTAGAACCAATGCTAGCTTTGCCTGCTTGGAATTTAGATCATATGCTTTAAAATATTGTTATAATAATGTTTTTATTATTTTACTAGATATCAGGTGCAGAAAGAATATTCAATATTATTTTACAAAATTATGATCTACGCAATATCTCATAGGACTTTATCATTTTACAAGCTCATAAAAGCCACGTTTAATTTAGATTTATTTTATGAATACAAGTTTATAGACTAATTAAATTATTAGGCGTATTACAATCTCCAGATCATGTTATTTTAGTTATAAAATGGATTGAGCACAAATCTTCAAAGGAAATCTAAAAATATATACATATATTTAGCGGGACCTTCATATACCAAAAATTGCGAGCAAAAATATTTTTAGTTACTCTACAACCAACACTTATATACTTTAAGAACTTACTACTTTAAGAAGCACAATTAAAATTTTACTCTGGTTATTTAANTCATTATTTATTAAATTTGTAATATAATTGGTTTTATTTTGTTATATACGTAAAAACTTTCTTTTTTTTTTTCTTCTCATTCTTAAATACCCTGCACCAGCTTTGAATGAAACCTGTCCATCCAAAGGTTGCCTGGAAGAAATTGCAATGAGTAATAAGGCCGCCCTTTGTACATCACATTTTCATTTTTATCTCTTTTTTTTATAATTTATAGGATTGTATATTGTGTGTAAACCTTGGTGTACAAATAAAGTATTATCTATCTATCTATCTATATTTTGGTTTCTTAAAATATATTGGTTTAAGGTTTTTTTTTGGAGTAGGGGCAAACGAGCAGACTTGTCGCCTGATGGTAAGCGATTACCGCAGCCCATGGATACTCGTAACAACAGAGGCGTAACAAGTGCGTTGCCGGTCTTTGGGGATGGGGAGGGGGGTAAAACATTCTAAATAATTCTATTTATTTTTGTAAAAGATGTGTTTCAGTTTGATTTACAACTTTGTTAATTTAGTGCAAAATAAGGCCCAACTACGTATAATCTTTTGATAGAATCAACTCGGCCTATTGTTGCAAATCTATTGAAATCTCGGTTTAGTAGTTAGACATTACAAACATACTACTGCTTTGCCGTAGTCAGGTAAAAATCAATTAATGACTTATCAATCAGAGTCAAGACACCGAAGCGGTATAAGTGCGTTATTTATATTCATGCAACGGGTCAATGAACTTATCGTATTTCACCTGTTATGTGTATCCCCTTCTAATTCTTCCAACAGAGCAGGAGTGATACGTTTACGGCTTTTTATGGAATTACGTTCATGACGACAACAGTAGAAATCCGTCAAAAATTATTTGTATTTCGAACTAATGTAATTTATATACTCGATTGTTGGCAGTTGTTGCAATACATTCTAGAATTAAAATCACTTTTTTAGAATTCAGAACCTTTTTCTAGAATTAAATTTTAAAATAAATACATATAAGAGTGGAATAAGTGCAAGTGAGTTTAATTCTAGAATGAAATGAACTTAGGCACTCGAAATTAGGACAATGTTTTGAAGTGCTGAAGAACGAATTTCATAACCATAGGTAGATCAATCTTCTTCTCTTGCGCATCTTTTAGCTTTATTATAATATATTAAATTTATTTCTACTTTTTTGTTTCTAATTTTTACAATCGATTAATATTATCAGAAGGCCAATTTACTTAAAAAATGAACTAACTTTTATATTATGCTTACTTACTTTTTCATCATCATCATCATCATCAGCATATCGCAGTCCACTGCTGGACATAGGCCTCTCCAATTTCACACCGCCTAGTTCGATCTATGGCTTCTCGCATCCAGCTCCGCCAGCCGTCCCGCGCAAACCATCGCTCCACCTAGCCTGTGGACGTCCTACACTACGATAAGTCCTTACTTTTTAAGATTTGATAAATTTGTTCAATTATCTTTTTAGTATTAGATAGATTATGATATTATACAGTGACTTCCCGTCTGTAACAGGCTTTAATTATTTTCATTTTAAATAATACAACCATACTAATAGTATATATATGAAAGTTTATCGGGATGGATGTTCGTCACTCTTTCACGCAAAAACTACTGAACGGATTTAGATGAAACTTTACAGTAATATATTTCATTTAGTAAAATTGACTACATAGCGATATTTAACACACACGTGGGTCGCTGACAAAAACTTGATAAAAAAAGTCTTGTAAATAAAATCTTATTATGTTATGTGTCATACAACAGCAGTTTACTCACTTTAATCCTCGACGAGGGAATGTGATCTCTATTAGCCACATCGTGGAACAATGGCTTCGTAGTTATATTGTTAGACCAATTTGTGTACCAAACAAGATTTGAGAGAGAATCCTTAGTAGCCTATGTATTATTACGTCAAACTAATTATTTAGGCTTTTAAAACAGACTTGGTACTTTTAGTTTTATTATAAGTATTAAAATTCTTAAAAAATATTTAAATTCAGATTCCTTAAAGAGTAGAAGCCGTGGGGTTATCGAAAGTTATTTCTAATAAATGTCCTTGAAAACTTATAAAAAATGAGTGGTAGGTGTTCAATTTAAAAAGCAAGAATAGGCAGCAGCGTTTCCTGCTTTGTTTTACCTACTGCAATAACCCGCTAGCCCAGCATGCAGATTAGAGTATTTACTACCAAATGCAGATACCTTGGGAGAGGCCTATGTCCAGTGGTAGACTGCAACGGGTTGATTATGAATATAATAATTTGTGGAATTTATATCCTCGATTGTAGGCTGTAGATGGAACTTGTTGCAATACATTTTAGAATTAAAATCTGGAATAAAGTTAAAAAAGTAAAATAAGTACAAGTGATTTTAATTCTAGGATAATAATTTGTATTTATGAAAAAAGGGATAACAAACAGACGGTAATCTGATAGAAAGTGAATACCTCTGTTATTTACCAGTATAGCTTGACCTTACATTATGGTAGGGACTAATTTGTTTGTAATTTGGTTGTCTGGAAGAGATCGTCGTGAGCGATAAGACCGCCAATTGTTGTAGTAATCCTTTTTGTCACTCATTTTATGATAAATAAATAAATAAATAAATAAATTGTCAAAGCTTGATACATTGTGAATGGAATTACACATGTTAAGTATTCTAACTAATGATGTCACACTTAAAGTAGTTACAAATAAAGATTTAAAGTAGTTAATAAGTAGATTATTATCGTGTATTTAAATTATGAATCATCATCCTATTATGATACCCATATACATATGATTACATATAATTACATATACGTTATGTTAATTAATATTCATCACTATGTCTTTTATTTGACAAGTTTTTAATCATAGTGCTGATAAGAGTGGAAATGGAAAATCGAAAAGATAATATTCTAAAATAATTAAGGCTGTTGCAGTATTTTCTAGATAGTTATGCTATTGCATATTTTAAGCATATCATATTAAAAATGTACAACAGGAGACAAAGTTTACAAAAGTTAAAAATAAATTGAGATAGATAACCAAAATCTTAATGTAATTATTGTAAAATATTATTTAACCACAAAGTTTAGCGGGGCGGTTTTACGAAGAAAATCGTAAATCGCAAAATTCGTAACCACAGCGTTATCGCGGCATCGTCATCTAACAAACACTTCTTTGGGAATAGTTCAACTTTTAAAGTAATCGCATAATTCGGAGTTCAACATTGGTTTACTGTTTGTGAGTGAGATAATGGTAAACGAAAGCCTTATAATAACTATTCTACCGTGTCAACTATAGGTCTATTAAGTCAATTGGTTCGATAAATAATGATATGTAACACGTCGTGGTTAAACACAGGTATTTGTAGTAAAATAACTAGTTTCTGCAACTTAAACTCTGTGAATTATGAGCCTGGGCAGAGAGACTAGAGGTATTTGATTGGTATTGGTAGTCGTATAATAATGAGCCCTAAAAAAATTAATGCCCTTATAGTAACCATATATTTTAGTCACAATATGCGACAGATACGTATCTACTTTAATTATTTTGTCATTGAAAGTTAACTCCGAATACGTGCCTGCAAAATAGCACGTCATATTGAATGGAGTTATATTATAAACTAATTATCTGTTATGTTTTTATTCAAAATAAATTACGGATACTCCTTACACAACTTTATGAAAACAAATTAAAGATCGTTCAACCATAATGTATATTATTATTGTATATTTTTGAAAAACTACATTCATAAATTTAACCGCAATTTAAAGTGTTACTGTCCCGCCAAGACTTGACTATATAACGAGTCAAGATTCGTCCAAAGTTGGCTGAATTATTGCATGCGAAATGTCGCCCTGACGTGAAGTGCTGAATACAAATTAATTTACGTACTTATGTATGAAAGTTATTTTATAAATTCAAATTCATAATACAATTTCGAACATATAATTATGCATATCCAATAATTATGTAGAAACCTAGAGCTGACGACAATACAATAAGTAATCTAACTCATAAAAGATAGTCTTCTTGGTTATTGCATGAAGTACTGCGATTATTGTTCGTAAAAGACACATTCCAACCGCGTATATGTTTCACAAATGTATATTTACATTTTGAAACAATCATGATGTACAAAAGGCGCAATATTTCTTCAGTTTCAATATGCTCCGAACACAAGCTGTGAGAAATTTGTTCGTGTCGGATCTTCTTTTCAATTTAATTTTCTTCCAACATATTGTACTTGTAAAAGTTTTGTTAACTGTAACGTGATGGTTAAGTTCAAAGCTAGAGAAACCTGACAAGCATTGGTCACGAGATGAATGAATTCTGAAGTTTGATTTTTTTACTTTTGACGGCTTATTTCTTACTTATATCTCTAGTAGTCTTTTTTACTTTTTTACAAAGTAATAATAATTTACTCGAAACCTGATTTTTACGAAATTTCGCTAAATTTAGATATTCGATACGCTATGAAAATTTAACAACAATTAAATGAAAAATGTATAGAATTATAAATCAGATCGTAACACAAAACAATTCATATGTAGATCCATTTTTTCATTGTTTGCATGTTATTCAACCACGTATCCTTCGATATCAAAATGGTAATTGAAATGCATACCAAATCTATCGGCGTAGGAAGCGTGATTTATTTATTCGTGAAACCAAATTGATGCTGATGGGGAGATAGGGCAATATCGGAGTACAACAACTATTGTGAGCTAGTCACATATTTTATTAATACTATATGTAATATATTATGCATAGTTTGACTGCCTCAGTGGCGCAGCGGTAGCGTATGCGACTGCTGTTCTTGAGGTCTCGGGTTCGATTCCCGGGTCGGGTCAAATGTTTGTATAATCTACAAATGTTTGTTTCGGAGTTTGGGTGTTTTCTATGTATGATATGTATGTATTTACAAAAAAAAGTATATATGTAATTTTATCAGTTGTTTAGTGTCCCATAATACAAGCTTTGCTTAGTTTGGGACTAGATGGCGTTGTGTGTTAGATATCCGAAATATTTATTTTTTTATTTATAATACTTATACTAAACAAACCAGTCACTAACTCCTAACAACGTGGATTTAGGTATATGTCTCCATATTTGTACAAATACAGCTAGGTGATTTGATATAATAAACGAATAAATACTAAAATAATAGAAAGAAAAAAGAATTTAAAGTGGCTAAATTTTTTGTAGTAAGAGTGTTAAAAGTTTTATTAAAACCCAATTAAATAAAAAGAATAATAAAAAAATAATTTAAAAAATACCAACAAACACAGCCGGTTTTAATTTTTTTTTCTAAGAAATCCTACGTTGTGGGTTTGAATTACATGTAATCATCTTAGGAATTATCAAAAATACTAGTGTAATACAATCACTCATGTTGCAAGTATACTTAATAATAAGCAATTTCGGACTAACACAGTTTGATTGGGTGTGTACAGGTTTAACAAGCAAGCTATCAAGCTCTTGAGAATTTTTATTTAAGATGTGTTAATATTAGGAAAGTAAGAAGAGAAGTTTGTTTGTATACTATCCAGCCACAGTGACTCAACGCTGCTGGTTGGAGAGCAGAAGCAGAATTCAATAGTCACAATCAAATCTTAATGCTCATAGTGAATGTAAACAATGAGTAGGTAAACGGTCGACTCAGCACGTTTATGCTGAAACCAGCGTAGCTCTTTCAAAATAGTCAGAACAGGGTTGCTTCGCACTTCAGAATATACATATATTTGTAAATAAATAAAAAGGAATCACAAAAATTGATTTATTTGTCACAAAAAACTTTCGATCGATTGCACCAAATTGGATAATTCTTTTTTATATATTTGTTATTGTCAGGACAAGGTTTGTGATATAAAAAATAACTAAAGGTATTATATTTTCTTAATTTGCTTTGTCGTATACACTGCGACCCTGCAGAAAGTTAACACGGGCGCACTGAAATAAGTTTTTCGGTAATTCAAAAAATTTTCACGAAAATGAATATAGTGTTACAAAGTTCGCCGGGACAGCTGAGATATATTGACCTTGGTGATTTCGGAATGCACCAAGCTTTTAACTATTTAATTATCTTTAGATATAAATATATTCATCACGTTTCGGTGAACTATATATAACTTATAAAAAACTTAAACTGTATATCCCTGGTACAGAAATAAACATTCTCGTGTGTACGTTGGTAAAAATAAATAATTGCTCTAGAAGCGTCCTGTTCTAAAGCAAGTGTTTACACTATTCTGATTATAAACAGTTCTTACAGTACACGTGTCTATTCGCATGGTAGAATTAAACTTTGAGATGGATTTATAGAACTGTAATCAACTTTATGAGTTGACGATGAATTCTTATAAAAACTAATTTTAGAAATGAGACATTTAGATTAACGATCTAATCAAACTAAGCTTATGTGTATCTGTGTATGCAATTTGTGAAAGAATTTGCATGTTAGTCTAGCTAG
The DNA here is from genome assembly GCA_003709505.1 of Hyphantria cunea. NCBI lineage: Eukaryota > Metazoa > Arthropoda > Insecta > Lepidoptera > Erebidae > Hyphantria > Hyphantria cunea. The sequence continues at coordinate 346,086 of PKRV01002130.1, forward strand.
CAAATGTTAAAAAACCTTGAAACGCATATAAATTAACTTCTTTCCACTTGTAAAAAAAAATGTTTCACCAAAGAAAAGGTCTCTACGAGGGTGTGTATATGTGTATGTACAATTCGTCATTTAATTTATTCTGGACTATATTAGAATAACTAATATGATAATTAGTAAAATGTGTACGAGTATCTAGCCAGTACTTTCTAGGTCGTATTCTTCAAACGTAATATATTATAATACTTATTTTCAAATATTCTTCGAACACAAGCACGTGACCTTACCTTAAGGAACTTGTCTAAAACATAAAAATATGACGATACTATCAGTAACACTAGTTTGTCTCTTATCTAAGATACAAAAAAAGAATATAGAATCATCGAAACTCGAGCATAAAATTCATAAATTACTTAGAAAATAAGAACATAAGATAAAAGTACATCTGATTCCAACAGAAAAACTACCTTGATTTAATATTCCTAACGAAGTAGTTCCGTGAACTAAATTGAAAGAGAGCTTCATCTGACAGCTCGCTCTCGCCAACATTGTTTTTTCTACCGAAGTTGGATCGACGTATTGGTTTTAACGAACACGTCTGGTACACATCTTCGGAAACGATGAGCTTATCTACAGCCGGAGTTTGTTATGACAACAGATGATTTATTAATACCATGTTTTCATTGTTATTGGTAGTTTTTCTTTTATCAAATAACTTTTGTTGAGCATTACAAACCTGTAATTAATTGCCTCGGTGAAATTTATCTGTATCTGATAAATTTTGTAGCATATATAGCTTAACTATTAATCGTTTGCGTTCCATACTAATTTCCATGATAATTATATAATGCACGTATTTACGCGGATTAATACAAGGTTTTTTTATGATATAGGAGGCAAACAAGCAGACGTATCGCCTGATGGTAAACGATTACCGCCGCCCATGGACACCCGCAACACCAGAGGCGTCACAAGTGCGTTACCGGCCTTTTAAGAAGGAGTACACTCTTTTCTTGAAGGTTTGAAGGTCGTATTGGTCCGGGACTATCGCAGGCGACAGTTCATTCCACAGTTTTGTTGTGCGAGGCAGAAAGTTCCTTGAAAAGCGCGTTTCGACAAAATTTTTATGCACTTAAACAAATGATTTTAATATTTTGTAATCCTTTTTTCATAAAAGTCTTTTTATATAATTAAAAGATATTTTCTTTGATTAACATTTTTTTCATAATTATTTGTCACAATTTTGACTTTTGCTAAAATTATTTGTTCTCATAATACGATCGTGTGCTTCGGCATTTTTTTAAAATTTGGTACCGTTAAAGCAAATTTTAAAGTCCTTCCGTTAAGTCTTTTAAGAATAAAACTTACTATTTATAGATGAAAAGTACCTTTGAAAATGTGATAGAAAATTTGCAAGTAATAAATTTGTAAGCATGTTAATATAATATTTTTCAAAGTAACTGTACTAGCTACGGTAGGTTAGGCCTAAATAGGTTAAATATTCATGAGTTCGAGTAATTCTTAATCCTGTTTTAATTACAGGATTATTATGTATATACCTGGCTTAATTGAAACCAAAGCGGAACCATTTTCAGGTGTAAAATTTTAAAATATATAATAGCACTCCAGTACCTGCAACAAAAAAAATTAATATATTTCTTTAATCTAAATTCAATCAATGTAATCAAAGCTGTCACGATCTTTATTGAGACAGCAAGTCTCCTGGCCGGAACTCCACCATGAGATATGGAGGCGCGAGTCCTTGCGGCTCTTTATCAGTGCACAAATAGGCTCGGGAGTTGGGTAGATACTGAGACTCTATGAATCGAAGACCTAAAATCACCAGAAATGAAATCAGCTACTTGGGCAACCATGTGCTGGGCATGCTATTATTGCAACAGTATGATACGTTATGGAGGTGTGGCTCGAGAGGCATCACGGGAGCCCCTCATGCCAGATGACACAGCTGACCACTAGGAAATGATGCTTCGGAGAACACTTGTGTCTGAGACGCAAGGAGCCAACAACTGAGTGCCACCACTACGATGGCCAGACCGTGGACACAACATTCCAGACGCTGGTAGAATATATGGCGTGGATCCATCCAATCTCATGATCGTTAAGGTATGATCTCGTGGCAGCCATGGAAGTGGGGGTTCTCTCGCTCGGTGACATGATTGCGGTCATGTTGCCAAGCGAGAGCGTATGCAACTCTGCCATCTCTTTCTTAGCAAGTTATGCTTCGGAAGAAGATGGCGGAGTGAACTTAGATTAGAGCGGATTAGAACTCTCTCAGGCTTGGTAGAACAGGTGAGTTCTGATCCTCTCCCAGTCCGCCAGGCCCGGGAATGGGCCAGGCTTCGCAGACGACTTAAGCGCAGGAGATCGCAAAACGATCTCCATCTTCCATAAGCAAGCACAAGCCAGGTGATAAGTGAGCCCATCTGTTATTATTTTTTTTTTTATATTGAAGCTGCCAAAATGACTCTGCCTCGCCTGATGGAAAGCACGAGCAGAATCCAAGAGTGGTGGCCACCATCCTCAATGCGAAAAAGAACAATGCAGCATGGTGACCCACACTATGGCGGCCTGGGGGGAAGGGGGATGGTGAGGGGGATAGGGGGCGTTGGATTGGGGAATGGGCCTCCGGTATCCTCACTCACTCGATGAAACACAGCGTAAGCGCTGTTTCACACTGGTTTTCTGTGAGACCGTGGTATCACTCCGGTCGAGTCGGCCATTCATGCCGAAGCGTGGCTCTCCCACGGTGGATTACTTCGGCAAGTACCTTTTCCTAACAAGGAAAAGAACATCGGGGTTTCTGTACAGCATCAGCAAGCCGTAGATGGCCTGAGGTATGTCAGGGTCCAGGGTCTTCCTTCCTTTCAAGGGGTTCCTGGTTCCCCGGCTTCTAGTTCCCGAGACGGTGTGCTGTTTTTATTCGGTTCGAGTCCGACAGAGCCATCAGTTGTAAACATCCAAGGGGATCTTAGCAGGGGATCCAAGTGGACGGAGAAAAATCAATGCTAATAGTCGTTTAATCTCTACAAAAACATTCACAGTTAAGGGTCACAATTAAGACATTCGCCTCCGTAGAATTTGTGTTTAAGTGTTAATACAATATTAAATAATTTATATTAACATCATAGTAAACAGGTCGTCAAAAATGTAACTGAAGGGCTACTATTTCAAATATATTGTTATAAAACGATAAAAACGACGTCGTTTAGAGCTAATTTATGTAATAAAACACTCAGAAACAGTTCAGTCTCCTAAAGTTGAGTTGGGAACTCAGTTCCAGAAAAGTCAAACTGGCCCATGGTATAAACACCATTCGTTTCACAAACCAAACGGCCTAATATAGAGTATATCCTTCTTAACATAAACTAAGTAGAATAAGTCACAAACAGCTTATAGAGTTTAAAGCTCTTGGGACCACAAATAATGTAGGTATTCTTAGATTTTGTAATAAGCAACAGTGAGCACTTACTGGTAGCATCGGTAAAATTCAGCAAGCATTAGAAAGATTTTAAATTCCCTTGGCTGTTTTAATTACCTTTGTTCGTAAAATATCGCTATATTTTTAGCTGACTACGCTAGAGTCTCAAGAGAGCCATGGTTTTTGAGTGTATGTATTGGAAATGTAGTCTAAAAGCTACATGCCTTTGGTTTGGATGTTGTTAGATTTGTCAAATTGTGAAAATGACATGAGTATATTAAAATAAGCCAACATAATTGTCGAGTAGCTACAATTACAAAAATTAAGACCAATTTCAAAATTTTAAATATCTTTATATTTTCATGCAATCATTTTCTGTCAAAGACTAAACACCAGAGGTTTTACAAGTGCGTTTTCGGCCTTTGGGGAATGGGGAGGGGATGGGGGAGGTTGGCTCGTATCCGGTATCCTCACTCACTCAGTGAAACACAGGGCAAGCGCTGTTTTACACAAGTTTTTATTGAGGCCGTGGTATCACTCCGGTCGAGCTGGCCCATTCATGTTGAAGCGTAGCTCTCCCTTTCCTTTTTTTGTAGTGATGTGACAAATCATTACAAAGAAGTTTAATCGTGTAATACCCTCTTACGACCGTCATGGAATGAAAAGGAGTGATGATACTTTGTATTATTTATTGTAACATAAACCAGTTCATTGCTTTATAACAAAAATATGAATAAATAACGTCACAGAAACAGTTTAGTTATGTGTAAAAATAGAATAAATATAACATACATGTTACTTTTGCTAGTACCGATAATTGTTTATCAACGTTCTATGCCTTTCAGTATTTCAAATATCATGGTTTTTACTTTTTTAGCAACGACTGATCTCAAATCTTTACATGACATGTAACTCGCTTCAGAAATGGTTCTAAATAATTTTTTTCAAAGACAATAAATATTAAATAATATAAAATAAACTTATCGGTTAACAAAAAAATTATATAAAATACTATACTACGAGATGCATATAATTTAGTATGTGGGATATATTTAGCTCTCCATATTTAGCGTACAAACACTAAACACGTGTAACAATAATCGCTTACATTCGTGTTGTTCAGGTACGATGAGCAATTGATCGACCTTTGCCTGGCATTTCAACGTAACCAAAATAGACGCAATATTTTGCAACCGATTTAGTGATGTTAATTCACTTTATCATAATATACGAGAGATTTTCGCAAATATGAAGCGAATGGATTTATATCAATCCGTATTATATTATAAATTCAAAAGTAAACCCGGCGTGTCAGACGATTTGTCTGACTGTTAATCTTTCACGGCTAAGCCGCTGCAGAGATTTTAATGATTTTTTTATGGAGATACTTTGATTCTTAACGAAGGACGTAGATACTATGAGCCGCTGGCAAAGATTAGTAAAATATTAATGAAATTTGATTTTTTATGTTATAGGGGGCAAACGAGCAGACGTATCGCCTGATGGTAAACGATTACCACCGCCCATGGACACCCACAACACCAGGGGCGTCACAAGTGCGTTGCCGCCCTAGGTGAATGGGAAGGGGGATTAGGGGAAGGGTTTGATTATGGGCCTCCGGTATCCTCACTCACTCAGTGATACACAGTGCAGGCGCTGTTTCATACCGGTTTTCTGTGAGGCCGTGGTATCACTCCGTTCGGTGAAAATTGTCTATTGAGTTAGAATTATAAATTACGTGAAATATCTATTCTGTGAAAATCGGTAGAAAGCTTTAATTTTATACGTACAAACTATATTCTAACATACTTAGAGTGAGTGCCCTAATTCGGTATTGCCAGCAGAAAGGTGAACGTGTTTCAACACTATGGGTTGTTGCTACTTATCATATGTATGTTTTTCAAATTATGTTCGAATGAATACTTTAGGTATTTTTTCAAAACATACTATCTTATCTACTACAATGTTAGCTTTACGATCAACATGTAACATTTAAAGAAAGTGCCGTTAGCAGTTTGGAATTTTGAAAATGTTTGAAGCAAAAAAAGTTAAATGCAAATTTAATTTAATTTTTAACATTACTAAGAACTACAAAAAGCTAAGCTCGAAAGAGTTTTCTTAGTGACTAGCTGACCCGGAAAACGTAGTTTTGCCAAATATATTTTTTTTGGCAAAAAAAATTGGTATGGGTCATGAAAAATAGATCTTAGTCGATTCTGAGACTATAGAGTATAAAATTTCATAAATATCGGTCCAGCCGTTTTCAGAAGGAGTTCAGTACCAAACACCGCGACACAAGAATTTTATATATTTAGGTATATATATATAGCAACATGATTAATATAGTTCCTAAATTAGTAGAATAAAAAAAGACAAAAATAATATAAAAGCTTACTAAATCGTTACTGAAATTATTGATATTTAATCATTTACACAACAACGTGTCCTGGCTTTGGAAGTCAACGATTTAGAGAGGTAGATTACACTCTCAAACTAAACTGTACCCTTCTTCCTTTCTGGGCCAATTAGTACAAACCGGGAACCCTCTACCAGAGCACGTGCTTACCTCCTACTACGATCCCGGGTTCTTTAAGCAATGCGTCATAAACCGATCAAAAACCTTTCACTAGGCCACCATAATGTGGATCACAATAATGCATTGCCTGCATTCACTTTGTTTTATTTAAAAAGACAACTCCCGCATTAGGAATATACATTCCTGTGTCATGGGGATCTTTACAAACATACATGAAACGGACACGAAGTACACCCAGACTTAGAACAACAATTTATGGATCACACAAAGTGTGGTCCCATGTACGATTTGAACCCACAATACTTGGCGCAGTAGGAAGCAGTGTGGCGACCACTGAAACCACTAGGCTAACCGTGTAGTCGAGTGTTGTGACCACCACTCTTCGATTTTAATCAAGGTTTTTATCAGGTAGAGTGAAATCACTTTGAGGGGCCCTATATTTAAAACCAATAGGCAAGAAACATTCAGTATGTTCTTTCATTTACACTGACATTGTTAAAGTAAAGATTTAAATTAAAATTACATTTTACTATCTTAACATAAGCATCTCAAATTCAAACCAGTCTATTTGATTTTTACTAATTAAATTGTAGTTAAAATACATTTTAGCTGTATTGTGATGAAATATGCTTTAATGTTAATGAAATAGATACCTTTTACTGTTATTTACATGAGCCGCTATAATAAACTTATTTTGATACTAAAAGTATTTATCGTGAGGCGAGGCTGCCGCATTTTCTCATCGATGTGATGTTTACAAAGCGTGTGAATTACATTAACCGTTAATATTGGGAATTGCCTTGTATCACGTTTTTAGTTTGATCTATGTGATAAAATTATCAGTTATTGAAGTCTATACAGGCATTTTTATAATATGTATTAATACGCCACACAAGTAATATGAACAGGTTATATTAAAGTAAAGACTCAGGTCCAGTTTCACAACTTAGTGATAAAGTCCTCAATAGATTAAACTTAAGTTATTTCCTAAGAGATTTCGGTTCCACAACTTTTGTATAAAGCATATTTATTATATTTTAGGTACATAGTTTTATCTAATAAATAGTGTTTTATGGTAAATAACTATCTAAAACTTTATCAGTAACTGGTAAAATTGGCCCTTAAAATTAATTAGTAAATTTCAATACACTTATGCCTCTCTTTGAGGTGGAGCCTCTTGGTGTCAGAAGGGCACTGAAGGAATTAAATGAGAATATTGGGAATGGGATACTTAGGTCGATTATGCCATTTTTATTTTAACGTTATGAAACATTTTGCTATCATATTTGTTATGAAATGATATAAAATTAAGAGAATTTGAGGTCGCAAGGAATAGTTCTAATAGATCAGGATCTCATAACTATTACTTGACGGGACTCATGCCGGCTGAAACCTTAAATTTAGTCGGTAGTGGCTCAAATTAAATTATTGAAAATTTACTTCCGTTAACTTATTACACGACAAATATGTAACTAAATCTATTGCTGCGATGGTCACCATACAGATGCATATAAACTTGTTGCTTATCTAAACTTGACTCTAATTAACTAATTTTAAAATTGGAATTCGGTTGATTTTTTTTATGTTTGTTTCGTGGTTACTTCGTTGTTTTAAAAGTTTTGTATTTCTTTTTGTATAATAAAATATTGCATATTTTTTAGTCACGTCTGTAGAAAGAAAAGAAAAAGTGTTTGAAAAAAATACAGGCGCTATGGTGAATTTATTTAATTTTATAGTATTGTGTAATTTAATACAAATTAATTCAGTTCCAATACGAATATGAAAACAATAATGTAAACTAGGTGTCCTGACAAACTTTGTTCTATTGATATTAATGGCAGATAATTTAATTTACTCTAACGTTTATAGTCACACAAGTTTAAAGTATCTGTTCGAAAACATGCATAATGAGGTTGTCCGGCATCGCACGGAGAATCAGTACGCTAAATTAGAAGTGGTCCGGTCATATCTCCAGACGAACCGATGGTCGCTGGAGCCGAAATGTGTTAGAGTAGAGTGTGTGAGTGATTCCGTGATGAGGAAAACGTAGTGTAGGGCGTCCTGCAGCACGATGGACCTATGATTTAAAGAAAGAGGCTGGAGGCGGATGGATTTGCCTAAATCGGTATGGTTGGCGTCACCATGGGGGACACCTTCACCTGCATGGGGGAGGTGTCCAGCATTGACGTTTTTACTATATTCCTTGCAATTCACGTTTTTTATCTCCATAAGAACCTTCCTTGTGCAATAACATTCATTTGCTATGGGAAGTGCTCCGGGGAATTGTTAGGACTGATCCCTTGCGCCTATTTTTTATCCGCGACAGGAATTTCATCCCCGTGATCTAATGGCAATGGCAGTCCATAACTGTGCGCTGTTCCAGAAACTTTCTGCCTCGCACAATAAAACCGTGGAATGAACTATCGCCTGCGGTTTTCCCGGACCAATACGACCTTCAAATCTTCAAGAAAAGAGCGAAGTCTTTCTAAAAAGGCCTGTAGAGCACTGCGGGAATCGCTTACCATCAGGCGATGCTTCTGCTCATTTGCTTCTCGTTTATAAATTCAAATATAATAAAAAAACCGAGTTGTTCCAGTGCTTTTCGAGTTTTGCGATTAGCAAAACATTTGAAGATTCATAATTTTTTACATAAATACTGCTTTTCAAAGAAATTGTTTAATTATCTCTCTCACTTTTAATTTTAAAATATATGCCAACCAATCAATATAACGTGCATTGATCATTCCACTGTAGTGGTGGCGTACGCGACTACTGTCCATGAGGTCTCGGGTTCGAATTCTGTGTCGCAACAAATGTTTGTATGATCCTACAAATGTTTTTTCGGAGTTTGGGTGTTTTCTTTGTATAGTATGTATATATTTACAAAAAAAGTATTTATGTATTAATATCAGTTGTCTAGTACCCAGAATGCAAGCTCTGCTTAGTTTGGCGTTGTGTATGTAGATGTCCGAAATATATTTAAAAATATTTATATCTACCTTATCTACTTATCAACAAAGAAAAATGTATCATTTACATTAAATTACTAAGGGACAGCTTAGTAATTTAATGTGAAATACAAACGGTATTAAAATATTTTAATCACGTAACAGCGTGTAAAACGAACTTGTTTGTAAACGTCATATTCACGTACAGAATAATTAATAATTTATAAGCAATCAAATAACAGGTGCTGTGATGCCATATTCTGGACAGCGGTACCGGTGGGTAGTTGACGTTGACGACTTGATCCTAGCGCGTAGACAGCCCTAAGTCCACAGTGCACATAGCTTTCTTCATTATTAATTTTGGAAACTCCTGTTCGTTGTTAGTCTTGCTTTATAATAAAAGATAACACCTTTTGTCTGTAAAGTTTTAATTATGTGAATAAATTAGGTACTACATAATCAAATAACTTTTATTTCAAAGAGACCTTTTACAGGCACTTTCGAAAATTTTCACTAACAACTCTAGTTGCTATTCCGAGAGAGTTGGAGATGGAGGAACCAGCTAAAAACTCCATTAATAGGTCACATTAACTGTTGTAGAATACAAACACAAGTTGCAAATCTGACCTATTTTAAAAACGTTTAATCTAATATATATATATATATATATTTGCAACAAGCTTCAAAATTATATATAGAACAAAAAGTTAATCAAAATAAGTATCTATACGTGTCTAAAGGTATATTCAAAATATTTTTTTCAAAGATAGGTACATAAAGACTTCTGTACTCAAGCCTTTGGAAACTAAACGCGAATATATTTACACAGGTAATATTGGATCAGTTATTCGAAACAGACACGTTTATTTCATGTACAGATGAATACCTAAAGAAATAAACTGAAATATGAGCGCACTGTATCTAAAGAATTTTATTTATTGATAAATGACGTAAATAGTTTTATATTGCACGATTAGTTTAGCGGAATATAAATAGGAATTAGTGTTTTCTGTTTGAAGTAAGGATAATTTTATATTATAACTTCATCTACTTATAAATATAAGCAGAGATGCGGTTTTCTTCTTACTATTTTTATTTTTCCACTGTTGTCCGAGTCATTTTTTGTGTTAAAAGAAATATAATACAGCACCGGAAACTACAACCAAACCAAATTAAACCTAACGTTTAAAAATGTAGTTCATTTCAAAATGCGCTGTTAATAAACTAAAAAAGAAGCCAAACATGTAAAATCATATACCTCAACTGATTGACTAATTCTTGATGGAGGTTTTATTTTTTAAATTAGAACTGGAAATTTTATTCCTGTTTTAGATAACTTTTAGGCTAAATAATGAATACAACAAATAAAAAATAAACTCAACTGTTCTTACAATGCACGAACCATGTCCTTAGAAACCACACTAAACATGAGAAATCTATACATACACAAAGTACTTTTAAACTTAGATAAAGCCTCTCAGATAAAAGTAATAACAAAAGCAGTAATTTCAAGAAGACATGATGATGGTATGTTACTGCTTCAGATTTTACAATATGGTGGTAGCGTGTGCGACTGCTGTGCTTGAGGTCTCAGGTTTGATTCCCGAGATATGTCAAAAATTTGTATCTTCTGCAAATATTTGTTTCGGAGTTTAGTGTTTTCTACGTTTAATTTGAATTTTTTTACAAAAAAACAGATGTATACATTTATATCAGTTGTCTAGTACCTCTAGTACGAGCTCTGCTTAGTTTGGGACAAGATGACGTTGTATGAAATTTGTATAAAAAATTATTATTTTATTAATACTGACAAAACTCTTCTCGGATTTTATTCTATGATGTAGAAAGAACTTCCTTGATTCCACATTGGTTACCCAATTATGGGTAACGCTTCAACATCACAAAGGTGGAATCATAAGCAATAGGTATTAACTATGACTAAATTTAGTTCAAATTATCACATATTAGTCTCGCATCGATGCTCATTATAAATGATGCTTTACGCGTTCACTGGAACGTTAGTTATATTTGCGGTAGGGATAGAATATTGCTAACTAGTTTCAATTTAGTGCCATATTTACTGTCTGAAATGAAAAAAAAAATTAGGTTGTCAATATTCTATGGTTTAAACCCTACGTGATTAAAATCCAAGTGTGGGTGTCATCTCATTAATTGCTAATGGTGAAAATGCATCATGATAACCCACATTATGGTGGCCTAATGAGATAACAGCACCATCAATGCCACATATTTTTTCTTCTGTATTCTCTAAAGATCTACCTGGATATCACCGAAGATCAACTAAACAAACATAAGCGGCTACAAAACCTCTGCATTAGATTCATATTTAGATTACGCAAATATGACCATAGCTGTGAATTTCGTTCTAAACTCAAGTGGCTACCAATACGCTTTCGACGGAATCTTCACATTCTTTCTCTTTTATACAGTATTCTGTTTCATCCTGATTCCATCTTATTTTAAAGAACACTTTCAGTTCTTACACAACACTCATTGTAGGGACCTGATATCATCAGAGAATTTGAAACTAGCAATGCCAAAACATTCCATCCAGTTTACAGATAAATCCTTTACTGTGCAAGCAGTAAGACTCTGGAACGATTTACCTACCATGAAACCTTATCTGAATCATAAGCACGTTTTGATAATTTTTAATTCGAATCTAAAGTTGCTCAATATTTATTTTAGTATTTTGTCTACTTGTTGCTCTCTCCCAGGAATTTGAATCCAGCTGTCTAATATTAACAGTAACAGTTTAGTAATAAGGTTTAAAATTACATTATAGTACGTAAATAAAAAACGCTACCCAAACGAAACATTGAAGGAACACAAAATTTTGTGATGCTTCAAATCTCGTAATGATGCTACTACCTAATATAAGAAACCTCAACGTTGTCTTAAACACTTAATTTTATGATTTAAATATTACAAAAGCTGGTGTTGGACATTGTTTTAATCTTTCTATCTCCTTTTCACTAATCCTGGAGTAATGGAGTTATTACGTTCGGATTACATCATAAAATCAACTAGATAAGTTATTTCAAACATTATGTTTCCATATTTATTTTGAGAATTAGTTTTCGATTGCGAAATCCATAGTCTAGTTTAAGCTGGTTTAGCAGAATACAGTAAAATTAAGTTTCTAATTATCAAATGAAAATGTCCATGATAGTTAAATAAATTAATAAAATCTACTGTTTATTAAGAATATTTCTTTCGTAAGTGAAGTGTACGAGAAATAAAAACCCCTTAAATAATTAAAATCTATTACAACTATTTAGACCAACATTACCTGATGGGCTTGTTCCAATTGTTCAACTTGTTGTTGACAATGTTTCAGATCAACATCACGTTGATTTGAAACATTGATGGGTATGAAACTACAGTGAAACACAAAGGAGAAAAGCAGGTTTACTTTCTCTTTCATTTATAGGAACCCACTAGGGGCAACATATATCGAATTATTTTATTTATTTTTGTATAATTTGAATTCTGTTTCCTGAATGACCTCTCTGACTTTGTAGCGCAGTGGTAGCGAATGCGACTGCTTTGCAAGGAGTCTTGGGTTCGATTCCTGAGTCGGACCAAATGTTTGTATGATCTGCAAATATTTGTTTCAGAGTTTGGGTGTTTTCTATGTATTACATGTATTTATTTACAAAAAAAAGTATATAAGTATTAATATCGGTTATCTAGTACCCATAGTACAAGCTCTGCTTAGTTTGGGACTAGATGGCATTGTGTGTTAAAATGTCTGAACATATTTAGTTAAAATTAACTGCCTTTACCAAGGGAAATCTACTCAGTACTTCTGATCCGTTTAGTTATAGAAATATTAAATGTTTAATATACATTGTTTACGTAATTGAACACTGTAATTGAAATCTAATCATCATTAGCGTCAATCAATCTATTTGCTACAAACTTATGAAGGCAGATACATTATCCTGTATTACATATTAGCAAATGCGAGCTTATTAATCGTCCATCAAAATTTGAATGGGTGATTATGTTACATAATATAACCATATGTGCAGTAGATTATGAATCGCGTGATACCTACTCAATTACAATAAATAGCTCTTACGTACGAATAATAAACAATTCTTTTTTCGAAATAATGAATATCTCAAACAAACATTTAAAGTTTTTAATTTCATAGCTGACTCTTAAAAACCTTTCACAGTTTCAATCATGAAATAATTGCTTTAAATAGTAGGTGAAAAGCTTTTTCGTTTTTATTTGATGAATATCCTATTTCTCGCAGTCGCAGTCAATTCATCATGAATGCTATTCGTAATAGCTATACTAATACTGAGTTTCCCATATGTTAAGTATCTAGGGGGTAAAAGGAAAAGTAATGGTGCAGAAATAAATACCTAATGTTAATTATGTTATTTTCGTTTGTCGTCGTTGTTACGAGAGATTTTAGAACAGCAGAATTAGCGCCAATGAATAATGTAAAATCTTGTCTTGGTCACCGCGACACAAGCCTCGATCTTCGTGCGGAAACCATCGATAACTTCAAACCTGTAACTTTATTATGTAGAAATTGAATAAATAAATAAATAAATAATACTTCAACGCGTCCATGAAAAAGAATCTTAACTGATAAATACATACAAACTGTGTCAAGTGGGAGGCAAGGAATATTATACGGACCCTATTTCCAACACATAACCCTAAAAAAACTCTTTGATCTTTGACTCTATTAAAAATATTGTAGGCACAAAATAAACAACATTCTGAAAAACAAACGCTCTTTCAAAACACTGAATGATTAAATAATGTTATAAATTCTAGAAAGAAGACTTAAAACTACATTATATTTTAAAATTCTTGAAGCTTCATATTTACTTCTTAGAAAAACTTAATACAATTATTACTTTAATAACTTTTAAAGGCGAAGTGTAAAACTTAAGCAATAACTTCCTAATGGATATCGTATATATCCCGATTATGATGGTGCTGTAACGCGATTTCATTTGTTGACTGCCCATCACCATGACAACCTGTTGGTCCCAGAGCATTTTACGATAAGCCGTATACTGTTCAAGTGTCAAAAGCACTATAAAAGTCGGACCAAATCGGCCAGAGCATTAATTACGTTTATAGCATAAATATCTACAGCAAACATAATTAATATGGGTCTATCATGCGATTGCGAACGAATGGCTAATTGTACTTAATAGCAAAGGGGCGTCTCCTTAACCAAATGTAAACTATATTTCAATGGGAAATGAAAAGGATGTGAAAAATAATGTATGTATAACAAGGTAACGAGTTTTCTTTGAACAACATAAAACTGATGACACGAACAACTAAAACCAACACTGAACAACCAAAATATAAACTTTTTTAATCAACTTTTTGCGACTTAATTCCACTGAATATGGGTGTGTTTCATTTTCCTTTTTTGACGATTTCCATCTGATATTTATTTAGTTTCTTTAGTAGGCAAATATATGTTTCAAAATAATGTTAGTTGGTCAATACTATAAGTTACTACCGTTTAGTATTGAATTGTAGAATCATTAAAATCATCGTTGTTTATATATCTAGTATTAAAATATTTTTAAGTAAAAAGTAGGTATGTACATATTGCTTAAATAATTGGTAGACTACAGTGAAACTAATTTACTTACAAACTAAGCTTTTAAAAAATACTTTCACTATTTACGAATCTTACTAAAAAGAAGGAAGCAAGAAAATCTCTCAGTTTTTCCCACAGTCCAGAAAAAAATATTTATTACCTTAGAAATTTGACTTTTGTGAGACAATTCAATGTTACGATTGAAAGTTTTCCTGAATTTAAAGATGATAAGATAATAATCATTAAAATGATATTAATATCAACAAAACGACTATCATAAATATCTATTACCTATATAAATATTCTCGTTTATTAAAAAGACTAACTGCAGCATCCCGTTCCTCTAAAGTCTTTAAGAGGAAGGTGTTATGGCATTAAGATTTAAAATGATAAAATGATACCAATATTAGAGTATATATTAGCTGAATCTATATTACTTTACAGTCAATGATAACTATATAGCAGTAAGGTTTAACGTAAATATTTTTGTAGGGCCGAAGGGAATAAATTTCATCGAGCATTTTCAGTTCGTTCATCGCCAAATCCGTTCATGCCTCATCTGATACAACAGATCATCTCACTTAACATTGCAACACAATAAATGTTATTAATTTGATATGATAAAATCGTTTTACCCTCTTTAATAAAGAAAATACAGTCTCAGGGTACTTGTGAACGTTATGAACGAAACATTTAAACAGCTGTTTCCAATAATAGATGCAGAATAATAAATTATTTTCGCCGATTGATTTACGATTGCACAAGATTTATGTCTTCGTTCGAAACTTTCATAAAATAGAACTATAAATGTCTATATAGAAACACAACGTAAAAACTGTATGTAAGCGTCGTGGTGACTTGAAATTTAAAATACTTCAGATCATTTGCAATATATCGTATTTTTAGTTCTGTTACTTGTTGTCCTTTTTGATAAATAAGTAGATGTCATACATTCTTTTTTTTTTTCTAATTCTATATATAATTCAGTTTGATAGTATCTGATGTAACGTTTGAATATTATTTTAAATATTATACAAAATAAAAGACAGTCATTAAATTGTAGGAGGAAATTTATATATCCATAATATTTATATTTCAACCATCTTTATTCTTAGTTTATCTTTTAAATTTAGTCATTCAACTAGATATAGATATTCGTCATAATTATACAACATACAATATAAGCAAAATATAAGGTACACAGAGAGAATTAAATTAAGATAGGTAAACTAGGGCATAAACTATTATGATAGGGCACAGAGGTATTTCAAAGTTGTGAGACATAAGGATTTTGAAATTTCTAAGCTACTACGTATAGCGGTGTTACTAAGCTATTTTAGTTACAAAAACTTTGCTAACAATTCAAGATTTTCATTGCATTTGGTTAATAATAAAGTTTGTTAGGAACTACGCCGACCTAATCGTCAAACTTAGTATCGCGCTCTTATCGTAAATGTTGGTTATAGTTGGAAAACTAATTATGTTATTACTATATTTAGCAACTTTCGTAAATAGTATTATATATTAAATTTATATCGAAAGATTTGCAAAATAGCCGTTAAAATAATATTTTATGAGCGTGATTTCTAATGGAAGCTTTTAATTCGAATTCTAGGGCGAAAATCTTTTTTTTATGATTTGCGGTATGAATAAAAATCAAGTGTAATTAAATATATTCTCTACTACCTACATGAAAATCATAAGTAAATGGGGTAAAAGGTCTTTTCAAGTCTTCGTATAAATAAAATTATTGAAGAAAGAAAAACAAATTCTGCGTTAAAATTTATTTTGTATAATTCTTTTAAATGTTAATAAACATCTTTGAATATCCTCAAAAGAAACTGTCGCTACCTAGGTACGCTTTTAGGCTTCTCAATACGATGATATTTGAAGTAAGTTCCACTGCCCAGTTCATTATTTTCTTTTGTTTTATAAAATAGACCATTTCAATTATTAATATGTGTTTTCTGATAATTATATTTTGGTGTTCACTTGACAATAACCGCTCTTTTCATCTCTTAATTGTCTCCAACACCCTACATAATTTTAATCGGCTTAGTACTGATTAAAAATGGCAAAGCTCTTGCTAGGAGTAATTTGATTAAAAAGATCTTTTCTAATCCAGTTTTAAAAGATCTGTTTAGCTTTGTCGTGGCTTCAAATGAGGAGATTAAATAGAAAACATTGTTTGCGATGGATGAAGAAAGGTAAGTATTTGAAGAATGTTAAATATTTTATTATTAAGTTTTTTTTTGAGAAAACTCTCAATTATATACAATTGATGGCCAACGTGTGCGTTTTTGCATAAAAATTTCTTAAGTCCCTTAATGAGTCACTCTATTGCCTATCTAGCTGTTTTCTAGAGGTAGGTGATGGTTTGCTATTCTAAGAGTAAGAAAAAAAGTTTGATAATTACACATACTATACTATACAATATTACTGCCATATATATGAAGATATGGTGCGAAATGATGATTGAATTCATAAAAGGCAAAACAACCATAACTAACTTATGAGCGTAATCTCGTAGCACGTAAACTATATTATATCAGGCTGAAATACTTAGGTCGTACTCTATATGACTCGGCAAATAATATTGTAGCTCGGAACTATACATAATTCTTCACTATACACATCTAAGCATATGTTTTTCTAGTTTATTTCTTCTTAGTTTGCGTAAATACGTAACAAAAAAGTTTAAAATTCGTGTCTAAAGTGAGATCCGTTCATACGTCCTTTAAGCTACCTTAACTTCACAAATTTCCAGTCTTAAATATGTACAAGATATAATGTTTTTTAATACAAGATCAAAAATAAAAGTTAAATTGGGCATACATTGAATGTGTTGAGAATACAGAAATTCTAAATGTTATAAATCCGCTCTGTATATAGGTCACTTTGAATATGTACAGAGCGATATGTGTAAAGAAAAAGTTTAAATTATATCACCGAAATGGAGAAATAATTTTTCCTGACAAGATATTTCTCACAAATGAGATATAGTAAGAAACCACTGTGAAAGAACCTTACTCATATCTTCGGAATTTCGTGCATTAATTCCTAGTGCATATATACTTAATTACATGGAAAATTTTCATACGATACTGAAATAAATTCAAACTTTATAGCCTGTCGAGATCACAATTCTATCCCTAACATTTACGAGCGTTTTCCTGTCTAATCTGTGAAGATTATCTCTAGATGAAAGCGTTTCATCTTAATGCACATCAAACAGTCGTTCTGACTTAATGGGCAATCATTAATTTTCTGGATCTTCACTAATAGACTCTTTTAAGAATAACTTTGAAATGTCCTTTGGTATACCATATAATATTTACCGCAGAATAATATTGTGTGTCAATCATGTCGTTGTCACCATTAAAAATCTTTACAGTCGAATGGTGGATATAAGCTTCTCCATAGAACACCATGATATGAACCCTAAACGGGTTGATATAGTTGGTTTTAAGTTTACCTTCCCTTTCCAATAAAGTTTTCCTACATAAGTTGCTCCCCTAGTCACCTCTTACATGACCAGTGGTATTTTTAATCAGTAACCACAAGCACTACATACGTTTATAATGCAGAACAGGTGTTATCCTGGATTCATATATCGATACACAGAAAACAAGATCGCCGTAGCTACATCATTGCAACACAAAAAGAGAAGCGAACCGTCATAATTTTTTTAAATGAAATTACTCATTAGAACATTAATATGCATGAACAGACTGAAAAGACTGTGAAACAATTATTTTGGGTCTTCACTAATGAACTAAGTTTATTAATATTCGAGTGTTGAATAACCGAATGTTGAGACCATGATTACATTGAAATCCTTTTATTCTCAGTTAAAAAATACAAATTCAATAATTATGCCAGAATGGGACATTTACAGCTGACCGTTATGGAAGATATAGAATATGTATGTTTGTCTATACACAGTATTTAGATAAAAACTAACTTAAAAGTGCAAATTATAATGATAATTATTTATATATATAGTTTACTCATTTATGTATCCACTAAAACTGTTTTACAGTATCAAATCACCCCGAAAATGCTTTCAAAATGTAAACTTATTATGGTTAATGAGGATAAAAAACATTGATGGAAGTTTTGTTCTAGGAAAAGCCTTTAGTTTGGTTCGTTAGGTAAATTAAATGTTTTTGGAGTTAGCTTGTCTTGAAATACTCCACAAACTGATAATAGTTTGAATTACGACTGTGCTAATCTCACGTGCTGCTGCTGCTGAAGTTACGCAATAGTAGTTTTATTTACTTAAATAAATCTTTAATTTTCAAAATTGTTTCTAAATACATGAGTAGAAGAAAATGATGATTGACAAAATCATCAACATCATGACAACAAAAAAAACAATTTCATAAATGGCCTACCCCTAGTGGATATAAGTGTGAGTGTGGCTATGATTGAAAGTAAATCTAAACCAAACGTAACTTTTTTTAAATTAAAATTAAAATACTATATTTAAATGAAGACCTACTCTAATAGAATAATAGCAAGCAAGGGATTTTAAAGTTTTGGTTTACTAAGATATTAGACTAAGAAACCCCTATGCTAAGTAATGAAAGTTTTAACTGATAAAATTCAAGCACATCCAAAATATTGCTGTATCAGAAAATAAAATGATAGTTGGCACCCTCTAAAATATTTTATTATTATACCTGGGATCCGGCAAAGCACTTAGCGAGAGGTGAACAGCCAATAAAACTATTGACGGGTAAAATAACCCCTAGAAATGCGATTATAAGATAAGGGAGAAACAAATGCGATTGCTCACTACAGTATACAACGTTTTATGACAAATTACATTTTTGGTATTAAATCTGAAGAATAGGTAAAACATATTAAGGTTAAAAGGATATCAATGTTTAGCGATTGTTTTATGTAAAAGATTTTATGTAATAAATAGTTTTTAGAAACTTGAAGAAAGAAAAAATACCGAAGATGAGCTAGTGTGTATAAAATATTCACTTTCGGGGTATCGGCTAGATATTTCAGACGCTAGTAGTTTGTAAACTACTGCCTCATTGGTCTTACAGTTAGCATAAACCGGTTGAACTAGTAGCCGAGCCCTATTAATTTTGGTAATAATAAAGGCTAGAAAGAACTAGACTGTTAATTTTCACTTATATTTATTTTATTTGAACAGATAAAATTGACGCTTCCACAAACACACATCTACTTTAAATTAAATGTAAATAAATGCCTAGATGTTAGATATTATCTTCTATATCGATAAAATTTCAATCAAATACCGATTTCACATATTGCATATAGACAGAGCCTATATACATGGCATTGTAGTTATATAAATAGCGTACTAAAATCCAGATACTCACATAAATAATAATGTACGTATATACAACTTGATTAGTCCAAGACAAACTATTTCAGTTCATTTATGTGTCCTCAAATGTTGAGATACACACAAAAGGTTGCCTCTTTTGAGTAAGTTCACTATTTTGATTACACTAGTTAATGAAATAAGTTATTAATAGGTCTATAGGTATATGCGGATTATAAAGTGTCTAAGAAATTAATGCCTTAGGTATATTAATAACTGTTTGGCTGAACCTCAACCTTAGTTTTAGTTCATACCCGATTATGAGATTTCCGAGGAGTGAAGGTCAGGTCACATAGATTGATATTGAGTTTAGATATTTCAATTGCACAATGTAATGAATACCACATATTCATTATAAAATGTGTATCTATTGTCTCCTGTTGAACCTAATGCCAATCTGCTATGGGATACCTTATCTGTAGACTTACTCTTTTCATCCAAATACTAGCTATTGTTTTAGCTACTGCTACTAATTCTGGTCCACAAGTTTTACAGTGGGAGAGCCACGCTTCAGCACGAAAGGGATGGCCCTACCGGAGTGGTCCACGGCCTCACAGAAATACGGTGAGGATGCCGGAGGCCCAATATTGATAATATATTACAAATCACTACTAAGTTGGTATTAATTTAGGACAAATAACCTGTGGAGGAACGGGAATCATGTCCCTTCAACACAAAGGGAGGATCCTCCGACCAGGCGAGGTGATCGTGCCTCTGCCCAACGGTCGATGTTGGGAAGTTTTATATATCGACGTATCTTCAGTAGATGGCACTGTAGTGTGTTCCTGTTGTTGCGTTGTATAAGGAAGTCACCCCATGTTTAAAGCACAATATTTGTAGTTTGTTAAATCTAAAGAATTAATATAATGTATTTTATCACATAATTAACTTTTATTGAAGTACCATCTACTTTAAAGCTACTATGTTATGATCAATTGAAATAACGTGTTCTTCATTGCTTAAGTCTTCAACTTTAGTGGCAGTATTGTTTAATGAAATAACATTTATCCAAACGGAAAGCATCCCGTCCTAAGTAAATAAATGATATAATAATCAAGTATTCAACATAAAAATATATAATCCTCCGACCAGGCGAGGTGATCGTGCCTGGCGGGCCACTGTCCAACGGTCGATGTTGGGAAGTTTTATATATGTTAATCGGGGCGAGAACTTCTATTGCGCGATGCAGGATTGGTAATTTCTTTATTTCATTCGTTACTCCATAGTTCGACGTATCTTCGGTAGATGGCGTTGTCATATATTTTATGTTGTTGCGCTGTATGTGAAAGTCGCCAAAAACCTTTTAATTGTTCCAATAATTGTATTATATAAAGAGCAATTACAATGAAATTAATAAATTCATAAATTTAGATTTTTTAACTAACGAATATTTCAAATTGAAAACTACTTTTTGCCGTAGTATTACCTATTGTGTAATGTAGTAAATACTACAGCAATGCTACCCCATCGCATAGTTAAATTCAGATGTTAATTCAATAAATTAATGCTGGAAATATGTTTCGTATCGCAACAATACATCCATCCACCTACTTGTATCAAACAAGCGATCGATGTAGACATCTGTACAGCAACAGGTCCGCACCATAGCAACGGCTTCCGAGAACCGAGCATTGAGAGTAATATTTCCTATTCAGCCCTACTCGTCTACGTCTCCGAGACGCTTTGTACCGTTCTTGTTTTAATGACTTTGTCGATGGTTGGTTTCTAGGAAGACGACTTGAAGTTTGTACATATATTTAATGAATATGTTTGCAGACATGTTATATTAAGTTAGTTACAACTTTAGGTCGTAGCCTGTATATATGTATATACGCGGAAAGTGAATATATATACTGCTAGTAATGTTATAATAATAATATATAAGTCAGAGCGGAAAAAGAAAGTAAATTGGGATAAATACTAAGCCACATGACGCAGAGACTGGAATCCCATGAAGCACATGTATATAGTTTGAGGGTCAGCGACTCGCTGTTTGCCCCATGTAAATCCTTATATTTCAACTTGATTGAAGGTACTAATATTGTTAAATTACCCGAATAAAGAATAAATATCGGTATTTGGTACAATAGTGGCTTACGACGCAACAAAGCGTCATCAACAAGCCACATTTTGTTGGCATGTCACGTTCAAGATCGAATTAAACAATCACGTTTAGCGACTAACTTTAGTTCCTGTTACCTATTTGGGGCAAGCGTATTAAGCATGTAACCTTGTAATTCATTTCTAAATCCAATAAGATATGTTATTTTAACACAAGCATGTAAACATATCAATCTTGTTAATATCCGTGCCAATATTATAAATTCTAAAGTAATTATCTGTCTATTAAGCCTTCAATTTAACCGCTGAACCAATTTGAATAAATTTCAGAATATATTGGACCTGCGAGGACATATGAGAACATAAGCTTCTTTTTGTCGCGATTATCGTCATACGTGCATATACGGAGGCAAAAGCTAAAATAAAAAGCCGTACATTTCTTGCACACATTAGATTTAACACTATATTTACTTATATTTATACTTTGAACCCTTTTTCAAGTGAAGGCCTCGTTCTAGGATTTACATTTGCCTCTGTCTTGTGCCTTATATTCAAGTAGTATTTTAAAAAATATGTATTTTATGTTGCTTAGTGCTTCTGTCAGCTCTAGCAAGCGACTATATGCCGGCAATATTCTTACATTGTATATACAACTTAGAGCTTATTGTTTTATTTACAATGATGTTTCGCACAATACTTATTGCATGCATGCATTTGTTTGTATTTGAAAAAACCTTAACGCCTTGACAGTTAAAAAGAATTACAAAATTAAATAATGAGTGCAAGTTTATGAAATAATTATTTAACGCAAAGGCGTTGTGAAACCATTTTTGATCATTTTTATCTAGAAATGCCGTGTTTTTAAGTACACATTATAAAATACATTAGAAAATTAATTAATTAAGAATAATAAGGCCCTAGATTATACTAAGCACCGACCAACCAACCATTATATAATCTAATTATTATCTCTGCTAGTAACTTTTATTCCGAGATTTTAATTGATCTTTCATAAAAATCCTTAAGTGTTAAGGCGTTTTTTGTAAAGCGGTAGAAAATTGTTACTAGTTCAGCACTTCAATAGTTTTAACTAGTACTCCGAACAACTTTTAAACATTTCTATGTAATTTTCAATGAGTGAAATCGGTCTACCCGTTCTGAAAGTTAGCTGTAACAAACTGACAGATAGTTCAATTAAGTATGGTCCAAACAATTAGATACATTTGTTATACTGATAAACTTATTTTTTTTATATGTAGGTAGAAAAAGTAAAACGCACTGGACACTTTTGAAATATTTTTTAAAAGGTAAAAGTAAGGTGAGTGCATTTGTCTTGGAATAAAATGACAGCAAGGTGTGGTCGGACTTTAGTTTTCTAAAATACATTTAAGTTATTTGAGCTGTAGTTACGCCTATTTGTTTTTATCCTTATAATATTGTAAACAGATTCTATAATTTCATTCATCTCTAAGAAGATTATCTTCGATTATTGGGAGCATATTAAGTCAGAATTCTGTGTTCAGAAATTTATGTTTTTAAATCGACTTATTTTCCAAATAACTAAAGCTTTAACGTAATATATGTATAAAGGAACCTCAAGGAATATTTTGCACGCTCTTTAAAAATAAATGCTGCTGGATGATTCATGTTTCCAGCTTTGCACATTCGACGATATCAGAAATAGATCTTGAAGGATTTCAGTAATATTTCTGAGAGATTGCACGATAGGTTTATTTGTTCATAGCTTTTCTATGTACATTTATTTAAATTGATCATAGTACTTGTGATAGTATTATCTGAATTAAAATTAAAATTCAATAAAAATGAATCACTAAATATGTTGCTAAGCGCAATACTCAAGCACGCTCGACCAATTTAGTTATTTCCTTTAGTATTTTCATTAAAGTACAAGGATGGTACTTATGGAAAGAAGAAAACCAAAAAATATGAAGAAAATAGTAAAAATAAAACACTTATCTATTATTTTATTGGACTCATCATCAACAACCCAGGAGAACGTTAAGGCCATAACACAGGCCAAGTGCGGGTTGGGGACGGGCAAGACAACGTTCTGGCTACGTAATCATGCCGTTGGATATTTTAAAGCCACCCAAAGGCCTAAATCTAAGCTTCCCGATGGTTATCCTATGATAACAACCTGGGCCGACATCTTAACGTGACCTCCGAAACGCTTATGGTACCATGCCACTAGCGGTCACCCATCCAGGTACTGACCGCGCCTTTGGTGATTGTTTCTAATAACTGAGTGTAACAGGGCTATGAATGCCTCATTTCTATTGGACTGCGATTGGATTGCGACCGGCCAATAACTTTTAACAGAACGCAGTCTGTTGGAGCAGCTAGTTGTACATAGAAGATGAGCGGCTATTTTTTATTCTTTTGTGGCGACTTCCACATACAGCGCAACAACATAAAATATATGACAGTGCCATCTACCGAAGAAACATCGAACTACGGAGCAACGAAGAAAACTAAGAAACTACCAATCCTAAATCGCGCAATAGAAGTTCTCGCGCCGATTAACATATATACAACTTCCCAACATCAACCGTTGGGCAGTGGCCCGCCAGGCATGATCACCTCGCCTGGTAGGAGGATCCTCCCTTTGTGTTGGAGGGACATGTGGCCCGTTCCTCCACAGTGGTGACCCCGACGTTATTGGAAGCAGTCTTCAATAAAGCAGAGCAGCAGCGTCACAATCATGTTTACTCCCACAGCGAGTCTCAGCCAGCCAGCCTCAACAGGAATACACCACATGCAGGAAGCGACCGCTCCAGCCTGGCTTACCCCTACGGCCTCAATAGCGTCTAGGCACAGCACACTGCAACTATGGTCTATGTAAACAGAGCATTTATCTCCCGTCTATGCAGCAGCNTCTCAGCCAGCCAGCCTCAACAGGAATACACCACATGCAGGAAGCGACCGCTCCAGCCTGGCTTACCCCTACGGCCTCAATAGCGTCTAGGCACAGCACACTGCAACTATGGTCTATGTAAACAGAGCATTTATCTCCCGTCTATGCAGCAGCTAGCCACTACGCAGCAACCGCCCCGACTCACTGGGGATCTCACCGCAGCACCGCGCACCGCATCTCATCCCAACTCACTGAGAATTGCGGACTACAGCCCCGACTCACTGGGACTAGCGGCATTCAGTTTCAACTCACTGGAACTTGCGGCACTCAGTTCCGAATCACTTGAATTACTCACACCTGGCACTGGCAAGCTCCACAATAGAGCACAGACAGCTGACTCATCCAGATATCAACCTCCGGTCTTGGAGGGGAGTGATGTGGCGACTTCCACATACAGCGTCAACATAAATATATGACAACGCCATCCACTGAAGATACACTGAACTACGGAGTAGCGTAGTGCACGAAGAAGCTACCAATCCTGCATCGCGCAATAGAAGGAGCAGTGGCCCGCCAGGCATGATCACCTCGCCTGGTCGGAGGATCCTCCCTTTGTGTTGGAGGAACATGTGGCCCGTTCCTCCACACTTTCTATTTAGATGTCATTGTTTGCGACACAAAGAAAAATAAAAAATGAATTTTACTAACTTAAAAAAGAAGAATTATGAACTATATTAAGGTAAATGTTGTAAAAAAATCATTCTATTCTATTACTATTCACTGCTAATAACGAAACAAAGATTACAAAGGGATGTATAAATATATTAGTCCTGCTTTGATTAATAAGGTTAGATATTACCTGAAGCTATAAAAACATTTCAGGTGTAAAAAATTATAAAAATTGTGTTTTTCTTCACGTGTGGTAAATACTTATCGCTTGTATCTTGAACGAGGGAGCGGTTGAAACAAAAAGTAAATACTCCATCTTAAAAAAAAAAAACAAGTAACTATATTTCATATTTTACTACTGTGAACACAAATTTTAATAAAAAAGTAACGACGAAGACAAAAATTGCAATGATTCACTCATGAATGTTCTAGGATTATAGTTATCAGGTATAATAAATGTATATAGGCTGATAAATGACTATGTTAGCTATTCTAATCATTTCACATATAACAATCTTAATCACAGTTTTAAATATAACTAAGTTACTGTTCTTATACTCAGCTAAAAGATCGTCAAAGTTAAGATCTATTTATTTAGACAGAAAACAACAATATATTAATACAAACGTAAAAAATTAAAACGTTCCGTGATAGATTCATTCGATTTCTCACAGGAGTTAACATGTCAATTACCAGCAGATGTCTTGTCGATTTCTCAATAAAAACGTGCCAGACATAACAATAAGAGGGGCAAAAATTCTGAGGTATTGAATGTTGTTCCATCAATTGCGTCTTTATATATTTTATGTTAGAAGGCTGGGTATTTTTTGTTGGTGTCAGTTCATTTACAGTCTACCCCTCTACAAGCGATATACTTCTCTTTTGATTGGTTTTCCTTGTTACATACTTTTGCCTTCCAATATTTTCCTAATATTATCTTTTAATCGATTATTTATTTTATCGATTATTATATTAAAGTTTGCTGTCAGATGAAAGGTGAAACGTTAGACATTACATGGCTTGTGAGATTGCTTGTTTTTTTTTGTTTCTTGGTTACTCTCACAAGCTCAGATTAACATTTATAGTATTAGTTAGGAATACTGCTAATATGTATAGTTTTGATATATTTAATAGTTGAAGCAAAAGCGGCACGGCGCTTCCTACTTTGCCAAGTGTTATGGGTTCAAATCCTACACGGGACAACTCTGTGTGTGATCATAAATTTTTGTCCTAAGTCTAGGAGTTCTGTACATCCGTTTCATGTTTCATTTATAAAGTCCCCTGTGACACAGAATGTGCGTTCCTAGTGCAATTGCATGTGCGTTTTTCCTAGAAACTGAATTTGCGTTTGAATATCGTAGAAACTTAAAGGAGCCCTAGATGCTGAACGACAGTGTTTGCGTTTACGAATGTAGAAATAGTTTAGTGACTCTACTGGGAGGTACTCGTATTCCTTTATTGGACTGCCATTCGGGTAGCAACAGGTTGATTTGAAGAACTCGAAGTTTACGTCAGATACTGGCTCTTACACTAATAAATATTATTATGAGAATTAAAACTATTTGCGCCTTTTTTTATTTATAAAAAGAATTAATGAAATTGATTTTTTTGTTACGTTGGCGATGCAACACATTGTGTACTATATAATCATCCGTTATAAACTGCAATGCCCGCATCCAACGCCTTCTGTGACCTTCACTACCATATTTTTGGAAAGGAAATTAAAGAAGTGTAAATATATACAACTAAAAAATATTATTAACAGAACTAGAGGCAAATAGTGTGGATGAGAAATAAATACAAATATATATCTAAATAAGAATAATTAGAAAAATATATAACTAAAATTACTAATTAGTTAATAAAACAGTAAATAGTTTTAAAAAAATGGTTCAGGGATTTTATACGTCATAAATGAGTCAGTCATGAATATGTATCTATAATGATATGTAGTATAACTGAGTAATTATAGAAGTTTTATATATGTACGTGTATTTGTAAACGTAAGTATATGTGTATGTATGCAATGTGTATGTAACTATGTATTACGTATATATGTTTAAAGTGAGTATATATATATATANATCCTCACTTTAAACATATTTTTTGGTTAAGGCCAGGCAGGTTGGGGACTGGCAAGAATACGTTGTGGCTACGTAAATCTTGCCGTTGGATGTTTTAAGCCGCCCGAAGGCCTCCAACTAAGCTTCACGACTGTTATCGTATGATAACAACCGGGACCGACTGCTTAACGTGACCTCCAAAGCACGGAGACGCTCATGGTAACATGCCACCAGCGGTCACCCAGTTATGTATATATATATATATATATAAATTCATTAGAATTACAAAATTTTTCAAAACTCATTGCACCGTCCAGCTACTGTCTCTCCGATACATTTTCATCTATCCTAAGGTTGCCTGGAAGGGATTGCTTTCGGCAATAAGGCCGCCCTTTGTACAACACATATTTGTCGTTTTCTATACTGTCTTGTAAAACTGTAATACGCTGTGCACATAAAGAGTTTTCTATCTGTCTATCTATCTATCTAATTATAATAATGTTAATTACCTCATAAAATTAAGGCCGCCAAGCTTACTAAGTAAATAAAAGTGCCACGGTGATATCATCACGCGAGTGCGAGACCCGAGACCCGAACCAGAGTGTAGGTCAGCATGTTACTTTATTTACATTCGCAATGAGTATGGTCTGACAGAGTAGATCAACGTTAGCAGGCCCATACTTAAAAAAAGTAATTTTCTAAGCCGCCGACAAAATTATAACCACCAAATAAAAAGCCGGTCCCGGACGGAGCCTTAATTTAAAACATAAAATAAACAAATTATTTTCAGACTTTATCCTCTACCATAGAAAACATCGCATTTCTTAATTGAAGTTCGTAAGCTTAATATAAAGGCAGCAAATTGAAAAAGCTCGTCATTGAAAAGTCGCCAGGGCGAGACATTAAAAATACTCACAAATATAATTTTACCTCTCAAAAAAAATATAGAAAGAAGCCTCTGATAAATTTAATTAAAAATATATATTTTGTGAAGGGAAAGATGCGATTGGATACTTTGAAAGAGATTAGCGGTATAAATGCCGGTACGTTTCTTAGTCATATTACGCTGTAATGGAGGTAAGTTTGCGCATAGTACACATAATGCAACAAATCAAAACAAAAAAAATCGAGGAGTAGTCGACTGAAGCTCAAATCAGTTGCTCGAAACAGTGCTACTACAATGCCCGCGTCCCTCTATCAAACAAATTTAAAAAACGACTTCTGCGCATCAACGAATCTGACCAACTTACGTGCCGGTCTGTAGTTGCCACAAAAGATATTACGGGACAGAAACCTTTGTAACACAGAATAAGCTTATGACTATCGTACGTAAGGTAATAATATTGAGAATATAATACGAACGAACGGTTTTCTATGAATTTGAATTCAGAAAGGTTGATATACAAAAATAAATATATTGACTTCACGTTAATATTCCTAGATCACATATACACACGTTTGTCCCAAATTAGTGATGACTTTATTTATAGGTATTTTTTGTTTAAAAGATATTTAACAAGGATCTATGGTTTAATTTGTTTAAAGAATATTCCCGAACTAGGAATAATATTTTAATAATGATGAGGGATTGGACCCACAGCCCTTTGGTGTAGTGGGAAGGTGGGATTTCCCACCGGACTCACAGCAGGGCTACCACCAGACCCATCCAGGCCTAACCCTATAGTTGCAGGCGGTGCGGCAGACCTAGACCTTAGGGTCTGTGTAGTTCTTCTCATAGACCTTACCAGCTAGGGGTCTATGAGAAGAACCACGAGGTCTACGCCATGTCATGATTGCTATATAATCTAACTAAGGGATATAAAAAACCTGCTTGCCTCAAAATTTTGATCCCAATGAAATACAATGTTTTTCAAAACTATATACTCATACAATAAAATAAATTCCAGCAACGTTTAAGAGTAAAGCTAAATTCCTTTTGGATGGATGTACACCTTTCACGTCTTAGTCATACTCAGAATACGTATTACTATCAATGCTATTTGTGTTAACATACTGTTCAAAGATTATGAATAAACAATTTCTATTTTACATAAAATTATCTAATGGATTCATTTCAAGGCAATTCAGATATGTATTCACAAAGAAGATATGTACGCGGGGCTCAGTTAGACAGTAATAGGAAATCCTAAACTCGCTTTGTATAGAAGGTAGTTGTGGTTGGTAATTTCACGTCTAACTTTAATTAATACTATGCACTCAGTCCTTTGTGTTGTACACTTTACTGTCAATACCATGAGAAATAAAACGAGTGGATACGGTAAACTATGTGTTACAAAATACTTTTTTATTTTAACATAAAACTAAAAGAGGTGCTGCAAGATTGACAGATATTATTTCACCAAGTAACGTACTTTGTTTTAGTGATGCTAGGAAATTCTAATATATATTTTATGTAAATCTCGGGTCACGTTGCTTCTCATGGTGAACTTTAAAACTATTTAACGGAATTCTGATTAAAAAATAAACTTTTGGTGAAGTGCCTAAGATAGAATAGTTAACATCGCGATTAGATATACCACACATATATAAAATTAAAAGTAAACCATTGAAGTAAATCCAGAGCATACGTATATTGACAGAATAGTTTAGAGTATGGCTACAAACATACGTATACTATGTACATCAGCATTATGTGTTGTTGAATGGATGTAACCATATAATGATATTACAGTTAAGCAATTTGGGTTCACGATCTCAACTCAGCGCACAGCGCTTTCTGAACTCCAATATGGTATATTAACTAGTATAATATTGCCTTAGCTGAGTTTAATAAGTGATTTACTTTCAATTCACATTAATCTTATTCCTTGTTGTTTACTAGCGTTTGCCTTTGCTCACATTCACTTACATGTTATCCTTGATGCATAAAATCTAAAATAAGGTGTATTGGCTGTCAAAAATGCGTCCAGTGATCTTTTTCCCTTTTTTTGTGCGGAAATCCCCTGTGATACCTCCGACTGGTAATTATGTCAGACTCAAACGAACTGTGTTCTTTTGCCCTAACAATGAGCATGAAAATTATCATGATTATCAACTATGTATTTCTTTGAAGTGTGAAATAACAAACAAACTTTAAAAAGTATCATAGAGGTAAGGAACAGACGAACCACTAATGGAGAGTTACTACTGCCACCTACTGATATCGACATGACAAGATATAAGTGATATAAGCCTTAATTTATTTAGTGTGTAGTCACATATTCATAATTATTAGGAAATGGGAAACCTAGAGATAAGCGTATAGTAATCTAACTTAATGTTTTTAATAGTATTTTTTTACATTTCAATAAGTAGTCATGATATGCTATCACTGAGAACATGCCTTCGAATGTAAACAGGTCTTTGTCGTAAGGTTCATTGTTCTGTGTCTAAAAAAATCAACTAGAACTTTCACGAAGTTTAGCTGTTGTCGAGTTATTTTCTGGAATGTTCTTTCTTCGTACCAATACTAATGAGACTATTATATACCACCTATGTGCCACCGAAGGTCTCATCAAAATGGCGTTCCAGAGATTATCCGGAATAAACAGACAGACAGGCAAAAAAATATAAAAAATATTATTTTGGTACATGTACGGCGTATTTATTAATATTAAAACGAGACCCTACAATTTAAATTATCTTTATCAATATAAATCTTCTGGGCGTGTGTGTGTGATTAAACTCCTTTGTGTCTATTCCTGGGGATTTGAAAATGGTTTAAATTCACAGTTTGTTAAAAAAACATAAAAAAATCTATTTGTGTAGATAATTGATTCGACCCGTGGCGTTACCTGTGGGTGAAGTTATACCGCAGGTATATACTGCGGGTAACACAGCAGTGATCTTCTAGTTTGTATGTATAGATATAATCATTTAGACTCGTCAATTCGGTACCTTTCTAATTAGTTATTTGATCCTTTTTTCATTTATTTCGAAACCGTAGTTCAACAGTAAATGCGGTAGTGGTCTAGCAATGTGGCTTTGATCAATATACAGAAATGTATACACACACGCTTAAACGCCGTTGCGGTTTTGGTCTAATCTGCCAATTATTTTTATTTGTGTTACTGTGTAGGTGTATAATGATACACCGTTTTCCGAGAAAAAGGGTGTTAATCAATTTTTTGTTGCTTTTTACGTGTGTAAGGCAACTGACACAACCCTCTCCTCTAACTTTGAGGAGGAAGACATCGAAAAATGAGCATCGTCCATGTGTGCCTATTGCCTTTTGTATTATGCCTAATTACCGGCGACTGGTCTGTTTCTTTACCAGCGTAGTATAGAATGTCAAAAACTCCTTTCTACGTCCTATGTCCAGCAGTGGACTTTTAACAATACGTATATCTTTTTAAAATTTCAACACTATTTTTAGTTTAGCTAAACCTCAGATAAATTACTTATATCCACAGACATATACACACATACATGTACACTAATTTGTATGTTTTTCGATTATTTAACATTTCAAATAGATCCCATTGTTAGAAATTTTATGTCGTTCTTCATCAAGCTTCGTAGTAATATAGTATCGATTGAATTTATGCAAATTCAAGGGCAGTTAAAATTACGTTAAAATATATCGTATCTACTAACTTATATCTGTTCTTCCTACGCAAGTAACAAATACAGCGGTGAAAAAGTAACTAGAAAAACAGGGGTCATAGATTTTTGAAACTAGATGGAAATCTTAAAACCAATTTGTAATGGTATCCACTTGGTGTTTTGTGTTTGCTAGTTCCTATGTAATAAACACTTTTAGATTTAATAGCATTTTCAGAAAGCATAATGGCAAATTGTTTTTTTTTTATTTACAGTAACGATGAACGGTCATTGCATTCTTTTTTCAAAGTATTTTTGTGTTGATTCATATACATTAACAATAAATTTAAGAAGTGAATAAAAAACGTTAAGCTGTATACCTTAATAGAGACATTGCCAAAATATACCATTTTTGAGTGGTAGAACGCTCTCGTATCACATAGTTCTCCTTTCCTGTGATAATCAATTAAAACCTTGGAATTCCCTACCAGCAAACGTGGTCTTTGAAATGGGGCCTATGAAAGCATCTTACTAGGTGGACATAGTATGGGCATTCTCCACATTCGTAAGTAATAACGATGGTAGCAACAATGTTGGATTCTATTCAAGCTCTTCTTCAGCAATTTCGGCAAGTGGGTACTGCTTAAATATTTTTTCTTTAACAAAAATAAATTTTTAATAATAACAAGATAATTAGTAGACTAAAGACATACTGTTACAGACAGAGGTCAGTGACTTTATGAACGTCTCTTCAGTATTGATTCGATCGTTGTAAATACGTGACTTTAATATTGTAAGATATTGTAAAGCAATTTATCATAAGTTGACGATGTTTTAAGTCAAAAAAATGCCAGTTACTGTCATAAATATTTAAAACGTAATTCAAACTGATCCTACACTCGTGCACGCTGACCATAGACACTGTTTTTACAAGTTTTTATTTTACATAAAAAAACAAATAAACTACATTTAAATGATTAACTAATTTGCTTACACGAATATTTTTTTGTGTTTTTACATTTCTACGACAACCTTTATTAAATATTCGTGAGGCAAAATAACTGAACCAAACTGCAGTGTAATGTTTCGTCGAGTTAATGCTTAAGTGTCGTGACTTGCACAAATTTCTTATTTAAGACTTAAAATACTATTAAGATTTTACCAGACTAAGAATGGAGGAAAATCAATGCCACCAAATCTATGATTTGGCAAATTATATATGAGAATTATTATAAAATGTAACGAACAGACTGTTTGTGAACCCATAAATATCAAAGAGTTTCCTCATCATCATCATTTAACATATATTTAACATAAAGTCAAAGTTGGAAACTCAAATTAAGAAAGTTGCGGGGAAATAGCTAGTGGTAAATAAATGTATTTCGTAAATTTGAGTTACTAAGTAAGCAAGTATCACAGTTTCCCGGTCGGTAAGTCTCTGTAACTAAATAACTTGGGTAGATATAACTCGCGCTTACTTTAACGCCATAAAAAGTAATCAAGAAGTGCAGTGTCGATCTAGAAAAAGTCTACAGCGCTTTTTGATTTTTAACCCTCGACGCAAAGAGAGAGGTGTTATAAGTTAGTAATGATTTTAACTTATCAAGCAATCATACCTGTGACATATAAATTCAACACACGATTTCTAGCTGTCCAAACCCTCGGAGGAAGAGGCTTTTATTAAAAATGTTATTTTTATCTTACCCATGACAACAAAAATTACGTACAAGTATGCTTTGCTGCTGAAGTTTGTTCCAGAAAATGCTCTGTAATGTATGAGAATGTAAATATAACTTAAATGGCCGACTCTAAAAGGGTATTAAGTAAACAAATTTTCACCATGAAAGAGTCACGCTTTGGCCATCAGGCGATACGTTTGGGAGTTTGATTTCTTTTCCATAAAAAATGTGCAGTAAAATAAACGAGAAACATTATTAATATGTGTTTGATATCTTTCTTCTATACTATTTCTATTTTCTATTCTTTTAATCCACACTTAATTCTTTTACCAACAGAAAGCCACATTATTTACGAACGTCATAAGCTATTTATTACCCCAAAATATCCGACACTCATGTGGCCGAGCTGCGGGTAAAAGCTAGTAATTAATATATGTCATTTACTGTTTATATCTTATTTGATGTCATCAAATATGACACATTTCAAATGAGCACTTGTAATTGGAACCATACATACAGAAACTAGGAATAATTGACAACTAATCAAATTCCAACCGCATATATCAATTATCACAAGCAAGAAGGTAATAAAGCTATATCATATATGATATTATATAGCTATTCAAGCGACAAGAAGCAGTAATATTTGAGAACTGAGATGATGAAGTTAGTTAATTAGATATTATAATTACATATGTTTAATTTAGTTAAGACCAGAGATATGTAAAAAAGTTTAAAAAATCAGAGTTGCTAAGGAATCCTCTTGAAAAAAAACGATTTTCTTGCATTTTCGTTACATTTAAAATTGGTTTTAAAGAAGTTCAAAACTTTGACTTAATTTTAAAATGTTCCTTCCTGGCAAATATTTGTCTGATCTTTGAGGTCTAAATACTTTGTCTATAGCTAAATTTCACTTTAAGTTTTTAAGTGCTAACTACTAGTTCAGTAATTTAATTGCTTTAGTTTTTAGACTAAAACGACTCTACTACCTTATGTAATAATAAAAGTATTACTAAAAAAATAAATTTCTGCCTTGCGATTTAAAAGAAAGCTTGAGTTTTTATGTCATATCGTGTATAATAGCAGTCTCTGTGAGATTAAGAGGTACGAGTGATAAATCGCAGACGTTGACTGATAGTTTAGTGATTGGCGCGACCTCGTCCGACTGGAGTAAGCGATCGAACGATTTGGCTCAATTTGAGGCATGGCGAAATAAAAGCCCTGATTAATAATCTACTGAGCACGCACTAAGAAAATAATAACTGTTCTAGTTTTATACTAACTTTAACATAATATAGCCATATACCTAGTATAGTATTAACCTAAGGGTTATGATAATATAATCGGTTAAGTGCTGGGAAACAAAAAGCTTAGATGTTTATCACGATATCGCAAGACTCGGCATACTAAACAATTAACTTAGAGCTTGAGCTATAACAGTGGTGTCAACAGGTCATACCTACAGATATACTTAATCTGGCCATAAATAATGTTTCAATTAAAAAGAACCAAAATGTTATTTTAATTTTGTTTAAGATTGATATTTTTTTTACAATTGATCAATATTTTAATAAAAAAATTACCGTATTTATACTGAAAGCAAGACTGAAGACTGACCGTCCTGTAGTTCCGATCTTAATTCACTAGATTATGATTTATGGTCAGCTTTAGAGAGTAAGGCCATGGTCATTTAGAGTCTCTAAAACAATCCATGCAATTGATAGTGAAGAATTTTCTTATGAAAAAGTGCGTGCTGCTATTGATAACTGGCCTCAACGTTTAGAGGACTGTATTGCAGCCAATGGAGAACACTTCGAATAAACTTCATATATTTTTAATGGTTTTGTAATAATGTATTAAACTAACACACTGTAATAGTAATAAATGCTACGTACAAAAAAAATATTTTTTTTGTAACAATATACCAATATTCATTAATTTAATTGATGTATATCATATATACATAAATACAATGTTTTAATCCGTATTCTATTGATTAACGCTACTGCCTTTAATATGTACTTGCATCATGATAGTTTTTTATGTAAATTGTGTGTGACTTAGTTATATTTACTACGGTTTATTAGACTAATATAAAAAGTAAAGACAATTATATACAAAAATAAGTTAAATAGCAATTCTGTGTCGACTTTTCATTAGAAGTTACACAATCACGGCAACGCTTGCATATCAAATTATTTAGAGGTTTCAGGATAGAGTGGTTGTAAAATACACCGGAATGATTTTCCATTGCACTATTTCCTTAGTCTTTCATCTTGGTATACATTTATGTATTTATTCTGTTACTATTAGGTAAATAAATGCACAGATAGGACTCATAGATACTATAACATTGTAGATACATATATAATCTCTAAAACCTCGTTGGCGCAGCGGTAACGTATGCGACTGCTGTTCTTGAGGTCTCGGGGTCGATTCCCGGGTCGGGTCAAATGTTTGTATGATCTACAAATGTTTTTTTCGGAGTTTGGGTGTTTTCTATATATGTATTCACAAAAAAATATATATATATGTATTTACATCAGTTGTTTAGTACCCATAATACAAGGTCTGCTTAGTTTGGGACTAGATGGCGTTGTGTGTTAGATGTCCGAAATATTTATTTATTTATCATTTATTTATTTATTTAAATGTTTACTATAAAGCCATAATTAGTAGAATATCGTATATAAGTGTGATACCGTGTGTGAGTGAGGATGCCGGAGGCCGATAATCCAAGACTTTCCCTAATCCCCTTCCCTATCCCCCAAGCCAGCAACGCACTTGTGACACCTCTGGTGTTGCGGGTGTCCATGGGCGGCGGTAATCGATTACCATCAGGCGATACGTCTGCTCGTTTGTCCCTTATTCCATAAAAATAGAATATACATGTAATCTATGCTTATTAAATATGCATAGATTTTAGTAGACGTATATTTGGTGTGCCATGTTGCTTTCATATCTGTGCCGTATAGATTTCCGTGTATACAAACAATCATGTATATGTTGTGCAATGCACGTTAAAAAGTTAATGTTTAAATATGCCTTAACGGAAATGAATTCTCTATAGTAAAAAAATGAAAAAATAAATGAGGACTATAAGTAGTATAAATGTCCTATTTATTATCATCTTGAACGGATAATGAAATAATTGTTTCCGAAATAGAATCTTCTATTTAATTAGAATATTCAGTTCTAATTCATAAATTAACTTATTGCTCACGACTCTCAATTATATGAAGACACGATTTCTAGGGACCAATAAAGTCGATTTGAAATAAAATAACTGAACTACGTAAACCCAAAGTTTACTCTCATTCTGTATTCCTTACCAAAATAGTATATTACGTATTCCCAAAAACACGACGGCCACTAAACTTATTTACGAACGCTCTGCAACACAGTCTAGACTTAAGCTGCCTTGTAGTTTCGTCGACTTACAAAGCGTAAGTACCATATTAGTCCCTGTTCGCAACAGACGAAGCGGACACTAACATCCCCAGGGGATTGTGGAGTGGGTAGAGGGATGAGAGGATACAATCCCGGGCAACAGGTGCCCGGAGCGTTGCCTAGCGTCCCTTTTACTAAATCAAACTTCAACAATATCGCTCCTCGCAATTTCCTCCTACATCGAACCACGTAACGAGACGCAGTCGTTCGTGCTTTATTAACTGCCAGCGTTGGACAATGTTTACAGCGACATAATCTCATTAAACTTTGGTACCGATACTTGGTAATTACACAGAAACGGTTCTTTGATTACTTACCAATTAACAAATGATTCTTTATTTGTAATGGATATTATTATAGTGCATTATAAAATCTCGAAATCACCACAAATGGAGGGTTTGCATAATTTGAAATATTTTTAGGATTAATAGATGAAAAAGTTTGTTATTTTCAAGTGATAAACTATTTATATTGTTTAAATAGTTTCGAATACTTACTCTGTCATTCAAATTTCAAGCAGAATTCTCTTTGTCATTACGCTGAGTTACATTTTATGTTGAAACAGCTCGGATTGTGATTGTAGGTGTTAAATTTTTATTACAATAATACAATATTTTTTTTAATTATTACTGTACGATACAGAAAAGCATTATATGGTGGTCTTGGTAAGTAACACTACATTGCGATAAGACTACTGAATATTGCAAATACGAACTGCAGATGAACAAGACATCGCATAGACCAACAAAGTGAAGTTGATTTGAGTCGAGTAACGTTTCAGTACACAAATAACTGCAGCTTGCATTCTCTAGTTTAGATTGTTGAAATAGGTATTTTGTAGAATGCTCGACTTATTTGGGATTTTTAAAAATGTTGCTTCAATCTGCCTTTTCTTCAATTTCTAAGCTATTATTTAATTTGATTTTTGATTTCGATATGACGTATACTGGGTCAGATATTTTATAAAATGTATGTACAGTTTGATATATGGTGGGATTACCACTATTTTTGGAAAAATACTTGAATTTATGGAATGTTCCTTTTTAATCTTTTATTTATCACATAAAACATTAAACTGATATATATATATTAAACCATAACACGATAAAATCTCTTGGGTTTGTGGTGTGTTACACAGATATTTTACAAGTCATCATTATAATTATTATTTATATTCGGTATCACATATTGCGTATTAAAAATGTTTTTTTAACAATCTGTAAACGTATTATGTCGACACGAGAGTCAGATACGAGCCTTCCAAATGTGACCAATTACTTCTTAAAATGATTAGAACTGTTTTTCAAGAAAAATATCTATTTTAAAACATATATTTACATATGCATATATTTAAAAAAAGTGTATATGTAATAGTATCAGCTGTCTAGTACCCATAAAACTTGCTTGTACAGCTTGGGACCAGATGGCGTTGTATGTTCTTACATACAACCCCTGAAAAACAATAAATTTTGTTATTAAAATTATACAGAGTAAAATTAAAACAAAATTAATAATTATATTTTGATATTTCGGACATCTTTGTCCGAAATATGTCCGAAATATCAAAATATAATTATTAATTTTGTTTTAATTTTACTCTTGGCGAGGCGAGGGATTATGTATGTAGTAGTTCTTTTGCCGTTTGTGTTGTTTGTGCGCACTGTACACAACCGGTTTCTGCCGCTCTAGTAATCACAATATGTTCTATGACAATTTTTAACTTGCAATTAAATTTTTTCTTTTAAAATGGTGAAGGCAAATTTAGTTTGAAAGTTAAATTTTAATGCTTAAACAAGTCAATTTATCCGGTATCAAATAATCATTTAATCTTTGGGGATACAATTGTCTTTAGAATTTTCAATTGTAGCTGGTAAATTTCGTTAATATAACTTTTATATTAACGAA
Source organism: Hyphantria cunea (assembly GCA_003709505.1). Lineage (NCBI taxonomy): Eukaryota > Metazoa > Arthropoda > Insecta > Lepidoptera > Erebidae > Hyphantria > Hyphantria cunea. The sequence continues at coordinate 385,223 of PKRV01002130.1, forward strand.
ATTTACCAGCGATTTATAGATCGACTATAGCTACACAGCCTATACTGGGCATTAGATTCCACTAATGAATAATACAACATTATTTGGGCTTTACATGGAATTTGGTTTTTAAGAATAATAATTTTGGCTTTAATTGCCGCAGCTTATTACCAATGTATTCAATATATTTCCTACAGTTAAATTTGGCTGAAATTAAAACTAAGTTAATTCAAGTTTCTTTAAAAATTTTAACTCATCATTTTTGTGTAATACAAGTTTAAGTCTTATATATATATGTTTTCTAAAAAACTCATTAAGTTGCCGCACTCTTAAATAATTTATTAAGAACTGAGTATATTTTATTATAGAACTTGTAAAGAATCTTCAAGGTATGTATAACTTAGGATACGGTTTAGTCGTATAACGTAAGGGTAAAAACTTTAACAACAAGTTTGGGAACATTGAAGAAAACTTACTTTTTCATTACATTTGGTTATGTATAATATTCAAACTTCGACTGTGTATTAAGAAGAATCTGGGTTACTTCTATTTGAATATTCGTTGAATTATGAAATACTCATTCAAAGTTTTTTACTTACCTTTTAGGTGTAATCTCTTTAACCCTTTTAAGGGTTTAAGGTATATTACAATTTTAATTTTTCATCCTAATTATTGGTGTTTTGGGAAACATAAGCTGATTTTAAAGTCTTTTCTGAAGTTAAATGAAACTTACAGTTATTAAGAGTTGAAATTCGTATCAATTCGTTAATATAAAAATGTCTTACAACAGCGGCGTCAACATAAAACGTGAGTAACTCTTTTTTCCATTCGCATTGAGGATGGTGACCACCACTTTTGGATTCTGCTCATGCTTTCCATCATTTTGGCAGCTAAATCATAAAAATAATAAAAAATATAAGTCAGGGGGAAAGCTGAGTGTGACATCACTATGACGTGATATAGCTATTTGGTGCTAGCAATCCTTTTCAACAAGTAATTTAGCTATTACGAAAAATTAACAATTTAATGGGTAACTTCACGTCATCGTTACTTCCCCTACGTTGTTACTTTGATTTTTGATTATAAAGTTTACGATATACTATGATACAGCAGCTTTAAGTCGATCAAAATAAAAGTATTCTAGTTATATAATGTTACTTGTTAAGTTGAATATTCGTGTAAATAATTATTTATTTCAATTGGTCTATAGCCGTCTTTCCACCATAAATGTCTTTAAATTAGAACTCTTTCTTACTTTATATTTTGCTTATCATTAAAACGTATTATTTAGCTTTACTTATACAAAATTATAAGTCCCATGTAATAACATGCTACAACCCAAAAACATTTGTAAATTATTGTATATGGCACCTGACTGCGTGATGCAATAAATGTTTTATTAATAAAACAAGAACTACACACTACACACAACCGTCTCTCAAAGTGGAATTACCTGACCTTAATTCTAGCTAGGGTTGCGATGTTAGTAATTGTAAGTTTTAATTACCGTTTAGTAAATTATATCTCTCTATATTTTTTTAGCAATACTTATGTCAATGATTTTTAAATTGTCACAAAAGTTTATCAAAAGTGCAAAGAATTGTTTCCGCATGTTGATATTGTTATGGTGTCCCTAGTTTATGTAAGTAGCACAATTTTTTTTTGTATGGGCCTTCCAAAGTGACTACCTAGCCTGTTAAAAGCACAAGCAGAATCCAAGAGTGGTAGTCACTATGCTTATTGCGAATGTAGACGTTACAAGATTACAAAATCGTAACCCATACCACCTCTACAAAATTCAATGAAAGCAAACGGAAGACAAGTGAAATTCACTGAAAATTTATGTTTTTTTTTTAATTTATTTAAAATAGAACAACAACATACAATAACAGACATAAAACACCCATCAAACCTGTAGTGGTTTATCTTTGGTGTGAGTGTACAATCCTCATTTCATTCTTTTTACTTTAATTACTACATGTACAATAAGAACAAAAATCTGGTAAATATATGAAATATACAAAATTGTTAGTAGCACTACAATAATTACGGGTTGTTGTGAATTTAATTGTGAAATATTTAATTATAGTGTTTCTATGTTCTACTTTAATTAATATATTCTTTTCATTACGAGGCTGTAACAAAATAACTTTAATTGCTTTCCAATCAGCTCTAAGTCTTCTAAGTATATCCCCTTAACTTAAGAAATAATATGCTTATTTAGAGGCACTCCTAATTCTTCAACATTATTATTCCTATCAACTTATTGTCCTAACTTATCATTAAAACTCAATAATACAGACAGTTGCCATGTAATTTGTAAACAGGGCGTGCATGTAAACACCCTCCAGGTAGTGATGGACGGTGTTCATTTGGGATATTGATTTTATTTGTACCAATACAATTCACTCTGCTATCTAAGAACTGCGAAAAGGGACTTCTAATTTGAGATTAATTTGGTGTGGGTATATTGAGTTTCGAATTGACATGTAGTAAATAAAAAGCAAGTATTAGTACTGAAATAAAGCCACCATCAGTGCACTGTATTTGATGCGTCTTTCTATTAAAAAAAAGCTTAAAAGTTATCTACAACAAGTTATTCCAAATCCAATTCACCCTCTCTTCACATCTCATTTCTGTTTTTGAAAGCTGCATTTGCATCAAGCTGCAAAAGCCCTGGAGATGTTGGCTCATTGCATTAGATAGGTAAGTGCTGGCCGGCTTTGTGCTGGGTGAATTATAATCCATCTGCGCGGCACGCCGTATTATCCGGATAATTACTACGTGATATAAGCTCTAATGAAAGCGCTTGAGAGCTTTACTAATTTTGGATAGTAAATTTCGAATATATTTAACCTTTAGCTATATGATTATACTTTAACATAAAAGTAAGGGAAAAGTGCTAATTTCATCATTGTATCACTAAATTTAATTTCCCTAAAATTATTTTAGGCGACTTACAAACTGCTATAAGTCTGTGTATTTTAGATATTGTTTATTTTCAATATGATATGTCTATTTTTTGCAAATCTATAACATTTAGAAATTTTTCTGAGAAAACAAAACACATTTTTAGTGATTTTGGTTTAATTTAGAGAGTTTTCGATCTAAAGAATTAGCAACATTAGCAGTACCACAAAAATTCAACTTTGAAGTTAACACATTGCAGTAGAAATGAGAATATATTACTTTTTGACGTCAATTATGAACTAGACTATTATCTAAAAATCTGATAGCAACAAATAGCACCTGTGAAAATGAACATTTGTTACATGAGTTTACACATATTACACTTTCGTATTAAATATAACCTGGATAACCAAGCTCTACTCGGTATTTTTTAAGGTAAATTTACTTAAAATTAACGGTAACTAGATCGATTTATTACCCCTGAAATCATACTAAATTTCATGAAAATCGTTAGAGGCGTTTCCGAGATTCAGATTATATATATGTATATACTTACAAGTATTGCTGTTTTAAAGGTATTCTATAGCTGTACTACTGTACCTGCCGCCTACTCGCAATCACAACTGGTAAATTTTTAATCTATATGACATTATATAACCCTCTTTTCTTACTAGTTAGATAATTAATTTATTAGTCTGGCAAACCCTCAAAAGACATCTTCCTCAGTAACATAAGCTTCAATTGACATTTAATCAATGTTGCTTTTGCCCTTATTAGGTCCATTACAACAATATACTTCCCGGTAAAACGGGCTTTAAAGGTAGTCTTGGAGGTCAATTTGAGATTGAAAATAGATTAATTTTCTTTAGAAGTTTAGTGGAAACGTTACTGCGAAAGGGCTTTTCTTTAAAGTAATCGTTTTGTTGTTTGCAAAAGTCCTCTTCTTCTATCAGTTATTACAACTTCAAGTCAGTATTTTACGATAGCCAATGCAATTCGATCAAAGATTGTGTTTAATTGGTGACTTTTTGTCATCATATTATCATCAACTCGTAAATGATTATGTATAGATATATGTACTAGTTTATACCTAACACGTTTCTGTGTGTCAAAAACCGTTTAATTAGAATACCAGTATAATCACATCACAGCCAATTTATGTTGTTGGCGTTCTAAGTGGTATAAGACTGCATATCTCCTTTTGTATTTATTTAACCAATGTGGTTCGCTACGCATACCATTCTTATATTTTATGAAGCAAAATTATTACGTGCAACTCTTATCCATGCTCGGTTATTCGTCAGTCAGGACTCCTTCTTTCTTACAATATCTATTTGCTTATTAAATATCTTCTTAGCCTTAGAGTAGGATCTAAGGGGTAAGTAGGGTAAGAAACCGGTTCCCGGATCCCATCCCGTCTGCAGAGTGGCCCACCGTGTGGTTTTAGTCAGTTCGATTCCGACACACCGCCCTGCCCCAAATCCCGGTGGGGTGAAGGCCCGAGGGGTAGTTTTCACACGTAAAAAAAAGTATCTATTCACTTCCTTTATACTGATCCAGTAATAGTAGTAGTAGATACAGTAAACCCGTTCATTTCTCCAAGAGCACAATAAAAATTTCACAATCGCCGCTGGTAGCGTTCCCAAAAGACGGGCAGCATTGCCCTGTTGAATAGTAATACTAATTCTATGTGCTAAAAAAAGCCTTCTGATCAGGAAAGACTTCAGTCAGTTGCTTGGTGGTTTAAGCATAGCTAGAGCATTTGGACTCCATGAGCCCAGCGTCTCGAAACCAAACGTTTCAAAAATTTAACTATCTAATAAATTAACGCCGTTTGAGGCTTTTTGCAGATGCTTAGGCAGTACTTGGAAGCGCGAGGGTGTCGACGCAAATTGAGTCCCACACTAAAGACTTACCTATCTACCATGGCAATAGCGACATACTAAATAGTCTCTTGCTATCGTTTCATACCCGACCATGCGGTTTACGTATAGCTGTAACACCGACAGTAACAAGAGCACGACAGATAATATCGTCAAAATAGTGTAAAATCTTTTGATTGAAACTTAAGTCTTATTTGTCTACCACTATTCATGAGTTCTATTATTTAAGCAATACATTGATCTTTGTGTAGGGGACTAGACTATCCTGTCATAAAACCGCCCCTGTCTAGACAAATGACATAACTAAATTACAAGACACTTTCCATATTAAATGTGGCAATATAAGTACGTTAAAAACATTAGAGATCGCCTCTTTAATCTGCTAAATCGTATTTTAGAGTCATTAAATGAAAAGTATGATATTCGTTGCATCTCAAATCATTTTTACCAGAACTAAACACTTTAGTGTAATTATTGTTCAAAATATTTTTAGTACGTTTGAGGATATACTTCTTGTCGTAGTCTCTTGTATTTTTGGTAGATCTATAGATATATATATATACATTGAATAATATTTTAGCATCTTGCTCCACATATCATTTACGTCACATTGCTGCACATAGGCCTCTCTCAAGAAACACCACAGAGCTCGCATTCAGTCATTGCCAGCCCAACTTTTCTTCAATTCTGTGCAAATAACCGCTATTGGAGTAATTAATTTCTAATATTATAAAGACATCATGGAATCAAATGAGAACAAATATGTTTTATGTTTTGCCTCAAGAAAAGCTGGTTTTAAATATTGCTGCAACATTTGGTGCACGTAAAAAGTTCCAGATGCCCAAGGAATTAGTCCTTTGGTGTTGGTATAGTCACCTATTGTTAGGCGAACAAAATCTGTCAGCGTTGTCAAAGACCTTAGATCAGCCGTCCACAATGCTTCTAGGTATAAAACTATTTATTAAGAAAACATCACCATAAAACCAATCCTCACACCTCATCACATAGAATACTGACATTGTTCCTTTGAAAACATAAAAACTGAAACTATATCTCCTTTATTTATGCTATGCTTTATTACAATATCATTTATTATATATATTTTTTTACAAATCCTGGCGTCTATATGAATGAAAAATATATGTGTAATTATTTCTGTCCAACTTCTCCACCTTCTGCACCACCCAAAGCAAGACTGCAAGAAATTATCTATGAAATAAAGTCCGCCATTGTGCAAGTCTCATTTGTGCATAGATAGTTAAATAAATAATAGACAACACACTTTATACTAATCAAATAAATACTGAATAATTTATAGCTAAATAAAACAACTACCAATACGTTAAGAAAAATAAAGTTTTATATTTCCTAAATTCATTTTTTTTTAAATACTGATAGCTGATGTGGGCAAGGCGTTCTGGAGTAGCGACCACGGGACAAAGCTTGGGTAGGCCCCCTACAAAGTGGTCGAATGACCTAGTTTAGGTCGCGGGTAATCGTTGGGATGAGGAGAATATGACTGGTTACTGTTCAGAGCCTTAAGGAAGGCCTATGTCCAGAATTGGACGACGTTCGTAACGATTCGGAAAAATTTTCGTGATTAGCATAAATGTCATTAATCAGAGAGAAATTATACGACGTAATTTCAATGCCTGATTAAAACACTATATCATTTATGCAGGCTCTATTACAATGTAAATTGGGTAACTGACATTACCTCATCATCGACTTTGCTCAAACTTTTCATCATTTCAAATTCACTCATAAAACATGACAAAGCGTCAAAATTAAATATTAAATTTGCATGCAATTAGTACGCCTTCTTTTTCCCTTAAAATATTTCCCTTTTAAAAAATATGACAAGGTAATGAAATAATGATTATTTTTGTGTTATATTTGACAAGTATTTTCTTGTCATAAAAGTCGTTTTGATTAAGTACAATTGTTACGCTTCGTTTGTTCCGGGAGTTTCACGAATAAAACTTCCATTATTGATATACTTAATCATCGCAAGCAAACTTCTTTAAACTTATGTAAGACGCTCTCTACTTAGACATTCACTTTTAATAACTAATCTAATAGATGAAAATTGCTAAATATAAGTAGAATACTTGTAATATTAGCATCTACCTCGTGTGCTGATTTGATCAATCAACCAGGGTAAATTATAGATTACTACTTTTCCTGGCAGCTTAGCTAACCTAACTAAACTAAAAGAAAAAGTATAAAGATGGCTGTAAAGTATGAAAAAAATTACTTCAATATTTAAATACACGGTAATTTCATTATTCACTTAATAATACAATCTACAATGTAAGAAAAGGTGGAAGACAAAATGTCCTATAACCAAACAATTTCTTACCAAGATTGGCTTACTTGTACAAGTTAGTGATTCATCGGACTTAATATTTTGTTCAACTATCCTAATCATGATAAATTTTGATACTGCTTAGAATTATGGAACTCTTTACTAAACATAGAGTATCAAATTTACGTAAAAGTAAGTTTGTCTGAAACATGCCACTACTAAGTCAAAAAAAGAGAACAGAGTGCCAAGTACAATAGTACAGGCTCGTCTGCTAAGTTTTGATTAGACTATTTTGAAATGCTGTCCACAAATACATTGTCATCATACAAAATTTCACATCAGCTAGTAAACAAAGTTGCGTATGAAATATCCGCACACTCCCATTGCGTTTGTGATTTGATTTGAATCATCGTATTATTTGCTTCGAATACACACTGCAATACACAATTCAGCTCGTAATTGGCTTCTGAACCACGTCCCTATATTCCCTAGTGAAACTTCATATTGCTCCTGTATTTCTGGTTAGAAAGTAATTTTAACTTTTTCCAGTTAGAATGTTGTTCAAACCTACAGACGTTTTTTCAACAATGCTATTTCCTAGAGCAGGGGCATATTGGCTGCCATTCAAATTCACAATCCGTAAACTACTTAACGAACATTACTATAAATATCTATATGCAACTAAAATGAATACCCACCTTGCAGTTTCTTCCTTTTATACGATTTTTCAACATAAAAGCCAATCTTTAGAGTAATTTCTAAGTCGTTTCGCATGAGGTTTTTTAAACAAAAACCATTAAGTGGCGATACAGAAAGTTTGAAGAATGTCCTTGGTTTTAATTTAAGTTCCTATGAAATACCAAAATATGTTTTAAATTACTATATAGCTTATCTAGATATATATAAACTTTTTTTGTTTTAATAGCGAGTTTTTTACTTTAAAAGTAATAAAAATAAAATAAAACCCATACTAACCGCTAGTTAATGGTGCTGTTTAGTTAAATAAAAGAGTTAAATTAAATCAACTGATAATACCGTTTTATTATGATATCACTATATTTATTATACACAAGACACAACAAAGTAGTATATTATAAATCGATGCCCTTGAGGTGATAAACAGAATGAAATATTCATCATATTAAGTATGTTCTATTTACTTCTTATTCAACGAAACTCTATTTTATTTTATCAATTGCTTCGCTGTTTTATACGTTTTCCTTAAGTCATCTACGTTTGGTACTGCTTAATGAGATATTTGATGCTGGTGTAGGTATATTGCGAAATATTGTATTGTCACAATCGCTATACATACTATTAGTATAAAAAAAGTGTTTGCAAGTAGAGAGCAAAGGGTTAACTGTTTTCTGCTTTATAAGATTTAATAGCACATATTAAATATTTATCTTAGTAAGTAAGCTCTTTTCTTAGTGACAATTTCTACATTTCACAAAGGTTATTTCGTTTTACTTTAAAACCAAGTGCAATATCATTGATAATACACATTTAATAAATATTACTATTTATAATTCACTGTATTATTTAATATCATGTGTACCAGTCACTCCTTCACATGTCTTTAGAAAAGAAACGAAGCCCTACACGCCTATTTACGAATAAATCTCGTGGGATATTTTCCGAAAATTTCATGCCGTTTGCCTATTCTTCGATGTCTTGAAAGAGTTGAACTCAACTCAACTCTTTTACTTTACAATATAATATTCCAGATTCTTTATAAAATATATGTTAGTTATATGTATTATGACCATAGTTTAATATAATGTATATATATTTATTTTCCATGGATATAGCACAAATCTCCGTAGAAAAGGTGAGGTAGTTTATCAACCTATCGTCGTCCACTACTGAATGTAGTATTAACTACGCGGTCTTGGACACTCCGCATCCATCCGCTGCCATCCACTTTCTTCAAATTGTTGTCTATCCTTTTGCAGGGCGCTCTACTCTGCGCGTGCCTATCACATTTTGGCTCCACCTACCATTGATTTGCCTGATATGACCGGCCCATTTCCACTTCAGCATACGAATAACATCGGTGAGGTAGTAAGTGGCCACTTCTCTGTAGAAAAAATCTCTATAGGTTTATGTCAAAACCTGTAAGTAATTTAACTTTAGGAAAGAAGGAAAATGTGGAAAAGTAAATTAAGACAGACAAAGTGAAGTACTGTAACCTTCTAGTAAAAGTAAAGCCCAACAAAACAATTCAGAAATCAGTCAATCAATCAAATCAAAAAATCAATACATCAAACACGATTTGTGATTTAATTTTTCAAGCATAACACTAATTTTTATTTTCATCGAAAGTTACTTATATCTTTTTGAAAAGTATGAGATAAAAGAAGATTTAATTTATGTGTTTATTTATATCGATTTTGTTCTGTAAACAGAAATTTATTTAACGATGAGATTAAATATCTAACATAGTTCAAATCTAAAGTTAAAGAGAAATACCAATATTTATGTAGGAAATTTTATGTAGGTACATACATCTGTTTTATGTTGCTTAAAATTCGAACTAAGTTGCCCTTTATTGACATTCCTAGTAGATTCAATATCCCATGCTACATGAAAAAATATATTCTTAAAAAGGTGAAAATAGCTTGGCACGGTCCACTGGCCACCGAACCACTCACAATGGATACCTGAGCAAAAATTGTGCGGTACATTGTAAAGGCTAATGACATAGGAATAATGGTGCTTATAGCCTGACACAGACAGAAAATAAATTACATCAGTACATTTATATACAGTGTATTTATATTGTATCAACAATTTGCTTGGCTCCACATGCGCTCTGTCTGTGCAGAACATGATAATAGCGTACATAAATAACTTTTTGTAACTAAATGTATATTATATAAAATCAGAGTCTTTATTAGCTATTGATTGAATAATTTTAGCGGTTACTTTTGTTTGTTTATTTAAATTTGATAATGTAATAGGGCTTAGACGCTTACGATTAAAATTAATTGAAATAGTGGGGTAAGTACAAGTTTAATTCTGCAAGGTATTTAAAAAAGCCGCCTAAAAGCTTCCAACTAAGCTTCACGACTTTTATCCTACGATACCAACCGGGACCAACTGCTTAACGTAACCTCCGAATCGCGGTAACATGCCACCAACGGTCACCCATCTAGGTACTAACCACGCCATCATTACTTACCCTCGGTGATCGTTTCTAATTACCGAGTTCAAGAAGGCTATGAGCCTAACGGTAAGATTATGTAGCCTTGCCAGTCCCCAACCCGCACTTGGCCAGCAAGTTCGGGTTGGGGACGTATAGCCTTAACCCTCTCCTAAAAGGAGACCCGAGCCCAGCGGTAGGACATTATGGGTTGTTGATTGATTTAAACAAGTTCCATTAAGTGCCGACACTGAAGAGTATAGATTACAATTAAAATTAACGTTATTATTTTTCCAAGATCTTATTTATGCAACTTATCCTTCACGTTATCAATCAATCTAATTACGTTAATATTTAGGTAACTAATGTTTCCTAAATCTTAAAAGGTCAATAAAAATATATAAAACTTTTCCTCATGCGTACGTCTTCTGTCATGCTTTACGGAAGCATATTGGGGTTGCTAAATTAATTAAGATGAATTTTTTATATTGTGTAATAATTTTAGTTCGAACAAAGCAGAACTTGAGTTTTTGAAGCGTACTCAAACGGAAACTTAATATTTTTGTAAACAGAGATCTATATCTATGTAAATAATAATAAAATATTCATAATGTTAAATTCATTTGTGAAACTAAATGCTGTTTTAAGAAAGTCTTAAATCTATTCAATATATATCAAAGAAAGTGACAGATAGACACCAGTAGCTAGTAGCATCCAGAAACATAAGGAATTGAAGCGTATTATATTAGTCAAATAGGTCACAGGTTTATTGTTAATGCAGGTTTATTGTATTACAATAGATTAGAAACAGGTTAACACTTTAAACATATAGGTAGTAGAGCCACGCTGATTTCAGCATGAGCGGGCTGGCTCGATCAGGATAGTACTACCATCTATCAGAAGATCAAGCATTTTGTGATTGTGTGATTGTGTGATTGTGCAGCAGTGATCTGTTGGTGAGTGCAAGACAGGAGATCCAATAATGCAGAAGCATTTCTATAGGAAGCAATAGTGTGGGTTACCACACAATATAGCACTGTCTACATTCACAATGAGTATGGTGACTTTTATTTCCACTCAATTTTTCCATCAAGTAAAGTAGAGTCTCTTTGATGGGGTCATAAATAAAAAATGGGACCAGCATTTTTTCGACACAATCCATACAATCAAGGAATAATTTTCATTCTCAGCAGTCTCTTTTATTTTACAATCAGGCGTTTTATAACTCCAATGGATTTCAAAAAACAATCTTGTACAATTAATTGCTTGCTTCCTTCTCAGATAAAATTAAATATCTCATTATTACTTTTAAAAGTAAAATAATAACTATAAATAAACTTAAGATTCTAAATAATATTACGGAGAACAGCTTATATTTTGAACTTAGTCGTGCTGAATGTTTTTATTTGTGTATGGACTTTGCTAATCTAGCACTCAAAGTAGTTTTTTATATACTGTGTATTTATGTGTCAAAGTATGAATTAGAATCATATATAATTTTTTAGAGTCCGGCATTTCCGTTCGTGATATTCAATGATTTTTTTTATTTAAAGTAAGTTTAACGTGCTCATTTCAACACCAAATAAAGCTATAAAGGTTAATAATTATAATCATATTAAAAATATGGTTATAGAACTTATTTTTTTCAAAAGAAGTCAACAACAAATTTCACTTCATGAGAAACATTTAACAAATAAACAAGATTTGCAAAGTAGTGAGCTTAATGGTACTTTTATTAATTTAGGTACCTGAAGTAATACGTGCTTAATCTTGTTAATAGGGAAGCACTAGGATATACCCACATTATCATGTCTTACATCATCACCAACTCCGTCCCAAAAAATAGTAATAATCTGATACTAGGAGTAATTACACTCAATTAGGACTTACAAACAAATTAACATATGATATTCGAAAAATAAACTGTTATGAGCTCATGATCACGGTAAACATGTTTATATGCATTCTAGTGATAAAATACTACTCATCAAAGAATATGGAATATAGAAGGTAGCAACGATAGACCCACACGAACATAAACAATAAAAGTGTATTATGTGGGTAGAAATATTCAACCGTTACCAGGGCAGAATTTAGGTAAAGCGAACTGTATAAGATTTTTGCTTAAAATCATTAAAACTCGCTGTCATTTTCACTTCGTTTGGCAGTTTGTTAAACATTTGTGCCTTTTTAAATGTTGTAATTTTTGTATTGTAAATTATACGCAGTTTTACCAGGTAAATATTATTGCCATTACGTAGGGGTCGTAAACCTTCCATATTTGTTGTAATATTTTTTTTACGTTTTTAAAACCCTTCGACACATTGTCAATTGTTTTATTATACAAAATGTATACGACACACTTTATTGGTCTTTTATCGATTATTATCTCTCTTATTATCAATTGGTATATCCATTAGTTGTGTTGGTATTATGAATTGGTTTTTGCAGGGGTAAGGCAGCAAAACTATTCTGATGCCCTTAGAGATAGCTTACAGATTGATCGATTTACGGAAAATTAATCTTATTACACCCTCTTTACCTACTTATCTGGAGTTAGGAGAGACTGGTTATTCTGTCATACAGGTTCTACCTAGTACGGAAACCAATCTCTCACACAGGTCTCTTTGTTTTCTGAAATTTTCTGTGTATATTTTGATTTAACAGATTTTTGTAATTTTGTGTGAGAGAAAAATATGTAAAAATAAAAAAAAAAAACTGAAGGTACCACACAAATGTACTACATAAATAATTGTAAGTGTTCAATGTAAAACAACTTTGTAATACTGCAAATAGTTTTAATTTTCTTCTTTTTAAAAGACAACTCCTGCATTAGCAACCTAAATCCTGTGTCGCGGCAGGCTTTATCTTTTTTCTCATTCTACAAGCCGTGTCAAGGAGTCCTCCTTCTGTTTCCAGCTTTCTAACGTGAGCCTCTTAAGATGTTGGTGACGAGGCCTTTGGCTAGCTCGGTTAATATGTGGTTACTTCCACATACAACGCAACAACAGAAATAGACTACATATTACTGATATATACAACATCCCAACGTCAACCATGGGGCAGTGGCCCGCCAGGCATGATCACCTCGCCTGGTCAGAGAATCCTCCTTTTATGTTGGAGGGACATAAAACCCTGTCCTCCACGATTGACTTTCTGCCTTTTCTCAATTATATCTGGAATAGCCATAGTTTCTTTAAGGCCAACTTGGATATTTACTTTTATGTATTACACACTTCTTAAACGTATCAATTTGCAATATACGTATCCATATTCACTAAATTATTTCACTATCTAACAAAACAAATATAAATTTATCAAATATTTTAAAAGGTGAACCGGATAAAATTTTAAATGTTTACTTAAAATTATTTGTATCCTGCCGGATATACACCGCCATCAACTAAACTGACACGTTTGTTTAACCTTACCGAAATCAGAGTAAAGATGTGACATTTGGATAAATTATCACATTTTAAATCGTATTCCGATTTAAAATGTGATAATTTAACATATTTGATAGCTTTCACATTTATTTACTTGTAAGAATTATAAAATTATAAATACCAACTGCTATCCGATTGCCAACTAAGCGTTCTATATTGCCTTTATGAACGTACATGCTCGTTCATAAAGTTTTCATACATTGACACCCACACATTCTTTCCAACTAAATACGTTTCGCCCTTGTTGAAGAGCGGGAAAGTATATTTGGTGTGAATTCAATTATTAATGCATTTCTTACCTGCTAATATGGTGTTACCAGATAAGTCACGATCTCATTATTTAATATATTTATAAAAAATATAGTGTAGGTTTTCTATATTAAATCGCTAAATAAATGAGTTACTCCATGTTAGCTTATAATGTTTGAGTTGTCAAAACTCGAAAGCATTAAAAAAACACATAAATTACTTCTTCGCGTTATTCGTCAAAATTATATTCGTATAATTATATTCGTTAAAATAAGTATAAAGAAATACAATTTAGCTGTCGGTATAATTTTAGTAACGAGTCTCGTTGTTAAAAGGTTTCCTATTGTGTAATTAATTTCAGCTAACAATGTACACTTTGTTCACGTCTATTTTATAAATTATAAAGAGTACTCATTAATTAAAATTAGTTTAACGCTTGACGCAATATTCAGAAATATACTCATAATTTTAAGTGAACTATAAGCAAACGAAAAACAATATCAAGGAAGTAAATTGTTCATATTATATTTTGTTTTAGATTTACAACAAAGACGTTAACTTTTAAAACTTTTTTTGCTTGTGTACCTTTCTAATTTGTTTTCAAAATAAAATCTTTTTGTGGTGACGGATCAAGAACACGTAGTGTCTAACATGTGTTAGCCTATTCTTTTGTAGCTTCCACTGTTGCTTTACTGTATCCTAAACTGCCATTTTCTTGTTTCAGGAAAGGGGAGACTTAAAAGGACAGTAACATAGGCTATTGGAGCTGAAGATATTAAGTGTCTGTCTCTTAATTTTTTAGTGACCTGTTTGCTTATTTGCATCCTACAGCTTACAAAATCGCAATCAAATAATTGTTTTTAAATTTGCGTATTTACTATACCTGCATTGCCTCAAGTCATGTGTGTTTAAGAGTATGTATTCATTTTTTATGCAATTCTCAATACAAACTTAAATAGTAATAAACATTTATTCATCTGTTGCTGTAAAAGTAGCGTAAGTAAAATTAAGTTTTGTACATTTTATTCCTTATATAAAACATTCAAAGCAACCATCATAAAAGAAGTTTATTAAGTTTGCAGTAAAATTTTATATTAAAAACAGCTTAAAATGGATAATCCATATTATTTTCCTACCTCTAACGGCAGAAAGGGAAACCTCGTCTGCATCAAATAACTTCGTTTATTACTTTAGACTAATCAAGGCGATTTGACTTTCGAATTTAAATTGAAATTCTCGAGTTTTGGAAGCTTGAGTCTCGTGGAGACGAGTCTTATTTGTAGTTCAAATAACTTTTTTAACGTCTTTTTATCACACAGCTGTTAATAACCAACTTCAAAGCTTAGAATAATAATAATAAGATATTTCCTGGTTTCTAGACCAGGTCTCATATGTGATGTATCATAATAATTTATTGTTTTTATAGCCTATTATTTTGATTAAATTTTAAAGTAGGTTAAAATTTATGTATATTTATGTAGTAAATTTTATTATATATATATTTATTTTTATATATATCCATATGAATTTATTGAAATTAAAGATTGAATATAACAATAAGTCATGTCGAGTCGTTTCTGCTACTATCTGATTAGACCTTCGTAACAATATAAAACAATCGTTTGCTTTAAGTTTATACCCCCAACAGAGCTTATCAAAAATGGTTAAACAGATAAAGTATAAAACATTCGCCTACACGAATGTCACACGTAAATGTAAAAGCTAAAAGTATTTTGTGTGGGGTATAAACGGCAAATACTTGCGGCTTTTATAAGAAATTGTTTCTATTTCTGAAGGGATATAATATCAATATTGAGTAGTAGAGGTCTGGCTCCACGGTATACATGTTGCTATACTAGATGAACATGTAATACCAACGACACTTGGCCTTTATGCCGTTCGGGATTGCGGTGAGCTCAAGGATTATAGACAAAATACGTGACTCCATTACGATTTAGACACAAAACAACATTTCACTGATGCATTTTACGCTTTGTTTATTACCTTTTTTGATGATAGACGATCATAAAGTTGAGAGCTTTTCAGGAATAAAACGATTCTAAACATTCAAGCCCATCAATCAATCTTTATAGAAGTTTTAAAGACACTTAAAATGTAATCTTGCGGAGCATCAGTGTTGAGACATTTAAATTAAATTTGCTTTGTTTGCTTGAATAATAAGGGTATTAAAATAAACATAGAGATTGAATATTTTATCATTACCACTGATATGAGGCAAAAGGTTTCCCTAATGATTGAAGATGATTACAAGAAAAGTAACTGATAATATTAAACCTTACAATGTTTCATCAGTTACAAAGACAAAGACGTCATTTAGCAAATAGAGCTTGCTATATAAATACTCAAAAGTGGTCAAAAAATGTGCAAAATATTAAATGAAACCTCTTACTCAACTTATTTTACTTTACACAGGAATGTATATTCCTAATGCGGGAATTGTATTGATTGATTGATGATTGAGGCATTCTGTTAGTACTAGCTGAGTACCACTCCACGTTTGTATGAAACGCGTGCTTATTATTTTTCTGTGGAAGTTAGATGGCAATATCTTAAAATTTATAGGATGATTTAGTATATTCAGTCTAATCTGTTAAATACTTACAGATTTCGGTTCAAGAATCTTGAAGAAAAAAATATGATAAATAACTTTATACAAATATATATATATGTATAAAATATATATCTATCTGTCTATCTATACTGAGAGATATTACATATATGTGTATATATTTAAATAAATAATGTATTATGTAAATTTTTAATTGATTGATCATTTTATTCGCGGGCAATTTTTCAATCAAATTCAATTGTACACAGAACTAGAGTTTTTTTTCATAAAATAGGAAGCCGCCTAACATTAACAAAACAACCGTTATTGTTCTGTTTATTTTTAAATCTTACCTTTCCACTAAAAAGCCAAGTAAATCAACAACATCATATGTAACTCATAAACTATCAGTGCCAATTTTTTTAAAATAGAGGTTTTCCTCGACCCTGTTTGTACATTACAAGAGTCGAATGTGAAATCAGCGGTACTCGAGTGAAGAGCCCATGAGACCATGAGGCCGTGCCTCTACGCCCCACTTTACCAAACTACAACCAATATGAATTGTCATAAAATATGAATAATTCGTATATCTTGAAGTGAGTCCCCTGTGCTTTGTATGGTCATCATTACCAATGGAGTGTGTAAGATGTAAAACAGTGTAAGATGATAATAATACAGCTTTTAAGGCACAGCAAACAGCATAGTTCAATAGTAGTACCTCGGTGATGCAGTGATGAGATATGCTGTGCTGAGGATTAAGATTTCCGGGTTGTATCACATGATTGAATAATTTTTGGATCACAGATTTGGAAGTTTATTACGTTTATTAAAATATATTTTCATTTATTTTATCAGTTATCTAGTTTCATAGTACAAACTGAACAGAAATTGAGGGAGTCTCAAGAGGGAGTCTAAAGATATTTTAAGAATAGATTATAAATAAATGATAGAAAACCTATTTGAAATTGAGAAAAATATATACTATATTTAATTTATAAATTCACTTCAAATCCGATTCTGTAATATTACTACGTCAATAGCTTATACCACTGTAACTTATGTAAATTACATTTGTCTTTATATAAATAAGCATAGAGTGAAAATTATAGTGACTAGAATAACAGACTGCCTCGGTGGTGCAGTGGTGGCGTACGCGACTGTTGTCCATGAGGTCTCGGGTTCGAATCCTGGGTCGGACCAAATGTTTGTATGATCTGCAAATATTTGTTTCGGAGTTTGGGTGTTTTCTATGTATAATATGTATGTATTTACAAAAAAAAGTATTCATGTATTCATATCAGTGGTCTAGTATCCATAATACAAGCTCTGCTTAGTTTGGGACTAGATCGCGTTGTGTGTTAGATGTCCGAAATATTTACTTATTTAAAATAATCTTGCAAACTAAACACTTTATGAAAATAAAACAGCCGAAATACGGACATTTTAGAATGAAAGTTTTTGTCCATCGGAACCATTAGCAGTGACTTAGTTTCATTAGCCTGGACAGCCATAGAATAGAAATTTATGAAAATAATAAATTATCATTTAACTGAAATAAAAAAAATCAGGCTATAGTCAAGTCTGCTTTCTACAAACGTCAACAATAAGTCACGCGATCGCAACAAAATAATAATCAATAATGTAGGATAATAGAAGCGTTTGCGATTTTTGGAAGAAAATCGACGAGATTCGCTTGCATCTTGGCTGAGGAGAGAGGCTGATTCAAGCGCTTTTTAAGGCAAATGATATGTCTAATAGATACATGAGAGAGGTATATCTTATACGAAAGATTATTCCAAGACATTTTGCAGACAGTCGGTCGTCAACATGATGTATAACTACCTCACTGTACCTCAGGGAAAGGGAGCAGTTCTTTAAAAATATAAACGGAGTGCCCAGGTAACTTGGGATTCAGAGAAAATATTGTCATTATATGGGATGTTACTAGTACAAGATATCGTTATGTGATTAATTAAATTTCAACCAAGACCTGAAGTATTTGGTTTTTGTTTTATTTAGTTGTTGACCAGTAAGTACACCTTGAACCGTAATTCTTTTCATAGTTGTTTCCAAGCGTCATAGGCAAAAGTGGTTTGGTGCAACTATTATCATCAAATTTATATATTTAAGATATATTTAAGAACATTATTATATTTTAAAGGTAACGTATTAAAAAAGGTAAGGTTTTCTACAAATTCGATTCAATCTTTCTATTTGGTCCAAGAAATCGCCATTATCATCTTTAGTTATTGATAGTCCACGACTGGACATTGTCATAGTCCTCTCCTAAGAAGCCAATTTTCGGCCTACTTTACTACGCTGGCAAGGCTTTGTTTCAATTTGAAAATTTTACGTACCTTCTCTCCCCCAATTCAATGCTTATTATAGCTTCTTGGAATTGTAGGAGAGCTAAAATGCTTCTGTTACTAGACCCTGCCAAGAAATTTCTTCATAATAAGTCCTAAAGTGTGACAGTTTACTCATGAATATTATATTTGTAATATATATTACTTACGCCAATACTTGGTGTTAAAATAGTCAGACTCGAATAAAGCTACACTTAATTTTCGCAGCTGTTTGTTAAAACGATGTGTTTACTTTCTCCTATTACCCCGTAGTCCTTTGTCCCTCTGTTGGTCATTATCAAACAGCTTAACTGTAGCCGCAAGCTTTAATTAGGTTCACTTTAGTAGACAAAGTACGTTAATTAGTAGTCAAATTAGTATAAAAGAGGCAGATTTCACTGAGGTGTTTTAAGGAATAGACTACCAACAACTAAAAATTAAATACATAAAATTAAATATACCTACTTATTTCAATTTAGTTTTCTTTAGTTTTTGTATTGTTACTTTAGTCAGTAGTCAACTAGTATTAATATCAAACGATATTCTTTTGCAGTGCCTTCTTAATATGATAAAATAGAGCATCTTTTTTTTCTCACTCTTAAATTTTACAAGTGTCACTTTAAAGAACAAAATGTTTTTTAAGGACTACAATAATAAATAGGTTAACACATAACATACAAAAGTTTGGCTATGCTCGACGTTTCTCTAAGGGATCGCATCAGAAACGAGGTTATCTGATAAAGAACCAAGGCCATCGACGTAGCCCACTGCCACTTCAGCTTGCTAAGCTGAAGTGGCAGTGGGCTGGCCACATTTGCCGAAGAATCGATAGCCGTTGCGGTAAACGAGTTCTTGAGTGGAGACCGCGTCTCGGCAAACGTAGTGTAGGACGTCCAAAGGCCAGGTGGAGCGATGATTTGCGCAGGACGGCTGGCGGGAGCTGGATGCGAGAAGCCATAGATCGAAATAAGTGGCGTGAAATTGGAGAGGCCTATGGCCTGCGATAGGCTGATGATGATGATGATAATGATACAAAAGTTGATTAAAACGTTGTTCATATTGTTTTAAAGATTTGAATCCGTTAAAGACTGTTGAGATTTTAATAAAATATCTACCTAAGTAAACACCAAAATGATAAGTATTTTAAAATCAGTGAAAAAGAAACACAGAAGAGGTTATAAAGTGTCAACGACGTAATATGTTATACATATAATATATGCAGAATTCCTTACAGTCACGTATAAAGCATCAAAAACGCCAAGCGAAATGTTATACACATCCACAAAATTCACATCAAAGTTTGCTACACAGGCGAAATTTGTCATTACAACCGTTTCATACGCTTGTCGGATTTCTCTTCGAAATCATTAACCTGAAATTGGATTTTACATCACTGTTGAACCGAATACTTTTCATTTAATATTTCTGATATTATTATTGAGTTTTATAGCCTGAGTAATTATAATTTTTTTATTGCTATGTAAATGATTTTTCTATATATATGTTCTGTTATTTATTTACACGACTATTCTTCAAATGAATTTTTACTCATAAACCTACAAACTTATGCACAAATGTAGGACACAATTATCATCGAAAATAAAATCAACTTATCCCGGGTATTTTATTTATGCTATGACAGTTTTTTGACAGAATGAGCCTATGTGCAAGCAGGTCACCTGAGGGAAAGTTACCTAAGCTGCCTACAGAAGTCTGCTCTGAACATTGAAGTTGAAGGTCTGAAGATTGCATCGATATTTCAATTTACTTTTTTAATAACTTAAACTTTTCTTTCATTTTGTTTCATTTAGGACTCATGCTTATTTTGTGTGACTAAAAAAGGTATTCCGTATCTTTTTTTCTTTAAAACACAATCTTACTGAATATAACAGGCAACAAAATCTCATTTTATTAATTGATTGGTTGATTATTAATTAATACGTCGTGCACAGTGCTATTGTTCTTTGTTATTTCAATTAAATTGAAACCAAGGTAGATTATAGATCTGAGATATCTATTCTAAAACACCAAATACAAACAATGGCTTTGGCTTAGATAATTATTTAATAAATATACGAAAATGAAGGGATGATACGTTAACCATGTCATCAGGCTTATTTCTGACCATATAATGAACGTTTTACTATAGAAATTAGGTTCATAATTGATTCTCAAACCATCGCATGCTCCTGACAGTTCAAATACCAATAGTTGTTTTAGCCAGTACAGTAATGTATGTGAATTAAAGAAGTATAAAAGTACAGTAATGTAACGTCTAGAATATGAATATCCCCGCAAGTGACCCAAGTGACGGTATTTAGTAATATCTGACACATTTTTTTTACGGGGTAAATCCTCATGGATGTCCTCCGCCCTGGGGAGAGGGCGAAGGGGTCTGTCAGACTTTTACTGAGTAAAACCCCCCGGTGTTCCGTCTCTCACCTACGTCAGGGATCACGGTAACTTAAAATGCATCCACAATCTCCGACTGGTGCCGGCTGCTGCGGACCACATCTCGTCATCGAGACGAGTGAGGTATTTGACTCCCCTTGAGACTTCAAAGAGGGGCGTATAGGAACACTAAGCGCCGTCACCTCGGGTCCGGTTGGTTGGGGGCGACGAACATCCCCAAGTCCACCGCCCCTGGACCCAG
This sequence comes from Hyphantria cunea, assembly GCA_003709505.1. Lineage (NCBI taxonomy): Eukaryota > Metazoa > Arthropoda > Insecta > Lepidoptera > Erebidae > Hyphantria > Hyphantria cunea. Next base: position 406,710 of record PKRV01002130.1, read on the forward strand.
TTAGGGAGGCCGGTGGAGGTCAGCCGCCCAAATCGGGGCCCCATATAGGGCCATCGACCGCACGATCCCCTCATACAACCGCCTGCAGGCGGCGTTTGGGTTGCAACCCGTTGGGAAGCAGCGTTGACAGCGCCACAGCCACGCCCAACAACTTGGGCGCTAGCTGCCGGAAGGGGGGACCGAAATCCCATCGGGTGTCGAGCACCAGTCCCAAATATTTTAGGGTGGGCTCGACAGCGATACGAACCCCCCAACTACCATGTGCGAACCCGGTGGCGGCGCCCGTCGGGGGCCATGAAAAGCTATGGCCTCTGACTTGTTGAGGGCCACCTCCAGGCCGAGGCGCCGTATGCGGCTCGCCACCTGTGAAATTCCCAAACTTAGCAGATAAAGCTAAACATTGCTTATTATAATTATTGCAATGATTATTAACATAAAAATTTTATTTGATGATACAGAATTGTATAACATTAAAGATTTATTGCGCCGGAAGTACCATTGTATAGGCACTATTTTTAAGTCGCGCCGGAAACTGACAATCGGAAGGCGCCCAAATATATTAATATTTAATATGAATCAACTATTTACTTGATTATTCAATTATAAGGTTATAATATATTTTATACGAGGTTGGAATCGTTATTTATAACAGTACATTATTATAAAAAGCAATTAAAATTATTAAAACTTCAAACCTTAACTGTCTTGGTACTAATTTGTACTGATGTAAACAGTAGCAGCGTGAAACATTACAGAGTAAAATACTTAATAAGATTATCTGTTATATATAAATACCTGGTAAGCACGAAACATATCATTTGATTGTCTTAGATTTCACATGAATTAGGCAGAGCCAGCAGGGCAATTAAGCCTGCTTGGAGCTTACGTCCTTTCTAACTTTAGTGTTGAGGGTGTTAAATAAAGTAAGTGACGACGCAAAACCACGGCTTTGACGTCTTTGAATAATGAATTGTAATCGTAAATGAATGGGAATGAAGACAGTGACCAATTAATCATTTTTTTTATTTTTGTGGTGAAATATTGTCTGATAGTAAACTGTAACCTGTGTCTATAAATACTTAAGATTTCAAGGCGAGAAAATTAATTGAAAACATAATGTGTTTTCTGTCCTTCTGATCTATTCACTTAAAGAATTATTAACATGAATACAGCTTAAGTGTTTATGAGAGACTTAGCAGGTTGCTCATGAATGTAATTTAGGAATATCCGACGATATATGGCGTCGCAACAAGATACCAGTAAGAAACTATACCCAAATAAAGAAACTATTCAGTTGCCTATGAAATACGAGTATATTTTGAAAAGTTTTAGCCACTTGCCTCTGCACGCGCTTTAACAGATAATATTTTCGCTACTTCTCTTGTGAAGTAAGTTTTTTATAGCTAAAAGCTAAAAAATCTTTATTTGATAACATAAATGATAAGTTAATGCTTAAAAGTAGGAACATCGTTTACCTAACTATCTTAGTGTAGATAATAGTACTGATTCCCAAACTAGGCCCAAGTCTGTATCTTGGGAGACAGTCTTCAGTTGCGCTAAGGATGACAAAACAGATTGTTAACAAATTATAATATTGTATTAGAACTCCTCCTTAAATTACCATAGGCCATTTTGAAACCAGTTTGAACAATTATGGACAGTAATGTTTAAGCCGGTTTATTCAATTAATTTATTCATAATAATAAATCCAATCCCACCTTCTACATCCACATCCCAGTATGGTTGACTACTGTATATATATGGGTATACATATTTTGTATCTATCAGTGTCACACTGTCTTATTAAATTACAGTATATATAAATTATATATACTGTAATTCACACTATACTATTAAAATATTTCTATTAGTACTATTTTGGTAAAAATGTTATGCTATGAGTTATAACTTATAATATAAAATTTCCTCGAGAAGTCTTAAATGTAAAAGTAGCTATGTCAATATTGGGAGAAAACAATTTGCAAGATCTAGCTAAGTAGTACGCAAGTGGAGAAGCAATTTAGTAATGAGATAGCAATTCACTTGAATAATAATATGGAATCTTGTTTTGTCAATGTCGTAACAATTAAAATGGAAATTAAATTGGCATAGAATCGCTTTTAATAAGAAACCTTTTACAGTTCTATACAGATTTTAGATGGATATTTTTTTCAGTACATACTTATATGTATGGTTATTAAAATGTATTATTACTTTATTAAACCTCAAACATAGCCTTCTCTTCGAGTGTTACATTTTATTTTTAATACCGGGCAAGCAAGCGTACATTTCGACTGCTGGTAAGTGATTATCCTCACCCATGGACAAGCGCAATACAAGAGGCGTCACATGTGCGTAGCCGGCCTTTGAGGAGTGGGGAGGGTATGGGGGAAGGGTTGGGGTATGTAACTCCGGTATCCTCACTCACTCCCACTGGAAAAATCTACTTCCACATTTGAAAATTTTAAACAGCAAAAGAGTCTCTCATTCTTTAAAGTTGATTTAAATGCAATCACAATTCGATCCTTATATGTATTTAATGTAATTGTTTGTGTTTGGGTAGGAAACATGATGATTTGGGCATTGTTAGAACAATTTTCATATTTTTGAAACAAAATACATTGAAAATATATTGAAAAATATATTGATTGTATAAAGAAAATTTTATAAGTAAAGATTCATTCTAAAATACTAATTAATAATAAATAGAACGTACTCGTAAATATTAATGTTCAGATTCGATATACAAGTTACAATAAATACCTTTAGTAGACCGTATTAACACCACTACGTCGTAGCGCATCTAAATTTTTTCGTAGCTATGTCAATCAAAACATTAGTCGTCACAATGATTACTAATGGTTCTTTCCACAATACATAAACAGTACACAACAGCTTTCAAAGTTTACGACTGGCAATAAACTACATTCAGAACGTTGATTTATTACTTTGGGCCAGGCCTTGGCACTTTAAGACCTGATATGGCCTGAGTGCCTTTTTCTTTAGGGTAAATTATAAATACGCCCTAGAGAATTTGTCAAAATACACAAATCCTAACTTCAATTTGAACAGATTTGTCGATAGCTCCAACGGGGCCATTCGCATAAATTACTCAACAGGTAGAACGTTTTCTCGAGGTAAAATGTTTTTGAGAATTGGATTTTAAATAAACAAAATGGCTTATTTCCGTGACAGTTTTAAACTTAAAAGTAAACTAAAATATAAATCTATTTACGCTAGAACTTGTTCAATAAAACTTCTATGCGATTAACATAAAAATCTCAACGTAATATAAAATCTATATAAAACATTATGGTTTGTAAAGCCTAACTCTTCTTAGTAAAGATGTACGGTATAATATATTTATTATGATCAATATTTTAACTAATGAATATCTTTAGTATCTATTTCATTGTTAAACTGATCTTATTACTCCTACTCACTTTTATTAATCATGAAAATCGTAAAATTATATCACCAATTTACAGCAGCCATTAACGCTCATTTTAGGTATTTACTTTCATAAATATATCTCCTTATATTTCATTGCTCTACATTATTTTCTGACAATGACATACGATATGCCCCAAAATATTATAACACTGTATTGTGCGTATACATCGGGCTGAACAACGACTCTTTAAAAATTAATAAAGCAAAAACATAGGTTTCAATTACAATGCTTTTCATTCCTAATAGAAATTGTATACGGTTCAAAGATTTCAAAATTGATTCTTAACAACGTCAAAATATGAAGCGTAATATCATTTGATCCGTTAGTTTATTTAAGTAACTTTAGGAATTTATAATAATTTCAAATTAGATTTAAAATGACAATTGATATTCGATACTTGACAATTGAAACCAGGTGCTTTACATTATGAAATCCTAATGAATAACAACAACATTGACTGCCACGGTGGCGCAGTGGTAGCGTACGCGACTGCTGTCCATGAGGTCCCGGGTTCGAATCTTGGGTCGGATCAAATGTTTGTATGATCTGCAAATATTTGTTTCGGAGTTTAGGTGTTTTCTATGTATAATATGTATGTATTTACAATAAAAAGTATATCTGTAATAATATCAGTTATCTAGTAGCAATAGTACAAGGTCTGCTTAGTTTGGGATTAGATGGCGTTGTGTGTTAAAATGTTCGAAAATGTTTATTTTATTTATTTATTATGATTTGAAAAGTTTGTTTTGTTTATTTATTTAGCATAGAAATCATTATGCTTTTATGCCAATTTATATACTCAACCGATAACGCGGAAAAAAACTTGTCTTGATCCAAAAAAAACTTTGTAATAAAAAAAAATACAAAAGCTTACCAGTATTATTTTTTACTATTCATATCATATGGAACGAACAGATACTACAAGTATATGCAAAACGAATTTGTTTTCATCATTATTGTGAGCATACAATAATGAATGGTACTCGTATCGACAATACAAATAATATTACAATAAAGCATTTGATTCTTTGAATCATAATTACATATGGCAGTCACTGGAAAACCAGGGCGTACAAGGGAAATATTGTAGAATCATCAAACAAATATACGAGAATAGCACAGTGAAAACACAATTAGGACGCATTGGAGATGAATTTGAAATTCCAAGAGGCGTTAGACAAGGGGATCCACTGTCACCAAAAATGTTTAATGCTGTATTAGAAAATATATTTAGACAACTTAACTGGGACGAGCTTGGAATCAATTTAAATGGAGAAAAACTACATCGCCTTCGATTTGCAGACGATTTCATTTTATTTGCAAGAGATCCAACAACACTACAAAATATGTTGCAACAGCTGTCATCAGAAAGTCAAAAAGTAGAATCATCAATGAATACAAGTAAGACCAAAGTGATGACGAACAAAACTAAGGTTAAGATAGAAGTGGTACAAGAAGAGATCAAGTATGTCGACGAATACATATATCTGGGATAAATTATATCGATAAAGGACTTATCTAACAAAAAAGTAAACAGATGAAAAAATAATACTTGGCAAAGATATTGGTCTCTTAAAGAGGCTATGAAAAATAAAACCATACCTGTTTACGAAAAAACAAAATTGTATAATACTTGCATACTTCCGTGTCTCACATACGGTTGCCACATCTGGCCATCCACACAAAAGATTGAGAAAAAAATAAGAGTGTGTCAAAGAGGCATGGAAAGAAGTATGCTGGATCTACGACTAAAGGATAAATGGAAAGATACAAAAATTAGAGAAATAACCAAGGTGGCTGATATAGGAATAAAAACAAACAATTGAAATGGAAATGGACAGGGCACATGTGGAGATCGCAAGCAGAGAAATGGACTAGAAAAGTTACGGAATGGTATCCCAGGTATGAGAAGAGACGTAGAAGAAGACCGGTAAAATGGTGGGAAGACGATCTGCCAACTAGATGGAGAAGAACTGCGCTAGACCGAAACAAGTGGAGGGAATTAGAGGAGGCCTATGTCAGAAGACAACCTGACCTGTTTGCCGATAATGATACTTGATCAGATATCATTTAATTAATTTTCAATTTAAAAAAAGTTTTAGAGCAGGTTACAGGAAATAAAGGCTATTTTTATTTTTATTTTATTTATTTTTACTCGTATCAACAGTTATAATTATGAGTGATAAATTTAACAGTATGAATTATGAGATGATATCTTAAACGTAGTTGAGCGTAAGGTTTTAATGAATGCTCGACAATACCCATTTTCTAAAATTCAGCAATGGAAGCCTAATTTTGTTTTTTTTTAGAAAGGAAAAATCTGATAACCCTGACACTGGGAGAAAATACTTAGCCTCTAATTCTCTCCCTAATTTCATTTTGATGTTTAAATATCTAGATTGAAATGGTTACCTGTCGTGCGAGTGGTCGAGCGGCGTGAGGCGCGGCCAATTGCCGTCGTCAACTTAGCGGCATGACGTTGGCCCTCGTGGCCGACAACACTGCACCCACGTAACACCGCGGCACTTACACACACTACACAACACTTATCACCCCGTACACATTTTCAGAAACCACACACTTTTAAATGCACTTCACTATGTACCTGCAACAAATAATACTATAATAAGCAAACTAATTAGCTGAACATTATTTTCTTATTTACCCAAAAAATATTTTGAACTGAAGGGTACGAAAAATCGTGTGATAATTAAGTATATTTTCAATGTTTTTTTATTACAAAAATTTGACTAGACAATGCGTTATTGTAAAAAATTCAGTACCATGTCAGGTCAATATACATATTTATTCCATTCAACAAGTTCTTAACTTAGTTTATAACCTGTTCAAAAATTCTGCATACATTGTTACCTAGACCTATTTAAATATTGAAATAATTTGAAAACTCATTTAAATGAAAGGGTTACTTCTATTAAAATTTGCTACTTAGCTATTTTACATAATTATTATATAAATTACATTGAAACATAATGTAGTACTTTATCTCTATGGCATTACTGCAATTGTTTTTTGTGTATATGGTCCTACTAAGGTGTCTCTATTCTGCCTGATAGAAAGTATAAACAGAATCCAAGAGTGGTGTTTACCATTTTTATTGCGAATGCAGACAATGCAATAACACAACATGGAGATCCACACGCAATAGTGCAATATAATAATGTTTCGGCATCATTGGGCCTCCGGTCTCGTACTTATCAACGGAACAGGAAAGCACAAATGCTGTCATTTTACTTTAATCTTCTGTCTTTTGTGCGAGGGTAGTAACGCTCCGGTCAAGCTGGCCCGTTCGTGCTAAGATCAGCGTGGCTCTATTACGTTATACAAACATTCATAATAACCAGATACAATTTATGACCGGAAAAGCCAATTTTTGTTTTCTTTAATATCGAAATATAATATCACTGTACGTTAATGTAAATACAAAAATTAGAAATTAAGACACTACACATAGTTTGTTACGCGCGTCATAATGAATTATATGATCGTAAACACATTTTTATGAATATACGTAAAAGTCTATTTGCAGAAAGGAACATTACTCATTATATGACAGTCGTAAATGCTCCATAAAATGAGAAACACAGGTATAAGAAATAACTATTAACCACAAAGTCGAAATGAGCTACAATATCGTATGAAGGAGTGGTTAAAATCAACTTTATTGACTGCGTTTACGGTCATAATGAGAAATACCAATCGAGTTTAATATCCGTAGTAGGTAGTAACACAGAATCGATAAATGCATATGCCTAACGTCATCTGCAAGGGCGCCACCTTAATCTGATGGATGCCTAAAACAAAAAAAAACACAAAACAGATGATAAGAAATTGAAGTTCAGTTGTTTTCCTACGAAACAAACAACTATACGTATGTCATGTGCTTACACATAAATGTATTTCCTTCTGCTGCTGCTTCTGATTTGCAATTATTTGTTTCCGAGTTTGCGTGTTTTCTATGCATAATACGTATGTGTTTACAAAAAAAGTGTAAATGTTAAATACATATCCGTTGTCTAGTGTCCATTTTGAAAGATCTGCTTAGTTTGGAGCCAGTGGCGTTGTGTGTTAGATGCCCAAATTATTATTATTATTTTAAACTAATACTTGTTTCCCCGGGGACTTTTTGAAAACCAATTTTAACATCAGAACTTAGTGATATTTTTGGCTGAAACCTCTTTATTGATCACCTCTACTGTAGTACCTACTCAGCATTGAGTATGGTAGGTATGAGTATTGTACTATGATATGGGACTCTATATACTATAATTTGATCTTTTGTAAAAGAGATAAAAAGTTGGTGCTTACTGTAGTAGGCATAATTTTTTATTCAGCATGTAAGTTGAATAAAGAATTACTTACTTATCGACCTGTTTTCTGATTGCTCAGATATGAATTTCATTATAAGTTTTGAAGATTTTTTAACTTGAGACATGAACTTTAAAAATTACAGTCATAGGTAGACAATAAAAATAAAAGCGTGTCATCATCGTCCAACCTCTCAAAAACACATTTTTCTAGAGTTCCTGATGCTTTTAAGAAACTTGAGTCGCTCAGAATCACAAGGGACAACCCTAGCATGTGAAACACGTCATTCTTGATGAAATCGTCACCCATATCAGAAGCCCCATTGTTTCTAATATATGATAAGTATTTAGGTATGTGTTCTATGTATATGTATGTGTTGTATGTGTTTACGAAATGACTGGGCTCTAGTAGCCATTTTCTGGGTTCTGTTCTGTTTTTCGTCATGATTACTATAATTATTATTTTTGTTATCATACTGGAGACCTAAAAAAAGTATATCTCATACACAAAACGGGTATAAAGAATAGTCAGACTCAGAACAACAATTTGTCAATAATGCCAAGTGTTGTTGACGGAGGAGTTTGAACCCATTAGGCTCAGTGCAGATGCCGTGCCGAAAAAACGGCGTGACAAGCGCTTACACCACTGCGGCATCCGTACGTGAAATACAAAGAAATAAATCTTACTGTCATTATGGTACTTCCGTTTTAAAGACTAAAGTATTCAAACTTAAAATATCTGATCATTATTAAATTTTAAATTAGGGCTTAACAGAATTAGAAAACATTTTGTTTAAAATCTAAATTAAAGGTTATTTCCTAATAACTTTGGTCACCTAAACAACAATTTCATCAAACTTTATTTCAACTTCATTCCGCTTAATAATCTGAACGTCCACGAAATTAATCGATAATATACACATTTGTCAAAATCGATCCATAGATAAAATAGAACAAAATTTAGATTGTAACCTATCAAGTTTTCAAGATATTATGGTTAGACATTTAGTAACATATAAACTACACCTATAGAAACATAATAAATAATAGAATTATGCGGGAAAAACCAAAATGAGTACTTCATAATATCAGAAAAAAAAATTAAGGATTTTCTCGTTTGCTTGCTTTTCGGGGATCTTCCAGTTATCTTAGTAGAAACTGTTCCGGGATTCTTTAGGCAAAGTACAGTATATCACAGTCTATATTAACTTGTGACAGGTATAAAGCATTACTGCTTACGTCCATTACCTGACGCTCTACTATATAATAAGCGTAAGTAGAATTACTGAATATTTCTTACAAAAGCTGCGTAACAATACGTGATAGTCGAATGCGTTTAATTTTTCGCCATGACCCCTTACTATTTCCGCCCAGGGACGACCTGCCCCTAATGGACAATGGCTTCGTCACACGTAGCCAAAAGATTAATGATACGATCCTCGTGGACAAAGTCAACCCTCTATCTAATCATTTAAATAACTCTTACGAAAAAGGTGACGTTTTTATGAAACATTTCTCTGTTTCTTGTATTATTGTGTCATTTTTGAACTAATAAAACTCTACTCTCATAAATGCTTGCAGTATTGTGAAAATTAGTTTAGTAATTATCCAGGCACTATTTACTCTATTTCTATTTACTGATTTCGAGATTTAAATCAGAAATTAGAGTAAAACTCATAATACTTTTCCCGTAAAGTATTCGGAATCCAAACGATATAAGTTGGAATTTTTTTTTCGCCTTTTCGGTATCATATAATATTTGAAATTATTATTCATACTTCCATAATAAAATTAAAAATTGCAAAGTAACTCTGACTGTCTGTCACGACTAAACTACTGTTTAGATTAATCGAAGTATCTCCATGAAAAAAATCATGAAAATCCAATCCAAATTTTTAATGGACATACTTCAATACTTGAGGAAGGACATATGCTACTTTTTACCCCGGTAACCTACATGCAAGTGGGCAGAGCCGCAGGCAAAATTAGTTGTTTATATTTCAAAGAAGTGCAAGATGGTAAAACTCTTAAACTTTATGTAGCGTACACTTGACAATAATTTAAAATGGCATAAAGCTATAAGTGTTTAATATTTTACCCTGTTTAATATAAAAGTACTATATAATACACAATTCATACTCGTTAGTTACAATTAAATCATGAAATAAAAAAATCCTTATCTCGTTGTTATTTTGTAGCTATTATTATTATTCAAATCTCATACAAACGAAAATGAATAAGAATTTTATTACCTAATTTAACAAATTTAAATAATACAGTATGTGTTAATTTTCTCGAATCGTAAAAACAGATTGAAGTTATATTAGTCCAAAATCTCACGTTTGGCTTTTCGCCAATTGAACTGCAGTAAAATAGAGATCAGAGCAGCATCCAAGGTCTGCAGATCGTAATACATCCGACCGTGGATATCTTCTTGATCGACACATCCGGAACATAAAAAATAGACCTGATTGACTTATCTTAATTTTGCATGGGTGACGCTTTCACTGACGTTAATGCCGATTTTGTTAGTTTTTTCTTCCGAAAATTTTACCGATATCCTAAAAGCCCTTTGCCTGGTATCGATTTTTTACAGTTCAAATTACAAGTTTGTTACTGTGAAAAACTTTTTTTTTGGAATTTAACAGTCCATTGTCATTTTTCTCAATTTTCTTTTGCTTTTCATAATTCTAGGCTGCAACCAGATAATCAAGAGTACCTAGTTTCAAAGACTGTGGGTGTAGTGTTTCATTTTAATTTCAATTAAATACCTCCGCGCGCTCCTTAATAAAAAGGGCCTGTAATACTGAATAGCGGTTTTTAAACCAACGGTTTTAACCAAATGACATACTTTTAAACGAACAACAACCAAACCTAAGGTTACAACTACAAGTATTATGTTCGGAATCAAAAACCTTGTAGGTTATGGTGAAGAAACCAACAATGCTCCATCATTATGAAGAACAACATTACAAGATTATTTTTGTCACTTTGTGACAGGTGTGGTTATATGAATGCTGAAAAAGATATATGTATACCGATTCAAAGTTATATAGCTTTGTGGTATAGTCTAAATTTTTCTGTGTATACTTTTTTTGTAAACACATACATATTATACATAGAAACACCCCAACTCCGAAACAAATATTTGCAGATTATACAAAAGACCCGGGAGTCGAACCCGAGAGCTCAAGCACAACAGTCGCATACGCTACCACTGCGCCACCGAGGCAGTCAAGTACATATATAAAATATAAGCCTATACTTGCTATGATCTTCATTATTAACAATTACAAGAGTAAGAGATCTCAAACATATATATTTTCTATAAATAATTTCAGGATAGAGGGAAATTAAGTCTGTTTAACGGCTAAAAAACTGTGAATCTTAGAACAATTGATTTATTCTCAATCGCTAAGAAGATTCGCAATCTAGTCTCCTATAAAAATAACTAAAGCTTATCGGTCTGTTTGTTTCAAAAATAAGTTAAATAAGTGATAATTATTTTCAGAAGATTTAACGCTACCACTTATTTAAAGTAAGTACTGATTTGCCTGACGTTTCGATCAGGTTGTTGTTGTTGTGTGTATATGAACTGTGTTTATTATACTTGTCTTAAATCTCAAAATCAATGTGATATATTTAAGACTTAAAAATAAATTATTTTTAAATGAGAAATGTAACTACTAGTTGCAGATTTTACATAAAAACCTATGTTCTAGATAACAACTAACGCTAACAAATCTATAAATAGAAATATGTGAAGCGCGTATGGAATTTAGAATGCATAAATATTAGCTACGATATAATCTTATACAGACGCCATATATTGTAATCAGGTTGAATGTACAAGCGAGATTGGGCTAACTAGGTGTGAAGTATTACTGTACCTAACGATGGCACGAAACGACAACATATTGTCGCGGAGACAGTGTACTTTATTAAGTTCCTTCTAAGCTACTCCCGTTTGAAGTGTTGATGGTATATCCAGCAATAAAAAAACCTTCAATCAAAACTAATTTAATAAAAAAAAAGATTTTTAAACATAAATAGACGTAGAGTATAATGTTATTTAAGTAACTATTTATTTTTGAAAATTACTGAATACTATGCTCAAGGCTTCAAGTTTGTTTTCTACATACAGAGAAATAACCTGCATCTTTTTCAGAAAAGAAATAAATTACCAAATTGTCATTGATTTCGGAGTTCTAAAAAAACAATAATAAAAATAACAATTCTTTTTCTTCTTTTTTAACCAAGTTCATCAAAATGCCCATCAGAAATGTTTAACAGACTGCATTATCATTAGAAATTTTCTTTACTAGTAACGCTGCTTACATACAAAAAATCGGTGCTTAAAACAATTGTGTGTCAGTTGTCGAAATATGTAACTCAAAATTTACTTTCACTGATCAATAGCGTCTATTGTTATCCACTAGATAACAGACTGTACTTCTACTAATCTACACTTAAAGTTTAATATCAATTATTAAAAAGATTTACAATATTCTTATTAAATATGTTTCTGACACATTACGAATTTAAACATTTCACAGTTTTAATTTTCATGCACATTTAAAAGCCTCTGCCTATTTAAATTTATTTATTTGGTGTCAGTTCTCAGCTCCGAGACTACTTACTCCACGCACTCCATAGATAAAAGCTTATCACAACGTTATAATATTACACGCCTCGTAGTCATATCACCAGAGTTTAGTAATATACTTTTGCGTCAGAGACTGCTTTGAGCGAGTGCTTTAGATAAAAACTTCATATGTTTTATCATTGGCCAGTTTATCAATATTGGTTTGCACAAGGGAATTTACGTTAAAACCTTTATGCAGGTTATGAGTTTTGTCAAATTTGGTAGTCACTGTGGTAGCCACAATATTAAAATATAATAATTGTTGAATAAGCAACAAAAAGAGGTAACGAAACCTGTCAAACAAAATAGAAAATATTTTTTTTTTATAAAAGACAAATTTCAAATTTCATAGCTATGAATGTTTAAAATTAAAATTGGATCCTGAAAACTTATCTGTATGTATTTATTACACATATTAAAATAAAACAATAATAAAAACAGATATGCCATGCTCTTGGATTCAGCTCTTGCTTTCCATCAAAATGTATATAAAAAATGACACAATAATACTTTTAAAAAACGTTAGACATAATCTAGCAAGTATTTTGTATTACCAAAGAGTAATTGACTACCGCCATGCAATGAGTACGTTTCTCTAAACTTCCAAAATACTAGAATCCATACTTCCATACTATCGATACTCGTTGCCATGGTAACTGATATAACGCGAACGGAGCTACGGGCAAAAAACATTTTTACTATAAACTAACGAACTCGGAAGAACACACTAACGTAAAAGATGATTAAAAAACGGAATTTTTTTTTGCCAAAGTAAATCGTAGCAGAGTTAATTTAGTTAAACAATCAAAGTACTTTTATAATAAAAACTTTGGGAAACTCTTGCAATTTTCACGTCTAAACCGATTGATGAAATTTGTCACGTGAGGTATAGTTGTAAAAGTTCGTAACGGACGTCTGATTAAAATTCGAAAAACTCTTCAATTTTATTGACTCACTTAATTCGCTGGTTCTCATATGTACTTGTCATAGTTCCAAGTATAAAGTGACTACTTGGAACTATGATAATGTGATTTCATAGATAGTTAAAATAAATTATCTCAAACAACAATATTCTTAAATAGTCTTTAAATTAAATAGCACATTTAATATTTACCCAAAAATTGAAGATATTTAAAGTAAACTTTAAAATTTTGTGTTATTCAATGCTGGTAAATATAATTACCTGACTCGGTCAACATGATTATCATCTCAGTCGAAACATAAACTGCTGCGCATTGGTCTTCTCAAGGGTCTCCACAACAATATATCCAGTACTAACCGCATCCAACAGTTAGTCGTAACTTTCATCAGATTTTTGGACCGACCTCCATGTAGGGAGCCCACCCACACTCCGTTTTCCAGTAGTCGTCACCACTCCAGACTTTTGGCCCCATCGCTCGATATCTTACAACGAATTGGGACTCAATGAAAATGAAAAAATAATATTATCCTTATTTTTTATATAAATCTACTGAAATCTCTATCACGTCATCTCTACTTTAAATTTAACCAAAATCAGAAAGAAACTCCGTTCTGTTACTGAGAATAAACAAAAACGTACGTAATCATTTTTCCTGACACGTGAACTGAATCCAGAAATCACTTAGGTCACAGGCAAAAATAAGCTCCAAATAGTGCCATGATATCAGAAAATTATCAATTACAGTCGAGTGATGTATTAAACAACCCAGCGATTAAACATTATTTTCATTGGTAGGTAATCACTTTCTCAGGAACGTTGACACTTTTTTCAAATGTTCAATAAATCGTTTTAAGGAAAATTGGAAGCTTAAAAATTCACTTGAAAAGTCGGACCGTTATTTGGCTGGAAATTTATAGTATGACGAAACTGTATAGGACGGGAAGTCCGCTTTTGAGCATCTGTAAGCTTATTCCCGGAACCAATTAGAATGTGTTTTTGTTTTTAATTTAAAACTAAACTTCATTTGCAACATCAAATGAATTTGAATTAAAAGTCAAATTGATCTTGAGCTATTTTTACTGACTAAAATAAAGCAATTATTTTATTTTTGATCCTCGACTCAAAAAGAAGGGCGTTATAAGTTTTACGATGATTACTGTATGTGTGTAAGTGTGAGCGTGCGTGCGTGCGTAAGTGTATACGTGCGTGCGTGCTTGCGTGCCGGTGTGTGTGACATCGTAGCTCTCAAACAGATGGACCGATTTCAATGCGGTTTTTTTCATTTGAAAGCCAGTTTCCTAGCGGAAGTTCTTTTTACATTTAGTTTTTAGTTTAGTTCCTAGTTACATTTAGATTTTAGTTTAGTTAGTTACATTATCGAATAGAAGAATAGTGGAAAAGTATGTATATTTTTATTATTGCGTCGGTGAGTTTCATTTCAGACCATTTTGCATCTTCAACTTTTTTTAAGTTTCATCGTTTGAAAATCGAAGCTTGAATTCTGAATACGAATTTCCTACCTCTTACGTGCCAGGTGTGAGAGAAAGCTAATTGCGATGTGAAAACGAAGTCGTACTAGACCTACCTGTATAATATCTACCTGTTTCTCTTTATATGCTATCGGATTTTGTTTTGTTTCTATTCAAAGTACTTTTTCTCTTTGTTATTGATTTTAGATAGATTAAACGACGAAGGCGCCGGTCGTAACAAAGTAATTTTACTATATTACAGATAGCGCCGATCTCAAATAAAATTAAAAAACAAACAAAATGATGGTGATGATAAAATTGTATCCGAAAATGAGGTCGGTTTTTTAATTTCGATTTTACGGACACAATTTATCAAAAGTTTCCAACTCGTATGATAACTTCTGCATTAATTTTCGATTTTCATAAAATCAACTCAAATCTCATAAATCTTAAAATAAATTTCAAGTTTGTTTGAAAGATACTTACGCATATTAAATTCCAAGTAGGTAGTGATTTAAAGAAGACTGACGGCAACATTTGCGATAGTGCACCTACATTATGTGCATACACAAGTCGCTTCCTATTACGTCTTGCAACATAGTGTGCTCACTAGGATTCTACGTGAAACATTGTACGGTACAAAGATTGTGGCATCTAATAACGATTGCAGTGAGCTTACGTAACATGCCTAAGTAAACCTATTTTCATTTCCTTGTACCTTTAATATATTCTGAAATGTACGTCATAATAATTGATAAAGTTCAGAATATAAGCTTAGTATTTAACAAATATAGTTCATTTCAAATTTACTATTTTTTTAAGGTAATCAATATAATAATTTAGTATATGAACAGTTTTTAAGATTAAGTAATTAAGTCTGTGAGAAAAAATCCATCAGATAAATAGTTGGATTATCATGTCGTTCTATCAGGTATATTTTTAATGGAAAATTGTGATTTGAAGACATTGTTTTCTCAACTAAACAGTATAGGTGTGAGCATGTTTTAAAAGTATTGAAAAATAAAGTTTTATATTGAAAATCCTTCAAATTTAATTACAAAATCAGTTCTCAGCCATTTATTATGCAAACACCGTTACCTATACTGTCAGACTCAGGATCAGAAATTGGTTAGCTCTGCCTCAAAGAAATTTTATACGCAATTGAATTACTTTAGGTAAACGCCTCAACCTTTATTAGTAAATAGTTTACATACGTTTGAAAACATTGTTTCTTATAAACAAATATTGCTTGTAAGTAATATGTGTAACAAAAATATTACTGGCGCCGACGCCTAGCCAGCCGCGGGTATATCAGTTGTCGCAACAAAAAGTAGCCTATGTCCTTTTCCAAAGCTCCATCTATCTCTATACCGAAATACATCCAAATCAATAAATCGGTTTTGAGGTGAAAGCGTAACAGAGTTATTTTCGAATTTACAATATAAGAATGGAAAAACCAATATTGCTTGATATATATTTGTATCCCTATTCCGTTACATATTTGTATCCCCAGGGTGACCGAGATGTACCTAAGTTGTGAAGAAAGGCAGAGTGGACTCCAAAAACCGCCAATGCATTCCTGGAGCTCCTACCGACTGCCGAAGTAGGCCACCGCGGGGCTTAGTCGACAAACTGTTTCTTCGGGAGACCCATACTCTTCCTCTGTCGTCCCCGTGGAGGGTATTGTATGGTATGGAAAGCATTTCCCTCGTAAAAATAAAAACTCAATATAAAATATCAAATATAACATTCGAATATTCTTTATAAGATGTGAACAAAGCGACTGCAACTACACATACTAAGGGAAATCATGATAAACATTATTATTATTATATTCATGCCTCAATTTTCCATTATAGTATTTTTTTCTTAAACTTATATGAAATCCTATTTTTTGGAGTCGGTAAAAAAGAAAAGAAAAAAGAATAGTGTGATATTACTGTGCTATATATGTGCTGTTGCTTGACGTGAGCCGAAATCGAAAAATTCATGAATTTCATGATGATGCCATACAGGTTTACGTGAACCCCGCGGGACGTACAGCTGAAGTCAAAGTTTTGAAGTTCTCAATCCATCTTTCAAGCCTTTGATCAAAGATTTATCTTATAGATTTTATTCATTAATATTGTATCTAGTAAATAATATTTGACGAAAACACCTCTTAAATATTCCAGTGATTTTCCGAATTCTGTCGGTTATTTATATCCCCCATGTTTATGAATAAATCAATTTGAAATGGAAATTTTTTATCAGATGATATATTTGTTTACTTAGGCAAAGAGCGTTAGGATAGAGTTCCCTCTCTGCTTTCAAATAAACAAATGAAATGGTTAAAATTCGTTGCAACTTTAATAATTTCATGTATTCGTTTTGTTCTAACGTTCGAATTGTACCAAAGAAAGCAGTGTAAAGTAAACTTCAGAGAGTTAGTACTTTTCCATACCGGTAAATGTGGAAGCGCTGGAGAACGCAAAATTATCTGTGACAATTAAGCTCCATGAGACTGCCTAAAAGACAACCTCTTTGTTATCCTACCTTAGTAGATTTAGAATTGATACATTGGTTCAATATATTACAAATGCTCCTTTTCAAATCGAAAGAAATGCTAAACCCTCTGTACTCAACTGTGTGGTTGGCAGGATCTACTGGGGTTCTAACGAACTACCTTCCTAAGGCATACCCGAGTCCCCTAATTAAATTTACATTTAACTACTACCGCATAAAGACATGTTGAACTTATGAGATACAAGTTCATTGCTGCCTTTTAAGAACTCCCTCCAAAAGCATAGGGAGGAAAGGGTTGGGCTTCAATAACCTCATTCGTGCGGTAAAAGCAACAAAATAATTGCGTAGCACTTATTTGCGCAGCATTTTGGTCAGCAGAGGTCATGGCAGCGTTTTGGTCGAATCAGCCCATTTAGGTGACTAACAGACGAGTTATGTTTTGGGGCAGCCCTTAAACATAAGCCCTAAAGAGTCACAAATGTATCTACAGTCTTTCACCATAAAAAGAAGTAATGACAAAGTAATGAAAACATTTCTTTCCGTTTCCCTAATCAGGGTCATTATCAGTCAAATACCTGCTAAAAATCTACGAGTAGTGTAGTGACACATGTACGGTTTCAATACTCTCCCCCCTTTTCCCTTCTAAGTAATCGCTACTAGTGTTAGACAGTGCCAGTGAGTGTTAGTTTTAAGGAAGTACGAACATATTTACTACGATATGTTCGTACTTCTTTAGAACAAATACTTGTTGAATACTTACATAATACTTTATTTTACTTGATCAATGGTTTAGGAGGACGTGTGATAATAACATAAAATAGAAAACATACGTGGGTGGTCTGAAAAATTCCCATCAAACGATGATATAACATTATTTTTCTGTTTTGATCTTCTACGTAGTCTTCTTAAAATCAACACACTACTCCTAGCGAAGTACAATGCAAATATAAAGATGCACAACTAGATTAAATAGTTTTTATTAATCAGTCCTGCTTTCTCCAAGTTCAGGTCGTAAACTTTTCAATACGTACCAATAATAATAAAAAGGGGTTTTAAACCGAATCATAATCTAAATTGCTTGGTATTAATAAAGTGAAAGCAATCTTAAGCAATATTCAGAGTTATCTATCTCTTTCTTTGAGCTTATTAATTTCGTCAATATCATGAAATTGATTGCCTTAGACGAAAACGTTGTCAACAAACCGCTTAACAAGTTTCCTTGTGTTCCAATTAAGACACACGATCGAGTTTACTTTCATTCAACAAGAAACTCAATTTGAAATCGTTCATCCCTTTGGGAGCTACGAAGCTGTGGAGGAACGGGCCACATGTTCCTCCAACACAAAGGGAGGATCTTCGGACCAGGCGAGGTGATCATGCCTGGCGGGCCCCTGCCCAACGGTTGATGTTGGAAAGTTGTATATATGTTAATCGGCGCGAGAACTTCTATTGCGCGATTTAGGATTGGTAATTCCTTAGTTTTCTTCGTTGCTCCGTAGTTCGATGTTTCTTCGGTAGATGGCAATGACATATATTTTTATGTTGACGCTGTGTGTGGAAGTCGCCACATCACTCTCTTCCAAGACCGGAGGTCGATATCTGGATGAGTCAGCTGTCTGTGCTCTGTTGCGGAGCTTGCCAGTGCCAGGATTGAATAGTTCCTGTGAGTCGGAACTGAGTGCCGCAAGTTCCAGTGAGTCGGAATTGAATGCCGCTAGTCCCAGTAAGTCGGGGTTGAAGTCCGCTGATCCCAGTGAGTCGGGATCGCGTGCGGTGCGCGATGCTGCGGTAAGGTCCCCAGTGAGTCGGGGCGATTGCTAAGTAGTGGTTGGCTGTTGCATAGACGGGAGAGAAATGCNTTCCAGTGAGTCGGAATTGAATGCCGCTAGTCCCAGTAAGTCGGGGTTGAAGTCCGCTGATCCCAGTGAGTCGGGATCGCGTGCGGTGCGCGATGCTGCGGTAAGGTCCCCAGTGAGTCGGGGCGATTGCTAAGTAGTGGTTGGCTGTTGCATAGACGGGAGAGAAATGCTCTGCTTACATGGACCGTAGTTGCAGTGTGCTGTGCCTAGAGGCTGTTGAGGCCGTAGGGGTATACCAGGCTGGAGCGGTCGCTTCCTGCATGTGGTGTATCCCTGTTGAGGCCGAGGTTGCTGGCTGGCTGAGACTTGCTGTGGGAGTGAACATGATGGTGGCGCTGCTGCTCTGCTTTATTGAAGGCTGCTTCCAATCACGTCGGGGTCACCATTGTGGAGGAACCGGCCACATGTTCCTCCAACACAAAGGGAGGATTCTCCGACCAGGCGAGGTGATCATGCCTGGCGGGCCACTGCCCAACGCTTGATGTTGGGAAGTTGTATATATGTTAATCGGCGCGAGAATTTCTATTGCGCGATTTAGGATTGGTAATTCCTTAGTTTTTTTCGTTGCTCCGTAGTTCGATGTTTCTTCGGTAGATGGCGCTATCATATATTTTTATGTTGACGCTGTATGTGGAAGTCGCCACAAAGCTACAGGTAACCCCACAAACACGCATGGTATATTTATAGTTTAAAAACTCTTTTTTTATACTAGCTTAAATGCATGTAGCTATTAAAAAAAGTTTGTTTCATGCTTAAATTTCATATTTCATAATACCTTTCGTTGCTTTTCATAAAGTTAGTAAGGAGGAAAATTCAATCCTCCTCCTTTTATGTGAGGTACGTGTATTCTTAAGGTAGAGTTGTCATAGGGCGGCTAAACTCTCTCTTCCCTTAAAGTAAGCCATCTGTGCGTATCTTGACTTTAAAAGGGAATATTATTATTCCATATGTAACATTGGTTAAAATGTTTTCAATATAGTTGATATTTGGTTCAGTAAACCATTTATGTATTTATATGACGAAAAGTCATTGAAAAATGAGTATACGTTCAATTTCCTTTGCTGCTGCTTGCAGGACAAAAAAGAATTAATTAATAAATAATTAAATGGCAAGTAGTGATCATCAACAGGTGAATTATTACAAACTATATGAAATAAGTCGATAGTTTCTTAAATAAAGCAAATTAGTTGAAACGTATCGAAGGAAAAGGTCCCTGAGTAATTTGTCATTACCCAATCTGTTTATAGTTTCGTGAGTTAAAGGCTTTAAAATGCCTTTAATTGCCATACTGAAAATAAATATGTTTAGTGTTTTGTTTTTTCTGGTACATTTTTCAACAGACTTTAAACTTACATGACCATTGTGCGTGCAATAACTTCAATTTTCATACGTGTAAAATATTCAATCCAGTCGGAAGGTAGGGCTGGAAGGTTTTTTCACATCGTTCAAAAACAAAATTCATTTTGTGCTAAAACCGAAAGATCTATTGTTTTTCGTTTCATATGAAATATTTAAAAATTGTCTCCTAAATTAAGCAAATAAGCATAACAACAAAACAACAACCCATAATGTCCCACTGCTGGGCTCGGATCTCCTCTCAGGAGAGGGTTAAGGCGATTCGTAAAATAAGCATACTCAGATTGAAATTTCAAACTAATAAATAAGATAAAATATGATCAAACAAAGAGAATGAAACCTTTTATATACGTACACGGTATTCCAACCTCCTTGGACAGAAACTTTGCACTTCACACACGAAAAAAGACCACAAACCAGGCCACTTCACTAAACGTTCTAATATTCAAAATTTAAGATTAGCGTCTCATTTCAAATGTACCGCCTTTCTTTTGTATGGTAACAAAGCGCGACGCGATTCCCAACCTCACGTCAACAGGTCGCATCCCACACTGATGTCGGCCGCCCCGATAGCGTCCCGTTCGCGCTCGCGCCAAAAATAATACTCTGAGAAGGACATTGGAGGTTTCCAATGACCCTGTTGCTATTGGAAAATGGCTTTCTCTGGTACTCTATTGTCTGTAAGCTCGATGAAATCACATTGATTTATTACGTGACTTTATTGTTTACACAATATGTACATAGGTAAGAGATATTTCCTTTTATGTTAACAATGTGAATTGAAATTGCAATCACATTGCTCCCGAATACAAATAAGTTTTTTTTTAATATCATTTCTTTTTCATGTAATAGAAAATTAAAAAGTACTTACTTACTTACGACTAGGCCGACAGAGTTGCTTTCGAATTTTATTGTCATTCATTTCAACGCACTACATATAAACCACAAACAGAACGTACAAGCACCTAGGTAAAGTATTAGCAATGTGTGCGCTTTTACCCTTGAAAGATTTCAATATTCACTTTATTTTTAACTAAATTCATTATCATCACCTTCCGAACCTTTATTATTCCTAAGATTAATTGGGGTCGGCTACTAGTTCGAACGGTTTTACCTGAATATCAGTTTTTCCACGTAGCGACTGGCAGCGGACCTCTGCAACCCTAAGAGTAAACTGAATATGAAAATTGAACTAGTTAGTTGTCAGTATATTTAAGGGCACTGACTTCCCAATAACGATTTTCATAGGTGTGTATGACAACCGGGACCGACGGCTTAACGAGCTCTCCGAGACACGGGAGAGAAGCATTGCCATAGTACATACTCCAGGCTGCTGTTAAGAATTTCTTGTAAGAAAACCCAACAGCAGTCAGACGCGGGAATCGAACTCGAGACCTGTTGATCGGCTGTAAAGATGTTTAATTCCAGTTAAGAACACTCAACATAACACATTTCATAACTTTATAAACACTTTAATGTCATCTAAGAAGTGTATTGCTAATATTGTACTTTAAATTCGAATATTTCACATTACATCAATAGCTTTTAACAGTCCACCTTCTGTATCCTCTACTCGAAAAGGAGGAAATAATTTACTTATATTTACGCTATTTAGTTAAAATAAAATCGCTATTGAATTATTCAATCCAATATCGATACCAAAATCATTAATTGTAGTACATTCTTAAATCAAACACACTTGCACTTATTCCACTATATTAATTATATTTACACCTGACCGGTTTCGCCATTATGGCATCATTTAATAAACCGGTCGGGTGTAAATGTAATTAATATAGTTTAATAAGTACAAGTGTGTTTGATTTTTAAATATATTGCAACAAGTTCCGTCAAGTGCCAACAATCGATGGTATAGATTTCATTAAAAATAAGTTCAGACTTACAATTACACCCGCAGTATTGGGCAACAATATTAACTTTTTAAACTCCATACATGTATTATAAATACAGATAAGGATATAATAAGCATCACTTCCCGAATCGCTTAATTTAAAGGGAAACCTAAATGGTTGTATTCTGCTCTTCTTAGCCATGTGGTTGCACAAAATTTAAAGGAGCTAGTATATTCAGTTGTAAGAACAGTTTATGAATATTCAATCACCGCATACTTTAAAAGATTATCATGAGCTATTACTTCAATGTATTTTTAAGCAACTTCAAAAGAGGATGATGTTATCAATTCGTCTGTTTTTTTTTATATTTGATACCTCATAACTTTCGACCGGATGAACTAATTTTGATGATCCTTTTTTTTATTCGAGTGTGGTACCATTTAAAATTGGATTACTTATTATTAAAATATTATTCAAAGCAATCTATACATCTATACAAATAAATAAAATTGGAGTCTGTTTCTAATATTAAAATAACCGCTTTTTACTAAATGCAAATGTATGTATACACGGGCACATACTCCAAAATATTTTTTTTTGTCTGTTTTTCTATCTGTTTAATGCCGCTACTCTCCGGAATAGCTGCACCTTTTTTGACAGGACTTTCACTCGCAGATAGTTAATGTCATAAGGAGTAGTAACTCGGGCTACTCTTTTTTTTCTATCTTCACCCCGCGGCGTTACTAGCTATTGTAAAGGTATAAAAAGAACCGCGTGTAATACCGCGGGACTCGAGTTTTTAAATATGGACTGTTTCAAAAAACCGTCTTCTTGAACCTTATACTTCCAATAGAAGTGATAACTCAAACTAATTTAGTTCATTACAAAATATATTTTATCTGCCCGAAATATGGCTAGCGCTGTCGGTTAGAGCGAGAGAGAAAGGGGCTGCATATCGCTGCCAATTGCTTGTCAGAAAGGGAAGCCACCACTGGCACCGTAACGCGTTACGTAACGAAGCAGTTTACCCTCCCATAAGAAGTAATCACTTCAATACTCAATTTTAACAACTTCCCACTAAATAACGATAACAATATCAAAGTATCCAATTAAATAGATTATGTTACTTATGTAATATAATATAACATTACTATATACCAATTCAATACAGACAATGATAAAACAGTGAGAAAATATGCAGTGTTTTCGCAGGCACTCTGTCAGTACTTTGTGAGTTGTAATCTTGAACTTAACACGTGGTTGAAGTGGGCTTAAGAGCTCTTCAGTTTCTCTAAGAGATTCTTATCACGAAAGAGACTGTAATATATTAGACTTTGTCGTATTATACCTACGCTAATACTTTTTATAGTGTTTTACTACTTTTGGAAAAAAAAAACGTAGTACTTTTTTATGGACATTCTTTTTTATCCGACTATGGTGAATCAGAAAAGGTAATAGTTTGACAGTCTATCTATGTATATACATTCCACTTCAGTGCTAGCGTACTAAAGCAATTTTAATGAATGAGGTTACAATATATTTCTACTACTGAAGCAGGTGACATAACGCTAAATAAATTTTAAAAAAACGTTTTAACTTAGTTAAATTAGTGCCCTAGCTTTACCTTCCAAGAAGTGGCTTATGTCCACCACCATTAAAAGCTGCTGCTGATGATGATGATGCCATAACGTAAGTCTCCGTGGTAAGAATGATAAACATATTGCCAAGTAATATATTACGAATATTCTTTCAACTAAATAACAATGTACAAAAATTTTGCTGTCACAGAATTTCTGACAGATGTAAAACAGTAAGTATAAAACAACAACAAACCAAACAAAAGTAAACAGATGAATAAGAGTCACTTGCGCAGGCGACACGTCGCCGCATCTCTTTAATTATACCATTTAATATAATACAGCGTAGCGATGCATGTCGTAATGACGCATCACCACTTTCTTAGACGGTCTTTTCCTCTACCTAAAATGTTTCAAAACGTAGAACTTTCTTTTTATTGACTTAGATTTTTTAAAACACGTAATAGCTAGCAAACCAATTTCTTGAATAATTTTTTTTAAACATGCTTGAGAACATAATCTTTTTTAGAAGGGACAAAGGAAAAAGTGAACTTGAGTAAGGAAAACGTCGTGTAGGCCGCGATTAGGAGCGAGAAATATCATAAATCTCAGACGGTGAATATTAATTGAGACTGCGGTTGCTTAAAGGGACTTGAGTTGGGTACACGGATATCCATCCTATGATTTTAAAGACATCGTCTGGTCAACATGTGCACAGATTAGAAATCATACCTATGACCTGGTATGGCAGTAGATTTACGACCACTACAAGAGTTCATACAATATAACATTATCAAATTTTATTTTATTTTCTTTACAATATACAATATTATTTTCTTTACAAAGCTTAAAATCGCTTATACATTCATTTCCAGCCTGAACTAGCAACAATTAATCTTCTGAAATATTCAACGTCTTTAATTAATATAATACATATTTGAAATCGTCAAAGCGACGGAGGTTAATTGATTTAAATCGTGACGAGTCTCGGCATATATAAAGGTTGTTTCAGACCACCATTACATCCGAAACGTGCTTGGAGGTAATCAATCAACTAGCGTTGATTTGAAGTGGCCGGCTTTCTACTGAATTGGTACCAGTTCCTGGCTTTGTAACTTTGCTACACGGAAAACGGCGTATTACTAAAAAAAATACGAATTTGATCTGTTGTGTTTTAGGTTTCGTGAACGTAGAGAAACAAAATTGTTAGAGTAAATCATGTGTTATACAATTAATATGGAATTTATAATTTCAGGAATATTTGTATTATAAATTATTTGTTACTTTAATATCTTTTAAGTTCCTTCGTATTAATTTGTATAAATATTGGCAATACACTGGCAATATTAATCTTCTCAAAATTATTTTTTCCTCTGAGACTATTTTCCCAAACTAGATTGGAGTTGGCTTGAAGTCTACTGTTACTTCTTTCTTTTCATATTTTTTTAAACGGAGGGACTATCGACTTCAGGTTTGGCCAATATCGGAATTCTATAGAAACTCTAACTACATGTAGTGTACAATATTATAATGACAAACGGACACAAACGTCTGTACCCTTTTTATATACTTAGGACTACCCTCAGTATCTAAGTATAGGCTGAGCTCATTTGGTTACAACGATGTGTTATGTACGTATGTGTCTAAGTATATTCGAAAACAGACGACACTCCCGCGAGAGCCAGTCGTCTGCTGATCCCTGCCTAACAAGGGTACCTAATAAAGTGAAGCTAAAACAAGTGTTTTTAGAAGGTCCAACCACCACTTCATTACATACCCATTACGATTGCCAAAGATGATCATATAAGAACAGCGACCGATGGCTTAAAGTGTTCTCTAAGTCACGGAGGACCTCTGTATGATTACATATTGAGACCGAGACCTCCCTGCATATTCTGCTATGATAGAGTGATCCGACTAGAATTACTTGTATGCAATGTAATATTTATTTTTATTTATTTATTTATTTATTTTAAAGACATTTCCCGCATTAGGAATAGAAATTCCTGTGTCGCGGAGATCTTTACAAATATACATGAAACGGACACAAAGTACACCCAGACTTAGAACAACAATTTATGGATCACACAAAGTGTTGTCCCATGTAGGATTTGAACCCACAACACTTGGCGCAGTAGGAAGCGGTGTGACGACCACTGAAACCACTAGGCCAATCGTGTAGTCTAGTAGTAGTATATTCTTAAATGTCACAAGCCCCTCCTCATACCTTTATAATTCCATTCATACTCGTTTTTGAATTTAAGTACACATGCTATGAACTTAGGTAACCGTAGAAGTAACAAAAGTTGTCTACACCAGAAGCTTTATTATGGAATGTCATAAGTTCTATACCATTATTTCTTTAAATCAGGTTTACAAATTTTCTATCTTTATATATGCTTATGTAATTTAATTTATACATTATTACAAATTTAAGATAGAGTGAACGACGATGTCTGTGCTAGTATAAACCGTTAGTTATCCGTGGGAGAGCCACACTTCGGCATGAATGGGCCGGCTCGACCGGAGTGATACCACGGCCTCACAGAAAACCGGTGTGAAACAGCGCTTACGCTGTGTTTCATCGAGTGAGTGAGGATACCGGAGGCCCATACCCCAATCCAATGCCCCCTATCCCCCTCACCATCCTCCTTCCCCCCAGGCCGCCATAGTGTGGGTCTAATTTTAGAACATTTACAAAAATTATATAATACTTTATTTATGAAAGTTCAATAAGAGATGATATAATGTGAAATTAAATAAGACGATGACAAAAAGTTGTGTAGTATAAAACTATATGTACCTTGTGATTGTGTGACTGTGTAATTGAGTTTGTTTGAGTGTTTGTGTTTCAGTGTGCTTGGAAAATGACCATCACAGTTTTAAGTTACTTTCGTGAGATAAGATTCGTAAGATAATCCTTAAATATTCTAAGTACAATACCTCTCACACCGATCGCCTCCATTTCCTTTAGAAGGATGGGCGCAGAGATCGTGTCAAAAGTCTTGGCAAGCTCCAAGAAAATTTCTATTGATTATATTTTGTTATCAAGATTTTGAACAACATGGTTAGTCAATTCCAAAATAGCGTCTTCTGTAGATTTACATAAATCATACTGATTCAAAGAGAGTATATTGTTATGCTCCAAATAGCTCACCAGTCTGTTGTTTAGAACCTTGTCGAATATTTTAAATAATATTGTCAGAACTGATACAGGCCTATAGTTTTAAACACCATTCTTACCCCAATCTTTGTAAATGTAAGTGATCAAGGCCTTTTTAAAAACGTCTCAAACAGTCCCCTTTACAATGCTAAGATTACACTCATATTGATGAAGGGGTTAGTGCAATGCCGAGATGCTTTAACAACTAATACGGGTATTTCATCGCATCCCACCGCACAAGTAATATTTAACACATTTATTATATTGTTTATTTCAGTGTATTCAGCTTTTGACAGAGCCAGAGAACTTCTCCTTTGATTTAGTTCGTTACTTAGTTCCAGAATGGGCGTCTTACCCCACACACTTACCTGCCTGCAATTTAAGTGCCAAGTTTTTACCAACACTACCAAAGTAGTTATTTGTAGTAATAGTAGTTTAACAACTAGTAATAGTAGTAGACATGTTATTTGGTTTTTGTGCTAAAGGCAATATGTACCTATTATATTTATATATTATAGCATATGCCTGACTCTTTCAAAAGTAATTTTTTTTGTTGGATTTCAATCAGTAAGCTGATCGATACTTTTAAACAATGCACTCACCAAGAAAAGCAAATAAAACCAAGTAACCATGGCATCGTTTGCCGAAGCTAATTCAGAACATTTTCTATCCCCTGTAATTTTCATTATAGATAAATCTATAAGTTTTCGGTTAAAGCCCCAAAGCATTCAGTGATCAACTGGTCATAAAATAACTGGTTATATTCAGGAATTACATTCATTATGAATCGGAACTTAAAGATCTAATACAAATTGAAGTTCCTTTATTATTTTGCTCACTTACTGACCAATTATTACAATTCCAAAATACCTTTAGCAGATACAAAAATATCTGAAACATCAAATACCATTAGTAATTTATCTAATAAGGAAGGCGAAAATGTATGAATTAATCACACGCAAACCACTAAATCACCTGAACTGTTTCACCAAATTGTTGAACATTATAGATAATCTATCTAAATTTGTTACCATGCAATGGCAAAATTACTCACAATACACGGGCATACTGCACGGATACTCTGACATAAGGTTCATTAAGTTGACAATAATTAGATCTTATAACTTTGCAAATGTAAATGAAGTTTAAGGTTTACCTATATAAAACCTAAAAGCCAATGCAAAGTAAGAGTTCGTAAATAGTCGAAACCCTTGAACTATGCTGCTACAGAAAATATTGATAAGGTATCCATCCTGGAATGAAATGCCTGATCATATACATTGACATCCGGATCAGCAAACACACTCACGTATACACATATACTCGCAAGTACATTACAAATATACATACATGTATATAACTTCAAAGCATAACTAACAAACAGTTTTTAAGTAATAACATCCAGATCTTATTGATGAATTACTCTGTGAAAATGTAACTATTTTTATTCTAAGAGAGCAGTGGTACCCATTACATAAGGTATTGTTCCATTGACATTGCTATGCATTTTATTAATTGTTTTATTTATGTATGTGAAAATGTGAGTGTTATTGTACAACCATCTTTATAAAATAAATAATTATTTTATAGGAACAACGATCAATACTTTGCGGCCACAAGGAATCATAAAATCATACAACAAGACACATGTCAGATCTCTGTTAGAGACACATTGTTACAGCTTATAAAAGAATTAATTAGAAATAAAAAGTATAATACAAAGGAATGCTGCCAATATTTATTCTTTCTCAGGACTAATTACGAATCTTTTGTCTTATCAACAAAGAAACAAGTGTAATATTACGTCTCTCAGAAATAATAATACCTGGGTAACTCGTCTCGTCTGCATATAATTAATTATTTGAGTAAAATACTTCTATTTAAAAGTCCTCATCTATAAAATATATAACATTTACACACTCATCGGTTACGAATTCTTTTAACAAAGCCTTTTTTTAATACAGTACCGATACGGTAAGTTTTGGGTCTCTTGCTTATTTTGTTCACAATATTCTTTTTTTTAAATTCTTTTATATACATCTTTGTTCAACCTACATTATTTTCCTATCTCGCCCTTCCAATTCGGTATTTCATATGATTAGCGAGCGTATTACAAAGCATAAATGTAAAAATAACGTTTTATTTACTTACAAGACACACCGCTTGTATTTGTAGATGTTCGTATTTTCGTATTTATAGATATATTTTATGTGTTTCTTTTTTTAAGGAATTTTCGAATATTGTGAGAATTTTTTTACATTAATTTTAGTAATGGATCGTCAAGCAAATAGCATAGTATAATAAGTACCTGGATGACCGAACTTTGATCGGTATTTTCTTTTTGACCAATTTTCTAAAAATGAATCCTATCGAGATCGATTGATCGCCCTCGAAACCCACTGTATGCTCTACGCTAAGCTAGCTAGCCAAGCTCGTATGTTCAGGGTAACCTCGAGTATTACAAATCTAATTTTGGAAAATCTTTACTCAGGAAGGTATATTATTCCTAAGTGCTATCGTTCAACTAGGGGGCGGCGATGGGTAGCAACGAGTCAACAAACTAAAATTAAAAATTTAAAAAACACCCTACATTACAAACAACAAAATAGTAAGCATACGCCAAATATGCCTCACATAATTTTGGAAAAGACCTGATACTCTTACACTGCTGGACCGATATTTACTGCAAATAAATACCACCGCAAGGTAATTAGCTTTCAAATGAAAAAAATCGCATCAAAATCGGTCCATTCGTTTGAGAACTACGATGCCACAGGCAGACAGATTCCCCTCTCCCTTCGTCTACAGAACAACACGTGCCAGCTTTGGAAGTCACCGCTTTAAAGTGGAAAACATACGTTCTCGAACTCGTTGCTTCGGTGCTCCCTTCCTGTGCCGAGCGGTCAAAACCTGGAACTCACTACTTATTTATTATTCCTTCCCACTATGATCCCGGACCCTTAAAGCGGGGCGTGAAAAAACATCTCACCAGGCCGCCATAGTGTGGGTCACCATGCTGCATTGTCCTTCTTTGTATTTAGGATGGGACCACCACTCTTGGATTCTGCTCATGCTTTCCATCAGACAGGGCCGAGTCATTTTGGCAACTAATACATAAAAAAAAGACACTCACACAGACATCGACGTCCAACTTATAAGACTCCTCTTTTTTCGGGAGTTAAAAATAGAGAAAAAATTAATTTAAGTTTCCAAGTTATGTGTCACATCACAACTGAATATATATTTTTGTACCCGCTTTCAAATATTTTATTATGCACACAAGTTCGTCTTAGTTTCCCTTTATGATAATAGAAGCTGTAATGCATGTATAAGTGTGCACTTTTTAAATCATAAGCGATCAACGTTTTTTAGGAATACTCACAAATTTGAAAAATAATGAAACACAAGTTGATTGATTGATGAAAATGTATTTCGCACATGAATAATTTAAAAGAGCAGCAAATGAGTCTTATCGGGACTGTATTTGGACGAGAAAACGATAAACGCCTATATTTTAACAAAATTACATTTCAATACATTCTAAAATCAAACTCACTTACTTATTTCTACATTACTTTATTCTATTTTAAATACTTATATTAATTAAATTTACACCTGACCGGTTTCACATTTATGGCATTATCAAAGGCTAATGGATAAAAAAGAATATATTGACTTCAGTAAAAACAGGTTTCGAGGCACTGTGGTTATTCAATATTTGCTGACCCGGCGAACTTGGCACTACTATAATTAAATATCTGCCTCAGCTTCCTACAGACAGTGTACAGTCGTGGATAAAAAAAAACTTTTCCTGTTATCGTTATTTTTTCTTGTATACAGACCTTGTCTTAACAATAACGAACACATAAAAAATAATTATTTGATTTGGTGAAGCCGATCACAAGTTATGAGCGCACATACATTTCGGCGATTAATTTTAATTTATAAAGATAGAAATAATTGCTTTTTAACTATTTGGTTTTCATTTTTTAAACTGAAAATCTAAACATTCTAATTAGAGCTATTTTAAAGAAATATTGGCTAGTTTGATTAGCGTTTTTAGGTACTGTGATTAAGTGACTAAAAGCCCAGCCATCACTGTGACGGTGTATTTTTTTAACTATTTATAAGTGAATTATACAGTAGTGGAGGAAATAGTATGATTATGCAAAATATATTTAGAACAATGACCCTTTGAATTACAGGTGAACAATGTAATCTTTTGCGATTGAAGATGATATCTCTATAATCCAATGCATACTTGATGAATAGGGATTTACCGTGAGATTACCATGCTTCGGCATGCATTGGCCGGCTCAACCGGAGTGATACCACGGCCTCACAGAAGACCGGTGTGAAACAGCGTCTGCGCTGTTGCGCTGTGTTTCACTGAGTATGTGAGGTTACCGGAAGGCCATACACAACTCCAGCCTCCATCCTCCTTCCTTCCCATCCCCACCCCAATCCCCCTAACACTCCCCCAAAGGCCGGCAAGGCACTGGTGACGCCTCTGATGTTGCGGGTGTACATGGGCAGTGGTAATCGTTTACCATCAGGCGATACGACTGTCGTTTTTCGAACAGTCGTTTGCCGACTATTCCATAAAAAAGAATTGTTAATACATTTAATAAGTTAGAAAAAATGCACTTGTTACTCATTTTGTTTAATATATTAAATGAAAACTGCTATTAAAAATTAAATAATAAGAAACAATCGCGTTGTCACCGTGAGGTTCTCGTAAGGAAACTTCACCATCGTGTCACTGATACCTTAAGTAATCGAACAATTATTTATTGCTGGCGGATGAACTTGCGAAGACTCGGGCAACAGCTGATAATTAGAAACAAGTTGTTTGTCGTTTACGACCATAAATCTAAGTAACATTTTTATTATTAGTATCGATTGTAATTGAAACATAAAAAGCTCTTCGCAGACAGTGTTAGCTCTTAAAAATTTGAATATAAAAGCGATTTTTTATCAACACGAGTTCGTATTATACTCGTACAAGAAAATCATCAATTTACCTGTTCTTAAAATTAAACTCGGTCACGACTTCAAACATTTCACGATAAAGTCACACGTTATTTCTTTTTCCTATTTAAAACCATCTCCATCGAATAATAAATGAGGGTGGTATTCAAAAAGGTCCCATATGAAAAGGGGCAATTCGTCGACCTTCGACACCCACGCACACAAAAATAAAATATACTTAACCAAGGCGCATGTTATTTTGTAACTCGCAAATCAAATCATTCGTAAGTAATTCGATGCCTTTTCAACAGGTTTAATATTTAAATCTATATAATTTGTACAAAGGAGATTTAATAGCATTCTGAAATTCAAAAAATCCAATTATAGGTGACCGTACAGTTGTACTTTATAGGTCAACCGAAGAATGTATGTAATAATAAATATTGTATGATGATTACGATCAATTATTCTGACTCTGGGTATTATATATTTAGCTAACTAGCTGACCCGTCGACCTTCTAACTGTTCTTACTTCTTAGTATTCATTTTCGTGAAGAGGATCTGAATTACAGAAAAACTAATTTTAATAAGCCCGTGTTAACTCCCCGCAAGGCCGCAGTATATACAACTAAGCGGACAGAAAAATATATCTCCTCCGGTATATTCTTTTCTATACAAACCTTTTCCTGACAATAACAAACACAAAAAAGAGTTATCCAATTTGTAAGTTATGCACGTATATATATTTTTGTGATTCATTTATTTAGAAATATTCAAGTTTATTTAGTTAGTTAGGGATCAGACAGGCGCGTGTAATATGTGTTAGGTTATTATTACATATTAAACAGTATATAATATTGTGAGAACCACCGAGGCAACTATTGATTCATAGAGTAATTAAATTGATTACTATATCTGTGTTCCGGATAACATACAAGACGATAATTACAGCTCTGGGACTAATTAAAATAATTAGTTTAGATAAAATAGTCGTAAAGTCACTCTAATTTTAAACTCAACAGAGATTTGCACGTATAACCGAATTTATTTCTTACTATAACAGTTCTAATCATATTCAAAACAAACAAGGTTCTGTTCATGTCAGGTACATTGTGTGTTACGGACTCTTAAACATAAAATAGAAATGTCACTTCACTTCGTCACAAAGAGCTCACTTCAGTTTCGTTACATGTTGAGTTCAAAAGATACATTATAATACCTTAGTGTAAGCGTATTATGTATGTACCCGTTATTATTTATATATATATTACTAGCTTTTGTTTGTTTTGCTATTATATAAATTTTTTATATAGTAAAATATGTATGTATATTCATGTATATGTATATGTTGCGTGGGGACGTATGGTCTTAACCCTCGCTTGAGAGGAAACCAGAGCCTAGTATTGGGACATTATGGGTTGTTGATGATGATATATTACAAGTGTTTTTCGGTTAAAATGATAAATAGTGGACTATGTCCTTTCTTAAGAATCAAAGTCTCTCTCTCTCTTCTCAATATCTCCATCTCAAATATTATTGAAATCGGTTCAGCGGTTTAGAAGTGATAATATAATGGACAACGACAAAGTAAAGTTTATCCCTACCTAACTAAAAGTTTGTATGGAACTCTCGGTGTACTAGTCCTACTCGTACTTGGGCGGTTATTTTGGGGTCCGTAGTTTGCGCCTCGTAACTCTAGTTAGTGCTAGAAAGATTAAACTTTTGCGTGTATTTACCACATCAACATCATCGTTATCATCCTATCGCAGTCCACTACTGGACATAGGCCTCTCCAATTGCGCGCCATTTAGTTCGATCCTCGGCTTCTCGCATCCAGCTCCTGCCAACCGTCTTGCGCAAATAATCACTCCCTCTGGCCTGTGGACGTCCTACACTACATTTGCCGAGACGCGGTCTCTACTCAAGAACTCGTTTACTCGTTTACTTTAGAACCAGGCTCATCGACATAGCCTACAGGATTAGTAAGCTGAAGTAGCAGTGGGCTGGCCATATTTACCGTAGAACCATTGATATAGTAATCGCTAAAATAAAATAACTAAAAATATTTGGAATATATTTTTCTCGCGTCTAGTATGGCATGGCATATCATTCAATGGGTCTTCTAAAATTATTTTATGAAGACGATTCTTTTATTAAGATAAATTTTCAACTTTTAACGGGTTTTTTTTTAATGGTGCGTTCCTCCCTCCCTCTGAAAGTTAAATGGCTGTTATAGTTTTTCTTTAAAATTGGCAACTTTAAAGAAAAACTATAACAACTTAGATAAATTTGCTAGTTCAGGAGGCTTTCTTAGGAAACTTCATACAAAAGTATTACTTACTGCTCGAAATGAGAATTATGTGTATTTTTGAATTAAAGGTAATACTCCATAGACTGGTTAATTTACTCCTCAAATGAAATGAGTTTTATTTCAGCAATTCCCTTTAATAGTCTACAGTCGATTATACCGCAATGCAAGCATTTCAATCTCACTTGTGTTTCATTATGCAAATTTAGTGTAGTATTCAAGTTACGAATAAGAATAATTATAAAATTGACTTTTGAATTTATTTTACGAGAGAATATTTCAATAAGATTTAATAATTTAATGAGTTTAATCATTTGGATTTGCACCATCTTGATTTAATATTTTCAATGCGTACAATTTATCGTATAAATAACATAAATGTTTTAGCTGCAATTGCTACTAATTCAAGAGTCACAGTTAATGAACTTGCTCATATATCTTATGTGTGATTATATGGAGTGATGATATGTAATATACAAGTTGGAGATACGTAGAGTACCTACATTAGTATCAAACTAAAAGTTATAGTCATAAATACGGTAGTAGGTATATGCACCTCGAAATTTAAAATATAGAGGTTTTATTGTAGCTACAAAAGCGAAACAATTTTCTGTAATTTGATCAAGTGTCCACTCAGTAGACATTCCTTTATAGTAGCTACGTAACAGGCATACGGCCAATAACTCTATACTACTACACATGCACGAAAATTTGATTAAGTGTCCATTCAGTTGACATCCCTTATTAGCAATTATGTAACACACATTAATAACTCTGGGTACACATGCACTAAACTTTTCTTTCCCTTAAAAAGAGACGTTCTATAGAAGCAATTGATATCGGAAATATTTAAAAAAGCAATTAAAACTTTGTTACAACAACTACAATTCAAACTTTTTTGAGTTCACGTTTTTTAATGGAAATGAGTGGGGTATGGTACTTTTATTTTCTTGATGTTCGTATTTTCGATGAACATCACATCTGCCTTTTCATACAAAGCTCTGACAATCTAGGGCACTCTTTGTGTCCAGCGGACCTCATTTAAAACTATTACCTCATTTTCTATTTCTGAGTAAAAAGTAACTGATTATTTTTTCATAAAGTTTTTTAAACGGACAGAATAATGGGGCTCTTAACGTATCTTATTATATATTACAATATAAATTACACAAAAGAATATATTATAGGAATATATAAGGAATAAATAAATCAACTTTGGTTTACAAAAATCTGAATTGATTATAGAATATAGTCAGACCATTCTTTGTCGGTTGGGCAGAGCGGATTATGTTTTTTTCACTACTTCCAAAATAACAGTAGTCTAAAAATATAATTTGACATTTGAAGGTTAAAATTCGTACGTCAAATATAAACATTGGCTTCTATTTGTGAATACTGTAGAAATTTAAAAAATTAGGATTCTCGACTATCGGGTGCTAATTAATATGAAAAGAACAACAACAACAAGAATCTTCAATGTTCTTAAATACGTATAGTAACAGGTATAGCTTACTCAGTACCCATAATATTTTAACCGTGGTGCTTCACGATTTGAAAAATTTTGTTTCCTACTTTGCTAAGAAGGGAAGTGGACTCATTAAATTTCCAACTCCTCCAGTTCTCTTTTGATTATTTTCTTTACGAGTTCCAACAGAGCTTAATTTTTTCTGGGACTTCTCGAATGTCATGGCTAGGTGTGTTCGTGGGTCACAGCTGTACATCCAGATGTATAGGAGTTACAGTCGTGAGCGTGTGGACGGGATTAGACCCAGCAAAAAAACGTAGATTATACCTATTAATAATATAAAGCGATACATTCACGAAATTATAAAACGTTCTGCTACGGCATATTGTACTTGAAAAAAACTAATGTAAGCTGTATTGAAAATGTGCTGTGTGTGTAATTAAATTTGAGCTCAATTGGTGCAGAATTTTTGGTTGGTAGGTTTTTAAAGCTTACATAAACCAACTTGTCATTTTGTTAACTTGTTCATAATAAATGTACCAAAATATAAAATACGAGGTTTAATGAGGTTAAAAGTTATCAGTAACTTTCAAGAATTACGTATGTACTTACTTTAATTTATAGCGAACTAGCTTTTACCTGTGGCTTCGCCCGTGTGTAGATCACGTTGAAGAATACAAGAACCTTTTCTCAAATTTCTTTGAATTCGGTGCAGTAATTTAGCCCTGAAAACATAACAGATAGACAGAGTTTCTTCCGAATTTATAATATTAATAAGGAAAAACTCATAAAATTAAAACTTTAAAACTCAACAGATAACTACAAGCAATAGGGTATTGGGTTTTTTGTAATAAAATTTGGTTCAAACTTACACACTTTGCGACTAGATCGATTTTTTGGTAAAATCAATATAAATGGTCCTTAAAAGCCTTGGTTTTATGTCCTAAAAAGATTGATAAACCAGTTTTTCTATTTTTTAAATTTATCTGTACGTTTGTAAGAACAGTGATTATCAGATTTTATTAAAATATAAACTAGCTGACCCAACAACTTTGTCTGCATCTGTTCAATCAAGTCATGCTTGGCTTTTATTAGCCTGAGCATTATTTTAAATATCCTATCTTAAACACGCCACGCTTATAGTTACAGTACAGTTAATAAACATCTTTACGGCACGTGCAGTCAATTGGATCACTCAACTTTTTAAATTACGAAAATATTAAAACGAAAAGTAAAGAAAAAGTTCTTATCGACTTAAAACAGAGTATAAAATGGACGATGGATCAATTTTCTAATGTTATTGCGTGACTTTCTTTAGTGTCAGATATAATGAACTGTATTCATAAAATATTGGCTTTATTATTTTTTATTGCATGTCTAATAAAACCTAAACTTACTTTAAAAATAGTAGAAGGTTCTCGATTCGGTTGTATTCTTTTTTTTTGGGAGAGTTTGGTTGGCTAGAATAACCAGGTGGAATAAATATCTTGTCTTAAGACCTACAGTAGCTTAACAGTAATCTGAATTGTTTTAAATCTCATCAATATTAATTTTATTCACTTGACGTAAAACAATGTTTCCAAGGAACGTCTCCGTCTAAGAACTGTAGCATAAACCCTCAAAGTCAAAGGCAGCTATCGCGAGTATCGGGCGGAAATTACGCCCCCAGGCGTTAGGGGGATCTAATCTAAGCGTTGCGTGTACCACCCCGATCATTAGCGCTATCCACTGATAGTTCACCTTTCTTTACTCACTCGCCATTTGCATTAGGTGATCTAAATACACATTCAAGACGCTTTTTGATACCAAAGAGTTTTGACCCCTTTCGTTTGTAACCTCATAAACATTTCCAGTGACAATATTCTTCACACACAATTTGTCGTTAGTAAAATTATATTTACTAACCGCTAGTGTTAAAACCAGCAATAAAACAGCAAAGTTATACATATGATTTATTAAACTAATAATAATGTGAATAAAATTCGATTGCTTGAACTCCTTGGAATGGCTACACTATCTTCAAATGTCATCGTACTTATTTTACAAGAGCACCTAATTATTAGAACGTAAAAATCAAAGTCAAAACATTGCATATTATTTCAATATGTGGGTACCCAAAAAGTAATAATTATATGAAACACGATAACGTCGCCCTCAAGAACATGCTTTACCTGATGGAGAACACATTAATAGTTTGGAAAATTGTGGGAAACCAGCACTACATTATGTAGAGGGTGTTTTTCAAATTCAAAGGTAATAATAACAAATGAATGCGCCTTTAGAAAGTTTTTTTTATTTGTGACCCGTTGTGCTCGTATGGCGAAAAGGTTGATCTCAATCATCCTCATAGAATTCTTATGAATACAATAAACAGTACACGTGCCGAAGATTTTATTTCAAACAGAATGTACACATATATGATATGTTCGTTACTTGTGTGGATGGACTTCTTTATATGTTACATAATATGAAGACGTTGCTATTAACGTAATGCTTTGTAAGCTTACTCCTTTTCTGTTTCTGTGTACATGGCCAAGTCTTTACTGTGATGTAAGGTGATTATTTTTTGAGCTTTTGTGTGATGACACAAATATATATATATATATAATAGTCTGTAATAAAGATGCCGACGCCGATAAATTATTTATTTTAAAACTTCATGCACACATGTACAACGACGGGCTTAATTCCAAAGGCATTCTCTACCAGCTAACCTTTGGGTGGTGTACAAATTTTGTGAGGTAGGTGCATTATGGTGGGAGTCAGAAGTTGTAATTGTCATAATTTAAGGAACTGATATAAACTTACATAATACACATATATAAAAATATTTATGAATGCAGTTACACATTTAGTGTTTATAGTTACACATATTTATATTATAACTTGACATCCTGATTTTGCTGATCCTATTTTGATTGAATTATTTGCCGTCCTGCTTTAGATATTCTATAAAATCAAGGGAGTCATTATTTTCTACATTCGCATGTTAATGTTGTGAATATAAAAGCTCGCCTAACGAATTTTACTTAACATCTTAAACACACGTGGCTTCAAGTCCCATCAAGTGAAAACTTTATCAAATTAATCCTTTTTCTTTGATTTTAAATAAAGTTGACGAGGTGCTATAACGGGACTCTGTTCAGAAAGATTGCCTGGTGCTAAGTGATTATTGACTCAGTTAATTGATGATTGGGATACAGGCTTACATAGGAAATATAATAGTGGTATAAACTTTACCACTTAACATCCTACAGAACTAAATGTTATGTCAACAGCCTTCCACAAAACAGAGGTTTAGCATTCACAACTATAAATTATATGAAATAAATAAGAGCAGTTCGATACAAAATATAAACACAGTAATTAACAGAGTCAACCGCAAACATGTTCTGTTGAAAGCACTCATGCCTATAGCGTTCCATCATAATATTTCACTACCATTTGATTTATGGACTATAAATTTTGGGATAAAATGTTGTATGAATTTCATTATTGAATTAAAAGTAGAACGGAGTAGTGTTCCAAAGAGCTTATTGAATTTTAAAAATAAGAAATAAGTATTTCGATTAAATTTATATCCAAAAAGTAAATATTTAGTATAGGACTCTCCAATTGCACGCCACTTAGTTCGATCCTCAGCTTCTCGCATACAGCTCCTGCTAGCCATCTTGCACAAATCATTATTCCACCTGGCCTATAGACGGCATACACTAAGTTTGCTGAGACGCGGTTTCCACTCAAGGACCCTTTTTATCCCAATAGTTATCGGTTCTACGGCAAATATGGCCAGACCACTGCCGCAGAATCTTCACGCAAGACGGTTCGTAGACGAGACTTAGAAGGGAAATGGGCCGATAGTTCTTCAACTTGGGCTTGTCACCCTGTTTGAAGAACAGGACCACCACACTCTTCTTCCACGCCTCTGGAGTTCTGCCTGCTTGTATCGCGGCTTGTAGCAGAAGAGGTCGAAGCCTGGATTCCATCAAACGGACACGTTTAGCCTTAAAGTCGATATTCACAGAGCCTCGGACCCGTCGGTGATCACTACCGGTGTTAAACCTATTGATCACTGAGACGTCTCTTAATATGTGATTTTTATCCATCATGATGAAATCAATCCTATCCTTTATCATGGCGTCGAGACTATTCCACGTCCACTTCTTTTGGAAAGAAAGTTGATGAGCATTTGTCTCCTATGATTTCTACTTCCAAATCTAAGGCATTCTATTGCCGATTAGCTGCAAGATTGCACTCCCACTTTAGCGTTGAAGTTACCAATAACAACGTTGCCTTTCACTTTACTACTAAAATCCACTGTTTTAAGTGGAGGGCCCTCAATTTCTCATCCACCACATCTTCCAATTCATCGTACGTGTGGACGGAAATCGGTGCGTATACTTGTACTACCTTGAGGCTGTACCTCTCAATAAGTTTTATAATGAGGTATGCTACCCTGTTCTACACTTTTAACATTTCCACCACGTTACGAGAAAAGGACTTGTTTGCCAGATACCCCACGCCACGTTGAGTTTGTTGGTCTCCCTCGCGGTAGTACATCAGGTGGCCTGGATCGGGAGTTTTAGTTTCCTCTCTTTGCGGACTTTACATAACCCAAAGAAATGCCACCTAATCTTCCTATGTTCCGACTCAAGTTGTGTCAGATGCGAGAATAGCCGTAGCACGTGGCCATTTAAAGTTGCCAGGGTCAGTCGCTTATGGTGGTCTCCCGTAACCCGGTGATTCTTTGACACCTCCTTTTTCTCTTTTTTTTTGTGCGGAAATTCCCTCGGATACCACCAACTGGTGACTATATCGGACACGAACCGACTAAAGACCGCACACCGCCTCCGGTACTAGAAGGGAACCAGTTGCACCCTCGAAAGGAAATCCCTGGAACCCCGACGTACCTCGGGCCTACCTACGGTTTGAGGATGGCCCCTTCTGTGTAGTAATCCTGATGCTCTTTTTGTATTTAGAAAAGGGCGCGAGCTTTT
The DNA here is from genome assembly GCA_003709505.1 of Hyphantria cunea. Taxonomy (NCBI): domain Eukaryota; kingdom Metazoa; phylum Arthropoda; class Insecta; order Lepidoptera; family Erebidae; genus Hyphantria; species Hyphantria cunea. Next base: position 447,579 of record PKRV01002130.1, read on the forward strand.
TGTAGAGCTCGCACCGCCACCCCAGCCTGCTTCTGCTAGGGTGACTGGCAGCATCACCTGTCACCCCTAGGCTTGTCCTTATGGAGGACGGAGATCGTTTTGCAATATCCGGCGACCGAGTTCTTAGTACCCCGTTTCCCGCTGTTAACGTGGTCGCCTCCATGACTAGGAATAGCGGGATTGCCGGGAACTGGGGATCGTGGCTTTTTTTGCATATCCATGTAAGATTTTAGCCCATAATCACCAGGGCAGGGCGTAGCTTATTGTACCGCTGATGCTGCGGTCTGTCACCGGCCTTTTATTCTTTTTTTATTTAGTTACGCCTTTTGGGATGCATGTACCGCCATCGGTCGGTCGCCAGAGCCTAGACCGGATTTCCTTCATGTTTTAATAAATAGATATTGCTAAATATTATTTTTTTATATTTTAACGTTGAGACATTATACATGTTCATAAATTGTGCTTTCACAAACTTTTGTGTTTATGTACGTTTAGTCGACGTGAATCTTACCGAGATATATATAAACCTGTTTTCACACGTTACCTGTCGTATAGTTTTAAAAATTGTTTACCTTAGTGAGATAGTAACGCGTTGGTTGGATGTTTGGTGCAATGTACTACTCGTGTTTAAATTAAGATATTTCAACAGCTTCGTACTTGTAGACATGTTAACTCTTGTGACAGAATTTCTTTACCGAGTTAGCATAAATAAATAAAGAAATAAAATAAAATAAAAAAAATAAAATAAATAAAAGAAATAAAATAAAATAAATAAAAGAAATAAAATAAAATAAATAAATGAACATAAATAAAGCCATTGTTTATTCATATAGAGGTTTTAGATATGCGTAATTTTCATATTGATACAACTTTATTAAAACATCTAAACAGCTTTTAGAAACTATCTTGGCCTAGTGCAATTTTAAAATAAAATTAAATGGCGGGATAATATAAGACCCGTTCAAAATTATTTATTATTCATTTTTATTAAATTTAAAATTATATTAGTCTGGAATACCCAATATATACGACAGAAATACCCTATTATACATAGTTACTCATTCTTCTTGAAATATCTTTAAGAAGAATGTGAACAACGTAATGTGTTACAAACATCGTGGAAATTCGAGTGTTTTTAAACGATTTTTGTAGCACATTACGCACGAGAGTACCCATTGCAGAAGATATTTTTGGATACAAGTACAGAAGACTAAATTATATTATTATAATCATAAAACCACACCTAATATTATGAATTTTAATGTAACTTTGTCTGCTTGTTACGCTTTAACGGCTGAACCACTGTACTAATTTCAAGGAAATTTGGCATGGAAATAATTTGGTTCTTGTGGAAGGACATATGCTACTCTTTACCACGGTAACAGATATATATACCCAGGATGCCACGGGTAAAAACTTATTAAAACTGAATAAAGTATTAGTAAATTTTGTACTTTGCTTCTTGTACGAGGCGAATTAATAATATGAGAAAAGTAACAACTATTACAACCTAATATAACCACCTACTGATGCGTAAAGTATTTGAGAAGTATGACACCTTACACTGACTTACCGCAAATATTACCTAAAGATCATAACTTTAGCATTTGCTACTACTAACACTATTAAGCGCAGTCACGCGAACTACGTTTCGGGGAAGAATATATCATGTTATATTTTGTTCCCGTTGAAATCACTTTGAAAAGAAAATCAATATCACTTGAATCTACTCGAACTATATGAGATGTTAAGCAGCTTATACCGTTACGTTTGTGCAAAATTTTTATTCATAGAAATAAACTTTAGCTTAAAAAAAGAAACTAGAAATAATATATGTTGAGAAGGGATGCCTCTCTTAGTAGATTCTTCTTCTTAAGGAAGGATATAGGATAGTCTTTGTCGCGATGAGCGATATACACGCAGTTGGAGCCGCGGTCAAAAGCTATTGTTAATATAACTTTCAACATCGCGACATTAAACAAGTTCATTAAATTGTGATTATACTAATCAATAAAACATACATTGCTGCAGTAATAGTAAATTATAAGAAGTATCAGATCCAACGTAACATGTTTTTAAATAAAATTCTACGTTATTAAAAAAATCTAATAATATTTAATAATTTCTAAGTATGAAATCAATAAAAGCACTATATAGCACCATCAGAAAACGTAATTTGGTGTTTATGTACGTTTAGTCTGATTTTTACGTAAATTTTACCGAGAAATATATGAAATGGTTTGTAAACCTGACATGAAGTTTTAAAAATAGTTTACCTTAGTGAGAGTACACGTTTTGGTACAATATGTTACACGTGTTTTAATGATCGTTTGGCATCTGGAACACCTAATATGCGTGTGGAAAGTACTCTATGATCCACGGTAACTCATTATTCCTAAAGACGCTATTTCTATACCATATTAGTAAACTGAATCTCGAAATCATATCTAACCCATGGAAGCGCCCATTACAGAAAAAAGATTTTGGATGCAAGACAAGAAGACTTCATCATATCAACTAATCGTTGTCCACTGCTGAACGAAGTGGTCTCCCTAAAGCACCAACTACCCCGATCTTGAGTAGTCAGCGTCCTTCCGCTGCCTTCCACTTTCTTCAAATCGCCAGTCCATCGTCCCGCAGGGCGCCCTACACTTCGTTTTCCTAATCGCTTTTTTTACTCAAGCACATTCCACACCCGACTTGCGTAGTATAAATATTAATTAAAAATAAACAGTGTATTAAGTAACTGTATCCACGCTTTGTTGCCTATCTCAGGAGAATTAATATTATGAGTCAAGTAACAACCGGTTTCTATTTGTATTGTAGGTCTTAAGATACGGTAACCAGCTACTGACACTTCATGGTATAAAATATATCCATTCATACTTCAATTTACCATAAATATTACCTAAAGATCATATTTTTGCCATTTGCCACTACTAACACTATTAAGTGCAGTCACGCGGACTACGGTTCGGGGTAGAATCTGTCACATTATTTTACATTTTCTTCCTGTTAAAATCACTTTGAATCGAAAATCAATATCACCTGAATTTACTCAAACTATATTGGATGTTAAGCAGCTTATATTGCCTGTAGCATAGTTTTATATATAAAGATATATGCTTCAACCTAAGAAAATAAACCAGTGAGAATATTTTATGCCCGCGGTGCTAGCTGTTTTAAATATGTCCATTGTATTTCATTTTGTCTCCGGATTTGTTAAGAATAAACTGATTTTATTACATTTCGAATTCCTCCAGTTTTCTTCTGATTAATTACGTTGCTGGTTTTAAGATAGTATAATATTTTCTAGTGCTTCCCGAGTGTCATGATTCGGTGGCTTTTGTCACAGCTGTTGATCCTAGTACATTGAGGTACAGTGATACGCGTAAGTGGGCACGTGTGAGTCCCAAGTAGTAAGAATATTTTTATCATTATATGTATTTAAGATAATAAAATAAATAAGCCTTAGGACAATAACATTTTGCAAAACTTTCAATTCACCAGACAGCAGTTCACTCTTTTTAAGTAAAATATGTCTCTTTTTATTCGAAAACAAAATATATAATTTCCATTATCTGTTGAAAAACCATATCAATTAAATGAAATGCCCACCCCATGGAGAACATTGAGTTTAGGTTGCAGTCCATTATGAGAAGTAAGTAACGGAAAAGCTTATATTTTTTTATGGAATTGGGGGCTAACGAGCATACATATCGCTTGATGATAAGCGATTACCGCCGCCCATGGATACCCGCAACACCAGAGGTATCACAAATGCGTTGCCGGCCTTTGGGGGATGGGAAGAGGGTTGGGAGAGGGGTATGGACCTCCAGTATCCTCACTCACGCCATGAAACACAGCTCAAGCGTTGTTTTACACCGGTTTTCTGTGAGACCGTGGTATCACTCCGGTCGAGCAAGCCCATTCATGCCGAAGCGTGGCTCTCCCACGGTAAATTATTATTTAGCATAAATTACCTAAATCATAACCTCAAATTTATTAAGCTACGAAAACAGCATTATGTTTTCTGGGCACTCTTTAAAATTTTAATTGGTAATCAACATTATTTTTATTTAGACCAATATGTAATTAGGTTTACTGCTAACGCAATATTTTATCTTTTCAATCTTGTTTAGATCCCCAAATAGCACAGGATGTTTAAGATAAATATTCTCTAGAGGAACATCTTTTATTAAGGACGTCAATATTGATACCAATTAATTTAGAGGACAGAAAAAAAGACCAAAGAGAGCTCTAATTAAGAGGTAGATCTTTAAATTGCAAATTATTTGAGATACGGCGAATAATGTAACAGAGAATTGCTAGATCGAACAGCGCGCCTTTAGAGTGAAATGTAAATAACTTTTCGTCAGTAGCTACTGACGAAACCGATGGTTTTAAAAGTCGTGATGATTGGCAGAAATTGATTGATGATCATCAGGATTTAAATTGACTTTGTTTATTTAAGAAACCCCACAAATAAAAATTAACTACTTGGTTTTGCGGTTTTACTCTGTGGCCGTTTTGTTTCTATATATAAAACTTCTATGCAGTATAATGATGCAGTGCAGTACAGTGATAATAATTATGTATATAAAAATAAAAAATTAAAGCATGAAACTTTAACTTCTCCCTATCACTGGCCAAACCTATAACTTATAAAAATCATGACAATGAATAGAAAACCTACATCATTAAGATTTAATTAGCTCTGTTGTGTGTGTCTGTGTTTGCCCTTGGTGTGGCCGTTCTGTTCATTTTATTGAACTGTGCATAATTATAATACTCATTTAACCTTTTAATCAACGATCTATAAGTTAGGTATTTAGTCACAGTCACAGCATGAGCGCTCCTCGTGCTACGAGAATTACGAATCAAAAAACTACATATGCTAAAATTGGGTTCATAAATAACTAGAAACTGAATATTAATATTTGTTCTGCCCCTCAAACTACGATCGCGTGGTCAATTATATCCACGCAGACCCTTACACCAAATTAGGAACAAAAGGAAGTGAATTATAATTTTTTTCGATAAAATCATGTATGTAGATTTTACATACATACAACCAACTTTTACACGAACTTCACCAGAATCTGATGTCCATTTATTAGATCACATAAACGATACACTTTACGGATATATACCAATATTTAGAACGATGCAGAAGAATTTCAACAAGCCGCCATGGTGTGGGTCACAATTCTGCATTGTTGCATTTTCTGCATTCGCAATGAGTACGGTGACCACCGCTCCTGGAACTTTCATGCTTTCCATCAAGTAAAGTAGAATCACTTTGGCAGGCTCGTACAATTTCTCGATCGTTGTGTAGCCTTTTTTAAAATATTTTATTTCAATTATATTCAAAACAACGTCACTACGATAGTAATAATAACACAAAAGAACATCAAAAGTCTAAATTTTAAGAAAAAATAAATGACCGTTTGAAAAAAATACTTGTTTGCATATACATTTTACATTCCACGTTCCCTTATTTATATGCCTCTTATTACCCATGGAGATGCAAACGTTGGTGATTGTTACACACATATGTAGTCTCGTTACCGTATGTGTTATTAAATACACAACGACAGTTAATTAATAATTTTAAATATTATAATATACATTCGGGCATCGGGTATTAAGTCTTCTAAAAATATTAGTTTGCTCGTGAAATTGAGTCCAAAAATGCTCGTTTACGTATGTATTAATAAATACATAGTTCAGTCAATTAATTATTTTAAATATTATAATACACATTCGGGTGTCGGGTATTAAGTCTTCTAAAAATATTTGTTCGCTCGTGACAGCAGATATCGTCTTCACTCAAATGTTCGCTATACCGTTTCGTGTAAAACCGCCTTTATCATAGAATGTGTGTGGGAGTAATATCGAATAGGCATAAATAACAATATGTTCGAACTTCGAAGAATTCCAGAAAGTGTTAGAAACTATTTTCTATGGCCATTATTCAGCACTATAATATTTATTATGACGCATGACTTTTAGAGAAAATGAGGTTTATTTTTCATGGCCCTGACAGGAGCTATGTTCAGTGGGCGATTTAGGTTAGTAGGCAGATTGGAAACAGTCTAGATGATATTACACTAACGCTTGAAATGTAATATGAAATCGAAAGGAATCAAATATTAGAGGAATACTGTGATTCTTAAGTATTAAAAACATTACTATTATTGTTACCTACTACTAGTTTCTTTTCCGTATTTATTTCTTGTATCATGTTTCTTATTTGTAAATAACGAACTATAATACAACCGTCCAGCTCATATATTCCATCCAAAAAAGCTATCTTTTTTTTCATTCTTTCAAACTTAAAAACACCAGATTTTTAGCAGTTTAACCCACAAAAAATTAGGTTAGGCTTTGATATTATATATCAGAGTACAAGAACTTTTGACCCAACTACGGAGAAGTTAAATAAAAGGTTATATTTTGGCAGACTAAACTAAACTACTTAACTAATTTTAATGATTGGGTCGTGATGAATTTAACATTTTTTACCCATCACTAAAAAAGTGCACAACGCCGCTAAAGAAGTTTTCACTTCAAAAATTCTGTGATGAAGTCGTAATATTAGTATCCAGGTGAGTTCTGTCAATCACAATCCTAAATCATCGCTTTTGATACTCAAAGCAATATGTTCTTTTTGAGTGGAAAAAACAAATAAATGCTCTTCATGGAGATTTGAAAAAATAGCGTAGGAATGCCGTACTAAAATTTGGAAAGTATTTCTTAAAATCGAAACATTATTACAAGCCACCATAGCATTATTGTCAGTACTACTAACTTCTATATAACAAATGGTTGTGTTTACGTTAATACTTCGAGAAATAACTTTTACTTTTAGTCTCCAAAGAGATCACAAATCAAATATATAGTAAAAGGACAGTTTAGTTTTTACAAAATACCAAAATACATAGAAATAAAACCTCTTCGCTATTGCCAGGGGCTTTACTTGTGTAATAATTTTTTTTTTTATTTCCAACTTTATTTCTAGAGAGAGGGGGGGGGGGTTAGTGGGTGCTTACATTATTAGTTATATACTAAAATACTGCATTAGTTGCTAAAATTTCAAGCTTGAAACCGAAACAACTCAGGCTGTACATCATCGTATCAGTCAAACAGGACAAGTAATTTAAGTTGTAAACCTACTGATATGGAGTAATTGTGTTGTGGCGACTTTCACATATAGCATAACATTCCAACATCAACCGTTGGGCCGTGATCACCTCGCCTGGTAGTAGGATCGTATCTTTGTGTTGGATGGCGTGATATTATCGGCTAGCTCACAAATATTGTTTGCCTTGGTTTAATTGACACAGTAGCTATAGACGCAATGACTACACGTGGTTGCCGCAAAGGTTTCTTTCTTATAAAAATGGGCCAATCCTAATAAACAAATAGATGTATTTAGCTTTGTGCAGTAAGATATGAACACAACACTATTGCTCTTTTAACTTTTTTTCTTTTAAATTGAAGGGCCTTGGGAATGGAACGTCCACATCTGGTGGACTTAAATCTGTCTTAAAGTGATAAGACAAAAAACGCGGATTGACTACCTGCTCCATTGACAGAGTAGAGGAGAAATAGAGAGAATAGTAGTGGTGGAGTTTGTCTTGGGCAGCGAGAGAAATACGGCCTCAAAAAGCAGGCACCCAGCTAACCGTGCGAATCGTCGTTATTTTGAGTAAGTTAAATTACAACATCGGATAAAGCCAGATCTCGATTTGCTATTATACTTTGTTGGATAATGAGTTTAACATGCATTTGCATCCCGACCTGAGTATCGTAGTAGCTGTTAGTTAACTAGATGTAATCCTAGAGTTAACTCGCTAAGCATTGCAATTGAGCGGAGGAGCGGAGCTCTGCGACTGATCCTCGTATAGTTCTGCTACTCGATTATACCTCGGTGGTCTGTCAATGTAGTGCTTTGTACTGAAGTTGGCGTGTTTGGGGTGTAGGAGTCTATTTAAGTGCTGGGAGTTTTAATGGGCGGATACACGGAGTTTCTGTAGGCCAGTAGAGTCTTATTGTCGTTGCGTTTCGGATTCGAGTTCCAAAACCGGTTATAGGCGCATTTTTAAATCCCACTCGGTATTCTGTAGTACCAGCGTTATTCCAATCCTCTCATGAGGGTTACTGATAGTTTTAACGAAACGAACTCAGGCTAGAGGTCAAAATGGCACCATTACCAGGGACATGACACCCGTTCCTCCACAGTGTTGTTACAGTTGTAATTACTAAAACAAAAAGGCAGGAGCTAAGATTTCTTGGTTTCCACAAAAACAGACAGTTAGTCTTGGAAATGCTACCCTGAAATCCGGACCTTGTATACTTGTTATAAAAATTCAGGGGTCCCCCCTGAAAAAACAGTCACAAGTTCTACAAAGATATTTTGAGAGATTATTATAAAAAGTCTGAGTTCTTGTATACGGTAATAATAATAATATATAATATAATAATACAAAAATAACGGTGTGATATATATTTATGAAGTTTTGATAATTATTATTTTCCTTTTCAATACAATGGTAAGACTACTAAAATAAATCTATGCATCATATTATTAAAAAAAGAAAACAGAAATAAAAGCTTTAGATATATTATTAATATTAAATTATATTTTATATATTATTAAATAAATAGTTATGAGGAAACTTACTTTGTCCGCGGTACTGACCGCATGATGCCGATTATCGCTGTGAGAAGTAGAAATATAAACAACTATCCATAATCGCATTTAAGATTATTAATACTACTTTTATTTTTTTCATTTGCTAATTTAGTTTCTAATAATTTGCCTGATAGTAACATGAATTTATAAAAGGTCACTCTATTTTAACAAAGTTAAGATGAGAGATTTTTACACGTTAACTCAATATGCTCTGATTTTAGCAGCGCTTTTGACAAAGTGAACCATACGTTTTTATCGCAAAAATTGCTATAGAGGATCGTAACAATAACAAAAAAAGGAAAGTAACAAAATTTTAACTAACACTTTTAGAATAGGTGGCAATATATTGTAGAATCATAATCTACGCTAATATTAAAATATAAATTCGAAAATAGCTCTGTCTACCTCTCTGTTACACATTCACGGCTAAACCACTACGCTGATTTCAATACTTTAATTCTTGAGGAAGAATATAGGCTCATAGACTACTCTTTTCGATAACTGACATACAGGCAATCGGAGCAGCGTTTAACAGTTAGCCCTTTTGTTAAAACAACAGTAAAAGTAGTTTAGTATCCCAGCCATTAGCAAACGAGTATAGCATTCTATTTTATTACGCTTGAAAGCTTTTAAGATAATGGTGATACATAGATAATAATTTTTACATACATTTAAAGAAAAGGGATGCTTATCGCTCTGTGTTAATTGATACCGAAAATTCAATGTTATCCACACCTACTGATTAGTAAATATCGACGCGTTCCGACCGCAACAGAATTACACCATCGCATACGGGTGATTCATTGCTCTTGAAAAAAATTGCTCTTGAATCAAATTCAAAATCATTTATTCAATTAAGACACTAAGTGTCATTTATGTACGTTAAATTTAAGCTATGGTGGAAGTGTCCATCCAAAACTTCCAGTTTCCGAAATGCGTAGAGACTTATGAGAAGAATACTGGTATAGAAACTCATGGCCACCTATTTAAAAGACAGATAATCAAGTACAATAGATTACATGAAGGGTTTAAGAGTATGCAAGTTGTTGCCACCTGAATTTCATTTTATTAAAATGCTCCAAAAACTAACGTACTACAAAAACAATCACTCAGTGATACCATTGAAGATTTGAACTTAAACATAGAAATCATCCAAACATAGAATTCATTGATATACAATAAATTATTACTGTGAACTAAGAAACTTACAGCAGCCTTGATTGTTATTCTGCATCGTATAGGGACTTAATAAACCACAAAAACTTCAAAAATTTACGAATATTGCACATAAATATAGTTTTAGCCCTATTAAAATGTTTTATCAAAATGACATTATGGGTCATTTTGATAAAATATTTTAATAGGGCCTACCTAGGTATACAAATACCATCTAATGCTTGATTAAAAGTTCTCGACATGGGACAACGGTTAGTGTGAACCACAAATTGGGTTTCTGAGTCTCAGTATTTTCTGTCTGTTCGTGTATGTCTATATGTTCTTGAATGTCTGTATTATAAATGCCCCATGATTCAGGATATATATCTAACGCAGGAGTTATCTTTTAGTTAAGAACAAAATATATCTTTCGGCTTATTATTATTTCCTGAAGGAAATAAAATGTAAATTATGCTCTAAGCATTTCGAATTTGAAAAATAAATAAAAGGCCTGATTCCCCATTAGCTAACTTCTTTCAGAATACATCAACCACACATTGACTTCCATTATAAGGTAAATATTGTTGCTGTATATCCTAATCGATATAGGTATAATAATAAAAAGTAATTATGCACATAATTAACTATGCACATACATCGCATGTGAAACGATGATAATTATATTTTATCGGTATAATCAAATGTGCAAAACTGATTTCAAGGAATTGTGTATCAAAAGATGGATAAAAAATTTAATATCCCAGTATTGTTTTCTTACCAGTTTATCTCTTTCATCACTTCAAACTATGTGAAGCATTAAGGGAAGGCATACGTGGTAAAAGTATTTAGAAATGCGGTAATTGGCCCTTCTTATTCATTTACGACGGCTTAATTGTCTTAAACCACCTTCCCAAGCCCGTGTGTGGTCACAACAACTCAAAACATCTTGGTCACTTACTACCATGTGACTCTTTGGTTCATTGGCTCTATATATCATGAACAAAGAAATTTTTGGCGTTGTACAATTATTTGTGCATGAAGATAATAATAAATTATACAAATTTCATGTAAGCTCAATAGTACAAGCAAATTCACTGATGACGTCATTCAAAAATAAGTTCAAATGTTCTTTCAACCAAGAAATCTGAAATTTTATTCATTTTGTCAATGTGGACATAATTCTCTTTAATAACACAGAGTAATAGTTTCCTTAAATGAAACTTATACAAATAAAAGGTGTCATATTCAGATTTGAATTGAAGTTGAACAGTCGTTTGACTGACATCGAAAACATGATCCTTGACTGTTTGTCTCCGCTTTGTAGTCAAAAATTTAGTGTCTGTAGGCTCAAGTTTAACACTAATATGACGAGCATATATACGATATAATGTATGTATCTATACTGCTAAGTTCACTGCCTTGAAAAAAAAGCTTTTGGGTAGATGCGAAATAATATTGAATAAAGGTGGCACACAGCTTTCGTGTCGTTTAATGAAAGGTTCAAGGGTGTGTCTCCATTAACCATTTATTATCACCACCACTTAATCGGAAATCTTCGGGTGACATCGGGTTTTTGTTCTGTCAATCAACATTAGTTATTATTAGATGGCCAATAAGGGATTTTAGGGCAGGGCTACGTACTGTGTTTTATTATTTAATGGATAATTTTATGAGCATTCCTATACTTCAAATATCAATATCCTGTAATAAACTACATAGAATATAGAAAATAATATAAGCAGGGTAAGAGTTCCTATTTAATATAATTAATAATGTAGATCTTTAAATCCCTAACTTGTGATATCTTTATAATTAATCACTATTTAGTGATTTAGTATACATTCTATTACATTCTTGTTATATCAGCTTTAAAACACAGATAAATGTGTTTTAATATTATATTAGTTTGAAACATCCTAATGACATAGGCAGAAAGTTTTATGTTAGGACAGTGATCACAACAATAAATCTAATGCATAAAATTCTCGTGTCGCAGTTTTTGTAACCAAACTCTTCCAAAACAGCTGGACTGATTTTTGTGAAATGTGTGTATATAGGGTAGGTCTGAGAATCAGCCAATATATACTTTTCATACTCCTAATTAATAAGGTAGAGACACCCCTAATTTTTTTTTATTATACTGTTCTTTTGACATTTTTATTAACATACATGGCAAAAGTAATAAATTAAAAGTTTAATATTTATAAAAATTTATAACAGAGAATTTAATTTAAACTAACAATAAATATAATAAAAAAACACCTTAATATAGAAAAATGATTTCGTACTTGAATACTTTTCAATTCTTCAAAGGATCAATACAAATCGTCTGTAGCAGCCCTGTAACACGCAATTATTTCCAATACATATACTCAGTGTCTCAGTTATTGACACTTGCTCTTATACTAGAACATTACATAAAAATTTATGGAAATGGTAAATAGAAATGAAACTATTATATTTGCTGTCTGTGTCCCTGTCTCACTGTTCTAGCGGTTGACGTATATGACTGCCTATCAAGAGGTTCCAGGTTCGAATCCAAATATTTTATTGTTTTTTTCTGTTCATTGAAATACTTAATAACAGCTCGGAGTTTGGCAGTTGGGGTCTGAACTCCCGTGCTTCACAGACCACGTAAAGCTATCAGTCTTGCGCCTGATCTCTTCCCGGTCGTGTCGGTTACGTCCCATCGGATTATTGGAGAGAGGGAACATAGAGTGCACCTGTGTTTGCGCGCACGCTTGTGCATTATAATATCTCCTGCGTAGTTCTCTGACTGGTCTCCGTTGAGAGTGGCCGTCGTGGCTGTAATCGGCTAGAAGAACATCGTCAGTTGGTACATACAGAGCTGAGGCAGTAAAAACAAGAGTTTTTATAATACTTTATATATCTTTGGAAAACTTACATCTTCAACGGTAACAAAGATAAAATTGACAATTCCAACAAGAGGGCAGGTATTTAAATGTTTCTACAAATACAAATTATTGACATGGAGAAAAATATGTGGAGAGTAGCATTCAAATCGGGCGTAGAATAGGCGGAGAATCATTGAATGATATCCGTAGACTGATTTTTAAAGTAGTTCGGGAGTATGTATTACTGTTACTAAGCAAAGATGTATAAAGCAACGTTAAATCAAGAATGTGCCTCGTATAGAGGAAAAATGAGAAAATTTATGCAGTATCTTATGCATGCGTATGAGTAAAATCGCGATATTGACTATAAATACGAGTATATCATAAATCTGCTTTGTATACTCTCAAGGCGATTTATGTACGTATAGATGTTACAAAATGAATTCTAGACTTTACAAACGTATTCTAAATTTCTAAACGCGAGTGAACAGCCCAAAATTTCAGCTGAAAATCAGCTTATACCGTTTATGCTGTCCAGTCAAGTCAGTCTAATGCTTCGATCTACAACCGTTGTTACGTACAATAAATTGATTGAGGTAGATGACCCTTTTAAGTATTCGTCTAAGTTAGTGTGTTTATAGTGAACCAACTCGATTTAAGTGCAACTCCCCTTATAAATAGTACAGCCAACATGCTTATTTGGATACTGGTTGATTATATGTGCTTTAGGAGTAAGATGAAGTTATTTTAATTATTATATTTTCCATTTCTTTCGTAACTGTCATGTCATTACACACTTGTACTTAACAAGGCAACATTCTTCGTAATAGCACACAGTTTACTGGTTTTAGCTTTCAGGTTGTAACCTTAAAGGGTAAAATTGCCCTAAGAATTTTGTCAACGTTACTTGGGCTATAAAAAGATCACGTAGCTTGTGCCCGCGGCTAGGAGTCTGCAAACTATGAACTGGGTGAAAATCTTTATTGCTCTGACCCATACAAACACAACGTATGATAACCCTACGGCATAAAGATACCGAAATCTTTTATTATTTGCACAAGTTTATGAAAGAACTAAAAGTACTGATAAATACAAAGATTAATACAAAAAATTTTGTATCAATAACATTTTAACTATCTATCTCTATTATAAAGAACTAATAAACAAATATTTTTGGACATTTTAACACACAACGCCATCTAGTCCCTCACTAAGCAGAGCTTGTACTATGGGTACTAGACAACTGATATTCATATAAACTTTTTTTTGTAAATACATACTTATTGTACATAGAAAATATCCAAACTTCGAATCAAATATTTGCAGATCATACAAACATTTGGTCCTACTCAGGAATCGAACCCGAGACTTCTAGCACAGCGGTCGCATACAATACGATACAACTCCACCACCGAGGCAGTCGATTATTGAAATGGAATTTATATCAAAAGATTTTCGATAAGTATAATTTTTAATAAAATATAATATTGTAGCTACCATCTGTTGATCTATGATTTTAGACACTGTATAACAGATAAATATAAATTATTATAAATAATTTATTTTTAAATTGTAGCAATAATAATCTAACAATTAGTACAAATATTAAAAAACAATCAAACATAATCAAATAATTCATGTCATTATAATAAACCACCCTGGGTCATTCCTGGGGCAAAAGCGAATCCAGCCATGATACCAGCAGCATTACCCCGCTGGATAGCAACGGACATCATTTGCACCAGGGACGAACGAGAGCGGGAGTCACTACATTTATGAGTGATTCGGCGACCAATATCCGCAATGAGACTATTGGCCTCCGAACCCCATTTGCCCAAAGTCTCCACCGCAATAAGCACAAAACAATAACGCGTCTCCATTGCGGCATACTTCAGTCGTATTATTACGTCGTCAGTAATATTTTTATGGGAAAAAGATAGTTTGAATTTTAATTTTTTATGTAGGAGACCTAAATCTAGCCGCTTATACGTGTTCACACGTAAAAGCGGCTAGATTTAGAATCAGAGACATGCTATATAGAATAGTCATGTTAAAATTGGGCCACCGATAAACGCGAAGAGATGACGCCATTCCTAACAACCAAGGTGCAGTAATTTCAGTAAGCTAGCATGTGAAATTACATGTATTCCTTAGATGATTTAAGTTGAATGTATAAAACTGCTACTAAAACTTTCTGATGAAAATATTATTATGATCATTAAAAACCGATTGTCTGTGTACCCGAAGATCATACATGTACCTATATACAATATATTTTCAAGATAGTAGAGCCAGGCTGATTTTAGCACTAACGAAACGGCTTGACCAGTTCCGTAACCTTCTCACAGAAGACCAGCCTAAAATGACAGCATTTGTGCTGTCATGTTTCGTTAGTGTGTGCGAAACTGGATCCCAATGATGGAGAAGCATCTCAATAGCCCGCCATAGTGTGGGTCACCATGCTGCATTGTTGCATTATCTGCATTCGCAATGAATACGGTGACCACCACTCTTGGATTCTGCTCATGCGTTCCATAAAGCAGTGTAAGTTTCGCAAGCCATTATATAATTTAAAAATAATATATTTCGCTTTTGAAATTGTTTGTTTTCCACATTATTATCCCACAAAGTGTAAATATGTCCGACAGCAGATAGTAACTAACTAGCTCGTGAATAATGTACTAATCGAGTTTCCTCGTTATCTCGGTCACCACTGTAAACTTTTCCCTACTAAAATATCTCACTAATAACAAAGACAAAAAATAAATAACTAGACAATATATATATTTTGACCCTATTTGTAAACTGATTAGCCTGTTAAAAATGCATTATAAAGTAATCATTTTTGTGAGAATAAATAAATAAATAAAATAAATAAATATGTTCAGACATTTTAACACACAACGCCATCTAGTCCCATAGGTAGCTGATACATATTATACATAAGAAACACCCAAACTCCGAAACATATATTTGCAGATCATACAAACATTTGGTCCGACTCAGGAATCGAACCCGAGACCTCTTGCACAGCAGTCGCATTCGCTACCACTGCGTCACAGAGGCAGTCAAATAAAAAAAAAGTAACAGATTTGACTGCATGGTTGGTCTAGTTGTTAAAGTGGTCGCCACACCGCGTCCTTCTGCGCCAGTAGTGTAGTGGGTTCAAATCCTACTTGGGACAACACTTTGTGTGATTCATGAATTGTTGTTCTAAGTCTGGGTGTACTTTGTGTCCGTTTCATGTATGTTTGTAAAGTCCCAAAAGGACAGGATATACATTCCTAATAAGGGAGTTGTCTTTAAATAAAAATGTCCTCATATCACAATATTTCAGTTTAGCCAGTGTTGACGTAGACGTTTACCCAGTGTTGGTACCCACCAAACTAAACCAGACGGACCCAGCCAAGAAAAACAATTTTAACAAAGGGCCTTATGTTAGAGATATATATTATATTTAGATACTTAACTTTGCAAATATAGTTAAAACAAACACAAAGAAAGCCCAGATTTATAACAACAATATACGAATCACACAAAATGTTGGCAGCGTTACCTGCGGTTATTGCTGTACAGGTTCAACAGCAACTGCGATAACTGTTTATAAATAAAACAAAACTGATTTCAGTACACTCACGAGTCACTGATGTTGATATTAAAAAATAAATAATTAACGCGTCATACGATCTCTCATAACAAGGCTGCTCACCAAATTGTGTTTCATTAAAATAAAATTTACTTCACATCAAACATATCAGGTAACGGTTGTGTTTCAATTAAATTAATTACGAATATGAATATTCATGTATTTTTCAGCTTCAACATTTCATTATTTGGCCGATATTTAAAGATCATTGTTTTTGGAATTGGGTTAATTCTAGTGTTTAAAATAAAACATAACACCTAATTTGAACTCTAGCTAGTAGTATAATTAAACATATGGACGCGAACATTGTACTTCATTACGTAATATTGTATATTATATACTTGTAAATTACCTGTCATTAATATCCGGATGCACTCACTCTTTCATATTACTCATATCAAATAGAGTGTACTATAATCTTTACTTAGTACAGACATCATACGTATATAAGCATTTTAATGTTTCATATGGCGACATGTAAAATGTTACACCTATTCATCCCATAGCTCACGTAACAGTCAAACAGTCAACTTAAAGAAGGAAATTATATAGGTCAACATCATTGAAAAGAGAAGGACCACTTGATACAAACCCAAACAATTCGTACTACCAGGGTAGTGCAGCAAACGAAAACTTACTTTCTTAGCCACATGCCATGTCTAGCTAGAATAATTTGTGCCTCAAATATATTGAAAATTTATTCAACCTTCGAATTTAGTTCACCCTCATTGTTGTGGACGTCCGATTCCAGTCGCTCCGTGGAAAAACTGATTACAGGTAAAATCGGTTGAACTAGTAGCCGACTCCAAATAATCTTGGGAATAATAAGGCTAGGAAGATAATGATAACAATGATGGTGTTAATGTTTAATGTCGCATTGGTAAATATTACTCGAAAGGTAATTCGTCTCGCACTACCACCTTGTTGTTTGAATTACGGTCGCTACGCATAATTGAAATCATAGTGTTCATAGTACCATAAAGACATACAATTTGATTGATGTTACATTTTTGGGTGGCATTTGTTGATATTTTGTTTTATTAGCACCAAAACTAAATACAGTGATATTTCATTCCATAGGTGCGGTTTCGTTACAGTATTATTTTATGGTCAAGAATTAGCCTTAGATTCTAATCTGTTAATTCTTGGGTGTTTTTTTGGAGGTTTAAATTTTAAACCACATGTAAGTTACAAGGGTAAGTCTTGACCCGCACACAGAGCTATCTACGGCTAACAGGTGAACTTATCATGTGTGCTATCATGAGATCAGAATGTAAAACTTTAAATTATGTGTATTTGTAGTTTAAAGTATTCCCTACATACAAAAAAGTGTGTTAATAATTTAATTATCAGTAAATTAATCTATTTATTTTCGACATGCAATTTATCAGACATAAACTATGAAATAAAATTGGACAATAAATATAAAATTAAGTACAAATTTTCAATAATTTTTATCTCATTTGTGACCCTCGTTATAAATTTTTTATTTTCTTTAATTATCAAAATATTTATTTGGAATTTGAATTATGTAATTTTATATGTTAATTTTAGCTATGTATAATTTTTAATCATATTTCAACTAAATAAGTCGTGATGGTAGAATCGTAATACAATTTCCCCATGTTCGGGGAGAATTCCTTGCAACTGAAAATTGTCATTTGAACTGACACATTGTCACAGTTGTTAGGTTTTGAATGGAGATAGTTTTTTGTTATTGCGAAAGGCGGTCCCCATTTCATGGCTTTCAATATTATTTTTATTAATTCCATCAAAACGAAGACTTGAAGCCTCAAAAACTTAGAATTGAAGACTTTAAATACTTGACATCGGCAGAAATAGCCATCTCATCAAAAGAAGAAGAAGGTTTTGGATGTAAAAAATTTTCAGATAACCAGTAACCTTTGATAATGCCATAGGATGAAAATGGTCAGGTTTAAAGTTCATAAAAATTATAGAATAAATACGTATAAGAGTTTAAATTCTAGAATGTATTTCAACAAGTTGCATCCAGTACTGACAATCGAGAGTAAAAATTACAATCCGATAGCCTTTAATCTACTACTGTCCTGGGCATTATGGCCTATACGTATATATAAGAAACACTACCTTTTAATGAACAATATAGTAAGAGTATACTTATTATAGGTACTTTAGGGCGTCTAATAACTTTTCCCATTGAAATATTGGAGAACAACTTCATGTCAAAGGTCATACTGCCGTTATTAGTTTGGTCATAAGGTAAATCGGGTCAAGTGACAAGGATTGGCCAACATTTACATTAAGTAAAACTTTAAAAATATTTTTTATAGTATAAGGGGGTGAGCAGATGCCTCACCTAATACGCAACTCGCAACTCAAGAATCATATGCCCACCACCCTTCACTTAGCTCTTCTCCCGGCCAGCAAAGGATCTCACTACAGGTTAACCAATCGATTTAGACGTTTCTCACAATATTATCTTCTTCTATAGAGACAGTTGTGCATGAACAACATACCATACATATAGAAACACCCCGTCATATGAAATAACTACTAACACACTACAACGTTGTTGATGATAATATGCTATTGTATACTAAACAAAAGCACTACAAAGTTGTGCAAACAATAGAAGTTCTATAAAGCTTCCTCTTACACTATAAGTACTTTATTGCAAGAGCTTGCCCTAATGTATTTGAAAATTGAGGTCAAATTTATGCATATTATTAGTTATTAGTATGGTGTGCTTACAATATCTGAAAATGCGCTATTGTTTTACAATTTCGAGTTTAGTAGACTCAATAACCAATCAAGATATCAATCTAATTGATTGCACGTATGACGCAAAAGTTAAAGTTCTCGCCCCACCTGAGTGTTGTGCGATTGCAAGCAAAAAATAGTATAGAAAATACGTTTTTTGATTATTTTTTTTCTATCAATAGAAAAATATTTTGACATTAGTTCTAAATTCTAAGGGTTAGACTTCATCATGGCGTAGGCGTTTAGAAGTTATCAGTGTTTTTTTAAAAGTCAATTATTTAGCGAACAAGTAAAATATTCATTATTACACTTTGAGTAATATCAATTATTAAAGTTCTAGTCAACCAGCTTCATAATATGATATTTATTACGTACGCCTAGATTGTTATTTGACAAAGATTTGTGTTAAAAAAATATATCAACTTAAATGATCTACACCCTTAAAATCCCATTAACCAAAAAAGTTGTTAAAACTGCACACACGAATTTCCTTTCGTGAAAACTTTTACAAAAAATAATACTATCAAAGCATGGAGGGTGTTTCCTTGAAAAAAATTTACATTATATCTGAGGTGTATCGTATTTAAGCCCTGCTTTTCCAGGAGACACATCAACCCTGCTTCACTAGGATTTACTTTCTATACTATTATCTCCGCTTTCATTACTTCTTGGAATACTGTGTTGAAACACAGTATTCAAGAAGTAATGAAAACGCGCGCGCAAAAGAAACGCGCCTTGTAGCATCAACCATTTCTATGCTATACAGTCAATCTCTAGTCAGCAACGGCAACTTTAAATTACAATACAATACCTTTGGACTATTATTTGTTTTTTAAATTTTAAATAATCATAAGCTTTAAATTATTAATCTACCTAAAGACCGTGTCTACATATTTTACACTAAGAATTTGGCGCTGAGCGAACGTGTCGTCCGTTGCTTCTACTGGTCACTGGTAACCGTAGTTGCTGTGTTCGGTGGCGGCAATCGGACCCAGTCACCGGTCGTTACTTCTGCCATCAATTAGTCGCTTGATTTCCGTCAGTCTCATAATGGACATCGTGAATAGCATGCGTCGCACACAGGAGACGGACACCGAACGCAACTCCATTTGCACAGCTCAGTACAATTGTAAGGAAATTTGTTACGTTGCGTGTGTCTTCAACGAACTACTTTTTTAGTTTCCAGTTACCGACACTTTTTGATCAGCATGAGTATGTGTTAAGTGGAAGCAACTGGACACAAAAAATGTTTACATATGCGAATAAAGTAAATGGTTTCATACTGGCTTTATAGAATTCAAATATTCATCGCCAACTTGTATCTGACACAGAATACAAAAGTGACCACGTCATCAAGTCATAATACACTCCATTGTCTATGCACAGTAAAGTCCCTTGTAGTAATAATAATTTTGATGTATTAACCTTCGAGATTATAATCTTTTTTTTTTTTTAATGACATTACAGCACAACAGACACAACAAATTCAGCCACACGTGACTTGAACATCTTCAAACCATCCGTCATTATAATCAAACATAATTCAACTTGCCGTCCCCATGACCTTTGATAACTCATTAATCACAATAATGAATTAGGTTAGACCCACCTTACAGACCCCACTCACACCAAAATGTGTCATATTCCGATAAATAAATACATACATTAAACATATCCTAGATTAACATGTAATGAGGGAAAAGTTATCAAAGGACTGGTACATAGAGCATAGAAGACATATTAATATTTATTTATAATTATAGCATTTTGTAAGTATCGCTTTTATTCCATCTCTACATTATAATGTATTGGAAAAAGAAAGTAAACAACGAGTAGAAAAATAAGTTGTTTGATATTTTATTCAATTGTACTGTACCTATACCTAATATTCTTAACTTTCTCACTTTAAATATTCATTAAAATTACGTTTTTACTCGGTATGTAGGTATATCACCGCATCTGTGACTTTCCTCACCACTTTTATTTATGGGGAGAAAACCTATAGTCATGGTTAAGCACACGTAATACGATAATGCAATGTAAATATAACAAAGTTATAAAACCATATATTTATAAATATACTACTATAGCTATAATTATTATTAAGTGCACCTACCTCACTTTTACTCTGCATCGTTCAATCGGTCGACTGACAGAGAATGCTTCAGGCAAGCCCGCCAATGTATGTATTTGTTCATAAAGTATAAAACAATAATAAAAATAATAATAAATATCTTTAAAATCGATAGAAACCTAGATGTTTTAAGTCTTAAATAAAATAAATATAATTATGTTTTTTAATGTTGAATACGGCTACAAGTGAAAAAATCATAATTTAATTGCGGAGAGCTCCTATTGGATTACTTATTTATTACATTATCATGACAGATTAAAATAATTATTAGACGTCTTTGAATACGGACTCAAACCAACTTAAAGTTGTAAGAGTAATATAGAATATATTACATAGCAGGTAATTGATTAAGATGAATAAATTCATATTAATCTGTGAGTTTACTATTGTAAAGTTTATCAATATAAAAATATATATAGAAAATTGAAATTTTCTGAATATCCTAACTACTGAATACGATTCATATTCTTCCTAGCCTTTATTATTCCCAAGTTAATTGGGGTATACTACTACTACTAATTGGAGTAAATAAAATATATGTATTTTATTCACCGCATTTTTTTTACAAGACTTCTTTTATTTATTTATTACACTTTATAATTTAATACAAATATTTAAAATCAACCAAATACAATGAAACAATTCATGTCATTATAATAACCCACCCTGGATCGCTCCCAGCGAAAAACTGCCCATGACACTAGCAGCGTTGCCCCGCTGGATAGCAACGGCTTTCCTCTGCACCAGGAACGAACCAGAGCGGGAGTCACCACATTTAAGAGTAATGCGGTGAACAATTTCCGCAATCAAAAGCCTCCGATCCTCAACTGCCCAGAGTCTCCATGGCTATAGGCGCAAAGCAATAGTGGATCTCCATTGCGGTGTACTTTAATCTCTTCCTATCCCAGAACTTTGACAGTGCAAATCAGATGCGAGGACGTGACTGTTCACAGTTCACCACAATTAAATATTTATCCATAAATATGGCTAGCAGGAGCTGTATGCGGGAAGCCGAGGTTCGAACCAAGTGGCGTGAAATTGTAGCCTATCTCCAACAGTGGACTGCGAAAGCCTGATGATGATGATTCATAAATATGAGAATATTCCAGTAGTTCAAGCGCATAATCCCTGTTTAATTTTATTTTCCTATATATGTTGGTATTACCAGACAATCAAAAATTTTGGATGTGTCTAAGTACATTTAACAGTATTATTATAAACCTTTTTATAGCATAAACTTAACTTCAAAATCGGTTCTACCGTTCCTTTCCTAAAACTGTACTGATAGAAACTCTTATTTACAATTGAAGTATAATCTATATAAAATGATTTTAAATTTATGAATCCAGTTTACTTCAATGGAATAATATACCCTTCAACTCAAACGTAGTATTACTGAAAAAATGTAATAAAATTGCTATTTTTCTCCGAAATTTGGAACAAAATCTATATAAATATCATTTATACATTTATACATTCAGTACATCATTTATTTAGATTGTATAGATCATACGCTTTTAGAATTTTATGTATTTTATTTTTGTAATGACTCATTACAATAATTTGAAAATATTTAGTAGGCGAAATGTTTATGTATTTGCTTCCAAATTAATATTTAAAAACAAATGCAACATTTTTATTATTAAAAATACTCAAGATTAAAAAAAATAATACTAATCTTGTATACGTCATAGAAATTGAGCAATTGACTGAGAAATTGACCTGATATTATGCCATCATTTGGTTATTTTTTTTATTTATTTACTTCATCTTTTATTTCATCATCATCATCATCATCATCAGCCTATCACAGTCCACATTAAAAATACAAATATATATTGATATTTATAAAAAAACATACTTATCCGCACACAAATCCCAAAATTTCGCTGCACCTACACAAAAAAACCACTTCACCACAAAACACACAGATAAAAACATCCAATTTAAAAATATATTATTCACTAATTTGAAATTGTATAACGTTTAACCTACGTTTTTTAAATATTCGCGGTAAAGCTAAGGCGCCATTACGTTCAGCCTGTCCGTGTCAATAGGGCGTCCTAGCGTTGGTGAATCGCATCGCTCACTGTTTCTCGCGCACGACTCGCGTCGTTTCGTACACAATACAAGCTTTTCAGAAACATCCAGTGCAATATGCTATCACTACGCTTTTAGTACGGAGCAACTGTTGCTTTGGCTTTCAACTTTAAAATAGTATTCATATATGTTTTTTGTACTTCAATATTTCGTAGTTTGAATTTAAAGGTTTGTCAGCTACCCTTTGAATGTTGTTTTTTTTAATTTATTTGTATATGCGCATGTATTAGTGTTTAATAATGTGAAATATTTTTTAAGTGAAAACCTATTTAGGCACGTTGAACACTTTTTGGTGGGGGAAAATCTTATGAGTTCGCGTCACCGCGTCACCTCGTCACCGACATAATAATTTCATTTAAATGTTATAAAAATTTTAATTGTGCACATTATTTTTACAAATAACATTCTAAGTTATAGGGTTTCACTTCTATCGGCAGTATGACTGCTAAGTTTTTTTAAGTGTTGTGCGCTTTTTTTGTGTTGTGCGCTTTTTTGTGATGGGTAAAAAATGTGAAACTCGCGTCAGAACACGTGACCTAATCGAAAATTCGTAAGATTTTTTGATGGGTAAAAAATGTTAAATTCACGTCAGGACACATGATCTGATTGAAAATTTGTAAGACGGAGGGAGTAGACCATAAATTGTCAAGTTTGTGTACGATAGCGCAAAAAATGAATATTTTTATTTTACCACATAAAAGACAGTACTTTTAAACTGATAATTAAAGCAATTCGTGCAAAATTGTTCCCTAACCATTCCAAATTATCAAAAATGCACAACGTTAATATTTAAGATTTCCCTTCTGCCGACATTCCCGGAGTGCAACCCTTTTTTAAACATAATACTAATAACGGGAATTTTCGTTAATTCTCTATAATTTAGTACAATCACTTACAAAAATTCATAGGCGAGAAACCAAATTTTTTTCATGGTCAAAGCCATAATATCCAAGTTTATTTTTGTACTCCGATTTCTGTTCAGGCGTGATATAGCGCATACCTGAACTGAAACATGTATTTTTATTGAACATTATTGAATCAAAATGCTGGTATAACTCGTTTTGAGTCCTTGTCAAATAAATAGACATCAGTGCAAATAAATAAAATTGATGTGAGTTGTAAATTTAAAGTTACAGCTTTTCGTTAAATGCAATTAACGTGGTACTTACATCAAAAATAGAATGTTTCTCTTAATTTTTGTTTGTCTGTCTGTCTATTTGTTCTGGCTAAACTCTTGAACGGCTGAACCGATTTTAGACTTTTATGGACAGATAGCTGATGATATAAATAAATAAAAATAATCTTATAATATAACAACAGCTGACCCCACAGTGTTATATGTGGTAAGACACCAACCGCGGGCAACGCAGCGGGGCAAAGATAGTCTAAAAAATTACTTCTTATATCATTAGCTACTTAGCAGTGAAAGTCCCGTCAAAATCGGCCGTTCCAGAGATTACCTGTTACAAACAGACAGACAGACAAAAAAAAATTAACATTGATTTTTTGATGTAAGTAACACTTAAGCTTACATTTAAATTAAGACACTTAAACTTTATTTATTTGTACAGATTGTTTTATCCTAATATTACGAGTCACCATTTAAGTTAGAGATGAAACCCAGGTGAGAATTGTAGACTATCGTTGTACCACACTATGGCGGCCTGGGGGGAAAGGGGATGGTGAGGGGGATAGGGGGCGTTGGATTAGGGTATGGGCCTCCGGTATCCTCACTCACTCGATGAAACACAGCGTAAGCGCTGTTTCACAACGGTTTTCTGTGAGGCCGTGGTATCACTCCGGTCGAGCCGGCCCATTCATGCCGAAGCGTGGCTCTCCCACGGTACCAAAGTTACAAAACATTGCAATTATGTACTAACTTTTAATTGATACTTTTCATATAATCTAACTACTATCTTGATTTCTGTCTTGTACGTGGACTAATTTCAATCATTTCTATTACCTAACATTGATCCGTAATTAAAGATATTAGGGAAACGTACAAAGTATGACATCTCAGTCATTAGCGACTTTAGCTATTGACCTATTTCAACAAATTGAACAGAAGGAGTGTTACGCTGACAGCGATACGGCTTTAAATGCCAAACATACCTGAAATGTCTACATATAATACATGACCTATATTTTTTCACACATATTTAACATAATAACGCCTAGTTTCTACTGCGATCGAAATAAAAGATAAAAATAAACTTACTATCAACAGAGCTTTTGGTTTATGAGCTTGTCAGCACATTTATCACAGATGCCGGATTCAATGTATAGTGTTTTTATCTTGCAAAATATTTGTACACACGTCAGTGAAACAAATTTAACAGAGTGTAATAAAATAAATAAATATGCTGTTATTTATAACAACAATTAATAGGCTAATATATATAAATACTTCAACCTTTTGCCTTTCACTTCTGAACGAAGGTCACCCCAAAAGATCGCCAATAATCCTTGATCTAAGTCTTGGACAGTTCACGTTCATCCGCTGCCAGTTTCCTCAAGTTGTCTATCGTAATCGTGGTTTCCTCTCTTACAAAGTCGGCTACAGCCACCATCTATCTGTTTGGAGACATGACTGGCTACTACTGGTAGGTTAGGGCTTGGTTCGTTTTGAATATATTAATACTAATCATCATTCCCTAAACCTTAATAACTAGTGCCAGTATAATACTCTTGGTAGTACAGCATGTGTGCCCAATATAGTAAGTATAAGTACCTACCTAAGCAATAATGACCTTAATGTGTCTGTTAATAAAGATGACTAAACAAATAATATACCTTTTAATGAACACGCTTAAAGTAGGTTCTTCTTTGGCTAAATAAAATATAGCGACACAAAGTTTGCAAACATTCAGAAATGGCAAAATTGGGTAAGCCATAAGCACCCATAAGCAGTAAAGTTGTACAGAGTGGGAGGAAAATGTTCTGCAACACAATTAAGTTATTTTCAGCCTCCGATGAATACTGACAAAGGACGTGAATATTATATCTGTACAATTTTTTTTTCTTTAGCAATTCATTACTGTCATGTTGTTACATAAAAAGTATTAAAATATCTCCACTCTCATGAAGCATAACTGTTTGATTTAAAAGTTTCTCACCCAAGAAATTGGTCAGTAACTTGCTCATTAGAAATGGCATGATAATCGAACATGAACTTCATATAATCTAAACATGCTCATAAATGACAAATTATAAAAAATAAGTTGCATAAAATAGTAAATAGATATACTCTATCTCTGTTTACTTAAATCTTGAACTTAAACCATTTACGATTGCCAATAGGAGAAATTTACTATTAACGACTTGACCGAAATTTTTTATTGTTTATTTATGAGACTATCAACTTTTTTACCGTGTGAGAGCCACGCTTCGACATTCATGGGCCTGCTCGACCGGAGTGATACCACGGCCTCACAGAAAACCGGTGTGAAACCGGTCCATAGGCGGCAGTAATCGTTTACCATCAGGAGACACGTCTGCTTGTTTGCCCCATATTCCATAAAAAAAGCGGTGGACACCATACTCATTGCAAAAGCAGAAAATGCAACGTGGTGACCCACATTATTGAGATGCTTAGCCTCCAGTCTCGCACTTACCAACGACACACAACACCATAAATGCTATTATTTTAGGTTGGTCTTCTGTGAGAGAGTAGTACTACTCTGGTCGAGCCAGCCCGTTCATGCTAAAATCAGTGAGGTTTTACTACCTTGAAATACTACAAAAACCTTTCATTTTTGATGAGTAGTGAAAAACTATATATTTCATTCTTTTTTACGCTGCATATTTACGTAAGAGTTTCCCCTCACGTTGAACTGTTGTCACAAAATATTGATTTCATAAGTTTGAGTAATGAAAAGATGTTTACCTTACTGGACATGTCAAAAATCCTACGTGTGTTGTTGAATAAGTTTTTATTCATGAAACTAACAGTTACACAATCTCCTCCATCAAGTGGTTTAACATCACAATATGTATTTGTGATTGTGTAACTTATTACGTTATCGTGAACATGTTAAAAGAAAACTATAGTAAATAAAAGTACTAAGTAAATTACAAAGTTTCAATCAAACATGATTCATACATTGATTTCATGAAAGAAGTTTCTAAAGTCGTTTAAACGATAAAGACTTGACTGCCTCTATGGCGCAGTGGTAGCGAATGCGACTGCTGTGCAAGAGGTCTCGGGTTCGATCCCTGAGTCGGACCCAATGTTTGTATGATCTGCAAATATTTGTTTCGGAGTTTGGGTGTTTTCTATGTATAATATGTACGTATTTACAAAAAAAAAGTATATAAGTATTAATATCAGTTGTCTAGTACCCATAGTACAAACTCCGCTTAGTTTGGGACTAGATGGCGTTGTGTGTTAAAATGTCTGTACATATTTATTTATTTATTTTAAAGACTATCGTTTGAACAAGACAAGTATGAAATCGTGTACGAGTATATTTCTATTTTTGTTTTAAGTAAATATATACATTACCGTACACCTAAAATGTAGAGCATATTTTTAGGAATACCATATTATTGTATTAATCAAGGTAGCATAGTAACAAGTTCTTGTAGAACTCCAAAATCTGGCACTGAGGAGACTTTACTTAACAAAATAAAATAATTACTTCTGTTATATGATATTATAAGATCTGTTATTTACAAAATAAAGTGTTTAAAGTAGGAATTGGAACTCCTTGAACAAAAGTATTTTTTTGTTACCAAGATTAAAGCTAGAGGGCCTAGAAAAGAATCCTGGAGGACACTGTAATCTGAAGTGACTTCTTGAGTCCTATTTTATTTATATTTATATAAAGTACATAGAATCCAAATTTTGTGTTCTTGATGTTTTGAAAGTACAGCGCCGAACTATGAATGTTAAAATCTATATAATATGAAAGAGGAAGGTGACTGACTGACTAAGATACCCGGAGATCAACGCACGTCCCAAACCGCTGAACTAATAATCATGAAATTTTGCATATAACGTAAGTGAGCACTGAAAAGGAATTTCGAAAACACTACCCCTAAAATAGGGGACGAAAATATCTACTTCATCGAAGCCGCGGGCAAAAGCTGGTATGAAAATAAATGGAGTGGAATTACTAAGTCAGAGCATCAACTCATTTTATTTCGATGGATGAGATCGTTGAAGCTCTCGGCAGTTAGTACTCGCTTAGTTATCTTTTTGTAATATTATTTTAGTTTTTTTACCATCGTTATAAACGGTGAACTGAAGCACGGACTAGCTTAGCTGGAAGATCAAATACCATTAAAATTCCATTTCTATTTTATTTTTTGCAACTTTGCATAGCAATGGAACAAAAATCTTTAGATGGTATTATAATTACGATGTGATTATAGACAGAAATATACCTGAAAATACCATCGCTATAAATTATAACCATTTTATGACCTATCGTTATGGAAGTTTTTGGTAAAAAATTTCCGGAGAGTCTCATGGGTGGCATTGTGGAAAAATATCGTAAAAGAAATCGACTTCGTACTGACTTGACGCAGATATATAAATAAATGTGGTACTTTATACATTATTTTTATTAGCTTTATAGCTCCAAACTTGAATATACTGAATGTTTTTTGATTTAAAACGTTCATTGTAGAACGGCAACTATCATAGGCGACATTTATTATGAAGGCAAACTGACAATCAAACGTCTAATATACGAGCCTTTTAATTTAAATCCTAATAGTCACTTGTACAAGTGTCTAAAACAATATAGTTAATTTAATAATCGCACAAAGAGGTAGCGTCGTCATGCACCCATGTACTTTGTAATATATTCGTATAATTATTTCTTTTCGTTTGTATGTACCTACGCAATATTAAAGTTGTTTTGATAGTAAATTAAGATTATGAATGTGATATCGACTTCAATTGTTATTTTTAGTTAACTACAATATATTTGATCGCGTATCTCATCGTGATCATCATAGGCAGTTGGTCTAGTCATAATCATTACAATCTCAGTTACGGTTTCATATGTAGAAGCTACTAGTAAACGTACCATAGTCTAGATCTGCTACAAAAATATTTTTATAGAAATACGTTGTTTATAGGCAGCACGTGGCTGGTTATTGTGGGGCTATTGTCCAGCTGTTCCAGGTTAGTTGATGACACTATATATTTATTCCACCATTATATATATATAGGTACTTTCCTGATGAACTAAGTATATCATATTAAAGCTATTAAAAATTATTCTAATGTGGGTTATGAAACAAATTGGAAATACAAGTACTACTGTAATTATGACATAAAAATATATAATTTATATATAAATATGTATTTTCTTCGTTTTAATCAACCGGCTCTATCGCTGAAATCTGTAAATTAGAATTCTTTAGTTCCATTTTTGGGATAACTTAAGATAGAAAGAGGTTTGGAATTTTAAAAACTTAAAGTTACTTTAAGTTTTTAAAGATCTTCAGGGAACGTGAAAATTAAAGAAAAGTTACAAAATGATTGTGAAATTGAAAATACATTTTGGTACAATATAGATATAGTTCTTAATATTTGTGGTGTATTTTTCAGTGTAGCATAGGGTTCGTAAGTGAGTACTGCTGCCCATGTTAACCTGCACCTCATGAGATACAAGTACATTGCTGCCTTTCATACTCTCTCTCAGAATTAGCAGGATGGGCTCTGGTAACGTCTCCCACTCAGCGAAAAGCAATGAACTGTTTAACACCAATTATCAGTAAGATCGTGGTTTTACTCCGGTCGATCCTGGCCCACACGTGCCAAAGCATATCTCTCTCGATGACAAACGATGACTTAACACGACCGTTAACAACATTTAGAGGATGAAAAAAGGTTTATTAATAATACTACTTAATGTTTATTGATATTTTAATATGTATAAAACAAATGTGTTTATAGTTATAAGTAACGATCCCAAGCTCATATAAAATATATAATAATCTTAATAATCAAGTAAATGGTTGATTCATATTACACAATATTAATATCATGGCACCTTCCGCTTGTCACTTCCGGCGCTACTTACAAATATTGTTAGTGACGTCTGTACTCTTTATATACAATGGGATTGCCGGTGTAATAAATCTTTAATGTTACCCAATTATGTATTACCAAATAATAATTGTATGTTAATAATCATTACAATAATTATAATAAGCAATGTTTAATATTATCTGCTAGTTTTGGAATTTAGTATTGAATTGAGTTCGGTGTCAGATTATAAAATGCCGTGGATCGGAGTAATGCGGAGACATTTATGTTCAATAATAATAGTAGTTCGTTACAATATGCTCGTATTTATATCAGTAAATCATAGTAAAAGCTCTGCTTGGTTTTGGACTAAATGGCGTTGTGTCAAATATTCGAAATATTATTACAATTTCGATAAATACACCTCGAGCAAATTCTTCGAAATATAAAACTAGGCTGCCGGTGCTGATTTATAGTGTTATTTATTACAGAAAGCGTTAGAAAATGCAGTTTTCATAATAACTCTTCATAACTAGCTCTGCCCTACAACGCTACCCGTGGTTTTCTTAGTAAATTAGTCATCCTACGGGAACACGATTTTTTTTCGTGATAAAAATCTGTTTGCTATTCTATCTCCAGGCCAATAGATTCATCCCATTTCTTTGCGCGAAAGAGTAACAAATATCATTATAAATTTAACATTCGTATTATTAATTATTATATTGACTTTATGACAAACATTTCTAACGAAATATTTTTCAAACAAAATACAATTCAAGAAATAATCAAAGTAGGTTGGTTCAAGAAATTTACTTGTTTTGCACTTAGGATTGATTGATGATGAATTTAGAACCAATTCAGTGACACCTGAAATACTCTTTCATGTTATAAAATGAAATAAGGGTAAAAAAAACGTCAAAGAAAATAGGTATATAGACAAAAATAAATCAAACACCTCGGGATCTCTAAAACGGCAATATCCGTTTTTGTTGCCATTTGATGGTCCTCTTTAATTTTATTTCTTTTTGTAAAATAAATCTTACTTTTTCAGCTCGACTCTCCAGTGCTCAGCTTAAAATGGTTTATTTACACAAATTCAGCTTCAATTTTTGTTCGCTATGTACTCAGACAATTTGCAGCGTAAAGTACCCACAAAACAGAAAGTCATATCGAGTAAATGAGCCATTAGCTTAATGAGATATTCCATTATTATTGAGTATTATTTTTAAGCTGAGGGTTTCGTGCGTTTTGAAAATAGCTCGCAAGGGGCGGTATTACCGTCTCACTGAAGACCAACCTGGCAAAATGATAGCATTCGTGTTGTCGTACTACGTTGCCGAGTGATACATTGGACGCCCATGATACAAAAGCAACTCAGTAGACCGCCGTTGTGTGGGTCACCATGCTGCATTGTTGCACTGTCTACATTCGCAATGAATATGATGACCACTAGATGCTCTTGCTGCTCATGCTTTCCATCAAGCAGAGGGTAGTCACTTTGGTGGGCTCATATTAATAAAAAAACAATACGGATTGATGAAAATGTACCCTCAGCGAACATATATTAGTTGCTTATTGAAGTTTTCTGGCATAATTGATGTAGTAGTAAAAAGTTTTCAAAAAGGGACACAAAGGTTTTGTAAAGTTAACAACTCACCGATGATAATAATATAAACGTGTAAGTAAGTTGATTTGGCTTAAGGAGAAGTAGCAGTTAAATGATGAATAATATAGGAGAGTGGATAATAATTATTCGTGCCTCCAAGAAATGGCAACTCGTAAGTGATGTAATGTTGCTAACGCTAAATAATAAAAAAGTAAAAACTAGAACCCAACTACGATAAAAAACCGACAAGTTTGAAAAGCCATAGCCAAGAAAATTACATATAAACTTTATATATATTTGTAATTTATACTATATAACATTTAATTATAATTTATATGACTATTAACTGTTAATTTTACCTTGACTAAACAACAAACAAGTAAGTTGAAATGAATAACGAAATGAATGACAAAATTTTGTAGGAAAAGCCAAAATATTCATGAAGCGCCCACTCTAGCCACCTACGCACTTCATTTGGAAACTTTTTTCAAATTGGAAACGATTCGCATTTCAAATTGTCTCTGGCAAAGTTTTATTTTCACAACTGGCGAAAGCATGTCCCACTAACAGTAGTTTCATTTGTTTTTTAACAATACGTTTATAAACAAAAGTAATGTGAACACGATTTTATTTTATTCGTTTAAAAAGACACTAGGAACATAGTGACCCTATGCCGCGAAAACACTACAAACATACATAAAATGGACACAAAGAATACCCAGACTGAAAACAACAATTTTTATTTTTCATCACACAAAGTCTTATATCCCCGAAATTATTCACTAATGCAATGGAGGACCTGTTTAAGACGCTGCACTGGAAGAGGCGCGGTATCAACATCAATGGCGAATACATCTCTCACTTGCGATTTGCAGATGACATCGTCATCATGGCAGAGACGTTGCAGGACCTACAACAGATGCTGAACGACCTGGCTGACTCGTCTGTGCGCATCGGCCTACGGATGAACTTCGACAAGACCAAGGTCATGGTCAATGAACATGTACTGCCGGAACCGGTTGCGGTACACGGTGCCGTTCTCGAAGTTGTTCAAAAATATGTATACCTCGGGCAGGCTTTGCAGTTAGGTAGAAACAGCTTTGAGGACGAGGTGAACAGAAGAATCCAGCTGGGTTGGGCAGCGTTTGGGAAACTTCGTCGGGTCTTCTCATCATCGATCCCACAGTGCCTAAAGACGAAAGTCTTCAATGCGTGCGTCCTACCCGTAATGACTTACGGAGCCGAAACGTGGACACTTACGGTTCGACTGGTCCATAAGTTTAAAGTCGCTCAGCGTGCAATGGAGAGGTATATGCTCGGCGTTTCTCTAAGGGATCGCATTAGAAACGAGGTGATCCGACAAAGAACCAGGGTCATCGACGTAGCCCACAGGATTAGCAAGCTGAAGTGGCAGTGGGCTGGCCACATTTGCCGAAGAACCGATAACCGTTGGGGTAAACGAGTTCTTGAGTGGAGACCGCGTCTCGGCAAACGTAGTGTAGGACGTCCACAAGCCAGGTGGAGCGATGATTTGCGCAAGACGGCTGGCAGGAGCTGGATGCGAGAAGCTATAGATCGAACCAAGTGGCGTGAAATTGGAGAGGCCTATGTCCAGCAGTGGACTGCGATAGGCTGATGATGATGATGATGATGAAAGTCTTGGTTTGTATTAGAGACGAACCCAAAACACTTAACTTCTGGGTCATTCATGATGTCAATTGAATATTGTTTTGAAGTAAACTCAATAATTGAGTTTTAATCCCTAACCTAAACTGATTTAAATAAAATCAATGAATCGGAACGATTGAGGTGACTACTCCCCAAAATTTCGTCCCCTTTCTTGTCATCATTTTATCCGAACTAACAGTACAGTACAGTACGATGTTTAGTTCGAGTGGTTCTATTGCAAGGGCCTGAGTGTATCCCTAAGTGTTTTGATACAGATAGTGACCGTATCTTGGTCAGTCTATCGTTTCCTCGAGATAACACGTGAACCCTTCTCCGATCTGGCAATTCGTTAAAATACAGAAGGTCGTATCTAGTTAAAACTTTAACCAAATTTATTTCAATTTAGTAAAGTTAGTATAGTAAAAAATCTTTTTATTTAAAGGAATTTCGCGCCCTGATCTTTAATGTGTCTATGAAATATGTAAACGTCTTTGAGGCACAACGTCAAAATTGTCATTTTCAAATCCTTTTTTGCAGCATATATAGTATGTTCAAGTCAATATTTTTTTGATATCATTGAACATACAAAAGTCTGCGTGAAACTTTCACATGACTTAATAACAACATATGATTTTTAAAATATTGTAGAGGAACGGATGTCATGTCCCTCCAACACAAAAGGAGGATCCTCCGACCAGGAGAGGTGATCATGCCTGGTGAGCCACTGCCCAACGGTTGATGTTGGGAAGTTGTATATATGTTAATCGGCGCGAGAACTTCTATTGCGCGATGCAGGATTGGTAGCTTCTTCGTGCACTACATTACTCCGTAGTTCAGTGAATCTTCAGTGGATGGCGTTGTCATATATTTATGTTGACGCTGTATGTGGAAGTCGCCACAATATTTTTAGAACATAGAAATGAGAATTGATATTGATGTAATACGTGTATAATATATATGTATTCGTTTTATCTCACATTACAGATATCGCGCATTATTTTTAACGAACGTAAGCCCCTTATTTTTTTTAGGGAATAACGGGCTGACACTGACAAACGAGCAGAAATATCGCCTGATGGTAAGCGATTACCGCCTCCCATAGACACCCGCAACATCAGAGGCGTCAAAAGTGTGTTGCTGGACTTAAGGGGATGGGAAGGCGGATAACGGAAGGGGTTTGGATATGGGCCTCTGGTATCCTCACTCACTCGGGGAAACAGAGCGCTGTCTTACACCGGTTTTCTGTGAGGCCGTGGTATCTATCATTCCTGTCCAGCGGTAAACGGTGTTTGCTCTAGTTTAAATGCAGCTTACACCTGTATTTAAAGTTAAAGAACTTCTGGAAGTAGCTAATAAATAATAAAGCTATAAAAAAGTATCATGGATACCTAAAACTTCCTAAAATAAAAAAATTGAAAATTTCAGTATTCCTCAAGCGTTCAGATAAACCAAGTGTTGATAAAAGTGTATATTGAGCACTACTGGATTTATTAAACATGAAAAGGGAGATTGGTTAGCGAAGAGATAAGAAGCCTGATTGATTTTGTTATTTTGAATTATCGATTAAACAACAAGGTGATTAGTAATAGGGTTACTTATTGTAAGGATAACTCTAGTTAGTCGTGTTAGTAGAAATAATATCAGTCAAAAGTCGAATGAATAGTTTATTAAGTGCTAGAAAGCCACTGATGTAGATTTTAGTTGGCAATATAAAGTTATCTGAGTCTGAATTGAAATAAATATTTGAATATAAGTTAAATGTAAATTTAGGCGCTAGTATGGTTCAGGGTGTTGCAGGAGAAACAAAAAAGTTTGGATATACGGTGAAAGCATGCGATCTCAGTAAGGCTTTTGTATGGTCAATAATACTAGAAAAAATATTGACGTGTATATATAACAATGCTGCAAAAATAATTTGAAAAAGACAATTTTGATGTTGTGCCACTGCTCAACAACGATGAAAAATTCTGTAGGACGTATATTATAGACACGCGAAAGAACAACATACGTTTAAATAAGAAAGGCCTGTGCCTATATGCTGTTGAGGCCGTAGATGTAACCAGGCTGGAGCAATTGCTGTCTGTTTTTCGGCTAAACCGCTGCATCGATTTCAATAAAATTCAAGTATCTGCATACTTGAATTTTTGAGGAAACATAGACTACTCTTTACCACGGTAACTGATATACACATAACCGCGTACAAAATAAAGTTATAACAAATATAAAAATTGTCTTTATTTCAATTCCAAGCCGACTCTACAGAAATGTAACTATACCTTAACGTTACTACCAAAACTTTATAGTATTTATAACAGAAACGTGTGGTGACAAATTTAGAATAATATCTTCACCCCAATTCGTCCCGTATGCGTCATAAGGGAGCACACTTCACTGGATATTCATGGATGGTCAAGGAACTTGTAGGCCAGCTCGACCGTGGTGGTACTACCTTCATACAGAAATACAACGCCAAAAGACTGCAGTCGTGCAAAAACAGAACTCATCATCTTCATCTCTCAGAACTACAGTAACCAAAATTATTTAACACCAATCTCTCAACTCAAGTAAAATATCTGGGTGTTATTCTTGACTGTGTTATAAATATATGACAGCGCCATCTGCCGAAGAAACATCGAACTACGCAGTACCGAAGAAAACTAATAAATTACCAATCCCAAATCACGCAATAGAAGTTCTCGCGTCGATTAACATATATACAACTTTCCAACATGGCATGATCGCCTCGCCTGATTTAAGGATCCTCCCTTTGTGTCGGAGGGACATGACACCCATTCCTCCACATTGAGAACTGGGCGATTCACATCGAAGCAAAGACAAGAAAGGCCTGTATAACTTTCAATCAGTGTAGAAAACTAGTTAAACTAGTTAAGTGATCATACTTTGGTTATAAGGGTACACTGCAGTTATTAGACCCTCCATCACCAGCAGATCAGTTGTATGGTGGCTCAAAACGTTCAACCAACTAAAATGAAAATCCACAGCTAAAATGAAATGGAGTTTCATTTTGGCAATATCAAGGTATCCACTACCCTAGACAAGCCAAGTACAATCTTCCAGTACGTGTTGCCATAATCAAAGTACCACAAGTAATCGCAGCCAGAGTTGTGAGAGTCTCAAACATCAAAATTGATTGATGAACAATATGAAAATAGATTGGAAAAACAATTAATGATACAGGCAAAAAAAAGGACAGTTCCAGTAGCATCAAAAATAATAGCCTGAAATCTGATTAGAATAAAAGGGGACGATCTCAGGAAAGTCAAAGGTATTCTCACAGGGCATCGTCCCCTAAGCAAAGCACCTATTCACTATAGACGCAATAGACAGCCCCCTGTGCAGGGGATGCATAGAGGCAGAAGATATACCGCAGTATGTTCTCACAGACTTTAGAAGTGCAGCAGACCAACGAGCGGACATCCTCCAATCAACACAACTGAAAGTGCTGCTGAGCTTCTGGGATAATGTAGGATGGTTGAAGTAAGAAGATGTCAAACTCAAGTACAACGGCCCAATCAAGAGGCTAAGTTTAGAAACGGCCCGACAAAACAAACAAACAAATAGCATTCGTGCTGTCGTGTTTCGTTGGTGAATGCGAGACCAGAAGCCAATGATGCAGAAGCATTACTAGGACATCATGGTATGGTTGATCATGCTGCATTGTTGCATTGTCATGCTACAATGTGTGTGGTGACAACAACTCTTGGATTCTGGTGATTCTGATTATGCTTAAAAATCAAGGGCGGAACCTACACGGGTTAATCATTATTTAAGGTACTTGATTGATTAAAATTTATTTACAACACACATT
Source organism: Hyphantria cunea (assembly GCA_003709505.1). Taxonomy (NCBI): domain Eukaryota; kingdom Metazoa; phylum Arthropoda; class Insecta; order Lepidoptera; family Erebidae; genus Hyphantria; species Hyphantria cunea. Next base: position 485,000 of record PKRV01002130.1, read on the forward strand.
TTTTTTTTTTTTTCCAATACATATCAATTTACAAGCACGAAGACCACACAGGGTCTATCTGGATAGCAGTGAGTGGCTAAGTAACTAGTATATGTCATAAGTTATTTTTGACTGCCTCTGTGGCGCAGTGGTAGCGAATGCGATTGCTGTGCAAGAGGTCCCGGGTTCGATTCCCGAGTCGGACCAAAATGTTTGTATGATCTGCAAATATTTGTTTCGGAGTTTGGGTGTTTTCTATGTATAATATGTATGTATTTACAAAAAAAAGTATATAAGTATTGATATCAGTTGTCTAGTACCCATAGTACAAGCTTTGCTTAGTTTGGACTAGATGGCGTTGTGTGTTTAAATGTCCGAACATATTTATTTATTATTTATTTAATGACAACTAGGCCACAAAGTACAACCAATGATATTTAAAGAAATATAGGTTATTTTCGTACTGAACAGCGTCCGGTTATTATTGCGATATGACATGCCGTACTTATTCATAAGTGTAAACATACATTACGATTACGAGTGCGAAAGTTAAAACTTAAAGCACGGTAGAGAGAACGGTAAGCTATTTTTTGTGAGTAGCATTTTAACAGTACATAGTAAATCATAGAAGAGAATTGTTACAGATATGACTTTCGCTATTTGCGTGTTTGCTAGTCCAATATCTACTTTTTTATAATAACATTGAATACAACTGTCACCTCGCTGCACCTACCTTACCTGATCTCTACTCCCCCGAAGGTTGGTAGGTAAAAAACGCCATCGACACCCACATTTGACTACCCACAGATGACTAATTATCGTTTGATACATTTGATAACGGTACACGGTGCCATTCTCGAAGTTGTTCAACAATATGTGTACCTCGGTTAGACTTTACAGTTTGGTAGAAACAACTTTGAGGACGAGGTGAACAGAAGAATTCAGCTTGGTTGACTGCAACAGGTTGATGATAACATTTGATCACTTTTTTTGCTTTAAAGGCCCTCTTCGGCCTACCTTCAAATATTACAATCGTAAAATCAACGAAATTTGAGAATTCTAATATATAAAATTCTCGTGTTCCCGTATTTGTTACCAAACTCCGAAATGGCTGGACCGGTTTTTATAAAATTTTGTGAGCTTATCGGGTAGGTCTGAAAATCGGCCAGTATATTGAATAATGAAAAAACTAAATGTATGACTTTCTCACTTCGGAACAGTCAAGGGTTTATGAATAACTTCAATTTGGTTGCTCATAACTGCAAGCTCTCTGAGTTAAATAGATGTACATGCCGCTATTTATATCGAACTGACCACATTAAATATCTAGGCGTAACTTTGGATAGTCATTTGAATTTTACAAAGCACTTGGAGTTACGGAGTGGTAGGATCCGTAAACTCATTTACGTATTAAGGAACCTTAGAAACGTCGCTACACCTAAACTCATCAAGAAATCATACTTAGCCCTGTGTTAGTCTTTAATTTCATACTGCATAATATCTTGGGGTGGAGCTCCAGCTGGTGTCATCAAAAGTTTTGAAATTGCACAACAAATCATTCTTAGAGTCAGCACTTTTCGACCTATTTTTTTCCCAACAAAACAACTGTATGAAGAATGTGAAGTTCTTACGGTTAAGCAATAAATAATTTTTAGTCAATATTATTATGAAACAACATGATGAGCTTCCTTATGGTCCTCATAAGGGCATAAACCATCGCAGAGGCAGAGTCTGTGAGGCGAGAAGATCTTTTCGCACATAATTTATTGGGCGATTCTACTGTTTTCTAGGTCCATTCATCTTTAACAGAGTAAATAGGATAATTTCGATATATAGCCTAGATAGAAGTGAATGTAAAGGAAGGGTTACATCTTGGCTGCAAGACCTGGAACGGAGAGTCTCCGGACGGTGTTGCGATGATGGAGTTTTTATTTTATATTTTACTTTGTTCGGTAACCATAATTAAATATCCACTCAAAAATTTAAAGATTTCAACACACCCTCTCACACTCAGACACGTACACTTTCATACACCACAAAGAGAGAATCACTTATACAAATTTACCTTGTAAAATCTTGTTTTAGAATATTTATTTATATCCTAAACTTAATTAATAGATTAGTCTTGAAATAAATTCTAAGAGGAGTGGCGCCACATGCTGAAATACAGGTCATACCTAGTTTAATAGTGGATGCTGTTCATAATTTTTAGGCCCTACAATGGGGTACTGTAACTTTTTTTTGGAAAGGTTACTCAATATGATCCTGAAGTTACACTGAATATTATATTTCTTATAGCTTACCCCAAATTATTAGTTTTCAATAATTTTGAGAAAATAAGACTGAATGTCTGTAGTACATATTGTTTAACTAACATAAACTTTAAATTAATGCGATGTAAAACTATTATTTTAATATTTATTATGTTCCCGGATGAATGATGTACCCTATTGTCTATTAAAAAAAATATTTTATGTAATTGATATTCAAATAATGTTTGAGCAATAAATCTTATAGCGAAAGAATAATGATAAAAGTAGTTCAATTAATCATTTTGTTTTTTTGAAATATCGAACTAATATTTCATATAACTCAATCAATTAAACCTTTAACTTTTACCGATTTAGATAATTCGTCAATTTATGCACAAATCGTCTGCTCCAGAAAGTTAGCGCCTATATTACATGCACTCACATAAACCTAAATGCAACGCATTTAGCATTGAAGTATTAAAAAAAAGTAAAAACGACCCATAACATGATCCATGTCCATGTTATCAGTCACAGTTTGCTTACAAGTCAAATTGTGCGATAAGGACTTGTTAAGTGTTTCATTTCGATACCAACGTGTTTAGTTATTACATGACTATCTAATTTGGCGATCGATTGAGATGTTCCACTATTAACCGCTTACTAGTGCATTTATATAAAAAACCATTTAGGAATGTGCGAATGCTCAGTATGGTTGTTGATTATAGACCGATTACTATGGAGTTTTATGTGTTACTTTTAAATACAATTTTTATAACAATCGTTGCAGAGCCCTCTTGTGAACAGAGACCTGGTTATGATGTTGGTAAATAATATTCCTTTTAATTAACTTATTTTTGCCAAATTCGTCTTACTAAGCTACTGTTGTATAATTGTTCTTTTTTGTTAAGAAATCTTTTGACAGCGACGTATATATCAGTTTAATCAACAGCTAAAATATATTATGTGACTAATGTTTGTTAAAGTTTTCTCACTGCGCTACTGTTGAATATTCGTTCTAATTGGTTCATAACTCATAATGCACCTCTGAAGGACAGGGTTTCATGTCTCTCCAACACAAAGGGAGGATCCTCCAGCCAGGCGAGGTGATCATGCCTCGCGGGCCACTGCCCAACGGTTGATGTTGGGAAGTTGTATATATGTTAATCGGCGCGAGAACTTCTATTGCGCGATGCAGGATTGGTAGTTCCTTCTTACACTATGTTACTCCGTAGTTTAGTGTGTCTTCGGTAGATAGCGTTGTCATATATTTTTGTTGCCGCTGTATGTGGAAGTCGCCACACACCCACCACAAAGTGTATACGGTCCTTCCAGGTAAATAGTCAGATGTTAAAAGCTCAGTCATGAGTCATAAATGCAATCCCGCCATGATGTTTATATTAGCTCATCAGCACATTATATAATTGGTTTTATTTGGTTTGATGTCAATATCAAACTTTGACATGCTTTCGGTGAGCTAGCCCGACTATGGCGATCTTATACCAAGAAAATCACTCCCACATTTTTAATAGAAATTGACAGAGTGTAAAAAAATGTTTAACCCCTGACGCAAAATAGGCGTATTATGAGTTTCACTTAAATGTAAAACTAAATGTCTGTGATTTTGTGTATGTCTGTGGTATTGTAGCTCTCAAACGGATCGACTGATTTCAAGCAAATTTTTTTGCGGTGATTCTTAACTATGTTTGGTTAATATCGGTCAGTAAGATCCTTTATAAAATGATGTGAGGCATTTTTGGCGTATAATTACTAAATTAAGTTCTTACGAAGAGGGATTTTTATATTTTCAATTAAAATAGGATTTAGATAAGCTATATCTTAATTTTATTTCGAGCATATTCCACTTATTTGTTTACTTGATTTTTACATACTTATATATTTAATTTTCTAGGTTAATAAATTACAAGTACAGGCTCAACTCTTACTTTACATGTTAAAAGAAGAACTTGAATATATACTTTAATGAAAAATAGAATTTAAGGTATTAGAGAACGCTAAATATAAAGCGTCACAAAAGTAAATTATGAACTATCGTCAGTGAAGTTGAAAAGAAGTATGGAGCTATTTTATTACTTCTTTGGTATTTAATTTTGTTTATAGGGGAATATGGTGAGTACTTTGAGGGTGATATGATCTTAACTGAAGCGCAACAGAAAGCGGTCGAAGCGGCAAAAATACCCTACGATGTCAACGACGACGATGATGACAATGCACATAAAAATGGAATCATTTATACTCAAGCACGCTGGCCAAATAAAACTGTAACATACTATATCGATGAAGGAGACTTCAGTAAGTCCTTTATTAAGTATTAATCAAACTTGAAATCTGACGGGTGCCGCTTAAACTAATGCAAGTCGTAACAAAAAACGAATTTTCAGGTTGCCCAAGATACAAGAAAAAAAAGCTAGTTTTTAGATTCACCCATGGCATGGAATGTCATTGTGTAGGCCTTTTGAAAATAATAAAAAATTGCCTAGATTATATTTTAACTAATTTATTGGTTTGTGAAATATTAAGACTTAAAGCGCTGTTAAAGTAACCATGGATTAATTAATCTTCACGATCATATTTAGTTGTGAATTTATAAATATAAATAGTAAATAATTATAAAATAAAATTAAAATAACCTTTATTTCCTGCAAACTGTTATATACAGCTGTTTTAAGAACCTCTAAATCTAGTTGATAATAATTTAATACACATCGGAAGTTTTTTGCTTTGCACCCAAGCTAAAACTAAATTTCATGAAACGTCGAAGCGGCAGGTAGTCTTCCTAAAATGAAAAATATTAATGCTACTGATATTGCGCAATTGCTACGTACCGATTCATGCATTTATGAAAGTACAAAGGATTTAAATAATAATTCCAATACGAGGAGTAGTCGACTAATAATTCTACGTTATAGTCTCTTAATTAACTCGGCAACATGTTTATCCATAACATATTGAATGCCGTAATGTAAGTCACTCAATACCTTCCAAATCCTATCCAATATTATATACACGCATGCAAAATTTTCAAACCCTCTTAATTGACCATCTTAAGAATACAAATATCTTACGAGATAAATGCCAATATTATAGGTTCTGTTGAACTTTCCTGCAGACCTATGAGGCATTCATACCAAAAGATACTTGTAATTTATATTGGTTCAATCCTGGAAAATCGACCATGACATTAAATTCCTCGTGTGACTGATGCTACAATCCATTCTACAGTCGTTTTCGTAGCCCGAAACATGTCTTCAATTACTTTATTATATTAAAATAACATGTTGACGGGTAGACAAGAATTACAATTTGAAATGCTGCACTTAACGATAAGTTTCTGAATCCAATATGAAATATTCTTCGTCAGATATATTTACATCAAAGATCTTTCTAAGTGTCCGAACGAAACTAATTTTTCAACCGAAACCGAACTTTCGGCCTGGCTCTCACTTGAAACCAAAACTTGGTTAAATTTGAAATAAATGCGAGTTTGTGCGCATTTTTTCCAAAGTTGACTTTGATTTTCAGATAATTAGGGTTTAGGGACCCTAATTACCCTATTATTAGATTAATATATCATCATTAAATCTATTCATTATCTTTATGTTATATAAAAACAGTTACAGTAAGTTTTTTTAAACAGGTAAAAAAGAAAAAACAATGATTGAAGATGGTATAAAAGATCTTGCGAGCAAAAGTTGTGTTCTATTTCGCAAGAGGCAGAACAATCGAGAATACGCCGTTCTTATACATGTAAATTTTATATATTTATATCTCAAAACACAGATTCCTACATTAAATAAATTTAAGACTCTAAGGTCCTGTTTCACCGATTACAGATAAGTTCCGAGTAACTTATTTGAGAAATGGTTTGCTACAATTTATATGGAAGAAGCGTCAAATTATCTAACATATTAAAAATAAAAAATATTAAAACTCGAAAGTTTGCATGGATGGATGTTTGTTACTCTTTCACGTAAAAACTACTTAACGGATTTGGATGAAACTTTACAGTAATATAGCTGATACATCAAAATAACACATAGGCTATTACTATTACTATTTACTGCGATAATCGACATATACGCGGGCGGAACCACGGGAATAAACTGGCAAGCTATATAAAAGTTATCTGTAACCAGTGAAACAAAGCCTTAAAGTCCTTATTTAACACATGCTTTAACCATAATAGTCAGAAATAAAGTACGAAAACATTCAATGTAGTATATAGGGCGCCCTGAGGCGATGTGACGGCGGCACAATGAACTGACTTGAGAAAAATGATCAAGTTGGCTTATTGTGCCTCCAAATGTTAATGATTGGGAGTTTTCGGAGGTGATCTTCGATCAACAGTGGACGGCTGTAGGCTGAAGTAGAATAGTAATACTAGGAAAGTTTAACACATTTGGTTAATATTAAATTTGAAACAATAAAAACCCCTATTTCCTCGTTCTTATACATATATTCAATATAAACCTATCACTAAATAAGTTATTGCTTTGGGTACAACAACAGAGTAAAAAAACAGATTGGGAATCTGTAATCTAAGCTTAATAGAACTATTGGATAGATGTATGGATCTTAGAAAAATATTTGAAGAGAGTTTGCTTTCAGCAGTACATTAATAACATAGATAAAATCATACTTAGCATTACGTTAAGCAAAAAGTTAGCTGGAGGAGGATGTTTACGGCATTAAGTTCGCTTTATGCAATCTATGTGCAGTCTTTAGGAATGTACTGCTGAAGTACTAGCTAGGAATTATAATGCGGGTAAATATTTTGTATATTACATATGTAAGTACGCATATACAATATACAAAAAAATCCGATTTTAAACAAGATCGACGTTCCATCGCTAATTAACTGGTTAGTTACTTTATGCTAGATGAAAAATAAAAAAGTAAGGAGAAGAAATTTATAGAGATATCGCATGGTATATATTTTTTATTCATTAAGAACACTTTCATTTTTAGAAAAAGAGAAGAGGTTGCTTCTCTTACGTGGGGTACCTTAAGGGTACCTACCAGAGAAATCAAGTACTTAACCTGGCTTCCGAATGTTTTATACATGGCATTATAGTACATGAGATGCTACACACTCTTGGATTTTACCATATGCAGAGCACTTACGATAGAGATGATTATGTTACAATTGTTTACGAGAACATAATACCCGGTAAGTGTTTGGTTGATTCGAGCATAAATAAACAAAAAAAAATTAAAACTGCAATGTGACTTTGGCAGTTCAATTAATAAAAAAAAAAAACATACAAAGTTCTGAGTAAGAAAATCTTTGTCTTCATTTAGATAAATCGAGCACCATCTTGCCAGGTAGTGTCATTGGTTGACTGGACGTAGCCATTTTACTGATGTTAGGTATTGTATAGGTGTGAGAATTTTTATTGTACGCTACACGATTAGCTAGTTTATTTCTGCTTGTCTACTATCTGAAACTTTTCCAGGAAAACATATTTTAATTGACAGCTCAAATTTTTATACCCCTGTATTTGAGAATGACGTCAGCGCTCGTTTTAGTGTAGCCGACACATGCCAACCTTTTATCCCTGTATGTAGATTTAATGCAGCAGTTCGCCAGAGCAAAAATTTACTCAGTGTTCTTCAAAAAATTATTTACATAATATAAATAGTGAGCTATTATTTTTTTATATACATTTTTTTAAATACATTTTTAATGCAGGCTATGAAAGCAATTTCATTAAGTTCACCAATAGGACTGTGACAGATTTTGGAGTTCCGTACGATTATGGTAGTGTGATGCATTACGGAGAGACTGCATTCTCCAAGAATGGACAAAAAACTATTATTCCAAAACAGGTAATAATAAAAAACTGTTTCAAATCACTAAATTCGCTTAACAAAAAATAAAATATTACTAAAGAAGTAAGAATATGCAAAACAAAGAAGGTCAACCTAAAATGACAGTATACTTACTGTCGTAAATCGTTGGTGAGTGCGAGACCGAAGGCCCAATGATGCATCACTAGGCCGCCATGGCACACCATGGCACCCACAAGTCACCCTGCTGCATCGTTCCATTGTCTGCATTTGCAATTAGGATGGTGACCACCGCTCTTGGATTCTGCTTATGCTTTCTACCAGGTAGAGCAGTCTTTTGGCAGATACATTTACAAAAAAACGGAGCAATCTTTGAGGACTGCCGATAGAAGTGAAAACTAAGTACACATATGGATATATGTAGAAAGGTATACTCATGTATATAGTAAATGCACACTATTAACGCACGGTGGTGTATCAATGTACTTATACACACAATATATATAGCTTATGAGAAGCGTGCGATGACGATGACGCGAATTTCACTATTTATTTTCACCCTTAAAGTGCTCAACGCCGTTATTGAAGTTTTCACTTCAAAAAAACTAGCCGATGCATCCTAGATTTTGCTTCCGATAGCAAGTCTGATAGAATCCAGGAAAAAACCAAGACAAGGCTGCTTTGTTGGTCTAGCGGTTAGCATGTATGACTGCCGATCAAGATCTTTCGGGTTCGATTCCCGGTTCAAGAAAAAAAGTGTTGCTGAGTTTTTCTTAGGTATCTCAATAAGCCGCCATAGTGTGGATCACCATCACCAGTATACTTTCAATAAAGAAGAGTCAACTTTAGGAGGCAGATATATAAAAAAAAATACTGCTAAAAATATTCGGCAAGAAAGATATATTTGATATTGCATCCAGTTTCAATACATCAACAACGATTTTTTAAGTTTACTGATGGGAAAAGGTATACTCTTACTGGTATTGCTATTCGATGGTATTTTAAATTTGTAACAAGACGTGTTTCAGTAACATGCCATAAAAGAACTAAGCACGCTAAGCAGTGCAATAAAAAAACAATTAAATTTTAGCAGTTTTCACAATCTTGAAGCACAAATTTTAAATTATCCCAATGCTTGTACAGGAATAATTTTATTTCATACCTCCAAGTCCTTTGCGTAGCCTTAAAACATTTCATACGAAAAAGTAAGCACTAATGTCATATATAGAAAGTACAATATTAGTACTTTTGAAACCGTAATCCTTCTATGATACTAGCAAAATAAGTGATTCCTTAGGTGTATAGGCTTTTAAAACTATGTTTGTCACTAGCGTAAATTGAAGGAAAAGGAAGGATTTATGATTCAAAGACAAATTCAACGTATTTATAGAAACACAATTTGACTGCTATTCTTGCATTTAGTTCACGTTTATTTTTTCGGATTTCAGGAAGGTGTAATGATCGGCCAAAGAAAAGGTTTATCAAAAAGAGATATCTTAAAGTTAAATAGAATGTACAACTGTTCAAACCAAAACTTCGATTGTGATTGGGATTTCTAGGATTATATACCAAAACCTTAACCATCATATTTCTAAACAATCTACGACATTGATAAATTCATATTTCATATCATTTTGACGTTAATATAGTAAGTGGTGTCTAAATTGCAATTTTACTATAGTTTCAAACAACTGTCACGAAGCCACTCTTTATCAAATTCTTTCATCAACAATTAAAATTAACAACACTAAAACCTATACATTTCATATGCATCTTCAATATTTATTCAATAAACGTGATATTTGTTTAACCCTGCCCTTTGTTTCCTGTCTTCTTAAGTGATTATCTACGATATTTAGAATTGATTAGTTCATATTTATTTTTATGTATATTAAATGAATATTTGAAAAAAAAATCGGAGACAAGGTACATTGACGCTTCGGCACGGATGGGCCGGCTCGATTGAAGTGATACCACGGCCTCACAGAAAACCGGTGTGAAACATCGATTGCGTTTGTTTCACCGAGTGAGTGAGGATACCGCAGGCCCATACAGCAACCCCTCCCCCATCCCCCTCCCTATTCCTTAAAGGCCGGCAACGCACTTGTGACACCTCTGGTGTTGCGGGTGTCCATGGGCGACAGTAATTGCTTACCATCAGGCGATACGTCTGCTCGTTTGCCCCCTATTACATAAAAAACATTAAAAACCTATGCATGCTTTATTGAGCCAGCTCGGACGGAGTAATACCTCGGTCTTACAGAAAACCAAAAAACGCATCTGTATTATCAATTTTGTCACCATTACATACTTGCGTCTAAAGACTAATCATTACTCCAACACCTGATCGCTTGTAATAGGATTCCTGATAAATAAAAGTTGTTCGTTACTCTAATAATATGAACAGCATACAAAAACGAGTTCGTCGAACTGTGCTCTTTTCTTACGCCATACATCATCTTCCTAGCCTATATTATTCCCAAGATTATGTGGGGTCGTCTCCTAGTTTTATGGGTTTTACCTGAATATTGGTTTTTCACGGAGCGACTGACATCGGACATTCTCAACCCTGAGGATGAGTTGAATTTGAGAGAAAATTTGAGAGAAAAGAAAATTTGAGAGCACTGACTTCCTAATAACGATTACCATAGGTTTTGATGACAACTGAGACCGAGGTTTAGACGTGCTCCGCGTGACACTAGCTCTCGCGATTATAATGGTGTGATACTTCGACGGTATTTAGAAATAATGGACAAAACACATTTTTTCCAAAAAAGGTAAGTAATAAACAGCATAGAGTATACAATTCAATTCAATAAAAATAAATATAAGTAGTTATTAAATGACATAAGTAATAAATTAGATACGATTGAAATAAGTATTGTGGTGTGTGATCCATCCATACCCGCATATTATTGGCAAGAGCAAGCAAGAGAGGGTAATTTGCATACACTTTACTATGCTTATATATGGGGCTAAAGACAAATAGTAAGATTATTTAAAATATTAGTACCTTACCCAACCAATAGTATATAGTTGATTTATTTAATTTAAAAAATAAATACGTATTCACGGTTATATATATATATATATATATAGTTCTCAAGCTTTTTTTCAGTGTGTATTATATCCTGAATATCCAGTACGTATTTAATATTCAGGACGTATACGAATATGTAGTATTATTTTTTTTTTAAATACGGAGCAACGGAGACATCGGGGTTTCCCATAGGAGGGGGCCATCTAGAAACTGTAGGTGGCCCGAGATACGTCGGGGTTCCAGGATTTTCCTTCCTAGGGTGTTTACCCCGTTTACCTGGTTACCCCGCTCTTAGTACCCGCGATGGCGTGCGGTTTTATCCGTTCGAGTCTGACATGCCACCAGGAAGTTGTATCCGAGAGGATTTCAGCACGGGAAAAAAAAGGAGGTGTGCCTAATAAAGGGGTATAATTCAGAGCTGAGACCTGCTGGAGTTCTTCATCGAGGACGATGGATGGCATATGCAATTGATTGCCTTAAGCTTTTTAGGTTCAGAGACCAGTTTAAACTGACAAAAAAAGAACAATTTATGTACGATGCTGGTTCCAAGCTCCCGTGGCAGCTGCATCACCAAGTAATGACTTATGGCTGTCAAAAATCTTAATAAATTTGAGAATATAACGAAGCGAAGTTATGACCAAAAAAACTCAAACAAATTTTTAATTTATTTATTTTAAAACTTTATGCACACATGTATATCGGCGAGCTTATTCATTCTCTACCAGCCATCCTTTGAAATCCTGGGGCAACTGTGGTATATATCCGCAGAATTTATTGCGCTTTTTTTTTAGTGACGAAGTTTCTCTTGAAAGCAAAATATGATAATTGCACGGAATGAAGAAGGTTGAGACTATAGCCCAAAGCGAATCAACTTAGACGTACGTCACATTAAAAAAAATGAGGATTTCGTGGCCAGCAAAATATCTTAAGATTTTTTTAGAATCCTGGCTTTCCGTCTGCATTTCTGCAAAAATAGCCTCGTCTTTATGAAGAAGATGAAGACTACAAAGCTTCCAAAGAAATTGCGCGTTCTATGAAAATGGTGAACGATATTGCGGAGCGCGGTGTACTTATTTGACTTAAGAATTTAAAAAACTAATTACTACAGACGAAGAACAAAAACAATTCCTTTTTTAGGTTATAAAAAATTACCCTGATACTAAGAAATATACTTTATTAGCATAAATTAAATTTTTTCATGCTCATAATTATATAATAAAATACATATTAGTTTTTTGCGCCTTAGAACAGAATAAAAGGATGACATGCAATCTTTTTTTTGTTTATGCCCTATTAAAAAGCACCCTATTATGTACGATATCTATGGTTGGCCATGAAACCTTGAACAATAGAATAATGACAAGATATCTTTCTCCTCTGCTCTTAGTCGTCTAGATATAAGTTCTATGTATATATATATATGTATAGAATAAGTTCTATGCTACTCTATACCTTTTCGTAAAGCTTAAGATTAAGCGTAAATCCTAGCTTGGAAAGCTAAGATGGACCATGAAGCATGGGATGTCTCTTCCAATCGGCTGGCATTCTATAAGGCTCGTGGCCGAGGTTCATTGTTCGGAACACGAATCTAGTCGCACCCAGAAAGTTATGTCATAGATAAAATAATGCACTTGCAGGTGGAGGGCAGGCGAGGCCAGGACTAAACTTTACTGGAAGTTGATACTACACAATTGTCGTAGTCTAATGGTTGTCCTACTTTATGACCTTCTTTCGAATCCAAAACAAACAGAATTAATTATAGACACCTGGAGTAGATATTAATCACGAAAAGAATACAAAGATTCAATAGTTTGGCTCAAGCCCCCTAAATATTTTACAAAAAAAGAGGCAAACTGTCTTCTCAATCTATTTGTTAACTTCGGGGATAGGCTTAAGGTAGCTTCTCATACACAACTATTGTTGATTGTGACAAATCACGCTTCTGAGATCTGCAGTAGCAACCAAGAGTTAAAAATTGCCCCTTGGATGGGTTATTTGCCATAGGTAAATAGAAGCCTGGAAACAGTTTTGACAGTGTAAACAAATGGGTGCCAACCATACCAACAAGAGTTACTACTTGTGAATTAACAAGGACTATTTCCCCAACTTGTTAAACTATTGTAGTAACCTCATAACTCCTTTCATTATTTTTGGCCTTATTCAGATATTGATATCACATGTGGCATATTGGCGTATTCTCTCTCCCAGGTGATAACAGACACGTCTCAATCTATTAAGCTTCAAATGACGGTCAAGTGTTTAATAGCAGTGTTTTATCTCAAAATGAAACACAAATTATATACTTAGCTTATGTAGTAAGCCTTGTTTGTAAACAAACAAACAAACAACAACCCATAATGTCCCACTGCTGGGCTCGGGTCTCCTCTCAGGAGAGGGTTAAGGCCATACGTCCCCACGCTGGCCAAGTGCGGGTTGGGGACTGGCAAGAATACTTGTGGCTACGTAAATCTTGCCGTTGGATGTTTTTAAGCCGCCCGAAGGCCTCCAACTAAGCTTCACGACTGTTATCGTATGATAAGAACCGGGACCAACTGCTTAACGTGACCTCCGAATCACGGAGACGCTCATGGTAACATGCCACCAGCGGTCACCCATCCAGGTACTGACCGCGCCATCGTTGCTTACCCTTGATGATTGTTTCTAATCACCGAGTGCAACTGGGCTATGAGCGCCTCATTTGTAATTCATATTTAATTAGCGTTCTCTCTCTCTCACTTCAAGAGCCAAGCCTTTGTCGGTGGTACAATCGCCACTCCTCTTTATTTTCTGCGATTTGATTGTCTTCTTAATAGGCCACGACTCTTAATTTCTACTCTAATTGCTGCACGTATGTCGATCTAGGTCGTTCTCGTTTTCTGTTGTCTTCTATTTTTTTTTGTAATATCATACAAAGGTTATAGTCAAGCTGCCTGGATGACTGAAACCTCACCCACTTCTTGCTTGCCTATTTGTTTATGAACCAGAATCTCTTCTTATCTTTCCAGTGAGAAAAGTTAATACAGAAGGAAATCATATCATGCTTCACATTGTCCTAGTTTAAATCCATATTACAGAGCTCTTAATAAATCCAGGCTTTAAAGCTCTAGATAAAAAAATCCATAAATTCGATGAAGGTTTATTCTAATTTCTTTCCTTCCTTTGGAGAAGGAGAATTGTTATGGTAGTTTAAAGATATTGCAATATATGCGAAATTAAAAACATTGGACGAAACAAAACATATCAAAATTGATTTCATACTTAAATAATTCTTAAGCAACAAATCTTATAACGAGAGGAGAACGATAAAGAAACATTAAGAAAAGTAATTAGAAAAAGAGCCCATCTCTTTTTCTTGCAAATCAGATAAGAAGATGAAACTAAAATTTTCAGAAAAATCAATCCCTTTACTTTTAAATTTTTACTTACATAAATTAATCAATTTGTACGCGATTTACGCAACGGTACAACGTAGTGCCAGAAGTCACTAAACACTGTAGTCACTGTTAAAAGTAGCTGAACCTGTCAAAAATATCGCCACTATAAAGAAAAATCAACATTAATACCCGCGGCTATATGGTATAATGTCGAGTTTAATAGTTCTTTTGAAATGTTTTGCTTCCCTTTTCTTTGTTGAAAACCTATCCCGTTCATTTATTACATGACATGACTGCATGTCTTTTTTGCAAGTAGTTTTTATAGAAAACATTAAAAAAGTGTAGCATTCAAAATATTTGATGAAAAAATGAGTATGAATGCAGGCTTTTCAATGAGATAAAACCATTTGAATTGCTTTGAAATGAAACCTGTTTTGAGTAAATTCACCGTAATGTTCAATTTTAATTTGGGCAATAAATTCCTTGTTTACTTAGTTTCAATATGGTCCATTCAATTTTCAATGTATCTTATTATAATAGCCTGATCTGTAACATGTCAAAATAGTAAAAATACCATCACCAACAACAGTACATCCACCGTATTCGCAATATTCTAGCTATTAATATGAAATTAATAAAACGGTCTACGTTTCGACTACTTAAAAATTTCTACTATTTTATAGCGAGAATGATAACATGCTTATATGAGTATGCTATTCAATGACTTTAACAATATATTCTTTAGTACGTTTTATTTAATCACATATTTGTAAAGTATTAAAAAATAACAAAAATAAAACTCACCACAGATTTTGAAATTCAATTGGTCGTAAATGTAGGGAAATTCTTTTTTTATATATAATAAAGCTTAATATTTTATACATCAATTTTTGTTGCATGTATCAGGGCGGCGACGAACGCAACGAATCTGAATATGATATGCATAATATTGTTCAGTTACTCCTGATATTTTAGCGTTTAGCTACTTTTGTACTTTAAATTTTGTACTTTTGAAATGATCTACTGTTGTATATGAGTTTTTGGAACATTAAAATAGCCAGCCACTTTCCAGGTTACCTATGCGTTGACGTATGTACCTATTTTAAGCTAAATGCGATCTATTTTGCATTGAATCCTTCAAGAACTACTGATAACGTGAAAAGAACTTGTTATGTACTCCAGTTCGATAACGACATGTTTGAATATTACTTGACTATCTAATTAGGTGATTGTTTGAGATGTTCCACTATCAATCGCCTGCTGGTGCATTTGTATAAAAGCCATGTAGGAATGTGTAAATGCTCAGTGTGGTTGTTGATTGTAGAACCATAGCTATGGAGATCTATGTGTTACTTTTAACTACGGTTTTTATCACAATCGCTGCAGAGCCCTCTTGTGAACAGAGACCTGGTGATGATGTTGGTAAATAATATTCCTTTTAAATAACTTATGTTTGCCAAATTTGTCTTACTACTCTACTGTTTAATATTTGTTCTTTTCGGTTAAGAAATCCTTTGACGTAGGTATCAGATGTTACCTGATACCTACGTCACTGTCAAACTACGAATCAAGTAACTACGAATCTTAATTTCACCACCCATAATGCATCCACCATGATGTGTATGCGGTCTTTCTAGGTAAAAAGTAAGATGTCATAAACCCGGTCCTTAATGCAGTTCCACCGCAATGTTCATATTTGCACACCAGTACATTATATAATTGTTTTATTTGGTTTGACTTCTATACCAAATTGTGTCATGCTCTCGGTGTGCTTGCTTGACTATGGAGACTTTTGGATTGACGACCTAATACCAATTAAATCACACCCACTTACCTATTCAATAGACAACAACGTAGTGTGTATTAAAAACTTCATTTTCTTCATTTTGTTTCGAACTTAAGCGTAGGTGCATTAATTCAACCTATTTATTTACTTGATTTCTACATACTTATTTACTTAATTTTCCAGCGATATAAATACATGCTAAAAGAAGAGCTTGAATCTGTACTTTATTTTTGACTATACTTAAAATGTTTTCAGAGTATAAACCAGAATTTGAGGCATTAAAGAACGCTAAATAAAAAGTGTCATAAAAGTAGATTGGAAACTACTGTCAGTAAAGACTATTTCAAGCAATATTTAATAACAAAATAATATAACATAAGATATATTTATTCTTTATTTTTTTAACTATTTAATCTCGTCTATAGGGGAATTTGGAGAATACTTTGAGGGTGATATGATCTTAACTGAGGCGCAAATAAGAGCAATCGATAATGCAAAAGTGAACAACAATGACAGCGACGACGATGACGACAGTCCATCTAAAAATGGGCTGCTTGATGCTTCAAAACGCTGGCCAAATAAAACTGTTACGTACCATATCGAAGAAGGAGACTTCAGTAAGTTCTTTACTAGGCATTGATTCATTCATTCATAATTACAATGTACACTTAAGTATAACAATTTTACACCAAAGTCATTAAAATTTAAAATCATACAATGCGATAGAGACCCTTGACAGTTTGATTGTGCATAATTAGGTTCTGGAAATGATTCCCAAGTTAGGCAGAGCCAGTATTTTGGGAAAAATGGTTTAGTCGCAATTTTGTTCCAATATGTTCAAATTAGAATTTTGGAGGTGACGTCACTTACCATTTGAGAAATTCATTTTGATATCTTTGGTAACGTAGTATTATTTGGTGAATATTTGTGCGAGTGTCTACTGCGCTTTGTGTGTATGCGTTTGTGTGTGTGCGTAAGTGTGTGTGTGCTTAAGTGTGTGAGTGTGTGTATGTGTGTATGTGAGTGTGTGTGTTATGTAATAAATTTGACTAGATCCTCAGTCTTTCCATAATCAAGTTCTTGAAGCCAATTTCCTAGTTCTTTTTAACGTCAAATCTGCTAAGCCCCACAATATTCAACTTTTCACTGATGTCTTTATAGACTTAGCACTTAGGCAACTTACTGGTTATCTCCTCGTGAAAGAAGTTGTACACACAACTCTGGGACACACAGTTGAAGTACTGCGCTTTTTAGTTTTTGGAAGGGGCACATCCTGATGCTTTCTCAGTATCGATCTGAGCACATATTCTTCTTGCGCCGCCTCTCTAAACTGTGATGCAGAATTGTATGACAAATTGTCAAAGTGTCAGGTAGACCATTCTGATTTTTTCGAATGGGAGCACGTTTCTTATTGGTTTAAAATACAGCTTATTTGTCTTAGTCTAGTTGTCACTAAGTCAATCTGCTTGTTCCAATTTAGTTCACCATCCATACATACCCCCAAGTATTTAGTATGTTCTACCCGTGTAAGTTCCTGACATGGACACTCGTTTTTGTTAGAACAGTTTGGTGATATTATAGAAAAGGTATCTGGTGCTTGATTATTTTTGTTTATGACAAATGTTACAAAGTGGGTTATTTTTAAGATAAACGTTAGGAGGTTTCTCGCTAACTAGTTCTTAACTCTGGAAAAGAGTGCTCTGCTTTTCCTTTAACGATTTCCCAGTCTGCTCCCCAGACAAATAGATCATTATCATCCGCATAAGTAAAGATAGAGGTGTTGGGTAGTTGCATAGTACATAGGTAGTTCACAAAAATCTGGGACAGAGTAGGACCAGGTATGCTGCCGTGCGGATGCCATAACATACCGTACCCTCGTCACTAGCGTGGTACCCACTCGTACACAAAGTTTTCTATGGACAAGATAGTCTTTAAAAAATTTGTAGGGAATTCCTCGTATACCTAGAGAGCTTCTCTTGTAGAATGGGAACAAAGACCTGTCAAAAGCTTTCAAGAGGTCAAGAAATATGCATAAGCACTTATTTTTGTTGTCTAGAAGTTTTACTACTGAGTTTGCTAAGTCCAATGTTACACCCCCAACGGATATTTCCTTACGGAATCCATACTGATTCGGGGCTAATATTTGAAATATCTCTAGAAATGACATAAATGACCTATTTAATACCTTCTCCAATATTTTAAACATATTATATATAAATAGGTCTATACCAGGGTGTGATATTAATGGAAATAAATTGATTAAATAAAAATCGATTATTTTTAACATCCCTAGCTTCGGCCTATGTCCCTAAAGAAATTGCAAACATAATTCATCGACAGCTTCGGGTCATTGCAGATATTCAAGAGCTCTTTAGGAGCTGTTCTTATTTTACGGGTAGCTGAAATGTGATTTAAAGCTTTCCATATATATTTAGGATTATTACCAGTTTATCAATTTATCAATTTCATTCTTATAATAATAAATTTTAAGTTTACATAACAGAGTGTTACAAAAGTTCAGATATCGAATGTAAATTATTTTAGCTGTCATATTGTCCGAGTTTTTCTTAGACTTGTAATATTGTCTGTCATGGTTTCTTATACAATTTAATAATCCTGATGTTATGCATGGTTTCAACAGCCTGTTACGTTTGACAACTTTAATTACCCGAGTATGTTTAGCTATTACACTTGAGATCAGGAATACAAAACCTATCTGTTACTACATTTTTCGAAGGGCAAAAATACTCTTTCCGAGATAAGGGGATGAAAGACTAATTTCTATGTTTCCCCTTGGAATGGAATGTCATTGGGTAGGCCTCTTGAAAATAATAATGGTTTCCCTAGATTATATTTTGACTCATTTATCGGTTTGCGAAATATTAAGACTAAAAGCGCTGTTAAAGTAGGGATCATATTTAGTTCTGAATTTATAATAGTAAATATTTACGAAAAATATATTATTTTCTATAACCAGTTATATACAGTTAATAATAATTTAACGTACGTGTACCCATGCTAAAACTAAATTTCATGAAACATGAAAGAATTTAATAATATTACAAACACAATTAGTAGTTAACTTTATGTAAGTTATAGTAATGTAAGTCACTCAATACCCTCCAAATCCATTCCAATATTGTAAATGCGAATGTAAAATTTTCAAGCCTTCCTGATTAATGGTAGTAAGAATACAAATATTCATCAAGACGAATGATAATATTATAGGTTCTGTTAACTGCTATTCAGACATAAGAGACACTCATACTAAAAGATGGGTACTTGTAATTTGTACGTAATGTATGAGTAAATATAGGCTCAACGTCGGAATGTCGACCATGGCATAAAATTCTTCGTGTCACTGATGCTACAATACATTCTACACGCGTTTTGGTAGCCCGGTACATGTCCTCCATTACTTTACATGTTGGCGGGAAGATAAGAATCTAATTACAATTTTAAATGCTGTACTTAATGATAAGCTTTTGAAGTATTGTATACGAGATCTATTAAGATTAGAGGTGTCCGACCGACACTGATTTCTTAGCCGAAACTGAACTTTCGGCCTGACTTGCAGTTTCAGCCGAAACTGAACTTTCGGCTTGACTTGCAGTTTCAGCCGAAACCGAAACTTGCTTAGCTTTGAAGCGAATGCGAGCCTGTACCCGTTTTGTCCAAAATTGCCTTTGCATTTTAGGTAATTAGGGTTCATAATTTTATTATTGTCAAAAGTCAATAAGTTACGGATATATAGTACTGGTTGTTGGTTGTGGTAGCACGACCATCCTGAAAAATTGGTAGGATTGGAAGGAAATTTGAAGTTACAAAACTTGGTTTGAACTTTGTAACCGTTTTGATGAGCTTAACGCTGATGATGACTGAATAAATGAGAGTTGCAATCGCATAAAAGTGGCCTAAACAGAGATCAGCTCCAAGATCTTAGTACACTGCCACACGCGCGTGAGGTCACAGTCTACATGACATCTGATCAATGAACTAATAAAACTTCACGTTTAAATGTAAAACACCAACAACGAGTCACTCCAAGCCTACCTCAGACAGAGATACTGCCAGATTCGAAGAAAACTTTAGCATATTTCGCAGAAAAATAAAGTCCATGGGCTGATGATATCTATGGTAACGGCCTACGCGGTGCTAATTCCAGCAATCTGAGAGAGCTGAGGCTAAAAGTTGGCAGGAAAACAGGTTTTGTAAGAAACCTCTTAAATCGTAAGATGGACAGCTGATTGTGACATTATCTTGGACATATCATGGGAGGCTATTAAGCCCCTTCTGCACAAAGAGCAGGCAGTCTTCCGCCCGAAGCGTTTTGTAGGTTAATCAAATCAAAACTTCATCATTCTTGAACAGTCACCAGAATGCCAAAAAGAAGTCTTAGTGTATAATGATGATCAAGGATCTCCTGGAAGCTTTACGGTATATCGAGTGGCTGCACTTCAGGAAGACATAAACCAGATCGTAATACCAATATCAATACCAACAATACCCATAAAGCGTACTTTAATACAGCGAAATGCGGAATGATGAGCAATAACCGGGCTAGGGCTCCACTGCGCTTCACATAGGAAATGGATAGTGCAATAATTTCGTGATTTAGGAGTAGAAATGGTGCCCTAGTTAACGTTTCGTAATCATATAATTAAAACTTGGTTGAGATTTTGTACGATGCTTTCTTACGTAGTCAAATAAAGCTTTGTAGTAAAAATAAATACAAACCAAATATCGTTTGCTGAAATGTACTGACCAATACCTTAGAAGATTCGGACTACGCCGATGACACACACGGCGGCACACTTCTACATGCAATCCAAGTTAGATGACCCATATCGTAAGGCGAGCAAAGTTTGGCTATAATTAGCACACAGAAGACTCAAGAGATGAGATCTGGAATAGGAAAAAGACATCACTTCGAGCCTTGCCAAGGCCTGAGCAACCCTCGCACCACTGCAGTTTGTGAAGCAGTCACAGAAATTGACGTTAATAGTAAAGTTAAATGTATTCCGGATCAACGTCAAATTTGTACTCATATATGAATATAATATATATGCAAATAATAATATATTTATATATCATGAAGTGCTAACGGGAAACGCCGATCGATAAAGCATCGTAAGTGGAACCCGGTTGGTTACACACTCTAAGGTTTCCAAGCATATCGTCAAAAAAACGCTCGATAAGATGCTGCAAGGAAAAAGAAAACGTGGCCTTCCCAATTTGGTGACGCACAACTGCAGACAAGGCAAAGAAAGTTGAAAAGGCGTAGAGCGAGATAAAATGCAAAGTTCATGACGGAACGCGATGGCGGAATGTCACGGACACGAATGCAACGGCGAATGCTTGATTCCACGTCCACGGCCACGTATCACAACCATAAAAGAAGATGCCTAATGTTGGTTTTATAAACCTTTTTTTTCAACCTAACCGGTATTTTGGGGTCACAAATTACATTTGTCAACTCACAATACTTGACTAAGCTTTTGCCCCTTAGATGATTCTAACTTTTTATACAATATTTGTAAGTGGTCAAGTATGGTTCTGACTGTAGCCCTCTTCCGTGGCGTCTATATACATCGCGGTCTTCAGAAGACCTGGACGCTTGCCACTTTTAAAAAGGGCTCACTTCACTTCAATCTTCCTGTGGACTGGGTTGTTCCACCACCATGTTTCCCTATCACATTAACGTGACTTTATCAAACAGTCGCCACTTGATCTGATGCTGGTAGTACTCGACGAATTTGTCTCTGGACCTTATCCATGACAAGGATACAAATCGTGTAGTGGGACTTTTTCCGGGTATAACCTTGTATTTGCATACATTTCTGACGGTGTCTCCTTATGAGTTGCTATTAAAGTTATTAAATACACAATACACGAAAATGTACGTAAAGTACATCTAAGATTCTTATAACCAACAACAACGTTCAGCTATCGTAATTAAACTTTATTTCGCGATGCAGCAGTAAGATACAGGTATTGTAAAATAATAGGCCAACATCTCATTCCTTCGGTTAGGCCTACATATGTCCAGCAGCAACTGTTGCTGTGATGTGATTTATATTTTAGTGGTAGTAGACATTATTTAACAGACTTTCGATCGTAGTATCAAAAATAATTTCATTTTTTTATGAAATATGTATTAAAAATGTAAATTCACGTACTACTGAACTTACGATGATTTAACTATTGAAGTCATGATAAACCAACTTGGTATTCATAGATGTATATTTTAAATTATTTATTACACACTACTACAGGAATATTCCATTATTGCCGTACCTACCTATACCTTTTCTTAATGCTGTTTCGCTACTTAATCTTGTATGGGTAAAAACTTATTGTTAAATGTGGAGACGGCGGGAGTTTTCATTTTTGCATCTATGGTCTGCTTATTCGAGTGTTCTAGCTTTAGATAAGGAAGAAGATAGGGCATCACTAAATCTATTAATTATTTTCATATTATATAAGAACATGTACAGTATATTTTATATAACAGATAAAAAAGAAAAATCATTGATAGAAGATAGTATAAAGGATATTGAGAACAAGAGTTGTGTGAAATTTCGCAAGAGGCGAAACAATCAAGAATACGCCGTTGTTTTCCAGGTATGTTTATTTTTTTTTCCTTTTGCTAACTAAATGGGTACAAACGAGCAGCTGTATAGCCTGATGGTAAGCGATAGCTGTCACCCATGGATACCCGCAACACGACAGGCGTCACAAGTGCGTCGTGAAGGTCGTTTTCGTTCGGGGATACCACAGGTGACAGTTCATTCTACCGTTTTGATTTGTGAGGGAGAAAG
This sequence comes from Hyphantria cunea, assembly GCA_003709505.1. Lineage (NCBI taxonomy): Eukaryota > Metazoa > Arthropoda > Insecta > Lepidoptera > Erebidae > Hyphantria > Hyphantria cunea. The sequence continues at coordinate 508,060 of PKRV01002130.1, forward strand.
TGTTCCTAGAAAACCGCACAGTTGTTGTTGTTGGAAATGCTGTCACGTAGGACAATGGCGGAAAGAGGTGGCAGGAATTAGTCTAAACGACTCCTCGGAGCACTCACCATGGTAAATGCGGTAGAATATGCATAGCGAAGCCACATCTTTACGCAGCGCCAAAGATTCCAGCCGAATTGAAACTCCCTGGCAGTGGACGACTCGAGTTACTCTCCGATGAAGGTCCAAAAGGAGGAACTGGTACTGGGAACCCCCGCTCAAAGATGAGGATAGTATTCCATGTGAAGTCGAACCTACGCCTCATAGAGCAGAAGGTGGTGTGCGGAGTAAAATACTGTCTCAATCTGTAAGGCAGGCCTCATTTCGAGGCCAATTTAGCCTTATCCTCCAAATGGCCACAGAACTGGACTTGGACACTCGATATATCTGATGTCTGTTAATGAATGACTTCATTCATTACACAAAGTATTCGAATACTGACTAAGGCAAATAGGGGAGTATCTTCAAAACGAGAACATACGACCATATACAGTTTTTAGCCGTCAACGTGCAAATTTGTGCCTTTGTGGTGTTAAATTCTTCAAATAAATTAACATTCATAATGAGGCAAATACTTATGATGCCAACACTTAATCAGTTTAGGACTCTAAGACCCTGCTTCACCAGTTACAGATAAGTTTTGAATAACTTATTTGACAGATGATTAGTCATAAAATTAAATAGGTACTTTAAGTAAGCTTATCGGACTGGTAATTTAACGTATATACTATATGATAAGCTTACTTAAAGTACTTATTTATTTAATATATGCTTTAACCATATAAGTCAGAAATTTAGTACGAATAAATTCAATGTATATATAGGGCGCCCTGAGACGATGTGACAACAGCACAATGAACTGACTTAAGAAAAATGGTCAAGTCCATTAATTATGCCACAGATTAGTGGTTGATGCTTTTTGGGGATGATCTTCGACTCGACTTCGACAGTGGCCTGCTGTAGACTAAAGTAAAAGTACTTAGTACTAGGAAAAGTACTAGGATTTGAGGAATATAAAATTTTAAATTAACAAAAATCCTTGTTCCTCTTTCTAATATGTTCAGTATAAACCTAGCACTTAATAAGTTGGTGCTTTGGGTGTAATCGCAGGGCGAAAAAATATGTTGTAAATTTGTAATCCAAGTGCAATAGAACTGTTGGATAGATCATAGAAATGTTTTAAGAAAGTTTGCCTTTAGCAGTTCACCAATATAGATTAAATTATACTGTTACGTGGAAAGATTATTCGCGAACAAGTTCGAAACACGGAGGAAGTTCTCGTAGATCTCCTGATCACGAAACAATCAACATTGTGATTTTTGGTGTTGTTATTATTTATTTCTCAAATCCTTCGAACACGTAACATACCTATGTAGTATTGCGATGAGTAAAAAGTTGACTGGAGGAGTGTCTACGGCAGTACTACGAAGTATACTGCTTAAGGAATGGCTGGAAATTTTATTGAGAATAAATATTTTGTATATAATACGTACGCATACGTGTAGGTACGCATGTACAATATACATAAGGAAAACAGGCGATTTCAACTGGTTACTTAAAATAGTTTTTGCTAAATGAAAAATAAAAAAGTAAGGAGAAGAAATTTATAGGGATATTACATCGTATATTTTTGGTTAATTAAAAATACTTGCATTTTTAGAAAAAGAGAAGCGGTTGCTACTCTTACGTGGGGTACCTTAAGGGTACCTTCGAGAGAAATCAAGTGCTTAACCTGGCTTACTATTGTTTCGAGCTTGGCATTATAGTACATGAGATACTACACACTCTTGGATTTTACCATATGCAAAGCACTTACGATAGAGATGATTATGTCACAATTGTTTTCGAGAATATTATATCCGGTAAGTGTTTGGTTGATTCGAGCATAAACAAACAAAAAAATAATAACAACTGCAATGTAACTTTGGCAGTTCGATTAATAAAAATAAATAAAAAAGATACACCAAGTCTATTGAAAGACAATCTTTGTCTTCATTTAGATAAAACGAGCACCATTTGACTGATGTTGTTGGGTATTGTATTGGTGTCAGAATTTTAATTGCACGTTACACGATTAATTAGTTTATTTCTGCTTGTCCACTATCTGAAACTTTTCTATTTCATTTAAATCCAGGAAAACATAATTGACACCCGATTTTTTACATGCTTCTTCATCTGAAGACGACAACAGTGCTCGTTTTAGCGTAGCAAACACATGCCAACTTTGTATCCCTGTGTGTACTTTTTATGTGCCAGACGCCGGAGTAAAAGTGTGATCAGAATGCTGTAATAAATTATTTACACTTTCCATTTTCAGTAAATAGTGACCTACAAATTTTTCAAATTCATTTTTAATGCAGGTTATGAAAACAATTTCCAAAAGTACAACAATAGCACTGTGACAGATTTTGGAGTTCCATATGATTATGGTAGTGTGATGCATTACCCAGAGACTGCATTCTCCAGGAATGGAAAAAAAACTATTATTCCAAAAAAGGTAATGTTAAATGAGATTCTCAAACCTCTGAATTCGTTTTACAAAAAAACAAAATATAACTAAAGATATAAGAATACGCAAAATAGTGAAGGTCAACCTAAAATGACAACATACGTGGTGCTATAAATCGTTGGGCAGTGCGAGACCAAAGGCTCAATGATGCGGAAGCATCACTAGGCCGCCATGGCATGAGCCACCGTGCCGCATTGTCTGCATTCGCAATGACAATGGTAATCACCGGTCTTCGATTCTGCTTATGCTTTCCACCAGATTGAGTAAAGTCTTTTCGCAGACCCATAGCACAAAAAAACACATATGGATATATATAGAAAGAGATGCTCTTAGTATATATTAAATGCATACTAATAACGCACTGCGATGTTTCCAAAACGTATATACACAGTAGATCATGGGAAGCGTACGGTGACGCTAACGCGAGTTTCACGCTATTTTTCACCCAAAAAGTTCTGAACGCACTTATTTCTTACCTACTTCTTACTTCAAAAAAACAAACCGATTCTTCTGAGACTTTGTTACTGATAGCTAGTCTATCCGTAATAAAATACGCACTTTATTTATATCAGTTTCTCTCATTTTATCCCGGAGAGCACGTTATGCCTTTGGCCCTAGTTGTCATGATCTTCTCGGAAATCGCTATTATGAAGCCAAAACCTTATAATGTACCGACAAGTAGTTCAACCTTAGGATCCAATTCACTATCAGGGTTGCGTTTGCGTTCGTATTCAGGTAATGCTGGTTGAACTAGTGGTCGAACCCAAATAGCCGTGGAATTAATGAAAGCTTGGAAGATACTGACGTTACGTTAGCACCACCCAAGGGTGGTAGACGTGTTTCCCTCCCACTGGATAACGGTTTCTTTAAGTAGGGTGTGAAAAAGTATCTCACTAAGCCGCTCTATATCGTCTGCATTTGCAGTAAGTATGGTGGCCCATTCTTGGATTCCACTCAAGTTTTCTATCAGGCTCAGTAGAGTTTCAAGACCCCAAATAATTTGTAAAGAAATACAAGATATGTTGAGATACAAGGTATCAGAAAAAACTTAGATCATCATCATCAGCCAATCACAGACCATTGCTGGACATATGCCTCTCCAATTGTACGCCACTTAGTTCGATCCGCGTCTTCTCGCATTCAGCTGTTGCCAGCCGTCTTGTGCAGATCATCACTCCACCTGACCTATGGACGTCCTACCCTACGTTTGCCGAGACACAGTCTCCACTCAAGAACGTGTTTAACCCAACTGTTATCGTTTTTACGGCAAATATGGCTAGCCCACTACAGTTTGCTAATCCCGAGGCCTATGTTAATGACCCTGGTTCTTTGTCAGATTACTTCGTTTCTGATGCGATCTCTTAGAGAAACTTAGAGAGACTTTCGTCTTTAGACACCGTGGGATCAACGATGAGAAGACCCGACGGAGCTTAACAAACACGGCCCAAGCCAGCTGTATTCTTTCGTTCACCTCGTTCTCAAAGTTGTTTCTACCTAACTGCAAAGTCTACCCGAGGTACACATAGTTTTGAACAACTTCGAGAACGGCGCCGTTTACCGTTACCGGTTCTGGTAGTACATGTTCATAGAGCATGACCTTGGTGTTGTCCAAGTTCATCCGTAGGTCAAAACCGCCAGAAGAGTGTTATAAGTAACTCCTTACGGATATAGACTCATAAAACTATGTTTGTCACTAGCGTAAATTGAAGGAAAAGGAAGGATTTATGATTCAAAGACAAATTCAACGTATTTATAGAAACACAATTTGACTGCTATTCTTGCATTTAGTTCACGTTTATTTTTTCGGATTTCAGGAAGGTGTAATGATCGGCCAACGAAAAGGTTTATCAAAAAGAGATATCTTAAAGTTAAATAGAATGTACAACTGTTCAAACCAAAACTTCGATTGTGATTGGGATTTCTAGGATTATATATCAAAACCTGAACCATCATATTTCTAAACAATCTACGACATTAATAAATTTATGTTTCATATCATTTTGACGTTAATATAGTAAGTGGTGTTGAAATTGCAATTTTACTATAGTTTCAAACAACTGTCACGAAGGCACTCTTTATCAAATTCTTTCACCAACAATTAAAATTAACAACAATAAAACCAATAAATTTCACCTGGGTCTTCAATATTTATTAAATAAACATTATATTTGTTTAACCCTGGCCCTTATTTCATTCCTCAAACAATATGCTTCTTCAATGCCCCTCTCACAACTCCGACTTTTTCCATTCTTCCTTCTACGTGCAGTCTTTTCTTCTGTGAAACGCGCTCCCCACTAAAATCAGGATGTCTACAAACCGTCTTTCGTTCAAGTCGAAAGCACGTGATCTTCTTTGGAATGAATTGATAGCACAGACACAACCTTAACATCTGTGTACCATATATCTATGTATAGTATTATATGTATGTATGTAAAATTAATATGTATTGCGTATCTATTAATAAAGTATATATTTAATAATCTAATTTGATACATATCATTCATATTCAATGTAGGTTTATATCTTACTTACAAAATTCAATATCTGTGCATCTACCACATCCTACTTCTACATCTCCTGAAGGTCGACTGGAAGAGAATGCCTCAAGGCATTAAGTCTGCCCTTCTACAACATTTGCATTAAGTGTTAATAAATAAATAAATTATTTACGATATTTAAAATTGATGAGTATATATTTATTTTACCATCAGGTACCGTATTGAGCCAGCTCTGACGGCCACGGTGTTACAGAAAACTAAAATAATAACTCCAACACCTTCTCGCTCATAAAGGATTCCTGAAAAATAAAAGTTAATAGATTCTAATGTGAACAGCATATGAAAAAAGTGTTCGATGATCTTTGCACTTTTCTTACGCCATACATAATTTTTCTAGACTATTAATATATAGGCTAGGAAAATGATGTGTGGCTAAAGAATGTTCGATGTGAATAATTTCACATCGAACATTCTTTAGGATGAATTGAATTCAAAACTTAAACTTGTTGTCAATATATTTGAGGGCAGTGATTTTTCAATAACGATTTCCATTTACGTTGGTGATAATCCATGTAATCACGTACAAATTCATATCGATTGTCGCACAATATCCTCAAAAAGACTCCATAAAATTTCAGATACACAACTAAAAGGGCAAATTAGGGCTTATTTGGTTCACTCTTTGCAGTACATGCCAATGAATTCAGTCGCAATGGTCTATCAGCTAAGGAAAGTGGAGTCATATAATCAGATCCACGTATTGTTCTGATATTTGTATCGGATCTATACTATACTAACACTCGTAGAAGTTATTGGTGGAATTATAAATTAGTCAAACTATATAAAATCTATCGAAAGGCTACCCAAAAACTATATGACATTAAAAGCGTAACGTTACAGGAGAGATTTACAATAATGCTCTAATTGTTCTTAGAATTGCCAAGTCTCACTACAAAGCTGCTATGGCGAAAATGAAAGGGAAATTAAATAAGTAAATTTGTTGATAAACTAAATACAATAAGGAGTCGAACAAACAGTAAAAAATATTTGAGAACCACTTGTGCCTAACGATCGGCCAGAGGATGACACGGATTTTCACCGACAAATTGGGCAGTGGGCTATCGAACCACCATTGTCTTCAATGTCTGACGTACCGACTCCAGACGAATTCCTCAGTATTGTTAGGTCATTGCCATAATAGTTGACGATGAAATATCAAACAAAATGGTAAAAGAAGCTTGTAAACTTTCGAGTGATACGATTTTAACAGTTTCTGACGTTGCATTGCGAAAGCGGCATTTTCTGGACTTTGGTGATGCGGTAACATTCGCATAATACCAAAATTTGGCGATAAGCCGCATACAATCCTGAATCCTATCGAACCATAATATTGTTAACATTAATAGTAAAGCTCTTAGAACGTCTTTTAATGCCACGATTTCTACCCATCATCATCATCAGCCTATCGCAGTCCACTGCTGGACATAGGCCTCTCCAATTTCACACACACACACACACACACGATTTCTACCCAGTTGTTCGGAATTTCATGATGATGATTTCAGTACTGATACGGTTATATCGGTAAGGAAAACTATCACTGAGTCAAGGTTTCAACACGTCTTAGGTATCTTCTGAAATATATCTGGTGAATTCGACAACGCGTGGTAGCCCATACTATTGCTAATGCATATATAAAATAAACATAAATATACAACAATATATACAACATATATACAACAAGAGCATGTTTGAAATTATTTGTTCCCTAACTTCCTCGTACTTCACGTACTTCACACAAGCCGCAAATAAATTAAGACTTTTGCATCATTCTGTATCGAAGGCGTTGACTATAGGGCGACCTCAGGGGTCAGTGCAGTTATAGTAGCGGTAAGACCCGTTATGGTGGATTGGCTGGAGAGGCCTCACGGGAGCCTCTCATACCGGCTGACACAGGTGATCACGAGGAAAGGGTTCTTCGGAGAGCACCTGTGTCTGATCCGCAAGAAGCCAACGCCTGAATGCCACCACTGCGATGGCCAGACTGTGGGTACGGCATTCCACACAATGGCAGAATGTCCGACGTGGGACGAGCTGAGGCGTGGTCTCGTGGCGGCCATCGGGGTGGGGGTTCTCTCACTCAGGAATATAATTGCGGCAATATTGCGGAGCGAGAGCGCGTGGAACTCTGCCGTCTCTTTCTGCGAGCATGTAATGCTTGCAAAGGAGATGACGGACCGGGACCAGGAGAGGTTTAGAACTCTCTCTTTCCGCTAGGCCCGGAAACGGGCCAGGTACCGCAGACGACTCAGACGCCGGAGATCACTAAATGATCTTCGTCCTCCATAATCGCAAGCCTAAGGGTGACAGGTGGAGCCACCTATCACCTTAGCAGATGCAGGCCGGGGCGGTGGAGCGAGCCCTAAAAAGTGCTCGTGCCCTTTTCTGTTTAGAATAGGAACGCGAGGGTACCTACGCAGGGGGGGGGCACCTACAAACAGTGGGTGGTCTAAGATACGTAGGGGTTCCAAGGATTTCCTTCCGAGGATACACTTGTTTCTTCGACTTCTAGTACCCGAGATGGTGTGCGGTTTTTAAGCGGTTCGAGTCCAACATAATCACCACTCGGTGGTAATTGAGGAGATTTCCGCACAAAAAAAATTGGGGACAGTGCTAGGTCCATATATATGGAATATAGGCTTCGACGATCTTCTTACAATATCTATACCATCAGGATGTATGTGCGATATAAACGCAGATGATGGTTTATTATTGGTGGGATCTGGTACAAGAACGGGAATTGAGATAGCTAGCTAATAAATTTTTGAACTTAACATCTCTTTTTGGTACATGTAATTGGTTGATTTTTGCATCAAAGAAAACCTTCCAGCTACTTCTCAAAGGTAATCTCAATTTACGGACGTGTATTAAGTTTTCAAATTTTAGTAATGTTCCGAGCCGGGTATTAATTGAATAAATGTAGTCGTTTTGTTACCAAATGAACACAATATTTATTAAAGAGAACGCTTTTAAAAGAATAATTTATTAAAATACGTTAGTCACACTAGAGAATGTTAAAGCTCTGTATCGTGTATACCCATATCGCCCGTACGGCTAACACCCTCCACTTTTATAGGGCTATCGATATCGATTTATATCTAGGATAATCTCTAGTACTCGATAAGCCTTTCTGGAACAAATATAATCAGCTAGAATCAGTAATCTAGCGCCATCCAGCGGAACCTCCAAAAACATTGGAACTACCAATAAGAATCTCGACAGTTGTCTCAAAATAAAACCTCGGTTTGTTATTTGGGATTGGTTTTAGAAATAAACACTATTAATTTATCGAACATATGAATTAGAACAGTTAATGAAAAGTCTAAAAGCAGTTTTTTTGCACTGACGAAGATATCATGGTCTGTTATTTAATACACTAAAAACCATATGTGGAGCTACTTATTTGCTATGGGCTATGGCTGCTTTGCCTGTATGGGCGGATAGGGCGACTGTAGGCATCGTTAGTCGCAAACTGTCAATTTTCTATAACGACCTCATGGATGAATGGCAAAAACGATAGGATGAATCATCTAAAGAGTGCCACCTCTACCAGTTTCTTTCCATCTGTTTGCAAACGGTTGTGAAGGAAATGGATCGAGTTGGATCACTGTGTTGCTCATTTTCTTACCTTTAAATTAGTCGATTCACCATTGTGTAAAAGCTCAACACCTGAGCGTGACCTGTGAAGTGCCGGCTCATCATACCCTCTGGGAAAGTAGCCTTTGGTGCAATGAACGTTATATATTGCTAAATACCTTAATATTGGGGATTTTTTTTTGATAACGGAGTAGAAGAGCCTTTTAGATACCCTTCGTCCATTGGGGATGAACGAAGGGGTCTGATGGACTCTTACCGACCAAAAACCAGGGGCGAAAATCGCAATTGCATTCTTCCGCCATGCATTCCACATGCCCCGATAGGCATTGACCTATCTCACCCAAAGCCGTCATGTCATCCGTTGTGACCGTTACCTATCGGTCGCATCTCTCTAAGAGCGCTGACCGAACATTGTGCGCAGCCTCTTGGGCCTGTAACTGTTTGGACGAAAACTTCAAAGAGGTCACGACGCTTGTTAGCCCAAGCTGGGCATTCTGCCAGCGTGTAAAGTGCCGTATTGTCAATGCAGTCATCACAATGATTTCTCCGGCTTTGCTAAGGAGGGTGTGGAGGTTACGGGTGTCATATCCCTCCAACACAAAGGGAGGATCATCCGACCAGGCGAGGTGATCATGCCTGGCGGGCCACTGCCCAACGGTTGATGTTGGGAAGTTGTATATATGTTAATCGGCACGAGAACTTCCATTGCGCGACGCAGGATTGGTACTTCTTCGTGCACTATGTTACTCTGTAGTTCAGTGTATCTTCGGTGGATGACGTTGTCATATAATAATAATAATAATATTTATTTTTCTCCCACAATATTAGTAAAAAATAATTAGTGTTACACTGAATACTATAACTATTATTTACAATTTTTGTGGAAGTCAGGAAGCCAAACTAGAATAAAATCCTGTGCTATGGATTCCTGGCCCCCTTCACGGAATCACACAATTATTATTTTTTTTAAATTTATTTTCTTTTAAATTGTCTCCTTCATTATTTATGAAAGAAAAGATAAAATAAAACAATTGAAAATTAATGTTATGTGTGTGTGTGTGTGTGTGTGTGTGTGTGTGAGAGAGAGTGAGTGTGTGTGTGTTTGTGTGTGTGTATTATGTATTACTTTGTGTAGCGTATGATATTGTATGCTTTAATAGTCAGCAACGACATATATTTGTGTTGACGCTGTATGTGGAAGTCGCCACAAGGGAAACGGACATATTATATTTCCAACTACTCCAGTTTTTCTTCTGGTTAATTTCGTTTCAGTTTCGAAGACAGCTTAATTTTTCCTGGGGCTTCCTGTTCCTGGTATACAAGAGTTACAGTGGTAGGCGGGTGGGTGGGATTAGTCCCAATTTGTTGGTGACAACCAAAGCCAATGTCTTAACGTGCTATCTGAGATACGATCTCTTGCGATATCTTCTAAACTCTGAGTACATGTTAGAAAGACTATCTTAAAAGCTGCACTGCACCGCTGCTGTAGGAAAATTCTAACAGCCTGACCAGCAAATCGAACTCGATACCATTTATCGGTAGTCGCGTACGCCAACCGCTAATTAAACCAACGAGGCAGACGCCATACACAGAGCTATATTAAGACCTCACGTTTAACCAAGTATAATTTAAGTCCCACTAAAATGTAATGTTGGATTAAACGACAAAATGACAATTAAACATATATAATTGTAATATTAACATGTGTGACCCATACCTCTACAAGGACATATTTTTAAAGTGAAGTACCTATCCGTATCAAGGGGTAGTATTTCCTAAGCGAACTGAATAATGTAAGTTACAAGAAAAAATAAAAACAAAATCTTTATTTAAATTAAAACGGTTGTAGTTTTTAATGCTAGAATAACCAAAACTATATTACTACTGTATTAATTGATGAAGATATAATATACAAAAATTAATACCCGTTCAACCTGCGATTCCCATGGTACTAGCACGTACAAATATTTTCCGGACCGGCGCGTCGATTCCCTAGTACCTGGCGGCTTGCTATTTGTAGTATTTTTGTCAACTTGCCAATGTCAGCCGTTGAACCGAATGCATGCTCAGTGAACCCATCGACTTCAGCCATTATCAAATCACCTATTCAGTTTTTTTCCTTCAATTCGTGTGTGCTGAGTCTAATTATTAGAAAATGTTTCTTAGTATTTTATACAACTTTAATTGTCATGTTGATTTTTTGTATTATCGTGCAAGAGGCATGTGTGGAACCAATGGTCTGACTCAACCGAAGAGATACCGCGGCCTCAAAGAAAACCAGCATTAAGAAATTGTTTTGTTACTTTCATCAAGTGGTACCGTTGCCTAAGCTGCTCTGCCCTTGACTTTAGCGTCCCTCTCATTTCCGGGACAGCAATGTACTTGTGACTCTTAAATTTGTACTCTCGAATGTCGGCACACAATGGAACTTATTGAACTATATTATATTATAGTATAAGAGCCGATGAAGATCGACTTGCACCCAATTAATAACCAGATCAAACTTTTTTGTAATTATCAGTTATGACCATTTTCAAAATTAAATACATTTTAACATATTTTTTCATCCCCTTAACCCAAATGTGAATTTTCTATATAGAGCGTACGCTTAAGTAGGCTTGATTACTTATTTCTACATAGCTTCTTGGCAACAGGTAATCATCATCACCTTCCTTCCTTCTAGCCTTTATTATTCCCAAGATTTTTTGGGGTAGGCTACTAGTTCCACCTGTTTTACCTGAATATCAGTTTTTACACACTGGCATCGAACTTCCGCAACCCTAAGGGTATATATCGATATCATGATTTTTGGAGTTGTTATTAAAGTCTCTATTACACGTCAGAAAGTTTAGTTTGTTGTCAAGTCCATCGAACACGTGACTTACCTACATAGTATTGCGATGAGTAAAAAGTTAACTGGAGGTTGCATGTATAATATACAAAAGGAAAATATGCGATTTCAAGCAAGATCGACGTTACATCGTTAATCAATTGGTTACTTATAATCATTTTTGTTAGATGAAAAATAAAAAAGTAGGGAGAAGAAATTTATAGGCATCGTATATTTTTTGATTAATTAAAAATACTTGCATTTTTAGAAAAAGAGAAGCGGTTGCTTCTCTTTGGTGGGGTACCTCAAGGGACCCTTCGAGAAATATCAATTTCTTAACCTGGCTTACAATTGTTTCGAACATGGCATTATAGTACATGAGATACTACACACTCTTGGATTTTACCATATGCAGAGCACTTACGATAGAGATGATTATGTCACAATTGTTTACGATAATATTCTACCCGGTAAGTTTCTGGTTGATTCAACAAAAAAAATACTGCAATGTGACTTTGGCAGTTAAATTAATAAAAATAAATAAAAAAGACACACCAGATCGTTTTTTGTTTTTGCGAAAGACGGTCCCGATTTTAGGTCATCCACTTTTTTTGTATTTTTTATCATTAATTCCATCACGACGAAGACTTGAAGACTCGAAGACTTAGAATTGAAGACTTTTAATACTTGACATTGGCAGAAATAGCTGATCCGGCTGGTTGCCATATCATCAAAAGAAGAAGAAGACACACCAAGTATATTGAAAGAAAATCTTTGTCTTCATTTAGATAAATCGAGCACCATCTTGCCAGGTAGTCATTGGTTGATGGGCATAGCCATTGAACTGATATTGGGTAATGTTTTGGTGTGAGAATTATAATTGCACGTCACACCATTAGTTTATTTCTGCTTGTACACTTTCTGAAACTTTTCTATTCCATTCAAATCTAGGAAAACATAATTGACAGGTGATTTTTTATATGCTCCTTTATCTGAAGACAACGGCAGTGCTCGTTTTAGCGTATCAAACACATGCCAACTTTGTATCCTTGTATGTACTTTTTATGTGACAGATGCCGGAGTAAAAATGTGCTCAGAATGCTGTAATAAACTATTTACGCTTCGCATTTGCAGGAAATAGTGACCTACTAAGTTTCCAAATTAATTTTTAATTCAGGTTATGAAGACAATTTTGAAAAGTACAACAATAGCACTGTGACCGATTTTGGAGTTCCATACGATTATGGTAGTTTGTTGCATTACGGAGAGACTGCATTCTCCTATAATGGAAAAAGAAAGATAATTCCAAAAAAGGTAAGAATAAATGATATTCTCAAACCTCTGAATCCGTTTTATAAAAAACCAAGATATAACTAAAGAAGTAAAAATACGCAAAACACAGAAGATCGACCTCGAATGAAAAAGTGTGCTTTTCTGTTGAAGAGCATCTATAACTGTAGTTGTATTTTTTCTTATATATTTGTCCTTTAGAGTGCTCCGCTTCATGGCTCTTTGGGTAGTTTATATCTTATTACTAGTGTATCTGTTGAATATCCATGTTTGTGATGCATAAACCAGTCCTGGACTTTTTTCTTCTGACTTACAGGAATACTTGACTTTAGAACTTCTTTAAGACTCCAAAATTTGCTTCAGGCCATGTTCACACATCTAGTCAGTTCATCTCCGTGTCTATATTTATTGAAAGAATTTTGTTTGTCTTCAAAATATTCCATAGAGCTATTGTCGACGTTTATGGACATTTTTTAATTGGTTGTCATTATTTTTGTTTTTCTTGTGTTCAGTTGGTAGCCTATTTCCCGGCTAACATTATGTATTTCTTTTACCATAACTTCTAGTTCTGATACATTTCCTGCAAAGAGTTCAATATCGTATACCAGAAATCTAAGATTGCTTAAAAAAACTGCTTATATAAATAGCTTTGTTTTCTCATTTCAGATTCTTCATGATACTTATACTGTTATAAATAAACTTCGTGTCAAAAGGGTCACCTTGCCGTACGCCTCTATTAATATCAAATTAGAGGCCTTTTTATACAGTATTACTCTACGTCTACTGTTTTTGCATATTTCTTGTATAAGTTCTGTGAATGCTGATGGTGCCTCGTATTCCAGTAAAGTTGTCCATATACTGTTGTGGGTAATGGAGTCGAACGCTTTATAGTTTAAAAACGATAGGTAGGTAGCTCTAGCGAGTGCATGAGATCTTTTGTTGAGTAGTTTCTTCTAAAGCCTGCTTGCTCAACTAGCTGATGTCTTTCGTTCCTCCAGGCACGTAGCAAAACCTCTTCACGGGGGTCGTCCGGTCAATGGCGCTGTACGGCGCACCGGTGTGGGCGTCGGCACTGACCGCTCAGAATAAGGCGCGCCTCTGGCGCCCTCAGAGGGTATTGGCGGTCAGAGCCATACGCGGATACCGCACGGTGTCGACCGAGGCGGCGTGCGCCTTGGCCGGAACACCCCCGTGGGATTTGGAGGCGGAAGTGCTCGCCGAAGTTTATCGACGGGTGGCTGAATTGGTGGCTGAATGAAGAGGTACGCAAGTGGCGTGAAGCCGCCCGTCGAACCACGATGGCTCGTTGGTCTTCGCGGCTGAAGGCTCCACGTGCTGGCTTCGCCACCGTGGAGGCGCTCCAGCCCGTCATCCTCGAGTGGGCAGGGCGGCAGCACGGGACCCTTTCCTTCCGACTGACGCAGGTGCTTTCCGGGCACGGTTGCTTCGGGAAGTACCTGCACTCGGTCGCGCGGAGGGAATTGAGTCCCGCCTGCCACCACTGCGACTACAGTGAGGACTCGACCCAGCACACGCTGGCGGCGTGCCCTGCTTGGGCGCCGCAGCGTCGGGCCCTCACTGCAGTCATCGGAGGAGATCTCTCGCTGCCGGCCGTCGTACGCTCCATGGCCGGCGGCGAGAGCAGTTTTACCGCGGTCGCGACCTTCTGCGAGGAAGTCATCTCGCAGAAGGAGGCGGCGGAGAAGGCCCGGGAGGACGATCTCCACTCGGACCCGATCCGCCGCCGGCGAACCGAGCGGCGGAGGCGCGCCTACCAGCGCCTCATGCCGCCCTGAGTGTGGCCGCGGATGGGCGGGACGGGTTTTCCCCCCCCATCCGCTTTAGAGGCCACCCGCGAGGGGGGTGACGTACGCGTGTGCCGTACGTCACCCACTTTGAGAGCTTAACATCAGAGGACGGTGCCTGCTTCAGTGCGGCCAGGTGCTGGGAGGGGTCCGGATGGCGTAAGAAAGCGGTTCCCGGATCTCTTCCGTTTTCAGGCGCAGAGTGGCACACCGTGGTGGTTTAGTGGGTAATCTGGCGAGTCAGTCAGGAGTCCCACACAAAGCGAACCCCCCGTGCCCGCGGGGGGGGAGCGAAGTGCGTAAAGGCATTCCACCACGTCAATAAAAAAAACAAAAAAAAGGCAAGTAGCAAAAAGTTGTATGTATTTGATTTTAACCTAATAGGTTTGTTCAATACTTCAACATTAGTAATTTTCGTTTTTAAGTTCGATAGAAAGCAATCTGTCTGGCTGCTATTATACTTAAGTGACAGCCATATCCATAAGTTCTTGGTATTTTTGTGGAAGGTGCTATTGGTTACAAATAATTTATTTTCCCAGCAAAGCTAAAGTAGAGTTTCACCCCTTCCATCTCTTTTTCCTAAGCATAAGCTGTGTAGAATTCTGTCTTCACCTTGAAAAGCAATATTGCAGCCTACTCTAGGGTAGAAATTGCCCATAATTATAAGGTTTTTTTACAATAATTGAGACAGTTTTGTAAAAACCTTTATTTCTAAATCGCTAGTGTCACTGGTATATACTTGAATAATAGATAAGCTTACTATTCTCAAATTCAGATGTAATGCACAGATTCTTTCAGACTGCAGTATAACTGTCTATGTTTTCTTTCAGATATTGTTTGATAAGGAAACCCACGAAATATTGATTCTTTGTTGCTCCAAAGTAACAGACTATATTGTCACGATCTTCTTCTCTGTTATATCGTCTGCGTTTGCCCTCCGCTAAACTAATTATATCATAATAAATCTTGGATACTACTTGTTTTAATTCTAAAATCCTTTCAAGTGATAGTAGTGATCGAACATTATATCTACCCCACTCCACTCCATCGACTATACATATGTATAGTGGATGGAGTGGAGTGAGGAACTTGAGAGGTCACTGCTAAATGTCATTCACCATCGGATGAGGATCCAACCGTCTTTTGACATGAAAGGAACCTAGATTTTATGCCCATATCTTTTTTTGACTTGATATTGGTTCATTTTATTTTTCTTGATTGGGTCCTTTGCGGTATATAGTTTACTACTCTTGATCTCGACTGTTACCGCTGATTGCTTATGTAAACTATGTATACTCATAAAACTATGTTTGTCACTAGCATCCTTCAATTTTGCGTGAAAATATGGAGATGAAAAATAAGATTCTAGATATTTATAGAAATACAGTTCGATTGTTATAATTGCATTCAGATACACTCATTTTTCGGATTTCAGGAAGGGGTAAAGATCGGCCAAAGAAAAGGTTTATCAAAAAGAGATATCTTAAAGTTAAATAGAATGTACAACTGTCAAAACCAAGAAACTACTACGGAAAAAGATGGAATAGTAGATTGGGATTTCTTGCCAAAACCTTAGTCATCATATCTAAACTAATCTGGAACGTAGATAAATTGGTTCATAAATAAATATTCCTCGATAGTATTTCATATAATTTTTATGTAAGTATAATAATTTAGTGGTGCCTAAATTGCAATTATAGTTTCAAACCTTAGGTGGTAAGTTACTGTCACGAAAAAACTCTTGATCAAATCCATTCACCAACAGTTACTATTATCATCATCAATCATCAACAACCCATAGTGCCCCAATGCTGGGCTCGAGTCTCCTCTCAGGAGAGGGTTAAGGCCATACGTCCACACGCTGGCCATCTTACGTTGCATGTTTTCAAGCCGCCCAAAGGCCTCCAACTAAGCTTCACGACTGTTATCTTATGATAACAACTGGGACCAACTGCTTAGCGTGACCTCCGAATCACAGAGACGCTCATGGTAACATGCTACTAGCGGTCAATCATCCAGGTATTGACCGGGCCGTCGTTGCTAATCCTCGGTGACTGTTTTAAATCACCGAGTGCAACTGGGCTATGAGCGCCTCAATCTCAATCTCAATGAACAAAAAATAATACATTTCATGTGCGTCTTTAATTATTATTCTGTAAATATGATATTTGTTTAAATCTGGACTTTATTTTCTACCGATCTAAGTATTTATCCATGATATTTAGAATCGTTGAATACATCCATATATATTTTTACCATCGGATTTCTTTGCAGTCTTTGTTTAGCCAGTTCTAAGTAATGTCCAACAACCTACTTTTGCAATGCCCCACTCACCGCTCTGACTTTTCTTCACTCTATCTGTTTCGTACAAGCTGTCCTACTATTGAACGAGCTCCTTCTCGAGATCAGGATGGCTGAAACTAGGCAAACTTTTAAACACATATGGTGAAAACATCTTCTATACATCCTATCAGATCCACCTTTATATCATCGTACTTTCCCCATATAAAATTTTATATTGTGTATGTATGTGTGTGTTTTATGTGCATGTAAGTGTATGTATTACGTATTATTAAATATGTATTTATTATACGCATTCAATTTTATTAAAATAATATTATTTTTAAAATACTTATGGTGAAATTATTTGCTCCTGAGAGATCATATCAACTTATATTTTTATTTTAGTTTTGTGCATCTACCTGGTGTTGGCTCTGCACCATCCTAAGGTAGACTGGTAGAAAATGCGAACGACATTAAGTCCACCTTTATCACTTTCAATGTGCATAAAGTATAAATAAAAAAAATTATACCTCGATCTTACAGAAAACTAGTGGTTAAGTAAAATGCATTAGTATCGTCATTTTTCTCACCATTACACAGTTGCGTCTAAAGTCTAATCATTAAACATTATTTATTACTCGCGCTCATAGCCTAGTTGTATTCTGTGATTAGAAACAACCACCGAGGGTAAGTAATGACGGCGCAGTCAGTACTTAAATGGGTGACTGCTGGTGGCATGTTACCATGAGCATCTCCGGGATTCAAAGGTCACATTAAGCAGTCGGTCCTGGTTGTTATCATAGGATAACAGTCGGGAAGCTTAGTTGGAGGCCTTTAGGCGGTTTAAAAACATCCAACGGTAAGATTACGTAGCCACATCGTAATCTTACCAGTCCCCAACCCGCACTTGGCCAGCGTGGGGACGAATGGCCTTAGCGCTCTCCTGAGAGGAGACCCGAGCTCAGCAGTGGGACATTATGGATTGTTGATTGATTGAATTACTCTAATAATGTGAACAGTATTAAAAAATATTCGACAAACCGTGCTCTTTTCTTATGTCATGAATCGTCTTCCTAGCCTATATTATTCCCAAGATTATGTGGGGTCGTCTACTATTTCTACGGGTTTTACCTGAATATCGGGTTTTTACGAAGCGACTGACATCGGACATTCACTATCCTGAAAACGAATTGAATTGAAGGTGCTCTAAGGCATATTTCAAACATCAGGCTGGTTTTTATAATTGCTTGTAAGAAAATTCTAACAACAACGTAATCCACGAATTGAACCCGATACCTCTTGATTGGCAGTCGCATACGCCAACCGCGAAACCAACGAGACGGACGCCATACACAAAGGTGTATTAAGAGCTCACGTTTAACCAAGTGTAATTTAGTCTCACTGAAATGTAATGTGGGGTGAACGTCAAAAAGGCAGTTGAACTTATGTATTATAACAAGCTCAATTCCGCGGGACGAAGCTAGTCTAAAAAATGGCCTAAGTTACTCCTTATATCATCAGATACCTATCAGTGAAAGTCCCGTCAAAGGCGGCAGAACAGACAGCCAGACAAAATATAAAAAAATATTTTTTAATGTAAGTATCGTATAAACTTTCATTTGTATTTATTGAAAAGCTGTTAATGTTAAATTACAAACAAACACTTAAGTTTTCATTATTTGTATAGATAGTAAAAATTTATGAAGGTACATTTTTTATGGATAATTGAAAGTAGCGATCAGTACCACGGGGTATTTCTTACACAAACATTTTCTACAAGTATCTTTATTTGTCAAAGTAGCAAGTTCTTAATGTTTGTATACAAAATTAATTACTACAATATTTCGATTCGTTGTTGACATACTTATTAGGGACGATGAAGAATATACTTAATAAGAAAATATTGTTGTTTTATTTTATAAACATGTCTTTATTCTATTAGAAAAATGAGCAGATACTCTGACTGTAGAGGATCACCACTGTCTTTATGCCACGCACCTATAGATTAGTGGTTTCTAGAGTCTACTTTGTGACCAAGAGACCGTACTTTCACAGGGAACAACTATTTTGTGTGCCATTGGAAACTGTTTCTTATTTGATTAAGACCTTGCAGGCTGCTTATCTAATTATCTGATAAAAAGATGATCTCATGCTGCAAAGGGCACGATAAGTAGATGCTTCTGGTAACTGCCTATATATGGTGATTATCGTCAAAAAAATCTAATCAGAATCTTAAAGGTGGTCTATAAATTCTAAGAGCAGGGTTTATTAGATCTGTTGACCTACAGCGCTCAGGATTTAAAAAGATGAACGTCTTTGTCGATCGTCGATTTTATATCACCTAATGCTAATGCTGAAGAACCTACGTAGGAAATACCCAAGGACAGATACAATTATTTGAGAATCTTGCCATTACAAACAAAGAAAATCCCCGAATATGAAATATTTTAGGCCTGAGGTATAAAACAAGGGTCTAAGAAAAACAATTTTCTTTATTTTTCATAGACGCTTGTACTGGGGTTTGTAATCAAACAAGTTATTTAAATTGTACCTAGTTTCGGATTATATTTGATATGTATTTGAACATAGCCTCTAAATGTTCAACCTGGAATATCTTCAATTCACTACTTCTTTCGGTGCTGCTTCTTTGGGTAAAAGTGATCAGGAACTCAAGTACTATATTGTTACATAATTTTCATTAGTAGACGCATGAAATTTATGCCAAAAAAAATTGTTAGGGGATCTGCCATTGTCCTTTACCCTATTTACTGGAAAATTGAGTTAGGTTTACTATTTATCGAGCGAAGTGAGAGTGGAAAATTGGAGTTTGTTTCTATCGTGTAAAATCTTCTTAAGTTTTAACAAAATAAAAACACTAATTGTTCTTGGTATAAAATACTTAACTGTTTTATACCTCGATCAACCCTCGATCAATCAAACTACTTAATTCCCTGGCAGCCCTGACAAGGTGGATTTTCCTCTCCATAACAACCGCTTCACCTCAAAATAGTCTTTTACATTTCTATTTAATAATTATGACAAATCAAGAAAATAATATAGATGACAGGAATTGTATATTTAAGATACGAATTGTTATTGACTTTCGGAAAGATCTGCATAATTATGCAGATAGCCTTCAAGAAAAGAGCGTACTCCTTCTTAAAAGGCCGGCAACGCCCTTGTGACGCCTCTGGTGTTGCAGGTGTCCATGGACGGTAATCGCTTACTATCAGGCGATACGTCTGCTCGTTTCCACAAAATCCGGTTTGCAATTCTATTTAAAAAAAGTGTTAATTCGCTGCTTATGGTATTGCCCTGTTCAGCATTCAATTTTCGTATCGTGTACTACTGTTATATATGAGTTTTTGGAACACTAAAATAGTTAGCCAATTTCGAGGTTGACTGTGCGTGACGTATATACTCATTTTAAGCTAAGTGCGATCTATTTAGCATTGAATCCTTTAAGAATGACTGATAACATGAAAAGAACTTGTTAAGTACTCCAGTTCGATAACGACATGTTTGAATATTACTTGACTATCTAATTAGGTGATTGGTTGAGATGTTCCACTGTCAACCGCCTGCTAGTGCATTTGTATAAAAAGCCATGTAGGAATGTGCGAATGCTCAGTATGGTTGTTTGTTGTGTTGTTGATTGTAGACTCATGACTATGGAGTTCTATATATTACTTTTAACTACGGTTTTTATCACAATCGCTGCCGAGCCCACTTGTGAACAGAGACCTGGTTATGATGTTGGTAAATAATATTCCTTTTAAATAACTTATGTTTGCCAAATTTATCTTAATACGCTACTGTTGCATATTTGTTCTTTTCAGTTAAGAAAACTTTTGACAGTGACGTAGGTATCAGTTTAGGTAACAACATAAAGTAACTACGAATGTTAACTTCATAACCCGTAATACACCCACCTTAATGTGTATGCGGTCTTTCTAGGTAAAAAGTAAGACGTTAAAAACCCAGTCAAGGATCCTTAATGCAGTTCCACCGCAATGTTCATATTTGCACAACAATTATGTAATGCACTGGCATTACATAATTGTTTTATTTGGTTTGACTTCTTTACCAAATTGTGTCATGCTCTCGGTGTGCTTGCTTGACTATGCAGGTCTAATAACAATAAAGTCACACCCACTTACCTTTTTAATAGAAATTAACATAGTACGTATTCAAATCTTGATTTACTTCATTTTGCTTCGAACGTAAGCGTAGGTGCATTAATTTATTTAATTGATTTTTCATACTTATTTGCTTATTTTAGCAGCGTAATAAATTTACATACAAGCTAAAACAAGTGCTTGAATTAGTACTTTATTTTTGTCTGTACTTAAAATTTAATGTTTTCAGAATATAAAACAGAATTCGAGCCATTAGAGAACGCTAAATATAAAGTATTATAAAAGTAAATTGGAAACTACTGTCAGTAAAGTCTATTTGAAGCACTATTTAATAACAAAATAACAAACACATATAACATAAGATTTATTTTTCTTAATTTTTTTTATTATTTAATCTTGTCTATAGGGGAATGCTTTTAGAGGGTCGTGGTCATTTTCCCCTACGGGGACCAGTCGGCTTGGGGGATGGTTGTCATTTGTTTTTACTTTTTTATAGTTGCTATTGTTCCGTTGTGTTAGAAAGTAGAGAATTGCGTTTAGTCCTCAGCAACTACATTTTTTTTTCTTTTTTTTTTTTAAAGACAACTCCCGCATTAGGAATATACATTCCTGTGTCGCGGGGATCTTTACAAACATACATGAAACGGACACAAAGTACACCCAGACTTAGAACAACAATTTATGGATCGCACAAAGTGTTGTCCCATGTAGGATTTGAACCCACAACACTTGGCGCAGTAGGAAGTGGCGTGGCGACCACTGAAACCACTAGGCCAACCGTCTAGTCAATTTTATTTTATGGTTTGGCGGCATTAAGGTAGGTAGTTTTCTTGGTTGCTTATTGGTTTCAGGAGATGTTGATGTTTTCTTATTTGCCTATTGTCATTGTTTATAAACATCTAAAGTAGAGATGGACGGGACATATGATAAGGGAAAGCAAGAAAAAATGGACAAGACTAATAACGGAATGGTACCCCTTAAACTGCAAAAGAAATAGAGGAAGACAAGCTAAGAGAATGGAAGATGATATCAGGAAAATAGCGGGTCCAACATGAACTCGAATGGCAAGGGATAGATGTGAATGGCGATCTTTAGAGGAGGCCTTTGTCGGAAGACAAGTTGAGGAGTAACTACCGTTTGCCAAATTATAACAAAACAAAACATATTAAAACATGAATAATAATAAATAATAAAACAGTTTATATAGTGCATTAGTTAGTAAATTTTGATAATAGTAATAAGCTTTTAGGCATTCATACAAAACTTTTGTTATTAAAAAATAAGATCAACATTAAAGGCTTTTTATTTTTTATTTTATTTTTATTATAGGGGAATATGGAGAATACTTCGAAGGTGATATGATCTTAACTGCGGCGCAAATAAGAGCGGTTGATAATGCAAAAGTGAACAACGATGACAGCGACGACAATGCATCTAAAAATGGGCTGCTTGATGTTTCAAAACGCTGGCCAAATAAAACTGTTACGTACCATATCGAAGAAGGAGAATTTAGTAAGTCCTTTATTAAGCATTAATCAGGCTTAAAGTCCGACGGATGCTGTTTCAACTACTGCAAATCGTATCAATAGAGAATTATCGCCGCCCAAGATTTAAGTAAACAATAGTTATTTGTCACGCAAAAGTGCAAAGTTGCTTTATAAACGCATGCTCAATTTTGAAAACTAGTAAGAAAAATTTTCATCCACACGTAATTTTTCATCCAACCTCAGCGAGGAAATAACTAACGTTAAAAAAATAAGCATTTATAATCACACGATACTTTTGTGCATTATTAACAATCGGTCAGTTCTGTTGGCGTCAAATAAACTTCTTCGTCACTAGAATTTTTCATTTTAGGTTTTTCACTTGTTTTCAAGTTTCTTGTTTTTAACAATATGGCGTGGAAAGATAATGTCGCGGGGAAATGTGCAATTTAAAAAAGTGCATCAAGGGGGTCCCGAATCTATGCTTATAACAAGTTAGAAAAAGGTTGTATGATAAATTCGGCACCATGCAGATAAAAGTACATAGGTTTAATGATGTTTTGAATTCACAAACTTAGTGCACACGATGTTCTAAATTCAATTTACTTTATCCACTAGGATATAAAAATGACTTTTGCACTCGGATTTCGAAGAGTAAAAATACTCTGTTTTTATATTTCCGCATGGCATGGAATGTCATTGGGTAGGCCTTTTGAAAATAATAATGGTTTTCCTAGATTGTATTTTGACTCATTTATTGGTTTGCGAAATATTAAGACTTAAAGCGCTGTTGAAGTAGTGATCATATTTAGTTGTGAATTTATAATAGTAAATAATTACGAAAAAAATCTATAACCATTTATATAAAGTTGATAAAAAATTAAGACACATCGGAAGTTTTACTTTGTACCCATGCAAATCGCAGCGGCAGGCGGTCTTACTAAAATAAAAATTATTAAGCTACTGTTAATGCTCAGTTGCTACGACACAATTTCGTTCGGAATAATTCTCGACCGCTGTGCGATTGATGCGTTTATGAGAGAAGAATTGCAAAATAATACAAACACAATTGGTAGTAGACTTATTAATTCTACATTATAGTCTCTTAGTTGGCTAGTATTTTGTCTATAACTTATTGAAATCCTTAATGTAAGCACTCAATACCTTCCAAATACTATCCAATATTATAAATGCGAATGCAAAATTTTCAAGCCTTCCTAATTAATGGTAGTAAGAACACAAATATTCATGAAGATAAATTATAATATTATAGGTTCTGTTAAACTGCTATTCGGACATAAGAAATACTCATACTAAAAGATAGGTACATGTAATTTGTACATAATGTATGAGTAAGTATTAGTTCAATGTTGGAAAGTCGACCATGACATTAAATTCCTCGTGTCACTTATGCTGCAATACATTCTACACGCGTTTTGGTAGCCCGGTACTTGTCCTCCATTACTTAACATGTCGGCGGGTAGATAAGAATCTAATTACAATTTTAAATGCTGTACTTAATGATAAGCTTTTGAAGTATTGTAAACGAGATCTATTGACATTAATTTTTTAACAAATTATTGGTGTCCGAACGAAACGGATTTCTCTGTCGAAACCGAAACTTGCTTAACTTTGAAACGAATGTGAGCCTGTACCCATTTTGTCCAAAATTGCCTTTGCATTTTAGGTAATTAGGGTTTCTAATTTTATTAATGTCAAAAATTAATAAAACAGGGTTATATAATCGTGCTGGTAGTTAGTTACGATATTATGACCAGCCGGAAAAATTGATAGGATTGGGAGCAAGTTCGAAGTTACAAGACTCGGTTTGAACTTCCTAACCATTTTGATGAGCTCAATGCTGATGTTGACTGAGTAAAAGAGGGTTGCAATCGCATAAAAGTAGCTTAAACAGAGATCAGCTCCAACGTCTTAGGGCGCTGCCACACGCGCATAAGGTCACAGTCTACATGGGAGCTGATCAATGAATTAAGAATCCTTCACGATATATTGCAAAACACTAACAACGAGTCAATCTAAGATTACCTCAGACAGAAGTACTGCCAGATTTGTAGAAAACTTTGTATATTTTGCAGAAAAATAAAGTCCATGGGCTGATGGTATCGCTGGTAACGCCCAACTCGATGCTAATTGTAGCAATCTGAGAGAGCTGCGACTAAAAGTTGGCAGGAAAACAGTTTTTATAAGAAACATCTTAAGTCGTAAGATGGACAGCTGATTGTTACATCATCAAGGTGATCATATTGGACAGATTATAGGAGATTATTGAGCTCCTTCTGCGCAAAGAGCAGGCAGGCTTCCGCGCGAATTGTTTGTATATTGATTAAATCAATACCTCATCATTCTTGAAGAGCCATCGGAATGCCTTAGAGTGAGTCTTAGTATATAATGATGATCAAGGATCTCCTAGAAGTTTTACGGGATACAGAGTGGCTGCTTTTTGCAGGTATACAGGCGCATAGGACGCTTAGCAACTACAAGAAGACATAGACCGGATAGTAATAACAATACCAGCAATACCCATAAGCTGTACTTTAACATAGCGAAATGCGGAATGATGAGCAACAGCCGGGCTAGGGTGCCATTGCACTTCACATATGAAATGGATGGTGCATTAATTCCGAGCTTTAAGAGGATTCGTGATTTAGGAGTTGAAATGTTAACGTTTCGTAATCATATAGTTAAAACTTTAGTAACATCTCTTTGGTGTAGATTTTGTACAATGCTTCTTACTAGTCACCTAGAAGCGACAGCAATGATTTGGAATCTGTATAAGGCTAAATAAAGTCTTGTGGTGAAGAAAATACAAACCAAATATCATTTGCTGAAATGTATATTTTAGATAGTGAAATTTTGTTATAAAATAATTGTAATCATTTTTACTTACAGTGTCATTTTGGTAAAGTGGTTCGGTAAAGAACTGTAAATATTTTAAATAAAAAAATTAATAAATCTTACCTTTATAAATTTTAAAGAAGCCTCCGATACGCATAATGGAATAGCATATGATCGAGACTTGCCTTACCTGTTGTCCGGCCAAAGATCATAAACCTCATAAAAGGAAGTATTCAAGTAATGCATCATCTCTCAAGATATCAAGATACATTAGGGTGTTAGACTAGACTGATTACTCACGCCTGTGCTATTCTTGGTCATCCTCAGCGGGATTATGCATCGCACACACCATAACAAGTGCTATGGAATCAATGGGGCCTTAGCAATATTTAAGAAGATTCGAAGTACGCCGATGACACACACGGCGACACATCGCTACATGCAATCCAAGTTAGATGACCGTTATCGTGAGACGAGCGTAGTTTGGCTATAATTAACACACAGAAGACTTAAGATATAAGATCTGGAATAGGGAAAAGACATCACATCGAGCATTGCCATGGCCTGATAATTACAGCTTGTGCGGCAGTCACAGAAATCAGGATCAACGTCAAATTCGTACTCCTTCCTATATGTAAATAATAAAAAAAATATATAAAATAATAAAATGTGTATATAATAATAAGTATATATCATGAAGCGCTGCCGGGAAACGCCGATCGATTAAGCATCGCAAGTGGAACAGGCGCTCGATTGGATGCTGCAGGCAAAACGAAAACATGGCCGTCCCAACCTGGTTACGCATAGTTGAAGACAAGGCAAAGAAGGTCGGATAGACGCGTAGTAAGATAAAATGCAAAGTTCATGATGGAACGCGGTTGCGGATTGCTATGAACGCCCTCTACCCTATGTACATAATTTACCACCATAGGGAAAATAAGTTTGGGACAAGATAGCGTTATATGTTAGAACCATAAGTCATATAGTTTTTGTGATGGTAAAATTTGTTATGATTTATTTAAATCCACAAAAAAAATTCAAATTACGACCATTGTCCGTTCCAGATTATTTTCACTTCCAGAAATTTGTTAGGGTGACAGGTTTAGCCACTAACTTGTTTCCCACATAGGAAGGGGACTCTCCTGCAGTTTGTCTACAATGTCACGGACACGAAGGCAACGGTGAATGCGGCAGTTTCTTACACAATCCTTTTGCTTGATTCCGTACATCCACCCCAGCATATATTCCAATTTAGTAGTATATGTCCTGCCGAAGCAAGTATATTCATCTCCGTGAGGGGCGGCTCTAGCTTGTGTCGTACCAATACCGGCCACGTGCCACAACCATGCAAAAAGATGCCTAATGATGGTTTTATAAACCTTTCTTTCAAACTAACCGGCATTTTGGGGTTACACACTCGTAGAGTTACCAAGCATATCGTCAAACAAGCGCTCGATTCAATACTGCAAGGAAAACGAAAACGTGGACTTCCCAACTTGGTGACGCACAACTGCAGACAAGGCGAAGAAAGGCGAAAAGACGTAAAGCAAGATAAAATACAAAGTTCGTGACAGACAGCGTTGTATGTTAGGATCATATGTCATATAGTTTTTGTGATGGCAAAATTTATTATTATCTATGTAGAATCGTTCCACTTAGTTTTCACTTCCAGAAATTTGTTGTGTGTGACAAGGTCTCCTGCAGTTTGTCTGGAATGTCACAGACACCAACTGAGCTATGAACCATGGAATCGGCTTCGTGGTACAAATTCCAAATAATTTCAGTATAGGTCTCTGGAATCTCTTTGGATCATAGTGTCCACCAAATCACCGCACGAAGAACACAGTCGAAGAACTTGTGTATGTCCAGGATCATGTAATGCAGGGACGTCTTCTTCGCCTTGTATCTCTCCGCGACAATTTTTAGGTCAAAAACAGGATCCATGGTGCCGTGACCGGGGTGAAACTCATATTGAGGGTGTACACACCTGTCGAATCCGGGAGTCAATTACCCTCATCATCATCGTCTGACTTTCAAAAAGAGTGACAATGAGTTTCTTTGCCAGTGTTCCAAAATGCATAAGGCTCTATGCATTTCGGAAACTGGAAGTTGTAGATCGATACCGGCAGACAGTGGTTTTAGGTGTTTTCACTAATACTCCTTGACAAAACATTATATTTGTGGTGTCTATTGGTGTCGATCTTTGATTTTTCAATCAATTTAACGTTCATAAATATCACTTAGAGTCTTAATTGAATAAATGATTTTGAACTCATGAGAAGCTTCATGATGTTGGACATTGCTTTTATACCGCTATTGCCTCACTCTTGCACCGATCCCTTACCTTTGAAGACTGAAATAATGACACTCTTTCTTCATTATCTTGCTGGTGCCATCGGATCTTGTCTTATCGGCAAAAGTGATGGGAGTGATATGCACGGCTGAAGATGTTAGTATGTATGCTTATGTATGCTTTCCGGGTATAACCTTGTATTTGCCTGCATTTCTGACGGTGTCTCCTTATGAGTTGTTATTAAGGTTTTAAATACACAATACACGAAAATGTACGTTAAGAACACCTAAGCCTCCTATGAGAAACAACAATGTTCAGTTATCATAATTAAACTTTTATTTCGCCATGCAGCAGTAAGATACAAGTATTGTAAAATAGTAGGCCCAAATCTCATTCCTTAGGAGAGGCCTACATATATCCAGCAGCAGCTGTTGCTGTGATGTGATCTAAATTTTAGTGGTAGGTGACATTATTTGACAGACTTTCGATCGTAGTATCAAAAATAATCTCAATCTTTTATGAAACACTAGGTGTCACCGGCGGCTCCGCCCGCGTATATACTGGTTATCGCAGCAAATAGTAGCCTGTGTTATTCTGATATATAAGTTATATTACTGTAAAGTGTCATCCAAATCCGTTAAGTAGTTATTACGTGAACTTCCATACTTACAAACTTTCGCGTTTATAATATTAGTAGTATCTACAAAAACTGTAAATCCACGTACTACTGACTTACGATGATATAACTATTGAAGTTATGATAAAAGAACTTGGTATTCATAGATTTATATTTTAAATTATTTGTTACATACATGAATATTTCTTTATTACCGTGTCCAAACTATACATTTTCTTAATGCTGTTTTGCTATTTAATCTTCTATGGATAAAAACTTATGTTAAATGTGGAGACGGCAGGAGTTTTCATTTTTGCATCTATGATCTGCTTATTCGAGTGTTCTAGCTTTAGATAAGGAAGAAGATAGGGCATCATTAAATCTATCAATTATTTTTATATTATTCATATACAGAATGTTTATAAAACAGATGATAAAGAAAAATCAATGATTGAAGATGGTATAAAGGATATTGAGAGCAAAAGTTGTGTGCAATTTCGCAAGAGGCAGAACAATCAAGAATACTACGTAGTTTTCCAGGTATGATTTATCTTGTTCTCACTTAATGGGGGCAAACGAGCAGACTGGACTTGGATACTCAATAAATCGACACCAAGTATTCGAATACTGGCTCAGGCAAATAGGGGAGTATCTTCAAAACGAGAACATACGACCATCTGTAGTTTCTTAGCGCTCAACGTGCAAATTTGTATCTTTGTGGGGTGAAATTCGACTAAATTAAGTATTTATAGTAATACGTTATATTTAATATAATTATTAACATTCATAATATGGCAAATACTTAAGATACAACACTTAATCACTTTAAAACTCTAAGGCCCTGTTTCACCGGTTACAGATAAGTTCTGAGTAACTTATATGACATATGGTTTGCCGTAATTTATGAAATACATGTCAAATTATCTGTCAGATAAGCTTACTTAAAGTACTTATTTAAAATTTGCCATAACAGTCAGAAATAAAATATGAATACATTCAATGTAGTATATAGGGTGCTCGAGACGATGTGACGGCAGCACAATGAACTGACTTGAGGAAATTGGTCAAGTCCATTAATTATGCCACAGATTAGTGGTTGATGCTTTTTGGGGATGACCTTCGACTCGACTTCGACAGTGGACTACTGTAGACTAAAGTAAATGTACTTAGTACTAGGAAACCTAATGGATTTGAGTAATATAAAATTTTAAATAAATAAAAATCCTTTTTCGTCTTTCTAATATGTTCAGTATAAATCTAGCACTCAATAAGTTGGTGCTTTGGGTGTAATCGCAGGGCGAAAAAATATGTTGTTAATTTGTAATCCAAGTGGAATAGACCTGTTGGATAGATCGTAGTAATGTTTTAAGAAAGTTTGCCTTTAGCAGTACACTAATATAGATTAAATCATAGTGTTACGAGGAAAGATTTTTCGCGAACAAGTTCGAAACAAAGCGAAAGTTCTCGTAGAACTCCTGGGATACAATAATCGGAATAGTCAACTTTACTCGTCATAGATAGCGTCGAATATATATATAGATTTGTGATTTTTGGTATTGTTTATAAAGTCTCTATTACACGTCAGAAGGCTTATTGCTCAAATCCATCGAACATGTAACATACCTATTTAGAATTGCGGTGAGTAAAAAGTTGACTGGGGGAGAGTCTACGGCAGTACTACGAAGTATACTGCTGTAAGAATGGCTGGAAATTTTATTGAGAATAAATATTTTGTATACAATACGTACGCATACGTGTAGGTACGCATGTACAATATACAAAAAGAAAATGTGCTATTTCAAGCGAGATCAACGTTACATCGTGAATTTACTTTTACTTTACTTGTAATTAATTAGGTTTAGGTTACTTAAAATAGTTTTTGCTAGATGAAGAATAGAAAAGTGAGGAGGTATATTGCATTGTATATTTTTTTATTAATTAAAAATACTTGCATTTTTAGAAAAAGAGAAGCGGTTGCTACTCTTACGTGGGGTACCTTAAGGAAACCTTCCAGAATTATCAAGTGCTTAACCTGGCTTACAATTGTTTCGAGCTTGGCATTATAATACATGAGATACTACACACTCTTGGATTTTACCATATGCAAAGCACTTACGATAGAGATGATTATGTCACAATTTTTTATGAGAATATTCAATACGGTAAGTGTTTTGTTGATTTGAGCATAAGCAAACAAAAAAAATTACAACTGCAATGTAACCTTGGAAGTTTAAATAATCAAAATAAATAAAAAAGACACATCAAGTATTGAGAAAGAAAATATTTGTCTTCATTTAGATAATCACGAGCACCATCTTGTCAGGTAGTGTCATTGGTTGACTGAGCATAGCCATTTAACTGATGTTGGGTATTGTATTGGTGTGAAAATTTTAATTGCATGTTACACGATTAGTTGGTTTATTTCTGCTTGTCCACAATCTGAAACTTTTTTATTCCATACAAATCCAGGAAAACATTTTTTTCATTTGCTTCTTCATCTGAAAACGACGTCAGTGCTCGTTTTAGCGTAGCAAACACAACTTTGTATCCCTGTATGTACTTTTTATGTGACAGATGCCGGAGTAAAAATGAGCTCAGAATGCTGTAATAAATTATTTACACTTTGCATTTGTAGTAATAAGTGAGCCACAAATTGATCAAATTCATTTTTAATGCAGGTTATGAAAACAATTTCGAAAAGTACAACAATAGCACTGTGACAGATTTTGGAGTTCCATACGATTATGGTAGTTTGATGCATTACGGAGAGACTGCATTCTCCTATAATGGAAAAAGAACCATAATTCCAAAAAAGGTAATAATAAATGATATTCTCAAACCTCTTAATCCGTTTTTTAAAAAATAAAGTATAACTAAAGAAGTAAGAATATTCAAAACACAGAAGATCAACCTAAAATAACGAAAGTGTGATTTCTTGTTTCGTTTGTGAGAGCGAAACCGGAGGCCCAATGACGAAGAAGCACCTCAAAAGGTAGCCATTATATAGGTCACCATGCTGCATCATTGCATTGGCCGCATTCGCTATGAGTATGCGTAATCTCTTGAATTTTACCTATACTTTCAAAAAACAGAGTACACTTTGAAAGGTCTACATATATAAAAAATATGCCATAAATATTGGGCTAGAAAGATATTTTGATATTGCATCCAGTTTCGATACATCAACATCATCATTATTAACGGCTTCTAATAGTTTACCATAGGAGAAAGGTGTACTGTACTGTAGTTGTATATTTCACTTATATTTTTGTCCTTCTTTGTTTCAATTTTATATTTAGGATGCTCCGCTCCGTAGCTCTTTGGGTAGTTTGTATCTTATTACTAGCGTATCGTATTTCTTACTTCTACTTAATAATGATCGTATAGGGAATTGAATGAATTTCATAGTATGTCTAAAAACTAAACACTTGGAGCTACAATTTTCTTTTTTTCTTTTTTCTGTACCACCATTTTCCTCGAATTTACAGCTCGTTGAAAATCACCCAAAAATTTGGAATTTTTTTTATATCCCTTAATTTTTGTGACTAGTATATTATATTATTATTATACATCAAATTAGGGGCCTTTTTTATTACTCTACGTCTACTGTTTTTGCATATTTCTTGTATAAGTTTTGTGAATGTTGATGGTGCCTCGTATTCCTGTAAAGTTGTCCATATACATTGTAAGGTGTTGAGTAGGGACTCAACAACAACCAGGGGGTCGTTACAGTGTTTTGATAGAATACAGGTCTCTCTAGTAATTTTGGCTACTCCTATTATTCCTGATCTGGAAAACGTTTTTTTATTATTAATAGAATTTTTCTACAAACTAAGAATCCACTTTTTTATATTATTAATTCCTTCAAACGTTTTTTTATACTGCCTGACTTTTTTAAGTGTTTTTCAATAGTTGACAATTTATGTTCTTGATATTCTTTTTTAATAACTTTGTACAGGGTTTCAAATAGATGTCTTCTCTCTTGTTGCTTGACTGCGAAAGCAGGAGAGTTATATTTTTCGACTGTATGTATTTATTTATATTTCTTTCGCATGCTCTAGAGCCTAAGGATTTTTGGATCCAATTCCATTTATGAGCATTATGGTATTATCTGAAATAATGGCTTGTCTTCACCGCTGCATGGTATTATTAGTTGTGAACTTGAAACTCTCCTCAATTGTTTTCTTGTTTTTGTTATAATACATCTCAACATTGTCATCACAATCCAGTTTTATGTTTGAAGTGTGTAGTTTTAGAGCTTCTGTGTATATAGTTTTTTCGTTTCATTTTCTTTATTATTTCTATATTGCTGTTGATCTTCCATGGTACTAAGAGTATAGGTTTTATTTCTGTAATTAACTCTGGACTTTTTATTGCTGTTTAGCAGCATACTATTTCTGAGAAGCCTATGGTGGCTTCGGAAGGATGATTTGTTCAATACTTGAACATTAGTAATTTTCGTTTTTAAGTTCGATAGAAAGCAATCTATTTGGCTGTTATCGTTCTTAGGCGACAGCCATATCCATAAGTTCTTGGTATTTTTGTGGAATAGGCTATTGGTTACAAATAATTTATTTACCCAGCAAGACTGAAGTAGAGTTTTGCCCCTTCTATCTCTTTTTCCTAAGCATGAGCTGTGCAGAATTATGTCTTCACCTTGAAAAGTAATATTACAGCCTACTCTAGGGTTGAAATAGCCCATACTCATAATATTATTTAACAATAATTTAGATAGTTTTGTATTTGATGGTAAAAACCTTTATTCCTAAATCGTTAGAGTCGATGGTATAAACTTGAATAATAAATAAGCTTATATTTCTCAAATTCAGATATAATGCACAGATTCTTGCCGAGACTACAGTAAAACTGTCTATGTTTTCTTTCAGATATTTTTTAATAAGGAAACTCACGCCATATTGATCCTTTCTTTCTCCAAAGTAACAGAATATATTGTCACGATCTTCTTCTCTGTTATATCACCTGCGTCTGACCTCCGCTAAACCAATCATGTAATGATAAATCTTGAATATTACTTGTTTAAATTCTAAAAGCCTTTCATGTGATAGTAGTGATCGAACTTTATATGTACATATGTCTAGTGGGTAGAATGGAGTAGGGAACTTGAGAGGTCACTGCTAAATGTCATTCTCTGTCGGATGCGGAGCCGACCGTCTTTTGACGTCAAGGAAACCTAGATTTTATGCCCATATCTTTTTTTGACTTGATATTGGTTCATTTTATTTTTCTTGATTGGGTCCTTTGCGGTATATAGTTTACTACTCTTGATCTCGACTGTTACCGCTGATTCCTTATGTAAAATATATATACTCAAAATTCGGTTTGTCATTAGCATCCTTCAATTTTGCGTAAAAATATAGAGATGAAAAATAAGGTTCTACATATTTATAGAAATACAGTTCGATTGTTATAATTGCATTCAGATACACTCATTTTTCGGATTTCAGGAAGGGGTAAAGATCGGCCAAAGAAAAGGTTTATCAAAAAGAGATATCTTAAAGTTAAATAGAATGTACAACTGTCAAAACCAAGAAACTACTACGGAAAAAGATGGAATAGTAGATTGGGATTTCTTGCCAAAACCTTAATCATCATATCTAAACCTATCTGCAACATAGACAGATTCGTTGATAAATAAAAATTCCTCGATAATATTTCATATCATTTTGATGTAAGTATAATAATTTAGTGGTGCCTAAATTCCAATCATAGTTTCAAACCTTAGGTGGTAAGCTACTGTCACGAAAAAACTCTTGATCAAATCCATTCACCAACAGTTATTATTATCAACAAAAAAACAATACATTTCATGTGCGTCTTTAATTATTATTCAATAAATATGATATTTGTTAAGGTCTAGACTTTATTTCCTATCGTCCTAAGTTTTTATCCATGATATTCAGAAAAGTTGAGTACATACTTGCATGAGAGAGCCAAGCTTCGGCATGCATGGGTCGGCTCGACCGGAGTGATACCACGGCCTCTCAGAAAACCGCTGTGGAACAGCGCCTGCGCTGTGTTTCACCGAATGAGTGAGGATACCGGAGGCCCATGATCCAACCCTTCCCGTCATTCCCTTCCCTTCATTCCCCTCCCCATCCCCCAAGGCCGGCAACCCACTTGTGACGCCTCTGGTGTTACGGGTGTCCATGGCCGGCGGTAATCGCTTACCATCAGGCGAAACGTTTGCTCGTATGCCTCCTATTCCATAACGAAACATGCATATATATATATATNTGCAATGCCCCACTCACCGCTCTGATTTTTCTGCACTCAATCTTCTTCGTATAAGCTATCCTACTATGGGACGAGCTCCTTCTCGAGATCAGGATGGCTAAAACTAGGCAAAGTTGTAAACACATATGGTGAAAACATTTTCTATACATCCTATCAGATCCACCGTTATATCATCGTACTTTCCCCATATAGAATTTTTTATTGTGTATGTGTGTGTGTATTTATACGTATGTAAGTATATGTATTTAAATACGTGTTTATTAAATGTATTTTATATCATTAAAATAATATAATTATTAAAATAGTTATGGTGTAATTATTTCTTATTGAGATATCATATCAACTTATATTTTTATTTTAGTTTTGTGCATTTACCTGGTGTTGGCTCTGCATCACCCTAAGGTCGACTGGTAGAAAATGCCTACGGCATTAAGTCCACCTTTGTCACTTTTAATGTGCATAAACTATAAATTTAAAAAACTAAAAAAAATATACCTCGACCTTACAGAAAACTGGTGATTAGGTAAAAACGCATTAGTATCGTTATTTTTCTCACTATTACAAACTGGCGTCTAAAGTCTAATCATTAAACGTTGTTAATTACTCTAGTAATGTAAACAGCATTAAAAAAATATTCGACAAACTGTGTTCTTTTCTTTTGCCATAAATCGTCTTCCTAGCCTGCATTATTCCCAAGATTATGTGGGGTCGTATACGGGTTTTACCTGAATATCGGGTTTTCACGAAGCCACTGACATCGGACATTCACAATCCTGAGGACTAACTGAATTCAAAAGTTGGAGAACTTGTCAGCATATTTAAGGGCACTGACTTCCCAATAACCATTGCTATAGGTGTTGATGACAACTAAGGCCGATATCATAACGTGCTCCCCGAGGCGCAAGTGTAACACATAGATAAATTTCAAACACCGGGCTGCTTTTAAAAATTGCTTGTTAGAAATTTCTAACAACAGCGTAATCCACGAGCTGAACCCGATACCTTTTGATCGGCAGACGCATACGCCAACCGCTAAACCAACGAGACGGACGCCATACACAAAGGTGTATTAAGAGCTCACGTTTAACCAAGTGTAATTTAGTCCCACTGAAATGTAATGTGGGGTAAACGTCAAAAAGGCAGTTGAACATATATAATGTAACAAGCTGAATGCCGCGGCACGAAGTTAGTCTAAAAAGTAGCCTATGTTACTGCTTATATTATCAGCTACCTATCATTGATAGTCCCGTCAAAGGCGGTCTAGCCGTTCCAGAGATTATCGGAACAGACAGACAGACAAAAATTTAAAAAAAGTTTTTGAGATAAGTATCGCATAAACTTTCATTTGTATTTATTAAAATGCTGGTAATTTTAAATTACAAACAAACACTTAAATTTGATTAATTAGTATAGATTGTAAAAATTTATGAGGGTACATTTTTTATGGATAAGGAAAAGTAGCGATCAGTACCACGGGGTATTTTTTACACATACATTTCTACAGATATCTTTATTTTTCAAAAGCAGTTCAAGTTCTTAATGTTAGTATACAAAATTAAATACTACAATATTAATTAAAAAAAACCCCCATATTCCTAAATAGACATATTAATAATCTAAGCTCTAATTATAAAAGTAGCTTCAGCAACTCAAGATTGTGTATCTCTCATATGAACAGGTTTTTAACGAAAGATCAGTACTATTTAACTAATGAACTAACTGGATCGAAGGAACAAAATAAGAATCAATAAAATTTTGATGAGACGGTCTTAATTAACTATTTATATTTACAATGGCAAGAATTGTTACGTATATAGTTTTAGTCAGTTCTTCACAAGTACAATATTTATTTATTTATTTTTTTAAGAGATCCCGGGTTCGATGTCCGAGTCGGAGTAAATGTTTATATGATCTGCAAATATTTGTTTCGGTAGTTGGGTATTTTCTATGCATAATAAGTATGTATTTACAAAACAAAAGTATATATGCATTAATATTAGTTGTCTAGTACCCATAGTACAAGCTCTGTTTCAGTTTGGGGCTAGATGGCGTTGTGTGTTAAAATGTCCAAAAAAAAATATTTATTTATAGTTGATATATTGCTAGTTTTGATATTTTAAGTTATTAACATTACCCTAATATAAATAAATATTTTGTATTAATTTCGCTCGTAGCTTAACTTTGATGACGTATTCCTTTCTTACATTATTTTATTACTATTATTTTACCTACTAATATTTATTAAAAGCATTTCTGAATATTTTAAATAAATAAAAACAAAATGCGACTAGATTATTCCCCGTCTGTTAAATATGTATTATTTTATGTATCATACATATAATAATCCATAATTAACGGTTATTATAGTCAATTGGGTCACAGCTTTGAATTCCAGGTCGTATATAATATCGATGAATCTCGCTTATTATGTATATACAGGGTTTTCGTAAACTGCATTTAAAAATAAAAAAATAAAAAACAATTTTTTCCTGGCGGATACCAATAGGTCCCTAAGCCGGCTACCAAAAAAAAATTTATATCCATCTGGCCTGGACCACCCTTTATAACCTTATATCTATGTCACCAGTACTTCATACAAAATTGTTATTAACATATGTTTATCATTATTGTTAAGTATAATTTTGTAATTTTGAACTTTGCGCCTTGCAACACCAGCTCACGCTTGACCGTCTCTCTCTGGTCTGTGACATTATAGTGACTGTATGTGTTCCCGGTATTTTTACTTAAAATAAAGTTAATATTGAAATAAACAGTATTTGTGACTCATTAATCTATCAATTATTAATACCTTTTTTTCATCTTACGTATTACTCTCTAAGGCGCCAGACACTACACCATACGTCTGCCCAATAATGTTATTTATTTCTATCCTACGGGTGCCTGGAAGAGATTACCGTTTGGCAATAAGGCCGCCAGTTGTACTGCCGACCTACCTAGCTTTAAGTTATGTTCTTAGTTATCTGGCGTACAATAAAGCGATTTATTATTATTATTATTACATGGCACCACAGGACACACAATTCTGTCCCCATCTAATCTTTTCCTCTGTGACGAAAATACAATATTTCGAAGACTCTTCTAAGTTTCTCCGCCCACCTGAAGTTCAAAGGCACTTTATTCTAAACAGATACTATTATAAGGAAAGTTATAATGAAATTTGGAGGCTCTTCGTAAATCTACCAAGATTGACATTGTCGGGTCGGAAGTGAATCTCATTACGATTTCTACTGAAATTATATGTTGTTGTGTTACTTTCTCTATAGAATTTGCTTTTACCAAAATGACGCACTCTAAAACCTTCATTGAAAATAATAATAAATATTGAATAATGTTCTTTTAACTACAATACCACAGACAAATATATACCTATAGGCGGACACACATATGTATACGAATTGACTTGGCTACGTAGATACACGCCACTCCTTGGGCACTCGATCGCTCGCTCCAACTATCCAAAATCTATAGGCAGACAAACTTCGCTATACACTTCACCTGTAACTGTTCTACCGTCTTATAGTAGAATTACTGCTAGTGGTCCACTGCGTCTAAAAAAACCCGCTATCCTTTTTTATTAACGCTTCCGGCGCGAACAACTCTTGTGGGCAATAAAACAATAATATCAAAGTATTACATACTTAATCACGTACGTTATTTCTTTAATCATGTTATTACTATGAAGGTAGCAATATTAAATATTAAAAAGAGCCAAAACACCCCAAGATCCGTAAAAACGACAAATACTTCTGGATTACGGAAATGGAATGATCGACACTATTACACGCTGGCCAAAAGCGACTGTTCTTTATTACTTCAACTCTCGTTTTGGTAAGTGGTAAACTAATCATTAATCAAGATTTTCACCATTTTCTTTCACTTTACCAGGGTTGTACCTATAACACTAATTGAAGGACATCTATTTATTAATTAATTAATTTTGTGAAATTGTATCTTTCAGATAAATACGAATTAAGGAAGATTAAAAATGCTATACAAGATATTAAAAGCAACAGTTGCATAAAATTTCGCGAGAAAAGGAACAATGAGGAACATGCCGTGGCCATAAAGGTATTTTTCATATATATTTATTAGTTATACTTTTTCAATCAAGTAAGTAAATATTGCCGTGTAATAGATATTTGTTATTGATAAGCCAACATATTAAAACCCGCAAAATAGTTTTAGTGGAAATATGTCTTAAACTTGGTTTAGATGCCCTGGATCCCCACTCTAATCATAGCTGGCCTTGTATCTTAGGATCCACTGCGATCCAAGCTCCCTGAGTCCTATTTGATTCACTTATGGAGCTTATAATAAAGATGCAAGTAGGATGCTCTGGTGTATTGGTATCGTACTAATGGAGAGAGGGAAGTAATAGAGGTACTCTAGCGGTGACCACAGGCTGAAAAAAGCAGTACTAGAATTTTTAAGGGTAAATAGTAAAATTGTGCATATTATGTAAAATCTAGCCAAAGAGTATCAACGTTTTAGTCTGACCTCTAACGAAAATTAATGGGTCATGTGAACAACCAGGAGACCTTTGTCGGCACCGGTTCCATTAAATTTATTGACCGGTTGAGACGTTAAAGTCGTCATATTTTGCCATATTTTGGGAGAGGCCTAATGGACTGCAATAGGCTTAGGGGTAGAGGAGTTTAGGTGCCGGTAACCACTCGATGAAAAGTAACGAAATAATACCCGAATCACTCCGGCTCAACTGGTTGATACAGCCCATAGGCTCCACACATGACTCTCCCACGATAACGTTAAAAATCGAACACGAAAATGAGAGTTGTACTAAATACTGGAAAACATTTTCTGATAATTAAAATGTGTACGCGAACTAAAGGACTCGTGACTGGTGAATTGATAATGGCTGGAGTCGATGCATTCACAGAGCGTTCGCTCAGCCCAACGGCTAATATTGGAAAGTTGTATACAATTTTCGCAGGGTGCAAGAGAAAGTTTTATTTTTAAAATCTTATCCTTCTTTAATTTTATGTTGTAGATTGTCAGAGCAGGCATTACTCAATATAGATTTTTTTAATTTGATGTAATATTAAACTCTATATTTTTAACTATATACATTTTTTAATGCAGATCGCACACACAATTTCTATTAGTACAGGAATTCCACTGTAACTGATTTTGGATTACCGTATGATTATAAGAGTGTGATGCATTCACTCCGACGGCATTCATAAATAATGGACAAGACCATTATTCCAAAAAACGTACGTAATAAACGGTTATAGGCAAAACTCTAAACAATTGGCAAAAATAAAATCATTAGGTATAACAGGCATAGTGATGATACAGAAAAGTGCTTTCGACAGCGGCGAGTCTCTTATATCATTGATAGTTCGTTTTAAACACGCTTTTATAAGCTTCACCTGCATATGTGTTTGTATGTCACCGACTGTTGTAAACGTATTTTCATTTATTTTCCATATTGGTATTGATATAATTCATGGGTGTTGACACCTTGAAAAAAGACTGTCTCAAAGAATAGGTGTCTTAGAATAGATGGAATGTCTGAAATGAATTAAGTGTAAAAATTTGTTAATTTTTTTTCTTTATGTATTTAATGAGGACCTAATAATGAAAAAAATAGTTCAGTTGAAAACAACCAAATGTTGGAGTTTAAAAAATCATGAACCACATTTTGATTTTAATATTGAAGCACAATTTATTGAATTCCAAAGTATATCAAGAATATTCCATTATTAATGTATTGCCTTTCGTGCAACAACAAAAAATATTTGACACCTAAAAGTATCGTCACTTTTATTTTCCAATTTCTTTTCTATTACAGAAAAATGCAAAGATTGGTCAAAGAGAACGTTTATCGAAAATTGACATCATAAAGCTGAACAGAATGTATTGTGACAATGAATAAACTACTACAGAAGAAATTATACAGGATTTAAATTCTTTGTACATATCTAAACCATACCTTCATTGTTAAAGAAAACTTCTCAAAAATTTTATAGTTTTTTTTGTGTAAATAAGTAATTCAATTCAAATTCAAAATCATTTATTCAATTAAGACACTAAGTGACATTGATGAACGTTAAATTGAAACTATAGATAAAAATCATAGATCGACACAAACAGACGCGAGATGTTACTCTATTGTCAAGGTGAATTAGGTGAAAATACCAAAATTCACTGCCTGCCTATGTCGATCCATAACTCCCAGTTTCCAAAATGTGTAGAGCCTTATGAGAAGAATACTGGCAAGGTAACTTACATGAATAGTATGAATAGTTAACTGTCTGCAAGCTGTTACCACCTGAATTTCGTTTCATTAAAATTAATTAAATAATTTTAATTTTAAGTAACTGGTTGTTGAGTAGAATTATTATTATAATAGTACGAAATCATTATTGTTATTTTTCTACCTTGTAAGGTTTCCTACTAAATACTACTTAAAACATATTGGTAAAATACACTCTAATATGAGTGCCAGGCCACACCTACCTATATATATATACCTATAACTACTTACGTAGCTTTAATTTCAATCCATCGCGATGGCTGTTTTATATCCCCGTTGGTTATTCGACCTAAATTTACGTCCTCATTAATACGATGTTAAACGCCATTATCTTGACTCTCTCGACGGGTGGCCTGCTTATTATGTATCTATAAGCCTTTCTACTTATAAATAAAGTCTCTCGTATAAATATCTCGTGTATTTAATTTAGAAGTAAGAAAGTGAGTAGTTATTGTCATTGAACCTGAAGACCCGCTCTAAGTCTCTACAAGTGCCCGTTACGGTTAAAATGTAACTGAAATTAATATTAAATTATTAAAGAAGTCTCTACCATTTGATTCAAGTAATTTTAAATACACAAATAGTAGTTTATATATTTTACTTTGTATAATTATATGTTACTATATAGTTACTTACGTCCTGCTATATCTAAAACTTTCAATTATAAGGATAAGAACTGTTACCTAAGTAATTTTTCTACTGATTCTTTTTGCTTAATAATTCGTAGTAGCTTTTTCTTAAACTTCCTTGCGATAACCACATTTATATATCACACGGGAAACCTTTACTATACGCCTTTTATTAGCTCCACGTGTACGTTTGTGTGACGCTTTTGAACTCGATTTGACCTACTTCAAACGGTCAGATTTCATTTAAACTTAGTAGACTTATGGATGACCCTTTTGGCCCTAGCACTTACCATATAAAACTCGCACCGAGTTATACACAGCTGTGGATTATTTCCGATTCAACAAAGATCTTAACGATCTGTCAGCTTTTACTATGCCATACAATGATGTTCAACTCATATGAATATATATTTTTTTTATGGAATAGGGGGCAAACGAGCAGACGTATCGCCTGATGGTAAACGATTACCGGCGCCCATGGACACCCGTAACACCAGCGGCATCACAAGTGCATTGCCGGCCTTGGGGGATGGGGAGGGGGATGAGGGGAAGGGTTGGACAGCGTAAGCGCTATGTCACATCGGTTTTCTGTAAGGCCGTGGTATCACTCCGGTCGAGCCGGCCCATGCATGCCGAAGCGTGGCTCTCCCACGGTAGATCTCGTATTTATATCTTCAAAAATTTATTGATCCATCGGGAAATTCGTGACATCGTGTGTATAAGAAACTATTGCTGCTCATGTTTTGCGACGTATTACGATTGATAGTTGCCAACGCCCAGGTTATCTTAGTTTAGTGTAGTCAAGATGGCGGCACAGCAACACATTATACTAGCACAAACTTGTAATACCTTCAATGCACATCAAGTAGAACCGTTAGAATATGAATGTCCCCGCATTACTCCAACCGGCGCCATTTATATCATCTAATATCGATCATATTCATGTTATATATGAAAATGATCATATCACATATATACTATCGATCACATTGTTTAACACAATTATTCTAATGATTATCAACATACAATTATTATTTGATAATACAAGATTGTGTAACAATATTTCTAAGTAGCGCCGGAAGCTGACAAACGGAAGACGCCAAGGTATCAATATTATTTAATATGAACCAACTATTTACTTGATTATTAAATTATAAGGTTATAATACATATGAGGTAGGAATCGTCACTTATTATACTTTACTAGATGCACTGCTCTGTTTCTGGATACAATTACTTTCGATAACGTAAACAAATAATCTAATATTAATGTAAGTTATTCATTGTCGAATGTCAAGAAGACAACTATATGTATTATAAATTTAAATAATTTATTAAAAAAATATTTTCAGACGTCTAGCACACAACGCCCCCTAGCCCCAAAGTAAGCAGAGCTAATATTATGGATACTAGATAACTGATATAAAAACATTTATACATTTTAGTCCCATACTAAGGGCAAAACGGGACCCTTTTCCAAAAAAGAACAAAAAAGGGAAAAGAAAAGTCCCTAAGACTTCGCTGTATATCATGAACCGTGATAGTATGACAGTTAAAAGTTTCAGAGTTCATAGGTGGCGGTAGGTGCTTGGTATTGGGTGACCTGTCTTTTCTTTTGCCTTGCTATCCCATAAAAATGAAGCCATTGAGTTTATGACAATAATTCTAATACATATTTTAGCATATATACAGCTGCCAAAATAATTACTCAGCGTGATGGAAAGCATGAAAAGAATTCAATACATAATTTTAGGTGGTAAAGGGTAATAAAAAAGCAACACATACAACTACTGAATTTTAATTTTATTATATCCAACAAGTACTCTTAAGCGAATTTTTAAAATCATACTTAACTAAAACATAATCGCTATAACTTGCTCATTTGTATGTCAGATACAAAAATATTTATATCTTATATCAACAGAAAATTCACTCATGCCAACTGTATTACACTAAACTTATTAAATTAATACAACGCACTCATAATTTTAGCGTCCTTGTCCGTCTAGATACGACTAGTATCTTAGTATAAAATTTATTCACAAAAGTAGTGGCGTCGGCTTTCAATATGAAGCCAATTTATACAGATCATCGTCTGCAGCAAACTGCCTGCAACAAACGAAATAATAAACTTAAGCATACAAACAATAATTTGAAATAGCTTCTTTAAGGAATTAACAGTTGAGGTTGTATACAGTTACAATTAACTTCCAAAGAAAGTAAGCAAGATATTGGGTTAATCAATTGAGTAGTTCTGCTATCGGACACCCGATCGAGGCTGTGCAGGACGAGTTATGTAGTTTGGCCAAGAAAGACGTATTGTTACACACGCCCAATAGCAGCACCATTATCAAAAACGAAACTTGGGGATACATTTAGAATTTAAATTTAATTTAAAAACGTGAAGGTCTGTCAT
This sequence comes from Hyphantria cunea, assembly GCA_003709505.1. NCBI lineage: Eukaryota > Metazoa > Arthropoda > Insecta > Lepidoptera > Erebidae > Hyphantria > Hyphantria cunea. The sequence goes on from PKRV01002130.1 coordinate 551,959, forward strand.
ACACACTTGACACACACTCTCAAACCTAACATTTTATATATTTATATTTTGAGTGCATTGATTTCCGTAATCTACGTACTCCTACACTATATAATTATTACTTTTTTTAGTGATGCGTATGTTCACTTACGTCAGATTAATTTTAGGTATCACTTTTCCAAAGTTTAATAGTCTTATCGTTCTCGAGCGCCGCTGATGCGATGATGTTTTCGGTGGGGTGGCAAGCGGTGCATAGCACCGTGTCCGTGTGGCCCGACAGCCGCTGCACGATCTCCTTTGATTGTAGGTTCCAAATATACACCATATTGTCTTCCGAACCTGATACTATCCACTGTTGATAAACGACAGTCTTTGATTAAAAAAGAGCTTTATACTTAATTAAAATTAGACGAAAACTAGTAACTATATTTAAAAAAAACTGAAATGTTTTAGTAATTTTGGAAATAGGGGCAATAGAAATAAATCATAAATAGGTGCTAATTCTGTTTTGACATCACTAACACTAAAATTCATGAAAATTTATTGTTGGAATATATACTTTAATTTCATTTGCTTACAATCCAGTTTCTGATATCTCACTATAGTTACCTTCTAGTCTAGTCTAATCTAGTCACCTTGGCTTTCACTATAGTTCAAGCTCAGTACCAAACAAAAGTTTATCAGAGACACACGGATGTTTATTAGTTGAAAATACTTAATCAAATCTTCTATAGATGTCTATAGAAGATTTGCACTTTAGTACCAAAACAATTGTCACTATTCGTATACTACATAAGTCATATGAAGATCCAATGCATACCTCCTTTAATCTAGATTTTAACAGATCGCGTAGTAAGACGACTTTTTTAAACTTGATAACATCCAGTTATCAACTTTTTTAATACGGTTGCGATTGGGTGAGACAGACAACTTCAAGTAATATTGTATTTTTAAATTAAAACTTAATTATTATTGATGAAATACAGTTAAACCATTTCAATTTATCTCTTAAGAACTTCGTTAATATACATCAAACTTTTATACACGTTTGACAATAGAATTAGATGAATAAATTACCTTTCCTCCAGTAACACTGAAGTTGGCAAAAATACAGTACTTTTCATTCTTGTGTCCAGTATATGTTTTGAGGCATTTGCCTCTGCTGTAGTCCCACAACTTTAATGTGTTGTCCAGCGTCGCCGCAAGAATGTATTTACCATTAGGTGAGAACTTCACAAATGATACTGGAGGGTTGTCATCATCAATTAAAGTCTTTAGGCATTGACCTGACGCAGTGTCCCAAATTCGGCTGCAAAATAACCAAGGGTTGCTAATAACATTTACTGCAGAATAATACGAAATACTAGTTGATTTGTACTAACTGCTCGCATAATTCTTAATAGCCCCTAAGGTGACAACATGATAACAGGTCTAAATAACCAACAAAATAGAAAAGATGCATGCATTAGAATAGAACATGAAAGAAAATGGCCTTATATTGTAATTAAATTCCAACCGCTTAAAAAACTTTGTATACAAGTTAAATGTAAAGTTGTCTCCTTATAATTCAGAATCAGTTTCCAAGTTTCTTTAGGCGAGTAGTTTTTAAGTAACTAACAATAGACTAATAAAAAAACAAACTCACCACAATCCATCATAGCTGGAAGATACAATCAGACTGCCATCTCTGTTAAAATGCACTGCTGAAACTGGATCAGAATGAGCTGGTAGAGTCTTTAAACATTTGCCTGAAAATATAATAAAGTTTAAAAGTAACGTAATTAAATTACGTACGTACGTAGTAAATAAATTAGCAATTTTTTATAAGGTTTTACTAGGCTCCTGGCTTACATAACAAATAGGTTCATATGATTTAATATTGTAACATTTTAGACGGTCTAATAGGATTTTTTAGACATCTAGTTCAAGTTTATACAATCCATATGATTCATGTTAGCATTAAACTACCTTTCTCTATCAAAATACTTCTAATTTCCTTAATTAATTTGTAAAATGTTTCTTGTGCCCAGAAGGTGATAATTGGCCGCCTATAATAATTCTTTAGAGGCATTGACTGTCAATACAGATGCCAATACAATAATGTTCCATGTGATGACAGATTAGGAATACAACGCTATTTATCCCATCGGTGTCGTAAGAAGCGACTAAGGAAACAAAATTAGTAGAACAAGATCACTGCAAAAAGAAGGAATGCTAAAACCACACGGTGTGCCACTCTGCGCCTGAGACAGGAGGATCCGGGAATCGCCTTATTACGACATCCAGACCCCTCCCAGCGCCTGCCCCCAAAGCACTTTGAAATAAACCCTTTTTTTACGTGTGGAAACCCCCTCGGGCCTTCACTCCACCGGGATTTGCGGCGGGGCAGTGTGTCGGAATCGAACCGACTAAAACCACATCGTGTGCCACACTGCACCTGAGACAGGAGGGATCCGGGAACCGCTTTCTTACGTCATCCGGACCCCTCACCTTGAACTAAACCCTATGCCAACGCGTCTGGCCAGCATTGTATAGTAGGCCAAAACTTCCTTTTGAAGAAGAGGATTATGAACAGCAGTGAACTGATAAATGCTGATAATGATGATGAATTTGAGTGTAAAACACGTTTTCACTTCTAACAGCAGTCCAAATACTGCCCGTATTAGGGGACTGCTGATAGAAGTGAAAACTAAGTAACTTATGAATTAAATCACCAGGAATGGTGTGGTGCACCCAAAAAGAAACAAAATTTATACAGTATTTGGCCTAGTGGTTTAAGTAGTCGCCACGCCGCTTCCTACCGGGCCAAGTGTTTGGGGTTCTTATCCAACATGGGGCACAATTTGTGTGATCCATAAATTGCTGTTTTAAGTCTAGGTGTCTGGGTCTGTGTTCATATCATGTATGTTTGTAAAGTCCTCACAATGCAAGAGGTAAGAATAAAGCGGGAGTTATCTTTTAAAAATAAAAAAAGCTCATGACGATGGCGCGAATTCTATGATTTTTGTTTACCTAAGAAGTGCTTAAAGAAGTTTTTACTTAAAAACCGCAAATCGAATATTAAAATCAAAAAACAATATGTTACCTGTTCTGACATCCCATATCCGAACACTTTCATCAAAACTGCCCGATACAATAAGATTACTTTGTGGATTAAAATTACAGCAGAACACATAATTGCTGTGTCCCTTCAGAGTCTTCAAACATTTGCCAGAACTTAACTCCCATACCTGTAAACATAAAACATTAAAAAGGCTCATTGATTTGTAATCTGGGTGTTAAAATTAGTTACAAATGAATAAAATTGGGAGTGTCTCTTTGTAATATTAAAATAACCGCTTTTTACTAAATACATACACGGTACATGTACCAAAATAAAATTTTTTCAATTTTTGTCTGTCCGATATTCCGGCTAATCACGGAACGGCTGGACTGATTTTGACGGAACTTTCCCTGGCAGATAGCTGATGATACAAGTAACTTAGGCTACTTTTTTAGACTAGTTTCGCCTTGCGGTGTTACCCGGAGTTACTGTTGTTCCATCGGTACACCGCGGGGCGCAGCTAGTTCAGATATAAACTTTAAATACATTTTTACAGTAAATCATAAACTATCCAAAAATATGAATTGAAACAAAATATTAGTAGTAAATAGCTAATTAAATAGCAGTTTCAAGATTCTATTGATTCCTACCTTACATATTGCATAAATAAATAGAAATGAATGTACGTATTAATCGTATGTACAATGATGTCGAAAATCATATAAAAACGTTAAGGTATTTCGACCTTTCACAAAAGACTGCAAAGCATTGCAAAAAAACTACTACTGTTCAAGCTATACTGGTCAATAAAAAAAACGAGCCAATAATAATATCTAAATTTGAGTGGCCGCTTCAAATAAATTTTCAAATCCCATGAGGTAAAAAGTGTTAATGGATGACTTGATTTAGTTACAGCAAACTATTTTTAGCTAAGCATATGGTTTTGCGTAGGCTGGTTAGATATCGGGCCAACATAATTATATTTATGGATGTCGTCTAGGCCAATGATGCAGAAGCATCACTAGGCCGCCATGGTATGGGTCACCATGCTACATTGTTGCATTGTCTGCATTTGCAATGAGTAGGGTGACCTCCACTCCTGGATTCTGCTTATGCTTTTCTATCAGGCAAAGGAAAGCTATTTTGGCAAGCCCATACAATACAAGGCCAAGGGCGGTGGACCAAACTGGACCTTGCGTACGGTCTTCGGCCGGTCCTACACTTGGCAGTGTATGTACGTATGCCGTTAAAAGTAGATACTTGTTACAGTGAACCGAAATAACAACTTGTAGCGATATTATCTCTATAAAGATTTTCCTGTTCGTGAAAAAAGTCTGACGCCCACAAAACTGAATTCACTCAGTCTTACGTAGACTGTTGTAAATTGTTACGCAATTATTTTTAACCACTTTATGCCCGCGACTCGACCGACCCGAGCGTATCTCGAATATCCCAGTAATAATTTATCGGGTAACTATTCCATGACACAAATAAGGTGATCTTCTATAGGTATAATTATTTTCAAAATCGATTTAGTAGATCCAGAGATTACCCCCCTCTGCTGCCTCACAAACTTTACCTCTTTTTTTAAAGACTACCTCGAATAACCTGGTAATCATTTTCGGATAAATATTCTTTGACACAAATAATGTGTTTTTCTATTGGTAAAATAATTTTTAAAATCGGTTTAATGGATCCAGAGATTACCCTCCACTGTCTCACACAGGTTGCTTTTTTTTTAAGACATGTACTACATTAGTCCCACAAGAGACTTAACAAATATATGTGATGGACACAAAGAACGCCAAGACTCGGAACAACAAATTATGGAACACAGATTGTTGTCCCAGTCTGTTAGTTATATATTACAAGTTTTTAATTTAAGTTAAGATAGATGAAAATAATTAGTAAGAACATGCTGGTTTTTAAGCTTTTATACGTATATCTTAATTTTTTTAAATATTACTACATATTTGCTAAAATCTTTTTAGTATTTTATGCAATATTATTTGAGTTGAGACTTCGTGTGACCTTTAACATCTACCCAATCTATATTTATATTGTCGCTCTGTCTCAAGCGTTTTGATATACCTAACTCCAGTATCCCTCAGCTGTCATATATAAATAATAAAACATTTGACTGCCTCTGTGGCGCAATGGTAGCGAATGCGACTGCCGTGCAAGAGGTCTCAAGTTCGATTCCTGAGTTGGACCAAATGTTTGTATAATCTGCAAATATTTGTTTCGGAGTTTGGGTGTTTTCTATGTATAATATGTATATATTTACAAAACAAAAAAGTATTTAAGTATTAATATCAGTTGTCTAGCACCCATAGTATAAGCTCTGCTTAGTTTGGGACTAGATGGCGTTGTGTGTTAAAATGTCTGAACATATTATTTATGTCTGAACATATTATTTAACTTCCTAATAAAACCTTGTGAACAAATAACTGATGAAAATCGGTAAAATAATAACGCGTTTTCTGCATTAGAGCGGTTTGGCGCTACGTTCCGAATAAAATATTAATCTAGCATTCTCGGGCCGTTGCTTTCGGCACTTTCTTAAATTTCTGATTCATGTTTACGGATTCTGAACGCTGACTAACTGAATTGTATATTGTTTACGCAATAGGGCATTGTCTGACCCTAATCCGAGCGACTCAGTGGTGAACTTGGAGCATACGTCTGTTTAAGCGGGGCCAGACCAAAACTATAATTCGTTAATCATGAGTCCTTTTTATCAGTTTCATAATTTGGCAATGCTATTATAATTGATTGCCCCGGTGCCGCAATGTTAGCGAGTACGACTGCTATGCTGAGGTGAGTATTTTTGTTTCGGAATTTGGATATCTTTACAAGAAAATATATAGGTAAGTATTCTATCAATCAATCAAGCTATCAAAGTACAACTTAGATAGCGTTGTGTCACATGTCAAAAATATATATCATTGACGGATAATGGGAAGAAATCCGATGACGGAAGTCCGATTTTCTTACTGCGTTAACTGCAAATAATACACTAGAAATAAATCATTTACAGTTTACAATACTATTTTATTTAAATATTTCAATTCACAAAACAAGTATTCTGTAAACCATTAAATTGCCTTTATTGCATTTTCAAAGGATTTTTTCCAAGTCATAGGAGACTTTACAAACATACAAGAAAGAACCCATCTTAAAACAACAGTTTGTGGTTGTGATTTTTAAACCCACAATACTAAACGTAGTAGAGAGCAGCGTGGCGACAGCTCAAACCGCTATCCGTCCAAATGTAAAAACTAATTATTGTAGGACCAAAGGCCGTGTATATGTTTGTTTGTATTAGCTACTTTCTATTATCCTAAACTAAAATTTACGAAGGTAGTCTGAGAAAAGTAAAGTAATACAACAGCCTAATACTTATCTAAAAGGGCTAATAAACTCTTATCAGTTAAGAGAGTAAACAGTTCACCAACCGTCAACGATTTTATCAACATTCTCACTCAGCCTATATCGACGAGAACGAAATTCAAAATTGTTATCCACATTTATTTGTTAAATTGTTTCTTATCAAGCATGCTAAGATTTTACACTGCTATATTTTGTAAAATAATATTATCATATCTATAAGTAAGCGTTGTGAGATGGTTTTGATAAAAATCAATTTCTAGCAGGTAGCGAGATAAACTAGTTCTTTTTACCCGACTGCGAAAGAAGGACGGTTTTGTCTTTCGAGTGAATGTATGTTATGTTTCTTTGGCACGCTCTAGAGCCTAAACGGCTTGTCGAATTTTTATATGAATGGTGTCAATAGATTATTCTTAGACGTAAGAGCGACACTAGGAACATTAGAATAAAATAAAAAACAAAATTAGGTATTTTTAGAGGTACCAAAAAGTAATTTAAAAAAGTTACAAAATACATGGAATTTAATTAAAGAATTTTACGGTGATTATAACTTATATGTTGTATATATTATATATAATATTGACGCAGTCGGGTTTTATTTTTTTAATAATTCAATACTCATTAAATATATATAAATATATTTGTAAATTAAATATGCAACAAGTTTGTTGGAAAATAGTTTAGTAGTGGTACACTATGCAAGGACGGCAACGGTACCGCTCCAACTCAGCGATTAGCTCGTATTTTTATTTTGAATTTGACCCTTAAATAGTACGACGTATGTTACATAACATTATTCAATATAAAAAGCTAACTGCACGCTTGCTGCTACCTAAAAACTCGCAGTGTTCCGCAGGCTCCAAGCGTACGGCGTGCTATAATATAAGCATACGGTTCCACCGCATGCTTATATTATAGCACGCCGACTGCTAGCCGGCCGCCAGTTGCCATATTTTTATATTATCCAGTATTCTCCTGCTAGTCTTGTTTTTAACATGTTATGCACTCAATATCTTACTCCAACTTTTAGTCTTGTTATTCGTGCAGAGTAAGTGATTATTGCTAGTTCACACAATGTAAACTGAGGTTTTATGAAAACGTGCAAGTCCATCGTACATGCCATGTAAAAGACGCTTTGTGTGCACGTACGGTGCGCTGGCGGCTAGAGGTAGCCAAAATTCGAAACAGCCGTGCTGATCTGTGCCGTTACCTTACCGTTACAATAAATATGCCATGACCTTAATTGAACAAAATGTGTCACATCCTTTTTTAAGGGATATTATTTGGGTAATAAAGTAAATGTTGGACTTTTACTGCTTACTAACTTATATTTACGTGTGTCTAACTAGAGTATCTGCATGCGTAAATGTTAAAGAGTTCAATGGTATTTTTCATGTAGTTGATAATTGATTTAATAATGTATAGGCTCTAATAAGGTGAAACGGTTCGTTTCAAATCGAAGTATGTCATGAACGGTCACGAATAATGGGTTTTGTTACATCTGCATTGCGCGTGTACTATATTAACGGCGGTCGCGTTGAAAAATCTCAAACGTAGATTAATATTAGAAGTAATTTCAATAAAAATGCTCAAAAGTGCGATAGAATGCAGACGACTGTAGCCCTTGGGCTATACCACATTTGCTCTAATAACAATCAGGCACGCTGCACGCAGTACTATATGCTACAAATAATGATATTTTTCACTATTTTCTTTTGTCTTCAATAAATAAGTAACGCTGTTTACTTATTTGCATTGTATAATAAATACACCGAAAATATAAAATTGCAGTGAACGGAACTTTACACTTAGCCCAACGAATGCCTCCAAGCAGTTTCTATAAACGTCAACCCACGCTGCCTTGTTTAAAAAGATCCCACGTGGTTTTACACCTCTTTGGTTTGCCCGAATTTCTGAACCATTTTATTTAATCATTTTATTTGTCTCAAGTCATGGTGGTATCTTATGGTTAGTGAAGTACGTCAAACTTTCTATGTAATACAAGTTTATCAATTTTTCTTTGTTTGACAAGCGCCACGCGACGATTTAATACAATATATAATACAGATGAGGCTTTAAATTGCGTTAAACTCACAAATTTATATGACATAACGGAAACGTTCCCGGAAATAAAGGCACGCGATAGTAGGTACGAATAGAACCTTTGATCATGGGACAAAAAAACAATCGACTAAAGCATCCGCGCACACGTGGTCGCCGGTCGGGGATGCTAGTTTAGATAATAATTTTTGTATAATATGTACTTTCCCAAGGTCTTTTATTGAAATTCTTTGAGTGCCAGACAGCCCATTTATCGAGGAAACCTATAATATACATATTTAACAATAGTTAGTACATCAATGAAATGAAAATCAATTCCTTTTGAGAGATGCAGTTGAAGTAGTCTCTGTCAGCGAGTATAAATTAAGTTATGGAAATCAGCTATACAAATAAATTACACAAAAAAAATATCTGAATAAATAAATGAATTTAAAATGGTAAATTTGTAAATCAAGAACCAAGAAGAGGTAAATAATTTTCTAACACTACAGAATTATTTTCGTTGCATGCATGACTCTCGCACATCAAACTAACTTACTAATGTTAAAAATGTGAAAATGCAAAATTAAAAAAATTGTTTATCCTTTACTCTTTCACAAGTGGACGCCTGAATCAATTGAGATGAATTTGAGTATGGAGATGCTTTGATTATTGAGGAAGGACAGGCTATAGTAGCCAGGCAGAGCTATATTTAGAGGATAGTCTTCTACATTTCTCAAGATTTATAAATACTGAATACAAAAATATTGATACATTACATAAAACACATTAAATTGTGCAATTCCAGTATTAATGCCACAGCTTATGTCCATGTATTTACCTTGGGTAGTGCAGAAACGAGTGACAACATGCACAAGAATTAGTTGGTAAAAAATGAGGAACATACAGGTACATACAAATACTATTTACTTATATTATGTATATACAAAAGTATATACATGCCATAAGTAAATAAGGTATTTAAGGTGATGAAGAGACTGAAAAACTATGAAAATGTAGTGAATAAAAGCAAAATTACCTTTAGAGTCTTGTCATCACTGGCACTAACTATCAATCTGCTGTCTGATGACCATGCCACATCACTAATGCCCATCTTGTGTCCTGATATTGTTTTTTCGAATTTGCCATCATAAGCACCCCACACTTTGATAAGTTTGTCAGCAGCTGTAAATTATAATAATTTGTGAAAATATTTTTTTTAATTACTGTTAAACTGATATATAAAAGTAATTAGGTACAATTAAAAATAATTATAATATCCTGACCACATCTGATCCCAAATTAGGCAGGGTCTGTACGAGTTATCAAGACTGCTGATTAAACTACTATTTTAACAGGAATCAACGCAATCACTTATTTAAAGGTATTACATACCACTGAGTTAAATATAAGTGATATGAATGAAATAAGTAACTGCGTTAATTCACAAAACACATTGTGAATGTATTAAAAATACTTTAGTTTCATTACCAGTATAATACAATATAATTTCATTTACAGTATAAAGTAAATAAGTATGTTACAGTTATTTCTATAGTAACAACTTTAGACATCCAAAAAAAGTTGTAAGTAATACATTTTGTTAATAAACAAACAGTTACATCATAAAGGAAACAAAAAACTTTGTATGTAAACCACAATAACTTAAATCTATTGATAATTTATACACACTCAAGGTCGACTTTTGTATGAGTTGGCATAATGCTGACTATTTAAAAATGTACATAATGTGCGTTTGTTACCAGGGCAACAACTGACTCATTGTATGCTACTAATTGAAAGTGATGAAAATAAATTATATACACAGTATTGTACTGCCATTAGTAAATGTGGCAAATAAGCAATGTATGTATGCTTAAACCCACTGTTACATTGTTACACAACATAATGTAAGCTGTTAAAAATATCCAAAAATATGTGACAGCCATTGCACCTAGCAACAAAAGATTACCGAAAGTAGCACATGCTCTTAAAATGAACACTATGCTTATCCAATAAGGTCTAAAACAATAGACGCCTGTCATTTTAAAAATAACTTGGAAGATAATGAGCACCTGTAATTAGCAGTCATTTGATACAGATATAATTATAATGTATGAATCAAATGAAATAAACAAACTAACATATGGAATTATCAAACGTAAATAAATAACTAAGTCAAACTAATTAAATATTCAATCAAATTATATACTCACAAGAACTTGCCAGCCATTCGCCATTTGGGCTAAATTTGACCGACGACACAGCCTTCGTATGGCCTGCTAGCGTAAATTTGAGCGTATAGTTCGGCTTCTGAAAACCGACATCAAAATTAGCGCCAAATCGCACGTGTTCAATCTCGTTGAAGTTACATAAACATGTGCCGCCCGCCAGACTGACGCAAACCGACGAAATACAATGACGGAACGATACTTACCGCCACTGACGACTTGTTAGACTGTGGAGTCGTTTGTGATAAAGAATTAGGACCAGTAAGGTTGGCGGAAGGTCCGCCGTGTGTTTGATGAGCAGCAGGATGGCCAGGCCCGGGACCTAGCGGCACCATGTTTCAACTTTCGACGCACTTCGCTTTAGTTTGTTCGTCACCCAACACAGTCACTAATACACAAAGAACAACAATCTAAATTAAACTTTGTAAAATGTAGCACCCGGAACTCGTCACACACTACGGTTTTCACATATATTTTAGCGTAGATATTCAAAGAACATTCTAAATCCGGGCGTCTCAATGCGTGCATATTTCGCGAAGAACAAGCAGTGCTACCAACATAATTTAAAAACTTTACCTCCCGCGACACTCTAGCGGACTTTGCTATTGTCTATGAAATGATGTTCGTCGCCTGCCTAGTCTATGGAAAAATATTTTCAACATCGTACGTTACGATTAAACGTTGTAACTTCTTTTTGCAGATACATAGAATCTATAAATTATGCCTACGCCGAATTTAGGATCAGATAGCCGTATGTGACATGTATGAAAATATTATTATGTACATATATTATAGGAATCGCTATTCATTCCGAAAAATATCGGCATTAAACGTAGTGTGGGACGTCCACAGGCCAGGTGGAGTGATAATCTACGCAAAACGGCTGGCAGTAACTGGATGCGAGAAGCCGAAATTCAAACCAAGTGGCGTAAAAGTGGAGAGGCCTCTGCCCAGCAGTGGACTTTGATAGGCTGATGATGATGATGATGAAACAAAAGTTTTTTTTTAATGTATTAAAAGCTTAGACACACAAAAATAATCAATCAGTGAGTCTGTTTCTATGAAATTTGGACGTTGTCTGTTCTATTTGTATAACACTGGTGTTCTATTTATATAACCCTTTTATTATTAACTTAACTAGACTCACTGTGTTCCCACAACTGCCATTTTACCAAAGGCAAAAAAAGACGATGGCAAGACGGCTGGTAGGAGCTGGATGCGAGAAGCCATAGATCAAACTGAGTGGCGTGAAATTGGAGAGGCCTATGTCCAGCCGTGGACTACGATAGGCTGATGATGATGATGATGAAAGAAAAAGAAAAGCCTTTGGTTGCTTTTAAAGCAACAAAATGTAATATGTATATAACGTGAAGTTAATAAAAAAGCCTACTAGAGCGACTGATGAAAAACCAATACAAGATATTACAGTGAAGAAAAAGAAGTGTTGTGGAATGAACAAAAGAAAAGATATATAATGAACCGGGATCAAAATAAGAAATCAGCAAAGCTTAAAATATATATTAAACCAGAAATTCACTCGTTTAAAGTCAAATAGAAGTGAATTAAGGACAACTAAATAAACATTAAAAACAGTACAAAAACTCATAACTATAGTAGGCTGATTGAGGGAGCAGTTACATGGAATACTAGTTAAATATTAAAAAGAAATACAACAGTAAGGTATTTATTTCAAACAACTAGCGATTTTTAAACCCTTCAGTTCAGCTACAAACTGCTTATGTAATGTGTGGGCCCACGTTGGAAATATAATAGGTCAGATTCGAACCCTAGTTCAGTAAACGAGGGTCCGAGCCTTAGCTACTAAACTATAGAACTTTTAACACTTTTCACACTTTTTTTGTTTTGTATTTACCACTTACCAATGAAAATAAGTGTTAATTCTATATTTCTGTTATAAACATCTGATTACTGAAAGAAAATTAATGGGACTAGTTTGCGTAATTTTAAATTTATTGACGATATGTAATGAGTAGCCCCATACTGTCCAAAAATATCATTTATTTCGTGAATTTACTCTCGAAAGCTAGATTTAATTAAATATTCTAATACTTAAAGTATCAAGTAGTGTAACGAAAATACTCTTATGCGAATTCGTAAGTAATCATGGCAATAATGTTTGACCTCTTTGACATTACGAAGGTTAAAAGTGTCACTTTTGAAGTAGTTCTTGCCGCTGCCTTGTGAAGGGATTTAAGTGAAAAGTAAAATATTTATTAAATTACTCTTACAATGGCTTTAAATAAGCTTAGTATTGATGCTTTGAATCTATCTGGTAAACGTGTTTTAATGAGGTAAGGCTTCGATTATTGTAGACAAAATATTAACAAGAGACTTCTTTGAAAAACTCTTACTTGAATAATTTTACTATTTGGTATTATACTAATGCTTTAATTAATTCCAGGGTAGACTTCAATGTTCCGCTTAAAGAAGGAACAATTACCAATAACCAGCGAATCGTCGCGGCCTTGGATTCTGTTAAATATGCTGTTGAGAAAGGAGCCAAGTCGGTTGTTCTTATGTCGCATTTGGGTAGGCCGGATGGTCAAGCAAACTTAAAGTACACCTTGAAACCAGTCGCTGAGGAATTAAAAAATCTTCTTAACAAGTAATTAAAAACAATGCAAACCTTTTATATAGTTGTGTAGTTGATAAACAATCAGACCATAAGCTTTTGTAGGCGACAATTACTCTGGATTATCTGTTTAGGTATTATGTGCATAATATGTGCTTTAACTTATACTATAAAATAACAACAGAAGTTGGGTAGTGTCTACTATTATTTATCAGCCAACCAGCCTGCCAAAGACACTCCTTGAGATTTTAGATATCTATGGACGCCATAAATATTAGTGAATAAATAGTTTTTTTTGTTGTGTTTAATTTTTTTATATTTGATAACTAGCTACTTATTTTAGTATTTTACATTGTTGTGGCATACAAATTTAAATTGGAAATTTGATATCAAGATATTAAATCGTAACATCAATATCAAGAACATTAAAAAATTTAGAGGTAGAAACTACTTAATATATTATTGTCATATAATTATTTGACTCGTTTGGCTACAGGTGTCTAAACTCAGTGTGCCTTTTGCCAAAGGCCTCCAGTATTTTCCTGTGCTTCCTGTTTTGAGCAACTCTCCTCCTCATATTCTCAGCCCATTTGTTAATTGCAACTTATAAATGGTTACTAATGTTCATTACAATGTAGTTGCTCAATGACAAAGTTGTTATACACATAACATTTTGAAAGTGCCTGGAAATCCTATTTAAAATAAAAACTTTTTGATTTTGATTTATTGATCAAAATGCTTTTAAATATAAGATTTTAATGTTTAAAGATTTAAAACTATGTTGCAAAACTTGTGAGAAAGACATAAGTCTTTTAGTTAATAATTAAATACATTTTTTTTGGCATTCAGAGATATCACTTTTCTTCCTGACTGTGTGGGTTCAGAAGTTGAAGCTGCTTGTGCTGATCCAACACCTGGCTCCATCATTTTGCTCGAGAATCTTAGATTCCATATTGAAGAGGAAGGAAAGGGAGTTGATGCTTCTGGTGCCAAAGTTAAGGCTGACCCCGAGAAGGTGAAAGCCTTTAGAGCAAGCTTGAGAAAGTTGGGAGATGTTTATATTAATGATGCTTTTGGTAAGTTGGTAAAATTGACAGTAATCAGTTTTACAAAGTTTTTAACACCAATGTACACTCAAATTTCCATGTAAGAAAAAAAAGACAGAAGAGGGTATTTTTTTTCAGACAGTCATGTGTTAAAATGGCCTGTATATAGTGTCACAAACTTCCTTCCTTGGAAGTTTAAGTCATGGACTCAAAGGGGAACCTTTGAGTAAAGAGATTTTAAACAAATCATTTCAGAGAAGGTCTTGTCTGTCAGGTTTCTAATATGTCACATGCGTTCAATAGGTACAGCACACAGAGCTCACAGTTCTATGATGGGTGATGGCTTTGACCAGAGAGCTAGTGGCTTCCTTCTGAAGAAAGAATTGCAGTACTTTGCGAAAGCACTGCATGAGCCGGAAAGGTGAGAAAAAATATTTAATGATAAGTCTTTTTTTTCATATCATACAGCTTTAAAAACTATACTCATTTTATTACTAGCTAACAATGTATCACTTCATTTTATTTGGGGGCTGTTGAGCTAGTGATCCTGACTGCTGAGACAAGGCTCATAAGATTGATTCCCATGGAGGACACATTAGGTGTGATAATCATGGTTATTTCTTCTGTGTCTAGATGTAATCTATATATTATTTGAATGAATTTAGAAACATATGAGTATGTAGTATGTGTCAGGTTGCTATGGTACAACTGCCTAATTAAGGATTTGATTCCTATCCTATTATTATTAAAAAATAAACTTAGAAATTAACTGTTTAATAATTTTGTAGACCATTCCTTGCTATCTTGGGTGGTGCTAAGGTAGCTGACAAAATACAATTAATTGAAAACTTGCTGGACAAAGTAAATGAGATGATCATTGGAGGGGGTATGGCGTTTACTTTTCTTAAACAAACAAAAGGAATGGCTGTAAGTATATCATACTTATAAAAAAACTTTTTTAATATGTGTAATATAAAACAATTAATCCCATTGAAATGTCATTACAACTTAAATTGAAAATTTAATATTAAGAAATTAAATCAGATAAAACCATGTTTCAAACAGTCAGTATTCAAAAGCTACCAATCATAACATGATTTAGTTGTTTTTTATTTTCTATATTTAATAAATAAATATTTTAGATTGGCAGTTCCTTATATGATGCCGAGGGAGCCAAAATTGTAGAGAAGTTACTGGAAAAAGCTGCTAAAAACAATGTAAAGATTCATCTACCTGTTGACTTTGTGACGGCTGATAAATTTGATGAGAATGCTCAGGTAACAAGTAATTTTTGTCACCATATTATTAAGAATAAATAAACTGTTTTAGAATAATTTTTGGAGTTATATTTAAGATTTGGACATAGATATTCATAACAAAACACAAAAATATGTAATTTTATATATGATAATATCCCCTATAATCTATGTATGAGGGCCTGGGCTGATATTATTTTTCATATGGTGGTGCTCTCGATGGTGAGTGCTGGAATTGCTGAAGATGTTCATTGTGACAAGAGTTAATGCCAGTAAACTCACATTAGGGCTCAAGAATTAAAAAAAAAAAAGATTATTTAAGGACTGAATATGATTCAAATGGATGAAGGTTATACAGTTTGTATAAACAAGAAATTTTATTTAAACAAGATGCAACATTTTGTGCAATATCATAATTAATTTTACTTTCAGGTTGGTGCTGCTGATATTGAAACAGGCATTCCTGATGGCTGGATTGGTCTTGATGTAGGACCTAAATCTAGAGAACTCTTTGCCGAGCCAATTGCACGCGCTAAAGTTATTGTATGGAATGGGTAAGTTTATGTAAAACTCTATAATGTGCACATTATAGTTCTGCTATGTCTGTTATATAGTGATAAAGATTCATATTATTAATTTGAATTCATTGTAAGTAATGATATTAAAGGTCTTAATTTGTATTACAGACCAGCTGGTGTGTTTGAGTTTGAAAATTTCGCTGGTGGAACCAGAGCTTTAATGGATGGTGTTGTTAAAGCTACTGCCAATGGAACAATCACTATTATTGGTGAGTGATATAAGTATATCAGATGATTCTAATAGTTGTTCCGTTCCTTTTTGTGAATTATAAAAAAAATGCTTTCTCAATTCAATTAGCTTTGAGTTATTCCAATTTAGTGGTTTAATAAAAACTACCAAATGTCTCTGGGCAATGGTAGTCGTTATTAAGTGGTTCATTTGCTTGTATCTATATATCGCATCATAAAAACCTGCGCTAGCTGGGTTACTTGGCATATCGTATATACCTCTTCACCGTGGGAGAGCCACGCTTCGGCATGAATGGGCCGGCTCGACCGGAGTGATACCACGGCCTCACAGAAAACCGGTGTGAAACAGCGCTTACGCTGTGTTTCATGGAGTGAGTGAGGATACCGGAGGCCCATACCCCAATCCAACGCCCCCTATCCCCCTCACCATCCCCCTTCTCCCCAGGCCGCCATAGTGTGGGTCACCATGCTGCATTGTTCTTTTTCGCATTGAGGATGGTGACCACCACTCTTGGATTCTGCTCATGCTTTCCATCAGGCAGGGCAGAGTCATTTTGGCAGAATAAATATAAAAAAAAAAATATTTTTAAAGTGCAGTAAGGACTTAGCACTGACTTATTGTTCGGAACAGGTGGAGGTGATACTGCCACTTGCTGCTCTAAATGGGGCACCGAAGACAAAGTGTCCCACGTGTCTACCGGCGGTGGAGCCTCCCTAGAACTGCTTGAAGGTGAGTGTTACTAATTTTTTTCAAGAATTATCTATGATCGAGAATACGTAAGGAATAATTTTTTTTTTTAGCTAAGATACTGCTTTTGCCCACATTCACAAATTAATAAATAAAATAAAATAAATAAAAAATAAAAATAGCCTTTAATTACTCTGACCTTTGCACAATATGTGATATAATATAAGAATATGCTAACTTTACATAATTATACTATATTAATTTTTTCCCTATTTTCTGTATGTATATAAATTAACATTTACTGTCAGTTACTAGGCCAGGCTGTCTTGTGATATAGGCCTCCAAAAGATCCCTCCACAATTGCCTGTCCTTTGCTGTCCTTCTCCAATCCTTCGGCAAATCGTCCTCCCATCTTTTTTTCTGCCTTCCTCTACGTCTTTTTCCGTTCCGTGGGTACCAATCTGTTACTTTTTTGGTCCACTTTCCTGTTGTTGATCTCATCATGTGACCAGTCCATTTCCATTTCAACGTTCGTATTTTTAGAGTGACATTGCTACTTTGGTGATGCTCCTAATTGTCATAAATTAATAAATACCTTATCCCAAACTTTGTTCATCATTTTCATCCTTTATACAAGCTGAATGTAGGGATCACATCAAGCAAGATTTTGCCTATTATACACACCAATTGGAAATATAAATACTAGATTCTTTAAGTTTATTTGTTAACTATAACTTCTTATCGTCATCTTCCTAGTTTTTTCCCAAGCTTTGCATTAACTTACCGAATATCTAATCGTTGCACAATTTTTGAACGCGCATTGCGGTACTTTGGCGAAAACGGTCTTTATATGAAGTAATCGAATAACTGTATCATTTTAAACCCTATCGTACGGCTAGCGTTTGCACAATACTTGAATGCATACTGTTTCATTTAGACGGCGCGGCTGCTTTACGATTGCCGTGTTATAATTGGCGCACACTGATTTAAGATAAGATTTTTGAATAGTGTTAATAAAACAAAAATTTAGTGTATTCTGGATTATTCTATACCTTTTTACTACGATACGGCTGCTATCAGACTCCCTGAGCCCAATTGCTAGGCGATGTATAAATTCTGTAGAATGATTTGTTGGACTTTTTGAATTCCAACTACCCACAAAGATTGCCAAAGATTAGGGTGCTTTCCGAGGCACAGAGGGGTGGCATGGACTAATCTGGCTACGATCCCTTAACTTTGAAATCTTTTAACCTGTGCGATACTACTGAGCTATGAGCTCCTCATACATAAAAATGTTAAGTTGGTTTTTTTGTTTTTTAGGTAAAGTGTTGCCTGGAGTTGCTGCGTTATCTGATGCGTAAAGAACGATGTAACAGAACCAATAAGTATTTACACAACTTCAATAATAACAAGATAATGAACAGAAAGTGGTTTTGTAAAGACGTTAAACATGAAAGAAAACAGCAATTGTTGGAATTGATGTAAATACTTTTTTTATACATATTAAAAATATGTTGTTATTTTATATCGAATGTATATTGTTATTTTGTATGATTTTAATTTGCAAGTGCAATCATTATTTTGTAGGTTCAAAATTATAGTTTATAAGTGAAAAAGAATTTGCAATTTCAAATATATATACAGCTTAGGAACCTTCTTTTAAATCGATTAGTAATAATTAACTAGCACCGAAATAAATGTTTTTTAACTATTTATCAGCTTTTTATTTTTTTACTGCAAATTATTTTTTCCCTTGACAGTACGGCGTTTGGGGTAAGAAGATGTTTGTGCAAACCAATGTTGCCATTTATCTCGAAAACTACTATTATGATTTTGATGTGGTTTTCACTGATAACTTTTCGTTTGATTGGTGAGGCCACTGCAGTAAAGTGTATTTTGTACAAAAACCCAAACTACATGTCCGATTTGGATGCGGTTTTTAGTAATCGGTTGGTAAATTTTCCTTTATATTCATACTTTATATGTAAGGAGCATGATATAATTAAAAAAGGATTCCAACGTAGATACCTTCATGCCCCCTTCTAAAAACGAACTTGTCTAAAACAAACTTAGCTAAAGTTACTCCGTATATCATCAACTGTCTGCAAGTACAAGATCCGTTAAAACTAGTTCAGTAGTTCCAGAGTTAATCTCTCTGGAACTACTGAACTAGTTTTAACGGACTGCGAGACAAAGAGGCAAATGTTTCGTGATTTTTTTTATGAAACATATACTTAAATCTTCGATGCGTGGGTTTGTATGTGATTAAACTCTTCCTAAACGGCTGAACCAATTTTAATGAATTTTTTGTGTCTATTCCTGAGGATTTGAAAATGGCTTAGATTAAAAAAAAAATTAAATCGACCCGCGGGGTTATCTGCGGGTGAAGTTATACCACGGGTAACCACCCTTCGACACCAAAGTATAACTGTCAAAATGGACCTTTTAAAGTAATTTTACTGTAAGCATTAATATCTAAATGTAGTTAAGAAGGATACCTAGATGTATTATAATTCGATCACGTTTGTTTTTTAAGTATATATATACCTAAATAAAAGACAGCAACAATCCCGGGGGATGATGTGAACTACGGAACCCTAAAACAAACGAACCACAACGCTAGACAGTTAAACACTATTTGGCCTGAAACTGCCTCATCATACATAAAATGGGATGTAAGGGTGACGTGCCTTCTTGTGTCAATTGCGAAGCCCTTTTTCACTTATAATATTACGCGAGTCAAAGTGAATTAGAAAGCCTCCTATAAATCAATCATAAACCTATAAAGGGCTGATGCAGTTGTACGATAAATATATTTACTGACTACGCTGACGTTAATACGATTTTAAATGTATTGGTGTAAAAGGAGTGTTGTACATTTGGGTAGAGTTATTATTCGTGTAACTTATTATGCTCTGTTACACCAAGCCAGGACTATTACAATAGTTTGATCACTGTAATCGGAAACACTCTAGGTGGTTCTTACAGAAAACCGATGTGAAACAGCGCTGCGCTGTTTTTCACCGAGTGAGTGAGGATACCGGAGGGCCATAATCCAACCCTTCCCCTCATTCCCCAAGGCCGGCAACGCGCTTGTGACACCTCTGGTGTGGCGGGTGTCCAAGGGCGGCGGTAGTCGATAAGGTAAGTCGAAAAACTATTCAGCGGTCACTCACGTGCCAAGCGGATTAATCTCTTTTTTTAACCGATTAAAATGGAAATTTCTACGTCGTAAACCAACCGACGAATCCCTATTTTGGTGTATAAATTCTAATTATATTATAAACTCGAAAGTTAGGAAGTATGGATGGATGTCTGTTACTCTTTCACGTAAAAACTAGAATGGATTTTAATGAAACTCTACAATAATATAGATTATACATCAGAATAACACAGGCTAATATTTGTCGCGATAACTGACTTATACGCCGGCGGAGCCGCGAGCAACAGCTAGTATATAATATTTTTTAGTCCGCTTAGTCCTATAAAACGCGGCGCTGCGGGAAGTTGAGGCGGGCCTAAATACTTAAAGAAGTTTTTCGGTCATTTAGAAAAAAAAAAGAAAATAAATATGATGGTACGAAGTTTGCCGGGTCAGCTAGTGAAATAATAAATTATAGAAGCAAGTCGCTCTTTACAGTCCATTACGCGCCATTAGCTTAGGTATTCAATTCTCTATTCAAATAATAATTTCAATGGATAATTGAATGGATTGGATGGAAATGGATTGACTGCCTCGGTGGCGCAGTGGTAGCGTACGCGACTGCTGTCCATGAGGTCTCGGGTTCGAATCCTGGGTCGGACCAAATGTTTGTATGATCTACAAATATTTGTTTCGGAGTTTGGGTGTTTTCTATGTATAATATGTATTTATTTACAAAAAAAAAGTATTTATGTATTAATATCAGTTATCTAGTACCCATAATACAAGCTCTGCTTAGTTTGGGACTAGATGGCGTTGTGTGTTAGATGTCCGAAATATTTATTATTATTATTATTATCATTATAATGTGCCTTTGATTTAAGTCCACTTACTTTACTGGTCTTTACTGAATGACTCAGCTTTAAAGGTTCATAATCTGCACAACTTGGTATGGTCCATTGGTGGTATCCAGTGGTTGGCATAAGCGACTGCCTATCAAGAGGTCTCGGGTTTGATTCCCAGGTCGGACTGCTGTTGAGTTTTTCTTACAAGAAATTCTTAATAGCAACCCGGAGTATGGAATATTACGAATATTAGCACGTTAAGCCGTCAGTCCCGGTTGTCATGAACATCTATGGCAATCATTATTGGGAAGTCAGTGCCCTCAAATATACTGACAACTAGTTCAATCTTTGAATTCAGTTCAGTCTTAAGGTTGCGTAGGTCCGATACCACTCGCTCCGTGGAAAAACTGATATTCAGGTAAGACCGGTTGAACTACCCTAAATAATCTTAGGAATAATAAAGGCTTGGAAGATGATGAGTTTTAATGACATACAGAGTAAATATAGTAATGTACATTTACTTTTCTGTAACCCTTTTTTATGGATGCAAATTTTCCTTTCCAACGTAATGCCATATTACCAAATTATACTAAAGGTACGAATACTCATTTTATTGCAAGCATACGCTACGAAGCGCTACGAAAATTGTAGTACTATCTACAATTATAGGAATGAAACCAGATCGAGTTTTAACTATAGGCACCTGAAGCGAATAGGCTCCGTCAACTAGGATCCCTTGCTTAGAACCCCTGGAAGATTCGTTTGGAATTTTAATCCACACGTGGATCAGTGTGGACGAGAATATATAGGTAATCAATATTGATGGGCGACTGTAGTCATATTCCATCGGTTCACCTGTTTGGTGGCTCTGTTCATTAGAGTACTTAAAACCCTTGAGGGGTCGAAATAGAAATAAAATCCATAAAATCCCCTAGGGGATTAGTGTGGACCAAAATTCCAAATGAATGCCCCAGGTGAATTAAGCAGGGTATCTTAATGAACGGAACCAGAAAATAGGTTAGCTGATCGAATATGATTACAACCGCCCATGAAAATTAATTATTGTATACTAACCATTTATTTGATGATCTTCTGCATTAAGAAATGAACAATGTTATTTCATTTTATTTACCTCATTCAAACATAAATAAAATAGTCCTTTTTCTGTTTCGATACTAGGATTAACGTGAAAAGAAGGTTCCAATGCGAGTGTACTTAGTTAAGGGATGAGGTATAAAATCTGCAAGTAAACTGAAATTAGGAGTGGTTTACGGGTAGGTGACAATAGCGTTTGCATAAATTTACTGGAATATTATGCATACGAGGACAATCTTATTAACATTTTATTTTTCCACAATCTGTGTTAATAAAAGGCGCTAATAGCTCATTGGCAATTCGTGATCAGTAACAATCACTGAGGGTAAGCAATGACGGCGCGGTCAGTACCAGAATGAGTGAACGCTAGTGGCACGAATCAGGATTCGGAGGTCACGTTATGCTTAACGTGTCGGTCCCGGTTTTTATCATAGGATAATAGACGTGAAGCTTAGTTGGAGGAGGCCTTTGGGCGGTTTAAAAACATCCAACGGCATGATTACGTAGCCACAACGTTGTCTTGCCAGTCCCCAATCCGCACTTGGCCAGCGGCCATCGAGTGATCCTATGTTGTGATAATTTTACCAATTAAAGCCACATCATTAGTGCGTATCAACTTTTAACCCGAAAAATTAAAAGAATTTCGTGGTAAGCGGATTTGCTTGAAAATGTTTAACGCCCAACGAAGTGGGCACGGGTTAGTTAGTTAAGTTATAAAGCTGTAACTACATCTACAACCCATTGCGGAGCTCAGATCTCCTCCCAGGAGAGAATTAAGGCCATACGTCCTTACGCTGGGCTAGTGCGGGTTGAGGAGTAACATAACTACATTGTGACTACGTAATCTTGTTGTTGAATGTTTTTAAGCCACCCAAAGGCCTCAAACTATGCTTTACGACTGTTATCCTATGTTGTTAAGTCGTAGTTTTGGGATTTATTATTTTAAAATCCTTTTCATTAGAATATCATTTCACAAACACCAAAAATAAAAAGGAAATGCTGCAATCGGGTCTGTATTTTTGGTCAATCCGCTCTTAAGGTACAATATAATGTTAAATAGCATACTACTTTCCTTATCATTCCTAATATATTCATGACAATTAATGCTCTCAAGGTAGGTATCAAGAACACATGTGCAAAACCAGTGCAAACTGATTGAAACATCAGAGGTTGCAAAGGTATATTATTGAATTCTGTAACAGTAATTATATTTGAACGCGATAGTTTTAAAATTACTGTTTTATAAAAAAAACTCTGCAGCATTTTTACTCATATTATTAGCGTTTCTATTTAAACAACGGGTGGTCACATAGTAAGAGCAATCGTAAAAATGTTTGCTTATTTTGTTTCCAAATCCCCAAACGACCAAAATCAACCGCCCTACATTATTCTGACTTTGCTATAAAAACAAGACTTGAATACAACAAGAGGTTCAAAACTCTACCTCATGTTTAATTCTAACCATGAATGTGACCTAATCTGAAAGGTCAGTCAAGGGACTTCTTCAATAGTAAGTATCAACATGTCCCCCAACACAATCTACTGAACTTTATTGACATTTGTCATCTAAGTTAACAATTTGTTTTACTTTCATGAATGAATCGCTGCCCGTTTTAACTTCTGTAAACTATTTCACACCTTAAGCCGACCCCATATGTTTGCTTTGACAGTGAATAGTGGACTGGTTACCGGATGTATTGCAGTTGTATATGTCGTGGATATCGATCGCTGCTTCGCGCAAGCGTCTCTTTGCATGTACGCCGATACTATGAAGAGAATATAAAAATGAGGAAATTGAGCAATGTCACAAGAGAACAAGTTTTTATTTCTTTGGTTTTTACTTTTAGACTAGATAAAAATGACTCAGTTAAAATACATCGTTGGACTAAAATACAGATGTTTGTCCACTGCATACCAATTTGAGAATAATACTTTCTAATAAGACAGCCCCGGCCTAATTGGCGAGGGTACGCGCATGCCCAGTGAGACAGTGGTGTTTTTAAGGAAAAATAATAATTTATCTAAGTGTCAGTGATGTAAAAAGCATTTGACGACGCCGGGCGGCACGGCTGTCGTAAAAAATGTAGTAGCAAAATATACTAATATCAAGACAAAGTACGGTTAGTTAGACGATCGTTTATGTCAATTGTTATAGTGTATATCGATTGTACGTAGAAAATATACGTTGTTTTTAGCAAAATATATAAGCAGGTAAGTGAACAAAGCTAGATTATTTGTTATTATTTTGTAATTTGTCGTTTTCTTAAATTAAATAATGTTTTATGTTTTTCTACCCATGGTTTGTTTGAATTTCGAATGTGGTGAGTGGAAAACTTATTTAAATAAAAGTGGTCTTTTATTTCGAATTAGACAATACTTTAAATAACATTGTTAATTGCATTGTCACTATTAAAAAAATATATGTGCAAAATATCTCCTTTAATGCCTTATTAAAAAAATGTTACCTCATTATGCTGCCAGTTATAATAATAATGTTTATGTGAATCTACAGGTCTATAGTGTTGCGTGTCTTTTTTCTTTATCGATGTTCAAATGAAGCTACGTTTTGAATTTAGTCCTTATACTTCTTTTAACAGAGTATTCATATTTATATGAGACACTTGTATCAACGAATTAATAAAATAATAATTGCAAAATCATGTGTTGGAAGTTCTTATTTGAGCCATAAATTTGAAATTCGATTTCATCGTAAAGGCTTCATAAAGCGTATAAAAAACCGATAAGTAATTGAATTAATGCGTTTATTTCTTTAAAATTAATATTAAAAGAAAGTAGAATTGGTAACATCTAATGATTTTATATTTTATTTGTGTTCTGATTTTAAAATAATATTTTTTTTATAATTTTAAGTTAGTTTATAAAATAGTACATTTTACCTTTGTCCTGCACTTTGTGTACAAGTGCAAACTACAACTAACCACATAACTACAATTACGCTGTTAAAAATAAGGAGGTACTACGTCATTTCTTTCACGTTTATCTCATTAATATGGTGCATTAAAATAGGAGGTAAATGAGCTCTTTCTAAATGATATGCTAGAATTAACAAAAGGATAACACGCCAACCAAATTTGTCGAATGCATAGTGTGTGTGATATGTAAATATATATAAGTACAGTATATTTTATTATGTATGTATGTATATTGCTTATTTATGTATCTTAGATCGAAGTTGTATAACCTATGTGCGCCTACCTCACAAGATTTCTACACCACCCTAAGGTTGACTGGTAGAGTATGCCCTGGCCATTCAGTCCGAGAATGTACAAAAGTGCATAAATTTATAAATAAAATAAAAAATTAATAAAATAGTCACAGTTATGTTTAGTGACAGTTTTACCAATTCCTGTAAAAATATCAAATAGTTATCTGCTAGACCGATATTAATCAAACATAGCTAAGAACCACCGCAAGGCAACTGGCATTCAAATGAAAAAAGCGCATCGAAATCGGTCCATCCGTTTGAAAGCTACGACGCCACAGACATACACACACAGAGAGAGAGACAGACAGACAGACATCGACGTCAAACTTATAACACCTCTCTTTTTACGTTGAGGGTTAATAAGATGAAGATTACTAAAGCGTGTAAACAAATTGAATTCGCCATGTGTGACAATAACAGTACCTACCATAGCTGCTTACGAATACTTCTCTTTTTCTCCTCCTAAATATCGTCTGATAAAAATACGCCTCTTCTGTAAATATTTCTATGGTACAATAAAAAATAGTATGTAGCAAAACAAAATAGACTTATTGTCACTATTCACTGCTTGGTAAGCAACGACGGCGCGGTCGGTACCTGGATGGGAGATCGCTAGTGGCACGCGATACCATGAGCGTCTCCGTGATTCGGAGGTCACGTTAACTAGTCGGTCCCGTTTGTTGTCTTAGGATAACAGTCGTAAAGCTTAGTTGGAGGCTTTTGGGCGGCTTAAAAACATCCAACAGCAAGATTACATAGCCACAACGCTGTCTTGCCAGTCCCCAGCCTATACTTGGCCAGCGTGGGGACGTATGGCCTCAGCCTCCTCCTGAGAGGAGACTCGAGCCCAGCAGTGGGACATGAGGGGTTATTGCTGTTGATTGATGACTCTTTGATTTTACTACTACGTTTACTAGTCTCAAACTAATCCCTCATCAGTTAATCTCCTATAAAGATGTCCAATTATAATTACTTTACACAAAGTTTTGCGAATGGTAATTATAAGTAGGCATATATATACTAATCGCTGGTTCCAAACTCCTACAGAAGTTGGAGGACATTGGAATATAGGGATTGGCCCGAGATTTGTTCACGAGCTATATCAGCATCAGCGCACAGAGTGTTATTAATAATGAAGTCATTAGTGATGAAGTTATGTTGGATTACGGCGTCCCACAGGGCGGTGCTCTCGGGCTGACGCTTTTCCTTGTATACGTGAACGAGCTTTGCTAATTTAATATTAAAAATTGTAGAGTGGAGGGGATGACACAGAGCTCATGGTCCATAGTAACACCTGGAATGGGGTAAAATAATCTGCTGAATAGGCTTTGAGTGCTGTAACTTACTGGTTAGAGAAAAATCTCCTCACTCTTAACTTCGATAAAACCATGTACGTTACATTCTCTATTAGAACAGCAACCAAACTTCTAGAATCTTTTTCTGGTCGCGGTCCTGTGGGAGCACCGTTAATTCTAACTGTAGTTATAGGATACTTACCCGCACAGATAATAATAAATATCTGGGTATTTTAACTGATAGTAGATCAACATGAAATGTCCAAATCGATAGTTTAATCACTCGTAACGGAAAGCTTATGTACGTTTTTAAGAAGTTAAGAGTAGACGCTGATCTGAATATCATCAGGAATGTCTATTGTGCGCTAGCTCAATCAGTCTTTACTTAATGCCTAGGGTGGAAACTATAAACCAACTTGTTGCGAATGGAAACAACGCAGAGATGTGTCTTAAAGGTAATGATAAATAGGTCTATAAGATTTCCCACATCAGTGCTTTATACACATTGCAGAGTGTTTTCGTTTAGGAAATTGTACGTTCTTAAGGTTTTATTAATAAAAGCCTGCAACTACACAATTCGACACTGATTTTATTACAAAGGCACGAAGTCCAGATACAGTCTGTTGAACAAGTCCGCAAGAAATATAACAGCTGGTCGACAGTTCTTCTACGTTAGTCTGACACTTTATAGTATTTGATATTTTTCATTTTTTTTATAGTTACTATTGTATTTGTCTCGTAATTATATTCAATATAGAACATTTCTATAAAAAAAATTTTTAATCAGTTACAAGTAAAACAATTCAAAATGTGTCACTTGCTTAAAAAATACACCTACTACACGTAGCTCTGCACCACCTAAAGGTTGACTGGAAGATAATGCCCATGGCATAAGTCCGCCTTTTGCAATGTAATTGCATGAAGATTAAATAAATAAATAGCGCTATATTTCGTAAAAGCATACAGACAGTAAAATGTAGTAAAGATAGATAGACAGAAAGAAAAATCTTTATTTCTATACCGTATTACAGAGTTTCAAGGGAGTACATTTAATATCAGATTTATAAAAGAGCGGCCTTATTGCCAGAAGCAATCTCTTCTCCCTTAGTTTTGGTTGTAAATATGTTTAATTATAAGAATTTATTTTCTTCAAACGAAGTGATTATCTTCTGGGAGGATCGTTATACCTGCCCTACATCTTTAAATGAGCATCTCTTGTGTTCAAAGAAAAAGGATTTCAAAAGAAAAATATGATTTCTTCAATGAAAGCAACTAAATTTCTCTCGCTCAAATATTTGTCCTTTACCTCATTGAGACGGTCGACCTACGACTCACCTTGCCCGTAAAGTTACTGGATGACGTACTTTATCGTAATCTGGATATACCCAAAGAGGGTAAAATTTTTTTGGAATCGGTTTTTATATGTGTCCATAAAGATGGTATGCAGGGACATTATAATACATCAAGACTGATTTAATTGGGTCCTATTTTTTTCTTTTTATATGGAATATAGTATACATAATACTAAAATCTACTATTTAAAGTAAATAAAACTAAAAACTTTAAGAATCAAATAACAAGAAATAAATAATAATTAAAGAATTTCGTAATATTCGCACCATTTAGCGTTTTATAAATGCGAAAGGGAGTTGGTTTACTATGTTTCATCATCATCAGCCTATCGCAGTCCACTGCTGGACATAGGCCTCTCCAATTTCACGCCACTTAGTTCGATCTATGGCTTCTCGCATCCAGCTCCTGCCAGCCGTCTCGCGCAAATCATCGCTCCACCTGGCTTGTGGACGTCCTACACTACGTTTGCCGAGACGCGGTCTCAACTCAAGAACTCGTTTACCCCAACGGTTATCGGTTCTTCGGCAAATGTGGCTTACTATGTTTAAACGTTATAAATACTCTAGGAGTTTATTATTTAGTTAATATTTTTCATACACGTAATCCCGAGTATTTTTTTTTTATATTTAAGCTGCCAAAATGACTCTGCCCTGCCTGATGGAAAGCATGAGCAGAATCCAAGAGTGGTGGTCACCATCCTCAATGCGAAAAAGAACAATGCAGCATGGTGACCCACACTATGGCGGCCTGGGGGGAAAGGGGATGGTGAGGAGGATAGGGGGCGTTGGATTGGGGTATGGGCCTCCGGTATCCTCACTCACTCGATGAAACACAGCGTAAGCGCTGTTTCACACCGGTTTTCTGTGAGGCCGTGGAATCACTCCGGTCGAGCCGGCTCATTCATGCCGAAACGTGGCTCTCCCACGGTATGGCAATTTGTTACGCGGTACAAAACAAAACAAGTACAAACAAGTAAAAAACAAAGGGTACTTTTCAATACGATCGTAATAAGTGGACATCAATTGACTTTGCCTACCCCTCTGGGGAGTTAAGCGTGACTTTTGTATGGTATTTTTCACGTATAAATTTTATATGCCTGCAAATTACAAATTCACATAATTATCTAATGTTGAAGGCTATTACGTACCTATTTATTTTAAGCGATAGCTGACCTCTATGATGGTGATAAAAGACCAATTACACGAATAACATTTTACACGACGCTTTCGGCCAATATAGGACAGGGAGAGAAAGGTTTTGTATTATTTTTTGCCAGCATCTCTGCCCGCGTATATATCGGTTGTCACAGTAAAAAGTAGCTTTATGCCAGATATCATTGAAAACAGAAAGACAGACAGAGTTACTTTTAAAATTATAACACGAGTAAGGATAATTGAAACCTCTACACCGATAGAAGGTAGTGAAAAAAAATGGACCTTATTTTGTTTCATTTAGAATTAAAGTAAAATTCAACCCCGTGTTATCTAGACACGCGGTAGTGTGTCAAACCAAGTTTAAGCTAACAGAACTGGGAGCAGCATCGTGTCTAATATTACACGAATCATTTGAAGCTACTTTTGACACCCTTGTAACTCAAAAACTATTTAAAATAGACATATCAAATTTGGGTCATAAATTAAAACTTATATCCTCTAAATTTCATAAGCACACCTCAAACGGCTATTTAGATATTATCGTCCAAAAGTCGTCGTTCTATCTAAGCCAGTTCCAGATAACCCAGAAAGTTCAAATTTACATTATAATATTACATTTATAATACATAGGAATAAATCAGAAACTAGTAAATTTTTATAATATGATTATAATTTTTTAATTAATTGATTATATTAGGAACACTTATAGTGCCCGTTATAAAACCTGTAAAATAAGAATCAGCAATCACAATTAATCACACGCTTATATTATTAAATAAATAAATTTCAGGACTAACCATTGAACTTCGCACTCATTTAGACTCACTACTTTTGTCGTTAAAGTGAAATATCAAGGCATGTATCTTAATATTGAACTTGGCTCTCATTTCACATTCATGTTTTTGATATGTTTGCTTTTTCAGCCTCATTATGTCAGTAACAGGAATATTGTTCCTAATTGCTTGTTGTTTCAAAATAATATTATTTAATACAATCTTTTTATGTAGATATAGACAATAAAAACTTCTGCTAGGATTAAGAGGAAGATCTCTTATCGAATACGTTTCAAAGATGATTTATATATACAAATAAATAATATTGAAGTGTCTGTTTGTAATTTCAAATTAACCGCTTTTCATTAAATGTGTGGCAACTTCACATAAAAAAAACATATGACAGCGCCATCTTCCGAAGATACACTAAACTACGGGGTTACTTACTACACAACACTAATAATCCTGAATCGCACAATAGAAGTTCTCGTGTCGATTAGCATCATCCCAACATCAACCATTGGGCAATGGCTCGCCAAACTTTATCACCTCCCCTGGTTGGCGGATCCTCCCTTTGTGTTGGAGTGTCACGTGATCCGTTCCTCCACAAAAGTATACACGGTACTTACACTTTAAACATTTGTTGAGCGTGAGTAGACAATTATCTCCTTGCTACAGAGAGGCCTAGTAGTAGTGGACAAATAAAGGCCGTTATTGACTATACTATTCAAAGCCATCAAGGTGCAACAAGAATAATTTTCAACAACAACAAGAATAAGCGTATAAATAACATTCCTTCAAATGTTTTATGAATGATTTATAGACGATACAAAACAAATACGAATTAAACTTTACAAGGAATAATTTAGATCTTTACTTCGTCGAAAATCCCGACATAAATTGGGTTTAGAAATTTATAGGATAAGTCAACGAAGCATTCGAATATAATTGTGATGGGCGGAATATTTCGGACCGTCTGGCAATATTTTGTTTACCTGGAATTGAGAAACATTTTCTATTTCATTATGGTAGCGGTTAGGCAGCCAGCTAAGATAAAAAGTTAATCATTTTGAATACCTTCATCATTTATAAGTTAATTAATTTTTGCCGTAATTCGAGCTCCGGATGGCTCTCGAATGTGGTAGGTAAATTTAATTAATCAACATTTATATATCATATTACTAATTAAACGTGTATAGAAAACTGAACTCTTGTGAGATTTCGTATTGTTAATTACATACTTCATGGACTCCGGAGTTATATTTAAAGTTAGGCTGAGAATGTTTACTCCCTACTTCGTTTGGTAATTTATTTTATGATATCAATATAATATAATTTAGTGTATTGCATAGATATTATCAAAATACATAATACATTGTAACAGTATGGTTAGATAAAATACACACTATTGAAATATAGGTTCTAACGAAAGCATACTTAGAATCTTTTGAAGATAATTTTTATCCATATTGAGTCTCGGTCGTAGACATACCGTGGGAGAGCCACGCTTCGGCATGAATAGGCCGGCTCGACCGGAGTGATACCACGGCCTCACAGAAAACCGGTGTGAAACAGGGCTTACGCTGTGTTTCATCGAGTGAGTGAGGATACCGGAGGCCCATACCCCAATCCAACGCCCCCCATCCCCCTCACCATCCCCCTTCCCTCCAGGCCGACATAGTGTGGGTCACCATGCTGCATTGTTGTATTGCATTTGCATACAAAAGGGGCGCAGGGAACCGCCCAACACCCCTCGAAAGCGGTGCAGTATGCTCCTATATAGGTTTGGGTTTCGAATTGGTATGTGTAGGTAGTAGCACATAAATTTTGATGTGGATCTGTGCTACGAATCATTCATATGTGCCATTCTTGTTGTTTATTAACTAAAAATAATAAGAAGCTGTAAATGTACTTGGTAGTATCTTATTGCTAATTGGCAATAAATACTAAATTAATATATTTTTGTAGGAAGACTGATATGTGGATTGGATCATTTTGATAACACACACTCGGTAAGAGAATAACTTACAGATTAGAAAATAGAATAGAAACGCCACAAACCTTGATGTTGATGAGCGCTGAACTCCCACGAAAACCTTGGTAGTTTAGAGTCCTGAGACTCCGTGAAAAACACTGCAGGAACATTCTTTTTGTTCAAAAATGCACTCCGACTCGCCGGCAAGCTACGCAAGGTTGTTTCTTCGCGCTTGCGCTTGTAGCTCTCTGGTTTGTATGTGCCACTTACATCTAGTGAATAATTTAATTGCTATTAATTTAAAAATAAGCACGTGTAAACGGAAGTAGTACCATAAATAATTATTACTATTAAATAATAAGAACACAAAGACACAGAACAACAGTTTACGATTCACACAAAGTGTTTTCCCATGTGAGATTTGAATCCACAACAACTGTCGTAATGGAAAGCGGCGTAGCGACCACTAAAACAACAGCGAGGCCATCCATGCACTGTTTTAAGCGGTGATAAGTTTACTTATTTAGTACAAATTGAATAAATTATTGTCCAGTTTGCCACGAAACCAATATAAAAGACCCGTATAAAAAAAAAACTGTAAGAGTATTAGGTAGGTAGCAACTCAGAATAGGCCACTGTACTCTAGTTATAGCCACTATTCCCATGTTTAAATTACATAAAGATGATATTTTATCATTGAAATTATTATTGATCATCATTTAAATATTCTCCTTAAGAGGAGGAGGTCATCCAATGATATAATACGGCTAATACAGTTTTTTCTGTGACTCTAGTGGTCTGTAGGCTAAACTTGGTTCTCCAACTCCTAGTATCAGATAACTTAAGCAGCTTTAGCAGTTTTAAGTAGATCTAAGTCCGTATCCGAGGATGTTTCAGCACATGCAAAAAAAAGGTGCCTGTAGCTTATAAGTTATCAAAGTCTATCAGCGTTTTTTTAAAAATATTTCTGCTGTGCCCTACATTTTAATAACTTGTAAGATGTTTTCTCCTTTGTCCAAATTCCTGAGTAGTTCATATAATATTCTTTTTGCCTCAAGGGATACAGAAGTTGAAGGTCTACTACAACAGACAAGAGCTGTGTCAGACGGGGTAAAGGGGTTAATGGATTACGCTAAGGGATGAATAATATGAACGCCTTATTTGTTTAGCTAAGCCTCAAATTCTGTTAGGTATCTCCACCGAGGATTCGATTCTGGATTCTC
Organism: Hyphantria cunea; assembly: GCA_003709505.1. NCBI lineage: Eukaryota > Metazoa > Arthropoda > Insecta > Lepidoptera > Erebidae > Hyphantria > Hyphantria cunea. The sequence goes on from PKRV01002130.1 coordinate 585,073, forward strand.
TTTGATTAAATATTTGTTTGCTGGCTAAAGTTTATAGAAGAGGTATGTGTTTATTTCTGATAGTACGTGAGATAGGTTGGTTATATCTGAGAAGCAACACATATTATAATTATCATAAAAGGAACGTAAAAATAATGGTTGTAAATTATTTTCTCTACCATTTTAAAAGTTATTAATATTATATACAGTTATATTATTATTTTCGATATAAATTTATGATGAGATAGATACAACGTTGTGTCATTATTACATAATAGTCTTGACTCGTATGCAACTTATTATACATAAATCATACCTACATACAAACCTTCCTCTTAATCAAAATTATGGAAAGATAAACATCCCTTGAGACTAAATATTTCTTCTCTAATACCTTAATCTCAGGCATAGGTTTATTTTTCGTTTGAATTATCTTATCCACACCTTTTCATAGCAGATAATCTTGATTACGATAAGTATTTAGAGAAAATAAATCAAAGGAATGTATTACTAACCCGTATTTTGTACTAAGAGGTGATAGTCACAAGAAACATTGATTAAAGCTTACCCTATATGTTAAACAAACTGCGCCCCGTTTTAATAAAACGGGTATTTGTTGGTTTTGAATCGCATATTGTTCGCTATTTCATTGATTTTATTTTTGTTGCCGGGAAGTCATAATATTTACCTAAAAATATAGCTTAAGTTACTCATATCAGCTATTTGCCAGTGAAAGTTTCATGAAAATCGTCCCAACAGTTCCAGGGATTAGCCGGAAGAAACAGACACAGACAAAAATTTTAAAAACTGTTTTTTTGATGTAGGTAAGTACCGTATATACCTAGTTCGATATGCAAAGCTGTTTATTTGAAATCAAAAACAGATACTTCAGTTTTATTTATTTTGGCCTTTCCATCCAAGGTTCAAGCAGAGTTTTGACAGAAAGCATTGAAACTCATTTAACGATTAAATATTTTGCCTACTTAAATTGGTTGTGTTGTAAGAAAGCTAGTTATGAAATAAGAACATTAAACTTGAGCTCAAATCCTCGGTAATTTATTAATGATACTCCCTTTTTAACTCATTTATATTTAAGGCAGTAGTCTGCTTTAAGAGCCGAAAAAAAAGCGTTTTTTCAACAATTTTTTTGAAAGGGAAGTAAATGATTGCGGTAAACGAAATTTTGAGACGATAGTATATTATATTCAAGTTTTAAAAAAAACAATTTTTATTATTACAAATTATTGAAATTTGCCAAAGTTGTAACGATTTTTCTGGGGCGCCTGGAGTGTACACTCGTAAATCGGTGCCGGTGATGGAGGTCGTGCGATGCATCTGAAACAGTGGAACCAAATTTTTTTTTAGTTTTTATAAGTTCCTTTTCTATATGAACTAAAAAAATACCGAAGAAATGACGAAATTCCAAATTTTTTCGAAGTTTGAAAAAAAATTCACTTTTTTGAATAAAAAAATTCACTTTAAGTTGCAAAACAAGTAATTTAAATAGTACTTTTGTCCAACTTTTTTAGTTCAAATAGAAGATAATTCAATACTGAAGCTAGATCACTTTGGTTTTTTTCGATCGAACATATATTGTTTTCACTATCGCCGGCACCGTTTTCCAAAACTTGTGAAAATGAAAACTCGAGAAAACGGGCTGTAAAGTTTTCGGTCCAAAAAAATGTAAGTTTTTGGATACTTACACCAATTAGATGTTAATCGGCTATCCCCGGGCTATACAATAATCCTTCCTCTTCTTCAAAAAACTCGTTTTGACGGAGGCTTTCCGTTCAATCTTTTCAGGTATATACGAGTATAGTCAAACAATAGAATACACGAAGGGGGGAAGCGCGCGCTCGGGTCTGCCCGAGCATTCGCACCTGCTCGACGCTCGGCCACTTAAACTGATCTAGCTTCGAAAATATGTTGAATTGGCCTCTAAAATTTTGAACACATATTCTTGGATAGTTTTGGAATAGATTTAAGACAAAAACGAAAAAAAGATTTTTTGAAGCCTGTAAAGCAGACTACTGCCTTAAGTAGGTCTTACTATTTCCTGACTGCGAAAGAAGGGGTTATGTTTTTCAAGTGTATGTATGCATGTATATTTCTTTGGCACGTCCAAACGGCGAAACGGTGAAACTTTGAGCCGAAACGGCGAAACTTTAAGCCGAAACGCCGAAACTTTGAGCCGAAACGGCGAAACTTTGAACCGAAACGGCGAAACTTTGAGCCGAAACGGCTTGCCGTATTTTAAAAAAAAACAAAAAACAAACAACAACCCATAATGTCCCACTGCTGGGCTCGGGTCTCCTCTCAGGAGAGGGTTAAGGCCATTCGTCCCCACGCTGGCCAAGTGCGGGTTGGGGACTGGCAAGAATACGTTGTGGCTACGTAAATCTTGCCGTTGGATGTTTTTAAGCCGCCCGAAGGCCTCCAACTAAGCTTCACGACTGTTATCGTATGATAACAAAAAAACTGCCGTATTTTTAATATTAAAATTAATTAATATGCTATCCCTCTCTTTATCGTGAGAGAGCCATTCTTCAGCATGAATGGGCCAGCTCGACCGGAGTAATACCACCGCCCCACAGAAAACCGGTGTGAAACAGCGCTTGAGCTGTATTTCACCAAGTGAGTAAGGATACTAGAGACCCGAACTTTTACTTTTAAATAAGTTGTAAGTGGCACCCAAGTCAACTCTCTCTCACAGTTGATTTGTTTTTCTTGGAGTTAGATTAGTAAAAGGTGTGTTTTTTTAATCCTGCTAATATTATAAACGCGAAAGTTTTTTTTTTTCTTTGATGTTTGTTACTCTCTCACGTAAAACTACTGAATGGATTTTAATGAAACTTTACTATAATTTAGCTTATACTCAAGTCTCGGTGAGAGTTAAATGTGTCAGAGTATCATACAATATATATAGATCAGCAACGTTTATCTGCTAATAGTGTCGTTAGGCAGATAACTATCTGAAAATTTGCTAGGAGCTGGTGAAACTAGCTCATAGTATAGAAGTATAGACTAAAAATTTATTATACTAGCTGAGTAGGTGTTATTCGATTTGTTCAACCTGTTTTTTTTGTACCTTTAAAGCCGCGGAGTGAACCTAAATTTCTCCTAATTACAACAACTATCTGCCAATGAAGGTCCTGTCAAAATCGGTTCAGCAGTTCCAGTGATTGGCACAAACAGAAAAACAGACAAAAATTGAAAAAAAAAATTAATTTAGTATATGTACCTTGTACACATAGTCTAGCCATAAATACTGTTATACGAACAAAAATTTAAAAAAAAATGCTAATTTGGTATTTGTACCTGGTATACATAGTCTGGCCATAAATACTGTTACAATAAAAAATAAACAAAATATTACTTTTGTTTTGCCAAATACAATTTGTAAAATCCTACATACGCTTGTCATTAGTCAAATGTTTGTGTACCAGTGTGGGTAATGATGAATAATAAAATAATGTAACCACCCTTGTTTGTGACAGAGAAAGAACTGGCCGTCCAAGTTACTGTTCGTATGAAAAAGGCGATCAAAGCGTTAAGGAAAAGAAATCGAAGAAATACTGCCCGAAAGCAAAAGATTTTATCTCAGAAGATGAAGATAGCACCTAGAACCATGACTCGTATTATAAAAGAGCCTATAAGAGACGCACTGGTCATTTCTTGACTGATAGTTTAAAAAATAATAGGGTGGTATAATCAAAACAACATACGTTATATGTACATACATTTAGTAAAAAGCGGCTATTTTAATATTACAAACAGACACTCCAATTTCATTTATTTGTATAGAAAATCTGTGTTTGCTAGTAAAAACATATTCTCATGTAAGTGAAATGTAAATTTCTCTTTGAGAAAAGATTATATGCCCGCAGATTTACAAACCTTCACTGGTTAGCAAATATTTTATCCTTTTGTAACAACACCGAAAAAGATATACGTTAGATAACATTCTCTTGGGATTGATGTTCGTAGATTACGTTTCACGGGTTTGATCATCTGTGTTCTATTTTCTGAATATTTTACACTCAGGCGAAATATTACCTCGCCTAATACCACCGAATGTCATTATTACATTTTACATTATTTTTTCTCTGTTTACGGCAGGGTTTTTGTTACGTAACTATAGGTATGATGATATATGAGGCGCTCATAGGCCAATTACACTCGGTGATTAGAAACAATCACCGAGGGTAAGCAAGCGGTCAGTGAATGAGTGACCGCTAGTGGCATATTACCATGAGCGTCTCCGTGATTCGGAAGTCACGTTAAGCAGTCGGTCCCAGTTGTTACCATACGATAACAGTCGTGAAGCTTAGTTGGAAGCTTTCGGGCGGCTTAAAAACATCCAACGACAAGATACGTAGCCACAACGTATTCTTGCTAGTCTCCAACCCGCACTTGGCCAGCGTGGGAACGTATGGCCTTAACCCTCTCCTAAAAGGAGACCCGAGTCCAGTAGTGGGATACTATATGCCTCATTTAAGGGACAGGTGACCAGATATTACTATATCTATAGGTAGATGCAGGAAGAAAGGCAAATGGGTGATCACATAAACGGAAATATCAATTAGGGTTGCAATTTTATAAGCATAATAAAGCTCGCGTTAAAGTTAATACTAAACCCAATAAAAAGAAAGAAATATGGTGTAACAGGTTTTATACTTTACATACTTAAATTTAGAGTTCATTAAGAACAACAACTGTTGCATTGACAAGTTTACAGCTACACAGAAAACCGGTGTGAAACAGCACTTACGCTGTGTTTCAGCTAGTGAGTGAGGATACTGGAGGCCCATAACCCAACCCCTTCCCCCATCCACCTCCATCATAGGCCGTCAACTCACTTGTGACGCCGCTGTTGTTGCGAATGTCCATGGACGGCGGTAATCGCTTACCATTAGGCGATTTTGCTCGTTGCCCCCTATTCCATAAAAAAAAACACAGTAATTGTTCTACTCACCTGGTTCTAGCGTCTAAGCACTTATTGTGTTCATTTCAATATGTGTGTGTAAGTATGGTATTAAAGAAAAACAAGTAATGAATTATTAAAAAAACCTGACTGTGATTAATTTTTTATTACTAATCTTTTTTAATTTTGATGTACCCAGTGTCATTCTCACGACTAAGACGAATGTATTGACACCACTCACATACAAATACGACAAGCCGTTTAGGCTCTACAGCGTGCCAAAGAAACATACATTCATACATACATACACTCGAAAAACATGACCCTCCTTCTTTCGCAGTCGGGTAAAAAAAAGTAGAAAGGAGAGATAAGACAAAAATGCTGAAAGTTGTCCAAGAACTGATTTTCATTAAATAAAACACATTAATAAAATAAAAAAGCATTTACATTAATAAAACAACAGACAAAAGCTTTCTTTATTTTCAAAGACTCTGAGACGTATAATTTTGGATTTTATGTGTAGATATGTCTTATATTAAGTACGAAATCCTTTGAGCTGAGTATTGCGAAATAAAATATACAGTTTCCTACTTATAATATTAATAGTAGCAATTTGATATCGCTGTCTTGTGATCTGGTAAAACACCACCTTCGTAACAAAAGTATTAAGTACATATTCTTTATGTTCGTTGTACTCGATGCTTTATATACCTAGATTTTTGTTACTTTTGTGGAGGAACGGGTGTCATGTCCCTCCAACACAAAGGGAGGATCCTCCGACCAGGCGAGGCGATCGTGCCTGGCGGGCCACTGCCCAACGATTTATGTTGGGAAGTTGTATACATGTTAATCGGCGCGAGAACATTTATTGCGCGATGCAGGATTGGTAGCTTCTTCGTACACTACGTTAGTCCGCAGTTCAGTGTATCTTCGGTAGATGGCGCTGTCATATATTTTTGTTACCGCTGTATGTGGAAGTCGCCACACTTTATTTCGCTGTCGAATTACCTTGTCTACCACCCAGTTCTTGTGTGAGTAACCTTATTAGACCATTAAAGATTTAGGTACTAATATTGGTAACTAATAACCAAACTAGAAAAATGGGGCGATTTAAAGCAAAAATGCGCTAGGAGATATCAGCTATATGCGTCCGCAATAACCATTCGACGATCAATCTGGTTCAAATAGAGATTACAATTACCGAGATTAAGACCAAGACGTTAGACAAAATATTTCCCATCAGTCATTTACTATTATTTTCTTGTTTAACTCTTTTCGCTGTAGGAATTCAACTTTTCATTATCATCATTATAAAAATCTTCTGTTTTTTTTGCAGTTAAAAACGCTAGATCAAAATGCCTGATTGGGCGTGGCTGTTGATGGCGGCAGCATTAGGGGCAATATCAGCTCTATCCATACCGCTGATACTCATGATCTACTACCTTCGCCCTTTTGAGAAGAAACCACAGATTCAAGAGGATTTAACCTTACCTGTCACCTTACCACCGGTAAGTTTAATATGTTGTTTTTAATTTAGCTGTTGCATCACTAAATAAAAATTTCTTTAAAATTATCTTTAATCTTTTATTTTAGTGAAGCGATTTCCAGAATGTTGTTTTTCTATGTTCGTATTCAGATAACGTCTATTTTTAGTGTCAAATATGGAACTTCATTTGATAGGACACTCTTTTTAGTGATTTCTTTCATTCAATTTAGAGAGTTTTAGGACAACAGAATTAGCACCATTTTCATTCATATCAAATGGGATTAAGAAATATAAATGATATTTGTTTAAGGAGGTTCTCAGAAGGCATGGATTTTTCATTTTTATTTCTTAATGAATGTATACTTTTACTATAGTTGCGTAAAAAATGAACTTTACATTTCAGTTGTACATATGCCAGTTTCAATCATATAAATTCATTTTTGGAGAAAAACATTTTATAATTTGGGGCGTAGTACTGTTGATTATCATGGGTTTACCGACCAGAAATAACGATAAGTAAAACCAACTTCAATGAGCAAATATAATATGAAGACAGGTCATCGAACTTCTATGACACATTCACAATATCATTAACGAACGCTGCACCTAAGTCATGGTAGATTGAGGAGTTAAAAATATCAGCCTTAAACTGCCCGCTTTTTATAGAATTCAGCTTCCTTTAACAACGATAAAGCTCAAAATGTAGGCTCGATCAATTACTAGACCTGTTGATTGGTTCATTTTACAGACACTGAGAGTTTTTACTGCATTTTCTAGCTATAATTAAATATTTAAATAAATAAATATTTCAGACACCCATCACACAACGCCATCTAGTCCCAAACTAAGCGGAGCTTGTATTCTGGGTACTAGACAACTGATATGAATTCACAAATACTTTTTTTTTGTAAGTAGATACATATTATAAATAGAAAACATCCAAACTCCGAAACAAGTATTTGTAGATCATACAAACATTTGGTCCGACCCAGGATTCGAACCCGAGACCTCATGGACAGCAGTCGCGTACGCTACCACTGCGCCACCGGGGTATTTGTGTATTCATAGAGTATTAATTTATGACCTAGTACCCATGGGAGATCTTGTCACCCGAGTACCGTAAACGTTACCACCTAGAATTTATAATGGAACAGGTACTTTTAGAGACGGCCGTACCAAGTGGCGCGCAATTGGCGAGATTTATGTTCAGCAGTAAACTGCGCTAGGCTGCTGATGATGATGTAACCCAACACTCCTACGTCAGTCAATAGAAAAAATTGCCGTGCTGCCTAACATATTCATCCTTCTTGGGTCTTATTACCAAAATTGTGATATGCCTTGCGCCCAGTCACTTTATTCAATGTGCTTTTAGGACATGACGGAGGTTTACATAAAGATTGCTTTAGTCGAAAGTATTCCTTTCATTCATTCACTTATATTCTTAGATTTAAAAAAGATAGATAGAATATTATCGTCTTGTATAAATAATTAAATACCTATTAAAGTAAATACGGTTGAAGTAGTCTAGAAACGTAGAAACTTTTCTCATTAGGAACGAACAACAAAAGAAACTTGTTGCCAAAAACGTAGTTTCTAAGTACCGATTCTTATTATTATGTATGTTTAATCAATGCTCGGTTCATTGCCGGTTTTGTTTGAAGCATCTCAAACGTAAGAGGAGTAATGAAGCAAGCTAGGAGGTCTAAATCTCCTAAGTACATTACATCTTAACTGGAACGTTTTTTTGGAGCTGTAGAAACCCAAACGTCACGCTACCAGGGTTTACACTGGGGAAGAGTGTTCGAATGAAACAATCCTTAAAGTGTGCCATACTGTACGTATTTATATTAAAATAACATTATTTATTATTGTTTATTACAATATTTTGTGTTAGTATATACCAACTATTACTAGTATTATAGGCGCCGGCACGTAACTTGGCCAGTTTTCGGAGTAGTGGGGGTAAGTTCGCTCATAGTACACTTAATGCAACAAATCAAAACAAACAAAATCGAAGTATAGTCGACTCACGCTCCAATCGTTTGCACGGAACGGTGCTACCGCAATCCCCGCGTCACTCTATGAACCAAAGGGATTTAAAAAATGACTTCTGCACATCTAACAAATCTGGCCAAGCTACGTGCCGGTTTCTATTCAGTATAGAGACCGACACATAACTTGGCCAGATACATAAGAAAGCCTATCCTGATAGACGTTGCGGGGTTGTCCCGCCCATTTTCATCTATCTTTTTAATTTTGTTTAAAAACTATGCGTCACATATATATTAATTATTAATATTAAAAGATACACCTACAGGAATGATATATTTCAGTATTTCTTTAAAGAGAAATAGTTCAATACTCATTTAACTTCTAAAAAAATTTAACTCTTTTCGACAGTTTCAACTTTTTCAAACATCGATGTTGTAAAAAACACTTCCAACTAACAATGTTAAAACTAAAATTAAGTTAAAAATGAATAATTATAATATTGAGACAAGTATTTGAAATATTTTTACTTTTGATGCCTGACAATAAATACAAAGCAATCCATCTCTTTTGACATGTCCTATATATTCCCTAGAGCGTTAAATTAATTACTTTGAACTGAGTACACTCTCTAATAAATTAAATTAATTTATTATGAAGGACTTGTTATATTTAGGAATTTACAAACACGTGTATTGATTAATATTATAGTCATTTCTGAATTCAACTACATTAACTACTAGTTTATTACTTTAAAGCTTTTTCCCGCGGCTCCGTCCTCGTGCGTTGCTGCGTACTCTTTATCTCGATAAAGAGTAGCCTATGTTCTTCCTCAGGAATCAAAGAATCTCTATGTCAAATTTTATTTAAATAAGGGAAACGGTTTAGACGTAAAAGCGTAATAAACAGACACAGTAACATTCGAACTTATAATTTTAGTATGGATACTATTCTGAAAATGTAACTACTACAAATAAAACTGCCTTAATAAATGCGTTGTATGGATTGCGTCAAAAGTGCTTTGCTGGTCTGTATAGGGGGGGGGAGGGAAAGGGATGGGTTATTGGCCTCTAGTATCGTGAAGCCGCCCGTCGAGCCACGATGGCTCGTTGGTCTTCGCGGCTGGAGGCACCACGTGCTGGCTTCGCCACCGTGGAGGCTCTCCAGCCGGTCATCCTCGAGTGGGCAGGACTGCAGCACGGGACCCTTTCCTTCCGACTGACGCAAATGCTTTCCGGGCACGGTTGCTTCGGGAAGTACCTGCACTCGGTCGCGCGGAGGGAATTGAGTCCCGCTGCCACGACTGCGACTGCAGTGAGGACTCGGCCCAGGACACGCTAGCGGTGTGCCCCGCTTGGGCGCCGCCCTCACTGCAGTCATCGGAGGAGATCTCTCGCTTCCGGCCGTCGTACGCTCCATGGCCGGCGGCGAAAGCAGTTTTACCGCGGTCGCAGAAGGAAGCGGCGGAGAAGGCCCGGGAGGACGATCTCCACTCGGACCCGACCCGATCCCTCTCAGGCGCAGAGTGGCACACCGTGTGGTTTTAGCCGGTTCGATTCCGACACACAGCCTCGCCGCAAACCCCGGTGGGGTAAAGGCCCGAGGGGTTTCTACACGTAAAAAAAAATGGGCCTCTAGTATCATCACTCACTCGGTGAAACACAGCGCAAGTGTTCTTTGACACCGGCTTTCTGTGAGGCCGTATCACTCCGGTCGAGCCGGCCCATATATACCGAATCGTGATTCTCCCACGGTACATCAATCCAGGAATTCTCGATTTGATAGATGATTACTATTTTTCATGACCATTATTGACCAAGACTTTTTCTAGCATGCTAGGTTTATATGTTTCTTTGTGTATGTTTTCGAACTCTAGTTGATATTGAAAAAATATTTACTTAAATTACGAAAACCTAGGAAGTAAGTCCCGTAGGAAGATGATGTTTTTCCGGACGGAGATAGAAAAGAACGGATGGCAGGTTTCTATTTTTATCAAGGGTCCAGGCTTTCGAAAACCGGGTAATACTAAATACAAAGTTATAAAAAATATTGGCGTCAGACTTCAATTTTAAGTTAATAGTAAACTAGCCGACCCGTGCCCACTTTCCTTCATTTCTTTATTCTTTCACTTCACGCCCGCTTTTCTTCGACTTAATTTACTTATACTTTCAACTCTATTTTTTGTTCAATCATAGAAAAATAAATTGATTACAATTTAGAGTCCGTGACGTATATTGCAACGGGGAATATAAGTTCGCACGACTCTGATTTTGGTGACTTTAGTAAGGGTTTCCCCAAAATTAAATTTTCTCAATTTCTCCATTGCCGCTCTGGTTAAAGCCATACGTCTTTTCACTTCACGTTTAAAACTTCATTATACGGATACATAATAGAGCTCAAGATGAGAGAGCTCGTTTATTACAAGTTATGAATATCACTTAGCATTTCCTAACTTTATTTTCTTCGTTTGAAATAGTTGTTTGGGCTAAGAATTATAAAATATGTAAATAACGAATTTAATGAAGTGTTTATATAAGACCCAATTGGGACAGCATACTTTATTGTTATTTTATATTATGTAAATAGTATCTTTATAAATACAAGCATATGCGTTATTCTGATATATAAGCTATATTATTGTAAAATATCATTAAAATACATTCAGTACTTTTTACGTGAAATAGTAACAAACATCCATCAATACTTACAAACTTTCGCGTTTATAATATTAGTATGATTCAATCACCTGCTAAAAGCAACGCATAGACATAGTTATAGTAGTATCTGTAGTACAAGTTATTATATATATATATATACATATAGTTATTAAGTTTCATTTGAATTGTTTTGGTCGTATACACTTTAAAAAAAATATAAGCTGGCAATACTCGATGCTAATATTACTAATGTGTTTGAACATACGTTGACGAGTACCGATAATATATTATCTTATCTACTATATGTTACAACTCGCTTTGGCACTTCAAATCTGGAAACTGACGCCAGGCAATATCTCCTCGACATTAGGGAATAACAATAAATAATAAATAAATATTTCGGACATCTAACACACAACGCCCTCTAGTCCCAAAATAAGCGGAGCTTGTATTATGGGTACTAGACATCTGATGTGAATACATACATACTTTTTTTTGTTATAAATACATATATATTATACATAGAAAACATCCATGGGGAATGGACGATGAATTCAATTGGATAGCTATTGAATAAGCGAGTTCATCCTGAATTCTACAAAAGTTTTTCATGTGTATTCTTGTATTACTTCGTTTTCAATTTATACGCAACCTATATAAACCATAATCTTATCTAATAGAATATCATCCGTTAACAAATAAATATTTATAACGACCAAAGAAAAATTGAATTTCTAGCCAAATATTGTTTTCAAAAAAATTAACGCTAACTGTATACAAATTTCAACGTGGGAGAGCCACGCTTCGGCATGAATGGGCCGGCTCGACCGGAGTGATACCACCGCCTCACAGAAAACCGGTGTGAAAGAGCGCTTGCGCTGTATTTCATCGAGGGAGTGAGGATACCGGCGACCCATACCCCAATCCCCCTCCCCATCCCCCAAAGGCCGGCAACGCACTTATGACACCTCTGGTGTTATGGGTGCCCATGAGCGGCAGTAATTGTTTACCATCAGACGATACGTCTGCTCGTTTGTCAATTATACCATAAAAAAAAATTGGATAAATACAAAAAAGTTGATGAAAAATATTATTAAAATTCATTCCTTTTTTAATATTATGACAACTATTAGTACAGAATTAAATATAAAACTCGCCTTATCGAGTAAGTTGATCGCTTACCAAGGTCGAAAATGGAAGCCAAGCCTAGCAGCATTTCCTCATTCCTGCCACGTGTAATAACATTAAATTATTTATCGAACCGTGCCCTATTTTAAGTAATATTTTTAGGTACAGCTAAAACTAAGGTTCAATTAAAAAAACCTTGTCAAGAATACTTGACAAGGTAACTTACACTTGACATACTTTAAGGTAGCCTTATTTTTTAGTTTTCCCTTAAAAATCATTTTTATTATTATCTACAGTGTAAGAATTATTAGTTGTATTAAGACTAAAGAAATAGCAAGCCATAAAATTTTCAATTTGAACCCTTAATGTTTAAGTAGTGAAATGTTTCCGAAACTATGTGAATGTATACCACTTTACACGGTGCGGGAAACGTACACGGCAGATCCAAAGACAAAAGTGGCTTAAAATTTGAGGAATAAAGAATAATATAGATGAAAATATACTATATATAGAAAAATGACTATGAAAAGATTCGTTACACGTTACAGCTATTTAGTTTTAAAAGATACTTTCAGGCTCATACAAAAAAAGCCCGGCATTAAAGCAGTTCATTCCTAATCGACAAATCAACAAAATACTTATGACTGCAACAGGGTAATTATTGTTAGAAAACCTAAGTATAGCTATATATTCATGTTTTTTTAAAGCCATTAACCAACATGTTCCTGATAACTCTCAAAATAACTTGTCTCTGGTTTTTAGAGCCTATACACATTACCTTATTATACACAGATTATCAACACCATTCATTTCGTTTCGTTGACCGAATTTAATTTACTTAAAGTTATAAATACCTTTTTAATAAACATAGGGGCTCTCGCTACCAGTCAATAAATTATATCAGTATATTGACGAAAATATATTTTCAATTGACCGATCAATCTACGCCTGACCTTGACAGAGGTTGTCACACAAATTTGTGTCATATTATGTGGTGCTTTATATATACCCTATTCTTAGGACGTTCAAACTTAAGTATTCCCCTCGATGTACCACTTGGAGTAGACAAAAGCGTTTGACTCAAAGGGATCTTATCCCTTGTTCACTATTAGGAAAGCAGTAGAGAGACTGATTAATTTAAAAGCCTAGTCTAAGTCGATGAACTACTTTCGAATTCAGTATCACTATCCCCTAGGCGAAAAACTAACGCATGCTATTCTATTTAAAGAAAATTAGAAAAAAAATACGAACGACTTGCTTTTAAGCTAATGTAACTACGAGCAAATGTAATTATATACCTATTTATTAGTAGGTGGAAAAGGTTTTTTTTTCTGAATTATGTTTCAGTTTTGACGAACGAAATATAACTCGGCACTGTTTAAAGTCTCTTGTAAGAGATAGTTTGAATTTTACCCAAAACAATAATCCTTCAAGATGAATGAGGGTCCGAGGAGGCATCTTACGTTTTTATATAGGGTGACAATTTATTAAAGGCGTTCATTACGTCAGTTTCTTTTTAGTTCAGTTAATTACTGTACACGGAACTTAAATGAAAGTACATTTGCAGAGGGTGTCCATAATATATTTTGATTATATAAGAGATCTAATAAATAAAACACTGAAATTAGAGGTTATTTTTTATTGTAGATAACGAATTGTAAAATTAAATTTGGTAAGCAAAAATGAACTCTATTCCTTTTACATATGGTTTATTTAATCTTTAATGGAATGGATTGCTACTGAATATCTGGTTACGTTATCAATAATAACTTACCTAGTTTCTTTTACTTTAATATAAAATAAACAAATATTTCGGATATCTTACACACAACGCCATCAAGTCCTACTCTAAGCAGAGCTTTCGTTATGGGTACTAGACCTAGACAGCTGATATAAATACACATATACTTTTTTGTAAATACATGCATATTATACCTAGAAAACACCTAAACTGCGAAACAAATATTTTGCAGATCATACAAACATTTGGTCCGACCCGGGAATCGATTGCGAGACCTCAAGCACAGCAGTCACATACGCTACCACTGCGCCACAGAGTCAGTCATATATTTGATAACTGAACAAAAAAATTGCTTGTTATGTAGATTAAAAAGAACATTGTATTATTTTATGATCCCCGATAATTTAGAAGAACATGACGATCGGTTGAGTTAAGAATGATCTCATTAATCTTTCCTCGTCTTTACCTCACTTCTCAAGGTCATTAAGGTGTAAAAGCGTAACAAAAAAATATACATATAACAGTTTTCGCTGAGTATATATCCACATGGGAATAAAATCTCCATGAACGTGTTATATAAACATCAATTCTATACATTATAAAGAATAACTATAACTTAGAAGAATGACAGTGAACATTTCAGTATATTTAAGAATTCATTTGAATTACCAAACAACAGTAGTACCCATTTCCAATGTACACAACACACTTACGTAATACGGAAACCGTATCCGTACTTTCGGCTATATATCTGACCGGAGTCCACAATTTACGTGGCCCGAATAAAAGCCTTTAATTACGCGTGGCCCCAATCACCAGCAAAATATAATTAAATACAACCGTGTCGGTGTAAATTGTGGTTGTTGAGGTACATCGTATTCATTGACGCCTATTTAGAGATCAAGAGCCTAAACTTATTTCTTCTGAGTCGTAATTTTCAGGCATGGTCATTTGAATGCGGTTATAAAACCGATTGGTAGGTAAATATACCTAGGTGTATTCGTCAACAACTCACAGAATGTTCAACAAAATTTAAATTAAAAAAACTTGTTCGTATTATCGTGAAAGAGCATAAAAGTTGACTCAATTGGATTACCCGGATAACTTTCGTTACAGTTATAATATTGCAAGGTGGTAGTCTAGTTTTACGGATTATTATGTAAATGTATTAATTTATTAATATTAAAACCGAAACTTTTATTTATTTTTTAAAACCGAAACTATTATTTAAAATGTTTTCTAGCTAAATCCACCTTCTTTCTATTCTTTATAAAGGTCCTAATCTAATCTACTTAAACCTCATAACTTAAGCAGTCGTAATTACGTCACATTAACCCTTTACTCACTTTTTGCTATCCGAGTTCTCATAATCCGTTTTAGGCATTAAGCTGTGGCGCTTTTGACGAAATATGCTTTTAAATCTTCTAATTAACTAGGCAGATACGATACTAATGCCATTAGCTCTCTGCCTTTAAACTTCTATTTCCTTTTTTCCTGGCACGTTTTTCGACTTACTTCTAAGAAGTGACTGCCAGCACATCTATATTTCAAAATGAGTTAGAAAGTATAATAAAAAAGTTTGAAGCTGTTGACTGTGTTTGGGGACATATTTAGCTTTAATGTTAGCAGAGAAAATGTGTTAGGTATTTTCTGAATGTTTGTGAACTCCACAGTTATCTTAAAAAAGTTAATACAAAATTTTACAGTTCTTAGATTTTTCTTTGACAAATTTTCATAACCATCTATTTACTGAGTGTGATAGACAATAGACATGTTGACTACTTTGAAAAAAACTGTTTTATTATGTTCGGAAGTATCTCCTATTGTAAAAACAGTTATATTTCTACAAAAAAATAAAGTTTCAGTGGGAAGAGATTGCGATTAAAATGTGAAAACGCTCGGTGGTGTCATGGCGTCTGTTTGTGTAAGACGCAAGGTCACTATTTGTCAACCATTGTCAATTTTAGCTCTTAAAACAGTAACGCGATCGCCGATTATATTCTAACAAAATGAGATTTATACATAAGTGACGGCTCTCGCTTCGATTGGAACAGGTAACTACTTTTTTAGACCACCTTTATCCTGCGGCGTTACCAACTAGGCTCAGCTAGTTTCATATAAGCATAAAGATTAACATAAATATTAAAATTTCTAGCTGTCATAGGTGAGTTACACGGTATTCTGTAGATGTTTAGATTGTTACTTTGGGTCTAAATTGTATCTTATTCCCGTGTCCCGTGTCCCCAACCCGCACTTGGCCAGCGTGGGGACGTATGGCCTTAACCCTCTTATGAGAGGAGACCTGAGCTCAGCAGTGGGACATTATGGGTTGTTGATTGATTGATTGTTGATTGTATCTTATTATCAATCCTAAGATATGCTGTAAGAGGTTATTCTTTCATACCCGATTCTATAGCTCGCAACGTGAATAGAAATGAAATAAATCTCGACGTGACTTTCCAAAAAATAAAATGACGGAGGAATAGAATTATATAATCAAAAAGCAAAGACTTTATATTATATAGGAGCACAGTAACTATTGCCTGCCATTGTAAAATGCATCCCAAATGTCATGAATGCGTTACTACGATTTGAATCATCGGCTAAAAAATCAGGAGCGGGAGGGAGAGGTAACCACCTATTCTGGAAATATAACGAAAAAATTACTTGAGTATAGTGTGAATTACCATTTTTTTTCATTGAATTGGGGTCAAACGAGCATACGTATCGCCTAATGGTAAGCGATTACCGCCGCCCATGGACACCCGCAACAACAGAGGCTTAACAAGAGTGTTGCCGGCATTTCAAGAAGGTGTACGATCTTTCTTCAAGGTTTGAAGGTTTGCCATGCTGCATTGTTGCATTGTCTGCATTCATAATGAGTATCGAGACCACCACTCTTGGATTGTGCTCATGCTTTCCATCAGGCAGAGTACGGTCACTTTGGCTGGCTCCTACATAAGAAAACATTTATCTGGTTGATAACAAAACACTAGTTAGTTTTAAAAAAACAGCGGTGGAGATCCAGAGAAGTTACATGTTCTTGACAAAGTTTTATCAAAACATACTAGACCTACCTTACTAGATCTCTACACCCCCAAAGGTTGACTACTAGAGAGAGAGAATGGCTAAGGCTATTAGTCCGCATATATATATATATATATATATATATATATATATATATATATATATATATATATATATATATATATATATATATATATATATATATATATATATATATGTGTGTGTGTGTGTGTGTGTGTGTGTGTGCATAAAGTATTAAATAAATTGGTAAATATGTAGTTAAATTACAATTAAATTATAATTTCAATATTTCTAAAAACGAGTGTCTGGAAAACAAAACTATTAAACTATTGAGTATGATGTAAACATGTTTTCCATTTGAGCGCTCAAGATTTTGTTTACTGTGTATAATTATTTCTCAATGATGGTCTCAATATTCTTTTGTCTCTAATTCTATTCTCTTTGCTGTTAGACAAAAATAAACGGATACGTAACAAACAACATATAACTGAATGTTCACAATTACAAATCCTTTTCAATTTTATAGTAACATTGTAGAAAATAAAATTTGAATCTGTAGTTTTGAAAAACAATGGAAAAATGTTTTTACTTCAGTTTTTCATGAGGACATAATATCTGTCGTGATATGAAACTCTTCTACTATCGGAACTTTGCTTTAGATGTAGCCAATTCTGGTAGCATTTAAAATAAAATTAAGGTAGAATAAATAATAAATAATGAATAATAAGTAATAATCTATGGTGCACTTTTACCGAAATTGGTGATGTTCTAACGAAAAGCCGTGTAAAAAGCACCAAAAACCGGCGAGCGATTGATGAATGTGGATGAAGTATAAGAGGTGTGTCGGGACTGTAGTTCGTTTAAGTCAATTGTCTCTGCCTACCTGTTTGGGGAATACGCGTGACGTAAAGTAATATCAAAAAAACAGTTAATGTTACGGCCTCGTAACAGAGTTAGGGAGTAAAATAGATTGATAGCTTTCCTCTAACAACTTTCCAACAAGGTACGTATTATTATACTGAATATGGTAATAAAATATTACCATTTTTAGTGTGTCTATTTAACCTTGGCAGAACTGTAATATGATCGATCACAAGCACATCTGTTCCTAAGTTATCGCTACGTAAAACTTGCCTATTTATGTTTTACGTCTAAGTATATTTGGATATTTACACAAAACCTTAATTAATTTTAGTTTGAGAGAACTGTTTTGCCTAAAACTTAATCAAACTTGTTTGCGTTTGTAATTGATGTTTATTATACTTCGTATTCTAAAAAGGCAACCTTACATAGGAAACTAGCTTAGCCTAACTTGGAATCAGACGACTGTTTAAGATGTGTGTGGTAATTATGATTTATTTTATACAGGTCGGCAAGGAAACCAGTTGAATTGTAAATAAAATTAGAAGTATAACCTCAAGACTATCCAAATGCAATATAATTGTCAGGGCAGAGTCATTTTGGCAGCTTATACATAAAAATATACATATATATATTTATTGTCTATTCTGACTTGTAGTACGAAAGAATCCGCAATACTTATTTTGTGAGATGTTACAAGCTATAAATTAAAATAATTTAAAGTTAAAGTAATTAAAAACCCCTACGCAAGCACTAAATCGAGTAATCATACGCAAAAAATGCCTTACATTGTTTTGAGCTTATACTTTTACACTTTTGGACCGATGTTAGCCAAATTTAGCTAAGAACCATCGCAAGGAGTCTGGCTTTGACATGAAAAAGACCGCTTTGAAATCGGTCCATCTGTTTGAGAGCTACGATGCCACAGACCGACACACACAGAGACAGACACCGACGTCAAAGTTATAACTTTGATGTCGGTGTCTGTTCTTAAACCCCTCTTTTTGCGTCAGGGGTTAAAGAACTCGGGTCGTAAAGGGTCCTTTTAAAGCATAATCAAAACCAACAAAATCAAATTGTCTATTAACATTCATTTTGTTTACTTTCATTATTTAAAAGAGTTAGAGTTATTAACTCATATGCTATATTAAAATAAGGCGCCTGCGGGTCAGTTACGCGCAGAAAGAAATTATTAGCTCTTTTTACATAAAAGAGTATTCATGTAGAAAATGTTTTATACTCCAATTATTGAAATATTTTTAGTATTATTGATTTCTTCTTCTTCTAAGTTGTTTACTAAAAGTGATTTCAATAGGTTCTTATCAGTTGCGTTTGGCACCCTCGATATTTTTTATTACAATACAGAATGACTAAGTACTAAGAAAGTACTAAGTAATCCACATCAGCTGGTGGGACTTGTTGACCTGTATAGGTAGAACTGTTAATATATTTTCCATACCAGGTCCATAACAATTAATAAGTAGGTACATAGTTTTTTTTTTATTTTCAGCACTATATCATCTTCAGCCTATCGCAGTCCACTGCTGGACATAGGCCTCTCCAATTTCACGCCACTTACTTCGATCTATGGCTTCTCGCATCCAGCTCCTGCAAGCCGTCTTGGGCAAATCATCGCTCCACCTGGCCTGTGAACGTCCTACACTACGTTTGCCGAGACGCGGTCTCCACTCAAGAACTCGTTTATCCTAACGGTTATCGGTTCTTCGACAAATGTGGTCAGCCCACAAAAAAAATATTCTGCATGTTCACATTTTGCCGATGGCATTTTTAGTTAAAAGAAGGTTCAATTTTTTTTCATATATACCTATGTGCCTACATAGCCATTGGTGTGTATGTGGTCAGTGTTTTGAGACTAATTAGCCACATATATTTTTGTCGACAGGAAATACTCAACGAGCTTACCCGTGGAGCGGGCAGCACCCCGGAGGGAGCGCTCAATGCAATGTTGCAATTCATCTTTCAACAGAGCACAGCTGACACGCGTTGGTTACGTAGACGCATGGCCACGGAACTCGCCGAACTACTGGCAAAGACATCATCTGGAAAGATATTCGAGTCGTTGACGGTAAAGATGAGAATCATTTTAAAATTCTCTTTAAATTCATGGTGGGGTAGTGATTCAAGTGGTTGCCACGCCGCTTTCTACTGATCTAAGTGTTGCGGGTTCAAATCCCACATGGGATAACACTTTATGTGCCACAAATTTTCGTTCTGAGTCTGAGTGACCTTTGTGTTCGTTTCGTGTATGTTTGTAAAGTCTCCCGCAACACAGGTTAATTCAGGACCTAATGAGGGAGTTGTCTTTTAAAAAAGCCTTTGAATTTTGTACATAAATATCTCTTGAAGATTTTTTTATTCACATTTTTTAAATCATGGCAGTTGTCGTGATGTGAATGGTATACTCCTAAATAGCTGATTATTATTTCCTGCATATGTATTCATTCTTATCGATAGAGTGTATTCCACATTCTGCTCAATGGATAAGTGATTTCATTCGGCCCCAGTGTGACAATGTAGGTATAAACGTAACATATGTACACGCTTCACTCGAGAGAAAATAAATTCTTAAAGTTACCAATATATTTCTATAGCTACTTCTAATGACGGATTGCTTTAAAAAAATTGAATGAAAAATTATCGGCGCACAAAATTATATTTGCTATTTTCAGATTGAAAAATTTAAAAGTACAGAGATTTGTTGACATTTTCCACGATGTCCACGGTCGTAATAGTATTAGCAGAGTACTTCTTTGACAGACGATAAGATTAGAAATATATAATTTTGATATCAAATATTATGGAATGCTGTTTAAATAAAGTTAATACACAACACTGCTAGTTTCTCCAAAGCTCCCAAGGTCAAGGAATACTGAAGAATTATAATTAAATATTTAGTGCTCCTTTATCTTGCTTGTATTTGAAATGCTTTTTGGCAATGGGTTGGAAAATCCCTTCAGATCACAGAGCCAGGTAAGTGGTGTTTCCACTAAAACTATCCTGACAGTGTCCTTAGACGAAGTACTGAGGGGAAAACCTGACCTATGTGATTTCAGGTCCTCCTCAAACTGATGCATCACCTAATTAGGTTCAATTCCGGTAGATGCCAGTGACTTCCCCGTGCCTATCAGCTTTTGACACTAAATCCTGCTTCTTAGTGTTTTATGCCTCTATGCTTTTCTCCACAGCTTCGCTCTCTAGAAGTGGGCACAGAGTTTCCCAGTATCACCAACCTTCGGCTATTGACCGGCGAGTTAGAAGAGGACGGAGCGAGGCTAAGGTCTTTGGATCTGAAATTCGATTTGACGTATGATGGCAGCTTCAGGATTGACGTAGATGCGGTCATGTTGCTGGGGAAAATAGCTAACATATCTATAACTGGTGTGTACTTTTAGAGATTGCATGCATTGTCCCAGGCTTAAAGACAGGCAGTACCAAAGAGTAATTTAGTTTCACTTATTTACTCCTATCGTATACGAGTATGATTACATATTTGGCTACAGCCGCATTATATATTTATATGTGAAATAGATGCATAAGAAGAGGAAATCCAAGAATTTCTAAACCTTCCAAGCGAAGCCGGATCTCTAGTTTATTATAAACTAGAAATTGCATTGCATAGCAATTGCTGCAAACGAAGGAGGGTTATGTTTTGCAAGTGTATGTATGTATATTTCATTGGCACGTCCTAGAGCCTAAACGGCTTGTCGTATTTTTATGTGAACCACTCACTAATATCCAGCAATAAATTCGTAAAAAAAAACAAAATTGAGGATTTTGGGAGCCAAAAAGTTATCTCAAAATAATTTTTTTATAATTCATGGAATGTGGTATCAAAATAAAAATATTTCAAAGGTTTATATATATATAAATTATATGTTTTTTGATTGATATTGACGGAGTCGGATTTTTTTTAATAATTCATTACTGGTTTCAATTCATTAATCAGTACAACCCAAACTGTCTAGACTTTGAATAACGTTATTAGTTCTAGATATACACTGGGCTTTTATAGCTTTATGTAGTTCTATTTAGTTTCTACATTTTTTCTGGTATTCCAAATAAGACATAACTTCATTGGACATACCTATTTGTGCAAAATTAATATTTAGCCTACCTTCATTTTTTTCATTACCTTTTTGCTAGACCACCTTCATAATTTACTCTTTCGAGTATATATTAAAACCGCCATTTGAGGTTAAATATAGGGACCTCACTGAACTTTATTGGCTTTGTTCAAAGTTTTAGCTACTTAATTTATCAACCTTAAAAAGTATTCGCAATGTCTACGATATATTCAGATATATTTTACTCCCATAAAGAATTTAGAAGAGGTTTTCGACATCATAAAAGGTATTTTTACATTTTAATTTTCTTCTTTCTTCATGTATATTATAGTTTGGAACTGACAAATTTTGTATAAAAGCACGTCTTTAAACTAGTATAAGTATTGCAATTAACTTAAAGAATGTCTTTTATATTTTCAGTTGAAAGCATAAGTGGTAATATACGAGTAATGTTTCGTCGGACACCTTATACTCACTGGGCTCTTGCGTTTGAGTCACCACCGAAACTGGAGCTCCGCGTGCGTGGACGATTCCAGGGCAGGCAGATAAAGCCTAGGTTGGCTTCTTTAGTCGCAGCACACATCAGAAGAGCTGTCGCGCAAAGGCATACATTGCCAAATTATAAAATACGGTAAGCAATACTTTTTCTTTGTCAAATCATAAACTATGGTTTAAAAAAAATTTGAAGTGGTTAAGGCTAATGGTTAAGGCAACAAAGATATATTTTTAAGTTATGCTGTGTAGTTAAATTCTTTCACAATTTATAAATTTAGAAAGTGCTGGGAAGCATCACTATTTTTGTCAAGCATCTTCACAAATTTCACGAGTCCCAATTTGATATGTTTTTTTTTTTAATAAAAGACAACTCCCGCATTAGGAATATAAATTCATGCGTCGCGGAGATCTTTACAAACATACATGAAACGGACACAAAGTACACCCAGACTTAGAACAACAATTTATGGATCACACAAAGTGTTGTCCCATGTAGGATTTGAACCCACAACACTTGGCGCAGTAGGAAGCGGTGTGGCGACCACTGAAACCAGTAGGCCAACCATGTAGTCCAAATGTAAAGGGGGTAGAATGATGTTATTTAGATCTACTAACAGCTCGTGTTTAATGTTTATTTTACCAAATCTAAACACATGACACACACACTTATATCTTTGTTTGCAACATGAAATCCAAAATACTGTTTTTTTTTCACTTTTTCTAGAATATACAATAGACCTTCTCTTTTTTGAAAATATTAACTGTTCACAATTATAACAAAATGGTCAGGAATTGGATTACATTTTATACTCGACATTTTTAATCAATCCAAAACAAGATATTTGTCTTTAAAGCGATCGAATAAACAATAAACAGTTGTCATCTTATTAAGTATTTGAAAAAAAAACATTTGACTACAGAAAAAAAATGTGACATGATGAATATTTCTTCTAACATGTTTAGGTTTAGGAAAGTAGGTTTACATATTTACATACATTTCAATAATTACATTACTTACATTTGTAAACTAGTATAATTATTAACAGACTCTTGTAAATTAATTGATAATAATCATCAATATAAGGTCCTTTAGTCATTCGACGTCATCGCTTTGTTCAATTAAAGCTTTTATTTATTTTTCTTTTAAATCTTTTTTCTTTTGTATCTAAATTTGTGCGCTATTTTTTTGTGTAGTATTGTATAGATTCGTTGCTGCTAGATGTGGTGGAGGTATCTGGTGACCTGTTACTACAGGTTTTTTTTGTCTAACCTATTTCAGGCACTAAGCTCTCACGAAGTTACCTGAAATTATGGCATTTTGTAAATTACTTAAAGAAATTTTTTTGAGAGATGATAAAGAGATTTATTAAAAAGCTTCTTCTAAATTTTAATAGAAAAAGTTGTAAATAAAGTTTTACAAATTTTTCCTTAAAAATTTGTACGGCTTTTTTGCACGGCTTATTACGAGAGGCTTCTTTTCTCATTATTACGAACAATTAATATTATATCTAACAGAACATTTTAGGGATGCTTTCTTCCCAATTAATTTAATTACATCAAATATCAATATCTGTAAGAGGAAATGTTTGTCTTTTAAAATAGCTAAACGCAAGTACACGTAAAATAATTGTTACCTTGTGAAGTAATGATCACATTTGTCGTAATTACCCTGAAACATGTAATTCATCATTTATTCTGCAACATGATAATGCATTGACTAATTGAATTTGAAATTTCGTCATTCGTAATGTTTGTTGTCCAAACAAAGCATCCAAACAGTAACAAAACTTACTTTTAGCCGACTGCATAAGAAGGAGGGTTATGTATTTATATTTATTTCGAGTGTATGTATGTATATTTCTTTGGCATGCCCTAGAGCCTAAACGGCTTGTCGTATTTTTATGTGAGTGGTGTCAATAGATTCGTCTTAGTTAGTCTTGAGACTGAAACTGGGTACATCATAGTTATAAAAAATATAAAATATATGAAAATATTATTTTCTTTTCAGTTCTTTCTATCTTCTCATTTCTTCAATGAACTTAATAAAGATGGCAGATATTAACGCAGTCGGGTTTTTTTAAATAATTCGTTACTTGTTACTGAAATTTTATAAAACTATGGTATTATCATACGATCACATTACTTCAAGACCCAGTAAATTTTTACAAACTTTTTGCATTCGCTGTTCAGAAATCGTAAAAACATATTTTACTCCAAACCTACCTTCACAAGTAACTTTTATTTTAATATGGGTGCTTAAATTAAAAAAATGTGCTTGAATGGTGTAATAAAACATGCCATGATATAAATATAAGACACCAAGGTATTGTACATTATTAGGATACCTAAAGATACCTAATTGAACTTTGTGATTATTACCTACTAATAAAATACTTGGTCTTTTTTAGTTTATACACTTAGGTATAAACTCATACAAATTACATTATTTAACTAGTAGACTATATAAACTCTACTTCAGATATATGTGATGTGTTTTTTAAAATTAACTAAATTGCTTTCGTCAAAATCACAACCTCCAACGGTAATGTTCCAATTTTGATATTTATTTAGGTTATCGGATCATTTCTCGAACGATAAGTGTTTATCTGTAGCTTGTGACTACCTACCTGCTATTTACAAACGATAAATATATCTGATAAAATACCTATAAATGTCCACTTTCAAAATCAGACACTTCATTCACCAGTTACAAGCCCTTCTTCCCGAAGTCCGACCCTGGGAGCACAGAAGGTGAAGATGGGCCAACTCCAAATGGACGACTCACGGTGCGACTCATGGAAGTCACCAGACTGCAATGGTCAGGCGGGCCGGCGACTGTTCGGGCCGCCTTAGCAGTTGATTCACATGGATGGGTATGCACAAGTTATTATTTTTATTAGTTTTTTTTTATATTTCGTCTAATCTACTTGAATGAATGCGAACAAATTGCGGCTTGCGCTAGAGCTCGCTCTATAACTCGGCTCGAGAGTTTACGAAGTCATTGTTTAACAGGAATCATTATTCAATGTGATGGACTTTATTTTATTCTGACACCAATTACCCGCTACGTTGCTCTATTGCCTACTAGTGTCTAACTCTAAATAATATGTACTAGCCATTAAACACCTGATAAATAATTCATATTGAAAATATAAGAAAAACTTTATACATACATATTTTTACTAAAGGTCAGTCACTCAAAATTTGTATGATAATATTAAAACGGTATAAAAACTCTAAAATAGAAGTTAAAACCACTTGATTACAGTTTAATGTTGTTTTACAAATGATTGAAGTGAAATGTAAATCAATGCAAATTAATTATATAATTCATTTCAGTGATTAAAGTTACCGTACACGGAAATAGAACAAAAGAAATATTTAAATTCCTATTTTATAAAAAAAAATACAACAATTATATTGTTATGTATTGTAAACGTATTCCTTTGTCTTTACGAAAGAGAATTAAGTTATATATTCCATTGAGTTGGAACCACAGAGGGTGTAACTGACATGAAATAATACACGTATTGAGACGACGCGCAGGTTAGGTCGATTTGAGTACGAAATAACCACAAGTAGATGGTTTTCGGGGGGATTTCCGCAGAAAATCAGGTCTTGATGAACTGTCCTTAGAACTTCGCTATGTTTTTCCTATGTACGTAAAACTGTAGTGGTGGATTCAAGAGTCCAAAAGGATATTTTATTTTTCGAGCTGTTTTTGGAATTTACATTTAAACAAATATGTTGTGATGAGCACTATCTTTCGGTTTTGTGTGTATGTATATTCTCTATAATATGCATTTACTTAAAAGTAAATAAGTACACAAGACTGCATGGATGGCCTAGTGGTTTAAGCGGTCGCCTCACGGCTTTCTATTGCGTCAAGCCTTATGGGTTCAAATCCAACACTAGACAACACTTTCTGTGATCCACAATTGTTGTTCTGAGTCTGGTTCTTTGTGTATATTTCATGTATGTTTTTAAAGTCCCCCGCGACATAGAATGTACATTTCTTATATGGCAGTTGTTTTTAAAAAAAATATTTTAAAATAAAAGCCCTCAAATGCTTTCGAATAGAATACTGGTTACTAGGCTTAACATTAAATTAAGCCTAGTAACCAGTACTAGGCTTAATTTAATGTTATGATCAGTCGGCCGCCTGTATGATGTATCTAGTTATTAAAAACAACTTGTTGCACATTTTATACTTTACAGGTGTCACTTCGCCGTGGGGTCTTGGTACTGGACATGGTGTTGCCAGCAGTCACAGGGCCGTTAGGACTCGTGTGTTGCCAGGGCGTGGGTGCAGTGTTGGTAGATACTGTGGTGCCTATGTCACCTGCGTACCGCGCTGACATAAGAAGAGATGATGTTGTACTCGCTATTGACAACAAACCTGTAAATAATGTTGCACAGGTTAGGTACCACTTTAATTATTATTTTTCTGACACCTGAGGTTAAGAAGAATATAACCTTAAGAGTTGAGTCGTTTGGAGATTACTAAATTGATACTTGTGTAACCAGGTTGGGAAATTACTTCGCTTAGTGGAACGCCGCGCAGTCACGGTGCGTGTGCGACGTGGTGGTACTAGTGCGGCTGCCAGAAGAGACGAGTCCAACGAGCCTAAGAGAATAAAGCCGAACTTTTCCTTCCGAAGAGTCTCTGAGGTAATGGAGGGAGTTCGATTACAAGGCATACGAGCAACGGCGTCCAAATCCAGTCTACAGGTAAAGTATATTAAAGCTAATAAATACCTAACTTTTTAAATTGTTGAAGGTATTAAAGATCTTTTTACTGATAATACTATTATATTTTATAATCACCAGGACTCAGAAAGCAGTCCAGCTAAAACAGTTGAACCACAGAGCGAAACTGATGCACATGCGAAACAAAAAATAGAACCGGCGCGACAACCAAAACCTACTGAACAGCTACCGACTGGTAACTTTGGACTACGAAAACGTCGGTGCTCAGTAGAAAATAAGTCTTCCGACAGTTCAGCTGGGAGTACGCCACCAGCATCAGGAGCTAGTACACCCCTTAGGCAAGCGAACGCAGCAAACAAGACAGTCAAGCACCCTGATATCCCTATTATAAAAACAGATTCTTCAGAATGCAAGATATTTGAAAAGGAATCCGTTGAAGAAGAGGAACAAATGTTTGAAACAGGTGGCCCCAGACAATGCGAGCATGTTGAGATTTGTCAAATGTTCTGGACTAAAAATACGCCCTTGAAACCAATCATACCGTTTGATGAAGAAACCGAATTTAAATTAAATGAGAATCACAAATATTTGAATATAAATGTTTGGGCTACAGTAGCAGGGGAAAAGGAAGAAATTCTTTTAGGATACTTAAATATACCGTTAACTGCTTTACTGGCTGAATGCCAGGACTCCACAGTTCCGCATCACATGAAGAGGTACCAATTTTTGCCGCCAGATGTCGATATCAAGTTTAGGTAAGAAATTGTAGTACGATTTTACACGGTTAGATGTCTCTTCCCTGATAATTACCCAATCCCTCTGTAATGTAGTATCAAAGTTAGATTTCTTAATTCTATTTCTTCCAGCTTTTCTAATTCCACAGGCTATTTTTTTTCGGACCAAATTAAATAACACAAAAAAACTTTTCTTGCATGTCTTCCATTTAAACTACAAGTAAGCATCTTCCTAATAATAGTATAATATTTGGTGTAGTGATATTTAATTTAACATTTCTTTTGTTTTTTTATCTATATTATTATTAATTAGAAATATGCTCATAATTGTCCACGTATTAAGTGCAGTGCTCTTCTAGTAGGTATTACTCTAAATATTAAACATCGGAATTCTAGTCACACAAACCTTACTTGACATTTTCCTGAATAATCCCCTAAATGATGTCATCAAATAAAAATAATGAAACAATGTCTGACAAAAGAAGTGACGTAAAGAATACTAACTGATCATTTATTTATCATCCAGAAACTGCTCTCCTAAAAATTCTAAGGTTAATGAGTTTGTTGATTTTCAGCAAAAGTCATAAGCTATCGTCTCATGCTGGTTTTGAGCCCTGCCTCTGCTTCGGTGATGCACTCGTGTGGTGGGAATGGGATGGACAAGGAATTACCCGGTCGGCCTCCAGAACATCCCGAGACCCCGTGCTACCGAAACCTCCGAAACCATCCAGAGCAACACATGACTTCGTTCGAACACACTTCCATAGGTCAACGCAGTGCGATTTCTGTAATAAAAAAGTAAGATTTCAGCATTTATTCGTTATTCTTACAGTAATGAATTTTATAATAATAGAATGCGTCGTTTCACATCCTCTTAAGTAGTTAACTCCACCTTATTGTGAAATTAAAAAAAAACAAGGAAAATCAGTACGCGTAGGTTGATTTAAAAACTTTAAAGTTACGGGTTCCTTTTTAAAGTTACGGGACTACAAACTCTGCAAAATTTACCTTACCTTATCACGAGACCATACTACCTGTAACATAAAAGATTTTAATTTAATGTCACAAATTTACGAACATATAGGGCAATAAATATACTAGTAAACAATTCGTGTTTACAGATATGGCTGAAAGACGCGATGCAGTGCCGGAATTGCGGTCTATCCTGCCACAAGAAGTGCGTTACTAAATGCCAGGAGTCATCGCCCTGCGTTCCCAAGCACGACCGAGGTTTGTTTAACTTTTTGTTTTCTGAACAATCAACAGATTTTATTAATTTGATTCGGTTACTTGTGGTAACGCTACCCGTACCTTATAGATAATACAATGCACACTGGGGATCGTTTACCATCAGTATGCTTGTTTAACGCTAGTATGATACTTTGTGACTCAGGTATACGACCTACACCAATAACTGTACTAGTTGTTCCACATATACTAAGGCTATGTTGCCAGCTTTACCTTCCTCAACCGTTGGGAAATACATAACATATTAAATAGGCTAGTAATAAATATACTCGGTAATGAACTGATCACTTAACAGCGACTTGTTTATCGCCGTGTACATTTAAACTTGGGCATTTCCTTGAAGTAATTAGTGCGTGAAGCTAGATACCTATGTTCATTCGTATTAATGAATCAGGTAGATAAATGAATTTGTCTACAGTAAATGAACTGTAAGTTGTAGAAAGAAAACTTGCAATTTAAATAGGACATATATGATGAATGAATTTTCATAAAACTTTTTATAAATTACTATAAATTGATAACGAACCTTACAAATATATTTAATAAATATTACTTACTTTATGACCTATGTGTGTTCAAAAAAAGTACGATTTACATCTGTGAATCTACACGATTCACAGATGTAAATTGTGATGAACGTTTTTTGTTTTTACGAAGGACGGACCCCATATCTTGTGATCCACATTGTTTATCAATAATTTCATCACGACGAAGACTTGAAGACTTTAAATACTTGACAATGGCAGCAATAGCGGATCCCGTTGGTTACCATCTCATCAAGTTATTAGTAAAAACAATGAACATAAAAAATATTTTTATTAAATACTATAGCATAGTAAGTTCAGCCAAGTAACAAAATACTTAATACAAACAAAATATTTAATCAAAACATTCTATATTAATTCGAAAGATTTCACTTTTTTTGAAAGTTTATTTTAGTAAGACTTGTTTTTAAAGGAAATTGTATTTTGATACGATTAAAAAAGTTGCTAAAAATGCAAAAATATCAATATGGTATACTAACTTTTAAACTTTTGCGTTTTATAATATAATAATTATGACAAGAC
Organism: Hyphantria cunea; assembly: GCA_003709505.1. Lineage (NCBI taxonomy): Eukaryota > Metazoa > Arthropoda > Insecta > Lepidoptera > Erebidae > Hyphantria > Hyphantria cunea. The sequence goes on from PKRV01002130.1 coordinate 615,225, forward strand.
GTGGTCATAGACCTCGGCCAGTGCAATCTAGTCGAAACATTGGGCAAATCAGAGGTTAATACCTTTAAGTACGAGTAAGTGATCGGGTTAAGTCCCAAGAAAATAATTATTAGTAGTTTACTGTCAAATCGAATTAATTAAAAATTGTTTAACAAAGGTCAAATGTTACTTAATATTTTTTGAAAGTATTTTTAACAAAAACCATTCATTCATTTATTTTATATTTTAGGAGATCTAGATCAAATCAAATGGCCTTGGTCGTACATTTCAAAGTCATAATAAGTCTATCGAGCAATGGATAATCTAGTCTGAATAAAACAGATTGCTTTGAAACAAGCTAGCTTCCTTATTATATGACATCCATTTAATGTGTCACAATATTCTTACATATGTTGATTAAGTAAGCTAATAGGTATGCATGCAAAACTACAATCCATCCATGCAACAATTTTATGTAACTGTTGATCAATATTACGTAATTAAATGATTTATTCATGAAATATATGCTGTTGTTTAGTGCTATTGTGACTTCCTATGTTTCTTAAAGATCAAAGACTATTATTTACTTATTTAAATAATACATAAATATTACGCCCGTCAAGAATCCTCAAAAAAAATGCAGGCAACCAACACGCAATGAGTTATAAAATATTTTTTTTCGTCAAACGCAATATTATTGTTAGATAGGTATTTTTATAAAATTCCTTCAGAAGATTAAGAGTATGAATAATATGTGATTGGCTCACTCTTTTCATAATTTACACAAAAAAATTTGGTGTTGTATCTCAACCATTAGGGTTAAGGTTTTCCCAAAACTTATTTACAGGTACTTGATACCAGTACATGGTTAAAGCTTCAAGACTTTTAACACAAAATTTATTAGACCTGCCCCCTAGCCAAGTTGTATTCTAAAAACAGAAACGTAAATATAAAACTAACAAATATAAATGAACGACGTCATTCGATCGGCGATCATCAATTTTACAAACAAAATATTAGCCATTAATACAAGAGAATAGAGGCGTTAGCAATTGCAGAAAGAAAATCGACGCGAAATACTTGCGTCTTGGTTAAGGGGCCTGATGTAAACATCGTAACTCATTACGCCAATACGTTTTAATGACTTAAACGATGAATTATCTACTGAGACAATTCCTACCAATGATTGCTGAGTGGCGACATTTTGCCTTGTCATAGGTAGGCACAGTTGTTTGCCAACCGTTAGTCATACAAAGTGAATTTCCTGAAATGCGTAAATTTCTTGCTACACATTATTTTCATATTCGTGAAAGGTGGAGTCATCCTTTTAAATGTACACAATGATCATTCAAATTCGTGTCTAGCTTTTTATTACTTCAATTGGAATATGTTTGCATGTTTGGTTTTCGATATATGTTTGAAGGTACGTACATATAAAAAACTTTAAGAAATATCATCCGCATAAATCACCCCTCATTTTCTTTTCTTTTGTTGTTCTGGGTAGATTTTTAATTATCTATTTCAGCTTTTGATGGACATAAGAATTTTTTATTAAAATAACACAGTTATTTTTTTTTAATTATTTAGTCAGCCACCAGATAGCTGATAGGGTTATCATGTTTAGGATTTGTATATCGTGTCAAAATTTGGGCTTAATTGGCGCAGTACTTATGGAGTTTTAGATCCATACAAGAACTAATATAACATTTATATATATGTAAATAAGAAAAGTAACCATTCTTATATACTAACGCGTTTTACTAATGATGGAAACATACCTTATAAAAGATATGGCGGTAGAGGCTTGGCTGAAAGTGTTTAGCATCATAGTTTTACAGAATTAACTCCGTGAAAATGTTTCAACTTGGAATATTTGGCACCTCTAGATAATGTTAAATTTTATTTTAGATTTATGATATCAGTCATACGTCTCAGAAACAAATGTCGGTATTATTAATCAGTGGTGAAAGATTTCTTAAATGTTACTTCTTTCTTCGGCAAAACTCTTCAAAAGAAGTAATAAACAAAGTGTATCTGTACTTACTTGATTTTACAAGAATTTCAAAATATCTGAAGGTCGTTGACCGCATTCGCCGTTTGCACATCTGATGGTGATGAAATTATTTTGGCGTGATTTCAAACACCAATTGAAGAAACAAGTATGTTCCTAAGTATATTTAATTCCTTTAGCAGAATAATTTCGACATAAACATCCCGAGAACCAGATTTCAGCTTCTTAAAATAGTTTTTTAATGTTTTGAGGAGAGAGGAATTACTTTGTTTTTCCACGTGGAGGAAAAATATTTTTCTAACCGTTCTGATATTCACTCTAAAAGATTACACATTCCAATATAAAACACTATGTAGTGAGTTGCGAATGTGAAACCATATTTTTAGTTTTTAACAAATAATTATAGCCAGTTTGAATCGACTTCGTAAAAGTTTCAAAACAAGCAAAAGTCTAATTATTTGAACGGTTTAAAATCTTGCTTATGATTTCGCTATAAACAAACAAGTGAAAGTCAAAAAATAATCTCTATAAAAATTCGCTAAATAGTGTAATAATAGCTCAGCAGTAACAGAACCGAATCCTATATAGTGCGTTGCGAATGTGAAAATATATTTTTAGTTTTTAACAAATTATTATAGACAGTTTGAATCGACTCCGTAAAAGTTTTAAAACAAGCAAAAGTCTAATTATTTCAACGGTTAAAAATCTTGCTTATAATTTCGCTATAAGCAAACAAGTGAAGGTCAAAAAATAATCTCTACAAAAATCAGCTAAATATTGTAATAATAGCAGTTACGGAACCGAATCCTAATCATTGATAACGAAAATAAAATGTAGGTACTACGTAGCAATATAATAAAGTGTCATAATTAGGAAAACTATACGAAACTCCTTAGGAATCGATATCTACGTTGGTATTTATATCACCTTGAGAAACTTACACTCTCACAAAGGGATCAACATTGAAATTATGTTATGAAAATGTTCGTGAGCATGAGAGCAGCATTTTAAACATAATATAAATATACATTTAATAATGTCTATTTTCTGTTACACAAAGAAGTAAAGAACACCTACATAGTTGATACCTTTTTAGAATACAGCGAGACTAAAAAGGATCACAGCTGGGCAGGCACTCAAAATTCGACAGCGGATTTCAGACTTATGTATTGCAGGTGTTCTTGGGCGGAGATAATCAGTTACAATCAAGTGACCCGTCTGCTTGACCACCTATTAGCGGCTTTTCTTCTTTTTCCCAGTCACAGAATAGAGATATATACATCCTAGTCTTTATTATTCCAAAGATTATTATTTTAGGGTCGGCTACTAGTTCAACCAGTTTTAGTTAAATATCAGTTTTTACACGGTCGGACTGGCATCGAATCTCCACAACCTTGAAAACGGACTGAATTCGAAGATTGAACAGTTGTCATTATATTTGACCACCCGTATATCCAAAAATCTATCACTATCATGATTACGTATCTTTGCCAATGTTAGTTGGCGTAATTCGTAACTTTGTTAAGAATTTGGCCGGCTGGTCGGACTTAGGGAGTCAAATAACGTAAGAGTAATACGTAATATGGTTGAAATTTGTTTAATTAGCGATGTTTGCATTTGTTAAGTTTTTTAAATTTATTCTACATGAATAAATTTAAAAAACTTTTTGTGTATAAAATATTATAAAACTTGTGTCTATGGAATTTTTACCTACCCTATCAATATCCTTTCTGTACATATTCAACCGCTAGTACTGTTTCGTTGCTCTAGCGGTTGAAGTATGCGACCGCCGATCAAGAGGTCTCGGGTTCAAATCCCGGGTCGGGCTAAAGGTAATATTGAGTTTTTCTGATCATATAATTTACTTATTTTGGAAGTCTTTGGGTAAGTTTTTTTGTAAATTAAGTGAATCCACGTGCCCCGGAGAACACATAAAGATTTCGGTCCTGCGACTGATCTATCCCCGATCGTGTCCGTTAACCGTCTATTGGGATTATGAGAGAAAGGGGACAAACAGTGCACCTGTGTTCACGCACACACTTGTGCTCTATAATATCTCCTGTGAAGTTGGCTGGTCTCCGTTGAGACTGGCCGCCGTGGCCATAATTAGCTTGGAGAATATCGTCATCATATTTATATCAGAAACAATTTTTGTCACATACATTTAACAGGGTGTAAAGTTAAAGTGTTAAAGAACATAGAATAAATGACTTACATCACTGAGTATAAGGCAGTTGCTGAATTATTACAGGCGTTTTTATTTATTTAAAATTATTATTTATAATTTTTTATCGTGAACGCTCTTTATAACAGGACATACGCAAATTACCCACAATACTTAAACACTTAATTTATTATTACGTGGCTTAATACAATCTAAACGGCGAATGCACGTAGATATATTCGTATTAATGTGCAATAAATACAGTAAGATATTAAAACGGACATTTTCAACACGGTAATTGTACAATTTAAAGGTTGCGTGTTCGTTACGCGGAAGAAAAGTGTACCACATTCTAACTTTAATGAGTAACAGAGCGAACGTTTAATATCCTTTAGTAGTGTTGATACTTCATAATGTTACTACGAAAGTCATGATTTTAATATGATTATATAGTTAGAGAGTTATATAAAGTTATAGGTGTTGTTTAAAAATATTACACGTAAAATTAAACAATCCTTAATCCAAATTACTAACTCCAGTAATCACCAGCTACATATCTCTTCATAATCCAAAAGTCGACTTGAAGAAAATGCCTGTAGCATTAAATTCACCTTATGGAATGTATTTACAGGAAGCATAAACTAAAGTAAGTATAGTTAGGAAAATTGTCGAAGGCTGATTAAACTTAGTTAATCGAGTTTGGTAACACCGTTAAACAATTCTTCTTTACCCAATCGATCTGTAGGTACAAGGTTATATCTACATATTCTACCATCTTCTCTATTACAAACTCTTACGGCTTACAGCAATATGTTTACCACCAAATTACTTTCTTGGGACTAAAATTGTAAAACATGTGTGTTTAATACGGATCTACCTACATTAGAGGATATTGCCGAGATTGTGTGTCCTCCACTACGAGCTGGATCTTGTCTTATTTTAACTTGAAAAGACTCTAACAAGACCTAACTCTTTACCTTAGTGAATAGTAGTTAGAGTTTACAAACAATTTGTGGAATGATTTAGTGTTACTTTGATTGCGCAGAACCATCGGGCTCACTAAACTGTTCACCTCCGGAGTTGATCATGACTGAAGCAGAATCTAACATTGATCAAGATTCCGATGATGAACCTGAAAGGAAAGACTCTCTAGACGTCCATGAAGAGGGTAAGTAAAAAAAATTAGACTTACACTTTAAAAGTTCTAGATATATTCAGATTTTGAGGTGCATGTAGAATATTTCATATTAAATTTTATCAGACATAACCAATAGAAAAAGTTATTGGCAAAGTAATTGACAAATGACAACATCGCACTGCTAATTTATTCAGAAATTCAACAGTTTTGACATACCAAATAATAATTAGGAACTATTCAGTGGCGCAAATGATTTTCAATGAAATAAATCTGTGAGTTAATTTTTGTTTGTGCGCAGAAGAATTTTACGAAAGCTGACGAATGGAGAACTTTCGCTATATTAGTTCCTCCGGATTCACCCAACACGTATCCACATAGACACACAGGTTATTTTCTACTTGTTTCATGTGTAGTCTGTTTGTCCAGCTACCAGAATTGTATGTGTTTTGTTAGTGTTGTCCATGCTAATAAAAACATCGTTTATTCCGAAAATCCTGTAACCTGTATTGTAGAGAACTACATATTGCACAGCATTTTACATATATTTCAATATATTTATTTATTTCTCTGGCCAGTGTTTAGGTAAGCCTAAATCTCCTCCCGAGGCTCATGTTCAGCAGTGGACTTATTGAGACTTGGCTGTTGCGTGTTGATGACAAAGTTACATTTCACAAACCTTCTAAAAACTGTCAAATAATAACACTATTATTTGACACTTTTAAATGTATTTTAAGTTTCAACGCCTATCATTATAACTTTATCTATATGATATCAATTAAAACAACAATAAATAACGAATATAGACATAACTGTGTAACTAGAATTGCAAATAAATATGTAACGTATGTAAAAAAAAGTAAGAATTGCATTAATCTCCGTACGTACTGTAATATATAGAAACTGCAGAGTTTTAAATTCTTTTACTGTTATAAAATAACAAAACACAAAATTAACTCAAAGCACTTACAAGTCCGTCTCCATACTAAAGATTTATATCAGAAAAAAAATTTATGTTGGAGCTGTTTACTTCGATTTTTTCATAAACGAAACGTCGTTCTAAATAATTACGTGCAAAAATACATTCTACAGGAAAACAAATGCTCAATTACCAACATATTACTACACTAACTATTGTACATATAACATCTAATTATGATATTGCATATACATACTCAAGTATTACATTTATAAAAATACGTACCTATCTATTATTTTACAGTTCTACATAATTTAGCTTCAGTATGACTATTGTCTCTGCGTCACCCAAAATAAGCTGAACATAAAATACTTGTTTTGTAGTATATACGATCTGACTTACATATTTAATTACAACAAAATGGTGTAAATGTTATTATTAAAATTGTCCATTGGAACAAATTTATGACTACCTAAACAAATGAACTGTGACCATACGTTTGGTTATTCCTTACGTAACCGTACTGTTTAATATTTCGTATAGCTGTTATTTAATAGGACAAATGTTACTAACACACATCTATCAGAGTGAAACAAAACTGAGAGATAAGTAAATCATAAAACATAGTGCAATACGCAGCCACTCCCAAAAATGTTGACCAAGAATTAACGAAACCGTCCCATTGACACTGATTCACAAATCCTTCTCTTTACTTTAATCAATTCGCTTTACACAGTTCCTTGTGAATGTAGCAATTTTTTCACTTGTCCTTTAACGCTCTGGTTAAGATTGTTACCAAGGATTTCATATTAGTTATCTAGTGTGGGCAACAAAAAAAATGTTTTCAAAACCAAGTGAAATAACTCATTAAATATTATAACATCTGCATTCATTATGACAGCGTTTTTGCAACATAATTAATGTCGGGCTAGTTGAATTACAAATGTAATGAATAATATACTGTAACCTATATATACGTCTTCGAAAAAAGTTCCTAACTTTCATACATACATCACCACAATGTAATTATTGTAATCCTTAAGGTCCTTCCTATTTTATCTAACTCACCATGTTTACTTAAAAGACCCGGGAGTTTCCTTCTAAAGCATGTTATAACTAGTGAACTTATTGTTCAGGAGGTGGTGCAATGAGCGCGCTGGTAGCTGGTCTTCGGCGCGCCGGCTCCGCTCATTCCCTGTCAGCGCCTAAAACCAACGCCTCTTCAAGATCCCTACCACCCTCACCTAGTCATACACCAAGGTTTGTTCCTCATACAGCATGTTTGTAGTTGTGGGGTGATGGAGGAGCGTAGAGTGTCCGTTGATGACGAGTCAAAATAGTTGATGAATAAGTGAATAGGAACTTGTTAGACACAGGTACAATGTTACACGAACAATTATTCGTAAGTTCCCGCCATCTTTAGGCATGACATACCTGGTTGAAAGCCGATTGAAATACATTCAGAACTCTTTCAAATAGATTCAGAACTCTTTCAAAGAGATTCAAATAGATTTAGAATTCAATCCAGTAACCATGGATCGATTGGCCATGTCGATCTAGTCCACACTAACCGATCACATCAATTCCTGAATAGTTTCGATAATTTTGCAATACAGACCATTAATTATACCATTCTATTTCAGGCAAATTCAAACATTACACTGATAATAAAAAAAAATATGATTTTGAAAATACGGATCTTTCTTTTCTATTCACTTATTATACTATGTATTACTAGTAATATTTTCTTATAAATGTCATTTGTCCACATTCAACCATGAACATTTGAAGCTGAACTTCACTCAAGGTACATATTCAAAGAGAATTTTCATTGATGTTTTTACCTTATTATCTGTTAGACCCACTAGACCCAAACACTTCAAATCAGTATTCATTTCGATTTATTGTATACGTACATGAAGCTGACAGCCTACAACGAATGACGCATATGCACTCCATTCTACTAGACTATCTGAGCAGTGATTCAAAAAAGATATCAATAGGCCACCATAGTGTGTGTCACCATGCTGCATTGTCGCATTATCTGCATTCCCAATGAGTATGGGAACCACACTCTTGGATTCTGCTCATCCTTTTCATCAGGCGGAGTAAACGCATGTTGCCAGGCTCATAAATTAAAAAAAACGTGCTGTTGGCTGTCGGCTTTTTATACGAATATTAGAAGTATGGCTACTCAGTGTTTTTTAAAGTGTTATTCAAATTATGTCTATGAGTGAAAATCTCGAAATTTATGATAAAAATGATATAAATATGATATTTATGATATAAATCGGCGAAGTCTTATTCATTATTATTAGGGATAGAATGCAAAACTCAATTCTAATTCAGAATTTTGAAGTGAAACTTCTTTAGGCGCATGAGGGTAAAATTTTTACAAATGTAACGTCACGCAAGTATGCAACGGAAGTATCGAAAAAGAGAGAGAGAGAGCGATCGAGACCGATTGAGAAAGAGTAAGACAGAGCGAACGTAGCATGAAGCAACTAGCGATGGAGTGAGAGTAGGGAGCAAGCAAGTGAGAAAGATCGAGAGAAAAAGCGAAATTGAGCGATTGTCGTATCACGCACAGTGCCATGGAGCGAGAGGTGGGAGAGAGCTAAGAAGTTTCACTTCGGACGTGTGTACTTTGTACGCACGAACTTTTTTTTTAAATCGAGATTTTCAGTCTAGGACGTAATTTGTATAATACCATTACATATATGTAAGTGATATTTATTTAAACTATTTTTTATTCCCTAAAATAAACCAATCGTTGTATGTATACCTATTATATATATTTTTAATTCTGCTCCTAATTTGAATTCGTTATTTTTGTCTATGTTTTGTTATTGAATAAGCTAAACTATTTGCTATTTCATGTAGGTAGGTAAAACCTGGTAGGTATTCTTTACTTTATACATAAATGAATTGGTAAGAGCAATAAGTAAGCCATCATAAAATATACGTATGTGTTCCTTTCAAAACTACTATCAGAGGTCACGTTAAAAGTAATGATTATTATGTACTTTTCCTTAAAAGGTTTCGTATTCAGTATAATGCATAGAAAAATTGTTCCTACAGAAACGTTTTATTAATATTTATTGTTTAGCAGCAAAAGATTAATATTCCTATTATAAAAGGCTTGCTAAAGGCCAGATGTACGATTATGGAAATCCTGTCACATGCCATGTTCTAAGTTACGTTCAATTTACGTTCAAAGTGAAGGTTGTAAGAAACCTTTCTAATTCAATATCCTTATGATCATCTTTTTGGTTTCTGTTTTATCGAATAAAAATACGCCTGTTGGTTAAAAAGCCTGAAAAAAGCAAAAGAATTTGTGTGGTGATGAGCTGTGATTGCTTCTATACTTTACATTTCTATACTCTATATATTTGCTATCTGGTTACCATAGAACAAATTGCTGACTTTGATAGCAAACACCTTTATGTTTTACAAAATACATTTGATTAATGTAATAACTTACATCTGGAAATGTATTTACTTATAATATAGACCGAATATACTTTAGAAATAAAATTAATTTTATATAGATGAACGCACGTGTGACGCATGAAGACTGTTAACTGTGCTTTCGCTGTTTTCTTTGAGATGTTTGATCCTTGGATTGTTTAGTGCCTAAATGTACTAAATGGTATTTTACCAACTCTTTGTGGTTTATTCTAGAAACTAGGTAACGTTTCAGCATCTGTCAATTTATATGAGCTACTAATAGGATCTAAATAGGCTCACTCCAACTACTAGTTACCTATCTACTTTGAGAATATTCATGTTTGCTCCTAGCTATTGAATTACTTAATGCTACCGGATGAGACGCTCCTTCTATCACCTACACAGTTAATTACATACTTTCCAAACCATCCACCCAAGTCTTACTCTCATACGCGATCACAATTGATATTTCCTATAGTTCTTTCTCACATAATGTGGTAAAGAAAGAAAGAGACGGTACACTTTGTTGACGAGCAGCTGTGACGTAAAGGAAGCAGTCGCTGGAGGCGTGCAACCCGTTCGGCGGCTGCGGCGTGACGTGGCTGGCGAAGGGCGACGTGAGCGCTTTGCTGGCGCCAGCGCTGCACAGCGCGTTACCGCCGGACGCGCTACTCGCAGCCGCACGGGACTCCGCGCCTGAACTAGCGGCTAAACTGACAGCTCGGCAAATACATGAAATGGTGAGAATACCGCATTGCTTTAGAGCTGTTTCGAAAATTATTTGACAGGTTTATCCAGCTTATCAATTTAATATTCACTTCTAAATCACGTGTTCTTATTACGAATATGAACGTTAAAGCTTCCTAAAACACAAATTTTAACTAAGTTTCCAATTACTTTATTAGCTTCAAGCCGTTCGCGAGGAGTTATCAGCGGAAGATGCTAGTAATGATGCGGGCGGAGGGGAAGGGCGTGCTTACGCGCTCACAGCACTTATGCTGCACTGTTGCGCAGCTGCGCAACTCGCTCAGCAACGCGCAGATCCAGCACCCTCTTGATCAGATTAAACTAATTGTTCATTGTCAGTTGACTTTTATTTAAGACCTGTAATCATACAAATTGACTGGTTAACGCTTTTGATATAATATTCGATAGGTATGTACCGACAGTAGCAAAGCATTTTCAATCTCTGTAGTGACATAGTACAGGGAATGCTTAATGTTGTAACAGCATCGTCAAGAGCCTACAACGTTACTGGACATAAGATGAGAGAAAATTTTGTTACAGATGCTTTCTATACCTAGATACATTTTATTGACAGTTTTAATATCCACCTAGTTCGTAATAAAATAATAACAATCTATAATATATCAAAACAGACATAAAAAACAAGCTACTATTTACGATTACAACCTTCAAATTAATTTGTCGCGTTGAACGTTTTATAGAACGCGAATGTTAGGACATATTCTTGTAAACATCTCGTACTACGCAAAACTTTTTCTAGGAATGAATTGAACGTGATCAACACTTTAGGAAAATTTTAAAGGAGAAAGGCTTGCATATGACTGCGTATCGGGAATTGCAACTTGATAATGATGTCATTACACATCGACGCACAAAAGTAAGTGTTGTTGTATAACTACCAATCAACTATAAATATGATAGAGAAATAAAATAAATTAGTACATTTAAATATATAAATAAATACGTGTAGACAAACCTTTGGAGTACTCCTTTTAAACAAATATGGCGCGTGTGGGCATATCACATGTGGAATACTTTGTATGTTCTTTTAGAAATACAGAAAGCTATGAATTTAAAAAATACGAGTATGTGCTCTGACTTTAAACTTTAAACAGCTTAAAGTTTAAGTTAAAATCAGGTAAAACGTTTGCAAATTGTTATTATGGTTCAATATCTTTATACATATAAATCTTCTGTGCGTGTGTATGTGACTTAAACTACTGTGACCTAAACTTTTTTGTGTCTATTCATATTCGAAAATGGACTGCCGATAGAAGTGAAAACTTATAACTTAGAATGTAATTTGTAAAATTAATGTTTCAAATAATATATTTCGTAATGTTTACATTAAAATTATCCACATCCAACATTAGCATGCTGATGAAGCGAACCCATAAGATTTCCCCCCACCATAAAGTGCTCAACGTGGCTACGGAAGTAAGATTATCTCCTAGTAAAAAGTGCTCAACGTGAAAGTTACGAAAGTTTTACTTCTAAAAATTGGCAGTCATAAGAAATACGATAGGAGTGAAAACTTAAAAATTGCAATGTTATTGGAAAAATTAATATGTAAAATTAGAAATTTCATAACGTTTACATTAAAAGTATCAACATCAACCATTAGCATGTCGGTGGCGCGAACCGATAATATTTTCCTCTACCAAAAAGTACTCAACACGGCCAAAGATATTTTGTGACGTCAGCATGCCGGTGACATGGTGACGCGAACTTTTAAGACTTTTTCCTACCAAAAAGAGCCCAAAGCGCCCAAAGAACATCTCAAAAAAATTCGACCCCGGCGTTACTTGCGGGTGAGGTTATACCGCGTGTAACACCACGGGGGTTTTCTAGTGCATATTTAACACAATATCGTCGTGGATGCTATACATAACTATTAATGCATATTTTATATTATAGCTACAGACATGAGAATTTAAATGTAAACTAATTGCTTCTAAAAACAAACCCGCAAAAATATAGCATCCTAAACTCGTCTATCAACAAAGAAAATATAAAAACAGATATAATATGAGGAACAACAGCAATCATATAATCTCTTTGATCAATACAAGCTTTATCTCAACGCATTAAAGACGATATTGGTTTGTAAAGACAAAGGGAGCAAAGAACCATGTGCTTGCTTTGTAAATACGTCGAACGCTCTCCGAACAGGGAACTGGCTCATGTCCAAAACTTCCTGAAATAGCACAAAGGATCGACCTCAAGTTTCGACGAAAAAACTTCTGCGAAATGTCAGCGGGTCGGTGCGCTTCGGAAAATTTTGTGCGTCATCAGCGCGTGCGCCGGTGATCTAGATAAACCAATGATTACCGACTTAACCGATGTAATGGTTGTGTGGAAATCTAATTCACATATTAATGGCATCCTTTCATTTGCACAAATTGTGTATTATTAAACCAGTCTTGATGATGGTATTTTCCATTCTGTCAATGACCTTAGAAATGAATTAATTGTTAGAAAAATCTTTGGTCTATACCTATTGTCTTTAATGGTATTCTTAAGGTAAAACATGAATAATTTTAGAAAATATTACAGTTACTACTTTCAATTTAAACTCTAAGTGACATTTGATAGTTTCTACGAATTTCATTAGGTAAAATGTTTTCAGCGTGTTAAGCTACTTAAAACACCTTTTTAACCCGTAAATCTATGATTGGACTGGATATTATAATATTTGTTTCATCCAAATCCTTCATTTTTACCACACTTTGCAAAATGAACTTTAAATTCCATTTGAATTTTCAACCACTGCAGACATTTTCTTAGTAAGTCTTTTCTCATTTACAATTGGGTTCTTTACTTATCAATGGCTAAATTTGAATTGATTTATTCAATAAAACTCTACTAATACCTTAAATTGCTCTTAAATTTTTGTTCCTTAATTAATTTCATTTTCATCAAGTATCCCCCTTGGTTTGATACACACTCTATCTCTAATGTGCATTCGCCGCCAAAAACATAGTACATCATTTTATACTCTAAAACCATAGACTATCTGTTGATACAAATTGATATATCTATATGAAAAATGATAGGTATATAATAACCACTACTAGTTTTTTTAATCACCACTCTTTCTCTTTTTTTCATTCTTCATTTCCAAACCACTATTACCATCACAACAAACACGTATTCAAAAATCTTTTTCCGTATATTAAATCATTATACTGCCAATTTTCAAAAGCTTTGTTCTGCATAATTCAGGAATATTCCACACTTTTCTCTTATTGTCTCACATTTACGCATTTATTTTCTAAGAAGTACTACAAATGTTAATAAACAGGAAATTTTCCGTATTTACGTCGGAATTAGGTAACGAATGTCACATAAATATACACATTTATATGTTTAAAACTCGGCCGTGACCAGATATATATATATTCGAATAAAAAAAACACGACATTTTTTTAGAATTAACTGGTATCATTATTAAAAAGGTAGTAACGTTTCGGAATTAGTGTAAATGAAGCGTAAAATAAAGTGGCACTGACCTGAAAAATATAAATTTAACATTCTAGCAACAAAGAAATGGTGTTGCGTGATATTCAACTGAAAAATACACGATTGGTTTCATTAACTTGGATCTTGAAGTCAGCAGAACGCTGATTTACGATTCAGGAAGAATCCTTATAATTTTGTTTGCAATTTTAAATCTAAAACAATAAAACGATTCAAGATTTTTAAACTAGGAACGTACGAAACTTTTTTTAATACGCGTATAACTACAATTCATTTGTATATAATACGCAATGTTTCAAAGTTCCTTGTTTATTTTCCTAAAATATAATTTAGTACGAATATTAGACGGGGCACGGCGGCGGTCGGGAATATAGTTTCTGGCACACGTTCAAGGTTCCCTGTGGCGATAATCTACGACTTTCTTTGGCCGAAGCATCAAGGTAGTGCGTTGAACGGACGACATATGTACGTCAAGTTTTTAATTGTTGCCGTTATTTGCACGCACATGCCCTGTGACATATACATAGGTGCGCATTTATGATTTAAAAACGTCTCTAAATAATTTGCATTCGATTTCGTTTTATTCTTGTTTCTCTTTATTCCTTCAAATAAGAGTTTGATCTTTGAAACATTGTTAAAGTACTCAATTATTTTATTATTAATTAATTTAATACTTTTTAAAATTTCCTTAGCCGCTAAATATCACAATCTAATACAAATAACAAATCAAGGTCACGGTGAAATTAAATGACCAGCACTTTAAAGCTTACTGTAAAAATTGCAATTATAGGAAATTAACGTAAATAAAGTGTATTACCTGAGTGGAAAAAAATAGCTTAAGCATATTTCATTATAATCAAGTTTGCTCATCGAATACGTCCGCAATAAATTGCAACATACACTAGTGATGGCACCTTGTGAATTAGGCTGGAAAATCATGTTCAATCGCGGCGCCACTCGCCGGAGGCCCGGCCTTTCACATTGAGTTGATCCACAACGCATGCATTCAAACTTCGATATTCATACAAACAATGTGATCAGATAACGGGGACTGTGATCACAATTAGGTATATCTGTCATTGATGACGTTAGAATGCATCCCACAAAAAATTAACCATTGTTTATCCATGCGGAAAACAGCGAATCCTTTGTGATATGACATGATCCGTGAGCAAGCGTACTTATTCCCTTATTTATGTTTTTCTCTGCGTGTTTCCGCTTTCCGCTAACTTGCGTCAACTGCGCAGCAGACAGTGCGAGCGAGACAACGGTTTGTTGTTATTGTTCTCCCTTTCCCGTACCACGCTTCTTTGTTTTGGCAACGATATAAAGGCAAGCTGCGAACGCGGCGCTCGAATTTTACCAGAGTGCTACCGCTGACCTAGGCGCATCGCGTTTCGCTGCGGTGGTAGATGATACGCGATTCTTTCAGCTCGTGAGAGACTCATCGACGAGACTTATAGTGACATTGACTAAGGGATTGTGCAGTGACTGTTGATATTCAAGTGCAGTGATGAGGCCTCCTACGGACTACGATGGCGGTGCGAGGATGCCTACTGAGGCGGAGGAGCGCGACGCTCGTGCACCAGCAATGATGATTTGTGCTCGACTAGCCGGACGTGCTATCATCCGAGTGGTGGGTCGGTGTGAAGATGCTCAAGAAAATAGTCAGCTAGGTACGTTGCCACTACCAGTAACACAACTAGTAGAGTACCTCTACCTATTAACTGAGCCAAGAATTTGCAACAAAAATATAAACATAAAACTTTCAGTTCATCTCATTTTCAAAATTTAACACGTCAATATTATAATCTTATGTATCCATAGAGTTGACGATCGCAAAACATCAGACCTAGGTAATTTCACTATAATGACATAAAAGTTTGTGTATATAATAATACACATATGATTATAACCATTTCACACACGTTTCTAAGCCATTATAACTATTAATCAATATGGAATAATATCGGGGCCGCAGAAAAGCTTTTTTAAATAATTGGCACAATGCGTAACGATCACGAACAAAGAAAATGTATGAACTGAACTAGTTAGAAAACCTGAATACGCTAGAGTCTAATACTGTTATTGTTATTGATAACATGTATATGAGTAATATCGCTCTTATCTACTTACACAACAATGCAGTGAAAGACCCATCAAGAACACTACATCATGTAGTACATTGTAGAGGTTATTTTTTAACTATGAAAAGTAGTTGACAGTTTTAAAGTAAAAACAAAAAGGCAGTATTAAAATCATAAACGATAAATCGTCATATTAAAAATTCTTTTTTTGTTTTTATAAATATTAACTTTTGTAAACATACGATCTCGACTGTTCGGTTTTTCTTTTACTTAACGAAAGGCATAAAAATATTAAACGTCTGTCGTTGTATTTTATTGTTTTCTGCATAACAATAAACAATTCTTTTTTGTTTTTAATTTAATCATCTTCACGTTTATGAATAATATAATTATGAAATAATAATATGATGATACTACTCCGATAAATAGATAAGTTGCTTCATGAATATTTGAATTCAGAATTACTTTATACTGTTTTAAATTATTATTTTGCAATTTGACTCTGGCTTTTTAATGGCCTTAATTTAATAAGGCCACGTAAAGTTTGTGAGCATGAAATGCTAATGTTTAATAAAAATATTTTGTATTAAGAATTACTTAATTTTAACGTAGTAAATGCAGTTTTTTTCTTTACTTATAAAGTCCGTGGCTCCGACCGCGTGTTTGTCGAATCAAAGTGTCTTCATACCATTTTTTACTTCAATCGGTGCAGCAATTTAAATGTGAAAGAGTAACAACAGTCAGCTAGACAGAGTTATTTTCGAATTTTTTATATTAGTATGGATCATCATCTTCCTAGCCTTTATTATTTCCAAGATTTGGGGTCGGCTACTAGTTACTATACTACGAAGGTTGAACTAGTTGTCAGTATATTTAAGGACACTGACTTCACAATAACGATTGCCATAGATGCACATGACAACCGGGACCGACGGCTTAACGTGCTCTCCAAACCACGGCGGGAAACACCACCGTATTCCATACTCCGGTCTGCTATTAAGAATTTCTTTTAAGAAAAACCCAACAGCAGTTTGACCCAGAAATTGAACCCGAGAACCCCTAACCTGGAGTCGCATACGCTAACCACTAGACCAATAAAAGAAAAAAAAATGGATGCAACAGTCTTGAGGCAAGTCTTACTTCAAATGTAACTTTATGACGCTGTGTGACCTGGATGGCTCACTGATGACTGGTTGTTTAGTGTCTTGAACAACTTGTCTTAAAATTTCTGATGTAATGCAAAATCGAGCAGGATGCGTTGAGGTGTCACAGTTAATATCAAAATTTATGTTTTATATTCTGATCTTATCCATTTTCTTAAAAGATTATATAGTTCAAGATCAGTATGCTCTTTGTAAATTAGGAGAAGCGCGTTGGCGCTGTGACGGTGAAGGTAAATGAAATTGTTTTGATAACTCTTAAAAATATGAATTGTATCTCGCGGTTTTGAGAGCGTGGCAATAGTAGGTTCTTTAGATAGTTTTCTTAAAATAAACGGTAAATTGAAATAAGCCTATTTATTTAAATCTTTTTATAGTTCAACAGTCCTTCCAGATATCTATATGTTTATAAAAACGTTTTGGGTTACAATCAGTTATTAAAAATCAATGATTAAACTGTCGTAAAATATAGCCTAAGGTTTCTTTGTTACGTATACGTATACTTATACGTAAAAAAGAAAAGTAAATTAAAAATCATTTCAAATTTTAAAGGAAATCATTATAATGATTTCTTTTAAGATGAAATGATTTTGTTTTAAAGGTACATAAAGATCAGGTAAACTGACTTTGTCTTTGTTATTGATGTAGGTATTTTTATTATTAATATTTTCCGTACTATTTAAATAAATTTGTTTTGTAATAGAATTACACAAACCCCAGGAAACGGAATTAATCCAGATAGATGGATAGAAAACTATTTATTTATACACCGTATTACAGTTTTACAAGAGAGTACAGAAAACGACAAATATATAATGTATTTTACAAAGGGCGGCCTTATTACCGAAACCAATATCTTAGCAATCAGATACTTATTTAAATATTAAGTTTTCATTTCAACCTTAATTATAATTTACAAACAATTTTTTTACCAAAACTTTATATCTAAACATAAAATAATAATAATCCATTTGAATTACATTCATCTCTCAAATCCACTTTAATCGTAAAACATAAACACGACTAAACTAGCTACTATTTAATCAAAACGTTCTCGTAATTGTATGCAAATAGTACAATGTCATATGATTATGTATTTTCCCAAGTAAAATAGCTGAATTATGTGCATAGAAACTTTGTCAAATACAGACTATAAAATATTAAAGTTAACAACGCAATCGTAACGCAAAGACCTTGTTTCAACAGACATCGAAATATTATGTCTAAAGAAGTTATTTCTCATTTGAGTTCAATGTGCGAGGTTAAGCGATCTTAAATATTTATGAGTTTTTAAGTAAACGTAGAAGTTATGACTTATGACAGAGGTCATAAATAATAAACCTAATAGGGAATTTAATCAATTAAAACAATTTGTTTTGTCTATAGCATCTTTTAATAACCGAATGCAAGAAAGGAGGAGGTTCTATATTTTTCGACTTTAATTTTTTTTCTTTACCTTAAAAGTTTCGACTGGTTGAACCGATTTTGATGATACTTGGTTCAATTTGGTTCAGTTCTTGAAGTCGGTTTGCTTTTGTTAAAATTTTAGTTAATTATTTTTAAAATTAATTATTTTACTCCATCCGAGGGAAAAATTCTGTTCAAATTTTAATCAAGTTATTTACCAATTAACTAGAAAGTAAAGTAAACTTGGTAAGTAAATACATCAGTGCCCTTCTTGTTTTTCTACCACAAATCGCACCATTGATTTTCACGTAACAGTATTTACTTTTTTGTTTAAACTGTTACGTTAAATTTTTACGCTTATCTTTACTCGAGGACATAATCTACCAACCACAGAACGCAATTTAACTCTAATGATCCGTTCATTCCGGCTCTTGCAAAACACAACCTTATATTTTACCAAATAGCGTAGCGAATGCTATGTGGTACTCCAAATTAATAATCAAGTGAAATATGTCTTTGCGTAACTCAATGTTAGGTGGCTCAAATGAGTGTTCTTGCGTTTAACTTTCGCAAACGAAGATATAGTGTAAAAATTGTGAAACTTATCCGAGGCCACGCCGACTTATAACAGTATTACTGGCTTTTTGTTACATAGATTAATTTCAAGTGACTAATTAATTCCTCATACAATCACTTTTTTGCAACGAAGTCTCGTTTAAAATGAGTACGTCGGGGAGCCTCGGACACAGATATGTTATTGTAATAAATTTCTGACAACGCGTTTTTCTTTACGGTAATTATATTTCCGTTTACAATACCGTTTTTATAATATTTTTTCGTTAATGTGCTATAATCTTCAATACTACTTCTCTTACTATCTTCAATTCTACAAACTTCGAAAGTTCTTTTTCTCAATATAGAGTACTTTTTTCAAAATAATGACTTCAGATATCGAACCACAAATATGATATGAATAGGTACCTATTTAATGTAATACGAAAACAACAAACAACAATATTCAAACAATATTCAAAAATCGAACAAGCTTCGTTCAACTGAGAGTCCCTAATAGCATAACCACGCTTCAGCAACTTGCCCCTTCATCCATCACTATCTGCTGTAAAGCGATTACATTGAAGACAGCAACACTGTACGTTCCTTCATTCTATTTCTTTCTAAGCATTACTATATTGTTACCTTAACGATAATAACTTACGAGTAAAAGTAGATACCTATGACGGTTCACAAATTAAAAAGTGAATATTTTCTGTTTACGAAGTGCCATAATATCTACCATACCCTATCACCACGATTAATAGATGTTAGAAATAAATAAATTCCGTTTGAATCACTAGTCGCTAAGTGGTAGATATTATGTATCTGCGTAAACTTGTGAAATAACTTGTTTGTTACAATTTCTCAGAAGCAAGAACAACAATGTATGTGTCACGGATCACAACTACGTATATAGTGCATTCGTTTATATAATGTCGATACACCCGCAGGTAATTGTGTTTATTATTGTAAAATACGAATACATTTATTCGTAAAAGTTAGATGCTTGCCTAGGTAAAAAAGGCAAATTACATGAAAAATTTAAACATCTCATCTTCCTAGCGTTTATTAAAAAATGTTCAGCTTACACGTTACATGAGTAAACAAACACAACCATTCACTTTACTGCTTCGGCGCAAATTGACTAATCATATTTAACTTGTGGGTGTACCCCGCAGTCGGCTCCTATGATTTTGCTTTGACAAAAAGATCCACGTTGTACGAGGGCACGATTAAAACGTCCGTATCTAAGCGAATAGACTATACAAACATGATGCAGTAGTAGGTATATATATTGCTGTTGATTTTGACAATTAATGTACAGAATTGGATGGAATTATTCTGGAACTTCATAGCACGAAAATTAAATGACATCTCTGGTATCTATGTGTCAACATGTTGTTTAAAATTTTCAAATTCAACATCTCAGCTGTCGGATTTTTAGGCTGCATTTTCTATTTTTACCAAAACATAAATGGAGTCCTTTTTATACAGCTACAGTTTTCAACAATACAACACCAGGCATAAGGGAATTACCAATGAGGTAAATTATGTTTAGAGTCTTGCTTAAAACCTCTTTAGGGTAAGGTAACCGTATTTCCCACACAATTTATGAAATAGAAATGGAGGAAGGAAAAGACGAACATATTATATGAAAACAAGGAGAGAAATCAACGTACTTATAAAGGAAAAGCTTGCAAAAAAACTGTTATTGATCTTGAACAATTAATCGCGATTTTACCTATCTAGCTTATTTCTTATGCGTTCCATCCGATAATTGTATACCTATTTTCCTTTGATTTTCATTTTTATCAAAACGTTTACCATCACGTTTTAAAAACTCTTCCTCCCCATAGTAAGTCGCAA
Organism: Hyphantria cunea; assembly: GCA_003709505.1. Lineage (NCBI taxonomy): Eukaryota > Metazoa > Arthropoda > Insecta > Lepidoptera > Erebidae > Hyphantria > Hyphantria cunea. The sequence goes on from PKRV01002130.1 coordinate 636,185, forward strand.
TAGCTAATATTAGTAGGTTATTTTGGATAGAGGAAGTCTTTTGCGCAGCGCAGTTAGACGCATGCGAACAAATGTGTTGGGTAGGGACTAATATATTCTCAAGCGTGTCCATAATTATCTAATACTAGCTGAGTCCCGCGGTTATTGGTGTACATTTACAACCGCGAGTAACATCCCGGGGCAAAGTAAGTCCATATATATATATAATATATAATAAACCTGTAATTCTCAAAACTCACTAGTTACTATAATTTCTTGCTCTAACTAAATTATCAATTAGAACTGATAAATGATTTTTTCTACGAATTCTAATTTCACATTTCATTTTTCGTGATAGTCCCTAAGTTTTTGAGCTAATCAAAACTTACTAGTTTATGTAATGAGGTTATTGAATGAAAACAATATACAATTGTCTAATATAGATACTTAATGCATATTATTAATGCAAAAGTGTGTATCTATCTGTCTTTTTGTCCTTTATCTCTTCACGCATAAACTGCTAAACCGATTTAGATGAAAGGTAACTATAGAGAGAGAGAGAGATAATTCGATTCCCAGGGACTATAAAGTAAGATTTATCCCAGAAAACATTATTTAAGGGTATGAATAGGGGAGTAAAAATTTGTAGCGGTAAACAATAAATACTTAACTGATTTGGTTAATTTTGACATGGAAATAATTTCAGATTGATTGATATTTAAGTTTGCCAGTTCCCAATAAAACAAATAAGATAGAAACCATTCTACCCACTCGGGCATAAGTTACTTGGGTGAAGTAATAAATACCTAAAGGCTTTTTAAAGGAATAAAAACATAACAACTTACATAACAGGTAGGTATTAATTTTGTTTTTGTAGTCATCATTGTCTATTTTTTATTAAGTACATCGCACACTTTTGGAATTCTGTAGGCTAGAATTACATTTAAACACATAACATATAATGTATTTAATCCATATAGATCCCGGAAAACTAAGTAGGTGCCTACAAATAAGAATGCGCACATGGTACATGCGGAAGACACGCACACATGTGTAGCATTCGCACATTTATCGTTAACGCACAATAATGATTGAAGGATTGATTTAGAACATCTCGCGTGCACGTGCGTAATGACTTGTATTCAACATCTGAACATGTTGGCCTTTGCCAACCAATTTATTCCTTAAACAGAACTACTGACTGATAGAGAGGTCACTGCTCGTTGATACACTTCCTTGTACGATACGTGATTTTTGTTATTATGATGGTCAGCTTTACACTAATCGGTTCCATAAGTACCTATCCGGAGAAAAAATGGATCTTTACAAAAAAAACTTTGTTTTTTCTGCGAGTTGGAATCAGATATAACTTTATTAAGTATTACGCAAAAAAGTAATACGCAAAAGAACAATAGATTGGCAGTTGGCAAGGCACACTACCTAACGACATAGGCCATCGCCTATGTCGTGGACAAAAGATTCTGGATTAGGAACAGACCAAAAAACGTAGCGAAGGACGCGTAGAGTGTAGAAATAACCTGTTTAAATGACTTTATAAACTTCAGATATCAAGGAAGTTGTTGAAAAAGGTCGATGCCCACATGACAGACCTTCTCTAGTGTTTGAAATAACGATATTAATACCAATTTATACCGTTACTTTGGTGATAACATTTAAATGCACTTATTGATGATGCTTGTTTTTTTACAGAATTTTGAAATCATTTTATTTCGAAATAATAGAGGGTTTTTATTAAAGAATAAGAAAATACATTCTAGTAAACTGTGGAGCAGAATACTTATAATAATTATCGCTGCAATGAGCAGTAGGTAACAGTGTAGTTCATTACTTAGCTTACTGTTGTCAGATCAACTACTTTTCTACTCTTTGTCATTTCATTTTCATTTTCTCCTTCCTTCCATCTTGGAAATCCAAATGGAAATTTTCAGTTCCGATTTCTTGGAATTTTCTTTGATAACCTCAAAATTAATGAATTACAAGGGAACTATAATTAACATGTGAGAAATTTTCACAGTTCCGATTTCTTGGAATTTTCTTTGATAACCTCAAAATTACAGAATTACAAGGGAACTATAATTAACATGTGAGAACTACAGTAAATGTAACAAGTAAAATAATATCCACCATCAGGGTTCCTTAGACGGATGGGCATAAACTCACATGAATATATAAATACTCTATTAATTACGTATTACTAAAGATTTAAAGTAGATAAACAGCGATATCACACACCACACTTGTAACTAACACATTTTTTTATTTCATCTTTACACGGATAAATTTTAGTAACATTGCACATGTGCACGTGAGTTCATTTTCCTGTCACACTTTCACGCCTCAAATTACTCATAAGTACACAATCTTTCTTTTTGTCATACTTATTGTCCTGGGTTGGCATGTGATGTCGTGGATTCCTTATATCACCAAAACGTTATGAGTGGTTACGATTTAAGACATTGTACCTTGCGCACTTATTCTATTTTGAACGAAACACATTAGTGCTATGAAATTCTCGGCGCTTACATCATTTTAGTTGCAAGAAAACTATCTATTGAACAGGCGATAGATGAAAGCGATAGTTTTTGTTATACGACAAACTTAATCACAAAGCGCTGCAGTGTAAAGCCTCAATTTTAGTTAATGCTGGATTTTACTGTTTACTAAAATTTTATAACGTAGTAAGTGTAGTAAGTAAATGAAAATCCTGTCATAACGAGTAAACTTCAATAAGGCATTAAAAATGTTAACAGTCAGGTCAAAACTATTCTTTAGTAAAACTACTTTTATGCAATGTAGCATCATATCATTACATACTCAGAGCATAAAAATGATTTTCATCTAAAATCTGTGATCACAACACTGCACTGCAGTGCCTTGACACTTGACACTAATGACAGTTTGCACACCTTATGGTGGTTCTGTGTTTTCAGTTCCGCTGATAGTTTTAGACACTTTAAAGTAACAAAAACAACACGAAAGTTCTAAACTTATGCAGTTTTTTTTCATTTTACATGAAACTAATAAAATATACATGATATTTATTAATAACCATAATTACCTCATACAAGATATTATCCTAAACCAATCAGGTTTCTAAAACCTTTAACGAAATTCAGAATTCATTCTACAGTTCAACGTTCTATTCCAGAGTCATAGACTCGTAGTACAGTTTAAAAATAAACACGATTACGCCGCACACTTATTCTCGTGTTTCCTTTATCGTTTAGCAACTGTAGTGTTAACACGGCGAATTTTGAAATAAACTTGTGAACTTTACTAAAAAAATGGCTTTAGCCGTGACCCGAGTTGTATTAAAATGTGAGGACGCTCAAAAAACGCAAATATTAGGTATGTGACTATTGCTTTAATTAATATTTGAATGTAATATTATTAACAGTGGATGATGTAACTTAAGATTTCTGCACAACTGAGCATGCATAGCATAGAGAAGTTTGAGAACAAAGAAACACAGTCAACTACATTTTATATTCTACCAGTGACCTTTTTTAAGTGTATATTTGAAAGTTCCTTAAAATATAGAATTAAAAAGCAACTTTGGTAGATATTAATAATAATTAAATATTCAAATAATTTTCACTCAGCAGAACAAATTGCCATTGACATTAGAAACTATTCAATGAAAAATTCTGGTTTTTTAAAAATGTGCATGGTTGGTTCTTCCTTTCTGTGTAGAGCAGTCAAAGCCCAGAACTCATTACCACTGCACAGGTTTCTCCTCCACTATAATAATGGATCCTTCGGGATCTTAATTTCATCATCAACAGTCCTGCTGCTATACCTTTTCTTAAAAAGTTGGTTAGGCTTTCTGTTACATGTTTTCCTACATTTTGGAATGCTGTTGTCCTCTATAGTTTGCTTCTTTAGTTGGTTATTAGAGCACCCATTGGATTCTTAACTTACCAGTATCAAATTATTTGGCACTGAAATAATTACACTTATCTAACAATAAATATTTTCTTTGCCTACAGATTTATCAGAATGTCAGCTAATGCAAGTACCTGATGCTGTGTACCATTTAATGCGGCACACAGAGCTCAAGAGCTGTGATCTCAGTGGGAATGTTATCACGAAGATACCTCCTAAGTTTGCAGTCAAATTTAGTTTAATTACAGGTAAGTTTAATACATTCAACCTACATAATATATAAGTTGGTAAAGAGAACTTTAGAATTAAGATGAAGAAAAATGAAGAATATTTTAATTCAAATCATCTATTTACATCTTTCAATGCATTGTATAAGTCAGACTTCTACAGCTTTAAAGCCACAGAATAGCATTTTTGGCAGTCAAACTTATATTGAAGTATTATGATCACATAATAGTTTTATTAAATAGTTATATAACACTATCTGACTGCCACAAAATTTTAAACACACATTTGTCCTTTTGTTTTTTTTAATTAACTAAATATCCATTGATGCTATAAATATACAACACTTTTTTTATTATGTATTAAACCGTTTTTTTTATTTATTACAGATTTAAACCTATCAAACAACCAGATGGCAAAGCTGCCAGATGAGCTGTGCACACTGGCATGCCTGGAGCGGTTGGACATCTCACACAACTCATTTGTTGCGTTGCCTCACAATACTTTCCAATGTCCCAGTCTCAACACACTGCTGGCACATCACAATCAGATTATTGGTACTTAACATTTATTATAAGCATTATATTTATTTCAGGTAATTGGCAATATGATTTATCGTTAGCTTTCAAATATCGGAAAAAGCTCTACTTCGTTTGACATCAGCATAATTATATTGAGAATAAGTTTATTTTCAATGCCAACAAACTTTTTTCAAAACAGTAATAATGAAGAGATTGTGAATAATTTACACAGAGATTAGCATTAACAACTTTACTAGCTGATAGTCGATATAATTGTAATCCTAATTTAGCCTTTACTTGAAATTTTATTTATGTATGAAATAAGTTTCCGATATTCAGACATAACATCAAAACTAATGAAAAAATTATCATTGTTACAGAGATCGATGTGGACAGATTGGCACGGTCCCGCGCCCTCGAATACGTAGATCTCAGTGACAACCCTATTCCTCCCCGGATGCACGACGAACTGAAACAGCTGACCCGGCCAGCAGTCACGGTCTCCGAAAGACAGAAAGAAGACTGGGAAGAAGATCTTATACTTTAATAGAGTCCATTATGTATAGACTTCAGCATTCAGGGCCAGGGTTTCACATGAGACTGTAAGTCGACTGCTAGAACTTAAAGTGTGAAGCAATTTAGAGTACGTATTGATAAGGGCAGCCTTTGTGTCTAGCATATTAAGGATTTTGTGCAATATTGATGTGAAGAATTCAAACAGCTGGCCCCATATAAACTGTGATTTTCTCTGAAAAGAGGACAAAGTGATTTGTTAGTGTACACCATATTTTTAGTTATGGATGACGTCATCAACTGAGATTTACCAGAGATTAAATATTTTAATATCTTTTGACGTGCTCAAAAGTTATTGTACTTAATTATTCTAAATGTTTTTTGGTTTGTAATGTCTTTGGACCTATGTAGGTCTCAATGAAAGAAATTAACGATTTTATACAGCGTTTTATATATTTTTGATACAAAAGTTGGTTGGATAGCATTATGATGATATATCTCACTGTATTTAATACTAGTCCATCATTAGATAAGCTTTTATATTCCAACTGGAATAAAATTATATTGTAAGTAATTTTAATAAGTACACGAGAAACATAATAATAAAATGCAATGTAATGCAAACATACTGAAAAGTACTCTTTCTCTATTTGTTACTAATGAAGTCGCTACCACATTTGTTTTGCTTGTACGTAATGTATTTACACAATTATATATCCAAAGATTAGTGACTGATAAATTTTTATTCATTGATAATAAACGGAATTGATAAAATATGAATTACTGAGTTGTTTGTAAGGTGTTTCTTTTACGAAATACAGTCATAGCTATATAATTAAACGCATTTATTAAATGCTGACATTGCCGCCTTTTTTTTTTCACACTTTTCCAATCAAACCATCATTTTGTCCTGTAATAATAATAACAGTAATATTATTTTGTCCTGTAGAACACAAGTAATGTGATTTACGTTTTAAAATAAGACTTCACGATTGGCTTAGTGGTTTAAGCGGTCTCTACGCCGCTTTCTACTGCGCTAAGTGTTGTGGGTTCAAATCTCACCCGGGACAACACTGCATGATCCACAAATTATTGTTCTGAGTCTGGGTGTTCTATGTGTGTATGTCATGTATGTTTGTAAAGTTCCCTGCGACACAAGACTAATATTCCTAATGCGGATGCGGAAATTGTATTTAAAAAATAAAATGGGCTGCCCATGGCCCAAACTTTAAACAAAATAAAATAAATAAATATTTCGTACACACAACGCTCTGCTTAGTTTGGGATTAGATATCCCAAACTAAGCAGAGCTTGTATTATGGGTACTAGACAACTGATAGGAATACAATCAATCAACAACCCATAATGTCCCACTGCTGGGCTCGGGTCTCCTCTCAGGAGAAGGCTAAGGCCGTACATCCCCACGCTGGCCAAGTGCGGGTTGGGGACTGGCAAGAATACGTTGTGGCTACGTAAAAATCTTGCCGTTGGATGTTTTTAAGCCGCCCGAAGGCCTACAACTAAGCTTAACGACTGTTATCGTATTGTGGAGGAACGGGCCACATGTTCCTCCAACACAAAGGGAGGATCCTCCGACCAGGCGAGGTGATCATGCCTGACGGGCCACTGCCCTACGGTTGATGTTGGGAAGTTGTATATATGTTTATCGGCGCGAGAACTTCTATTGTGCGATGTAGGATTGGTAGTTTCTTAGTTTTCTTCGTTGCTCCGTAGTTCGTCGTTTCTTCGAAAGATGGAGCTGTTATATATTTTATGTTGTTGCGCTGTACGTGGAATCGCCACATCACTCCCCTCCAAGACCGGAGGTTGATATCTGGATGAGTCTGCTGTTGCGGAGCTTGCCAGTTGCCAGGATTAAGTAGTTCCAGTGAGTCGGACTGAATGCCGCAAGTTCCAGTGAGTTGGGATCGCATGCAGTGCGCGGTGCTGCGGTGAGGTCCCCAATGAGTCGGGACTGAATGCCGCAAGTTCCAGTGAGTCGGAACTGGATGCCGCTAGTCCCAGTGAGTCGGGGCTGAAGTCCGCTGATCCCAGTGAGTCGGGATCGCATGCAGTGCGCGGTGCTGCGGTAAGGTCGTAGGAGTAAACCAGGCTGGAGCAATCGCTTCCTGCATGTGGTGTATCCCTGTTGAGGCCGAGGTTGCTGGCTGGCTGAGACTTGCTGTGGGAGTGAAAATGATGGTGGCGCTGCTGCTCTGCTTTTATGGAAGGCTGCTTCCAATCACGTCGGGGTCACCACTGTGGAGGAACGGGCCACATGTTCCTCCAACACAAAGGAAGGATCCTCCGACCATGCGAGGTGATCATGCCTGGCGGGCCACTGCCCTACGGTTGATGTTGGGAAGTTGTATATATGTTTATCGGCGCGAGAACTTCTATTGCGCGATGTAGGATTGGTAGTTTCTTAGTTTTCTTCGTTGCTCCGTAGTTCGTCGTTTCTTCGAAAGATGGAGCTGTTATATATTTTATGTTGTTGCGCTGTATGTGGAATCGCCACAGTATGATAACAACCGGGACCGACTGCTTAACGTGACCTCCGAATCACGGAGACGCTCATGGTCACATGCCACTAGCGGTCACCCATCAAGGTACTGACCGTGCCATGGTTGCTTACCCTCGGTGATTGTTTCTAATCACCGAGTGCAACTGGGCTATGAGCGCCTAGGAATACACATATACTTTATTTTGTAAATACATATTATCCATACAAAACACCCAAACTCCGAAACAAATATTTGCAGATCATACAAACATTTTGTCCGAGCCGGGAATCGAACCCGAGACCTCAAGCACAACAGTCGCAGACGCTACCACTGCGCCACCGAGGCAGTCAAAAATGAAAATGAATGAATTAAATTGAATTGAATTAATTAGTAAATGAATTTATTATTAGTCTAGCGCCAATTCAAGGCGATTTTATTTTCTTTTAAGTATAAAATCTTTTTTACTTATTTTACGTGATCTGGGATTAATATACTTTAAGGAAGCCTTAAATAGACTCACGTGTATTAAATACTCTATACGAAATTAATAAGAATATCTTCTTCTTTTGATGATATGGCAATCAGCCGGATCAGCTATTTCTGCCAATGTCAAGTATTTCGAGTCTTCAAGTCTTCGTCGTGATGGAGTTAATGATAAAAATTATAAAAAATGTGAATGACATGAAATGGGGACCGTCTTTCGAAAAAACAAAAAACGATCTCCTAATAAGAATATCAAGTCTCATATTTATTGTTTGACGTTTTCCGTCATAATGACGGATTACTTACGTAGATATGGATTAAAATTTATAAGTATGCTAAACTGAGACGATATCGAGATCATGGCGGGCCACGGAGTGGATGATGATCCAAGTCTAAAAGGTCTTAGTCGTTACTTTAATTCTCAGACGAACAGAGGAAGAGCCAATGTAAGTATTATATAAAATATAGATACACTTAGAAGTGATAATTCTTTGAAATAAACGAATATTTAGTAAAGATATTTCTCATTCCAAAAAGCTCTCTCTCGGAAGTACCTAACTTGTGAATGATTTTATAGCACTGTTATGGTTGATTTAATCTGATGCTGATTAATTAGAAGACGAAAAAACCCAATATTTATTTTTGCAAGAGTTTAAAGTGTTTCATGTTGGAATTATCAATGTAAATCTATTAAATATTGTCTTACAGCATTTTCTTTTACTATTGAGCAACTAGTAAGATAATTAACAAGTTATTTATTTTAATTTTAGACATCAAAAGTGACATTTGCGTTAATAGGAGCATATATAATTTACCGCAAGTTCCTAAAACGAAAAAATTAAAAAATCTGCTATTTCTCTGTAATCATTCGTAAGTATTTTTTGATTTTCATGTTTCTAGTCTTCAATACAATCATAGTTATTATACCAGCATGAAAAGCATTAATTAAACTTTCACTATTGAAAATTGTTACGACTCAATCAGCCTAATTGCTACCAAGTTCGCTTAAATTTGCATTAAAATGTCTAGGTTTTTTTAGTTTGCTTTGATATTGATGTACCTTGATACAATAACGCGATCGGCTGTCGCGTCGCTCGTCGCTATGCCCGTCCGTTCAAATTCTTCAATTATCCTTAGGTACAAAGCGAACCGTTTGGTGGAAATCATTCTTATCCGACCCAGACTTGGTATACTGAGTATTGGATCGGATAAGATGGATGGAGTATCCAATACTCCATTCCTCCGAATACAGCAGGCCATAAAACTAAAAAATTAATTGGATAAAAGAAAATTAAGGGAAGTTAGTTAATATTTCACTATTTTTTTGACTAAGTGAATACATAGTTAATTTTTACATTGGGGAAGTTTAAATTATTATGTATGTTGCAAGTTACTGAACGTTATGTGGCCTTGAATCATGATTATTAATTTAGGAATCATGTTGGATTTGAAGCATTTTTATTCTTTTTCTCTTTCAGTCTAAGCGAAATAGTACCTAACTATCCTGCTGTCACTTGCATAGGCTACAAAGAGGACGTTTCCAAGTTATAGACACGATTTGTACGGATTGCGCCTACTTTGCTGCGTTATTACATAAGGCTAAAATATCTATTAATTCAGGTAAAATTCTTATTGGTATGAAATTTCTAAATTAAATACTGTATTAGTATTGTTTGAAAAATGACCCGATGATATGGAATTCAGTTTGTTTGATTTTTAAGTTTACTATATTATATTTCTGCTCGTAGAATGGCCGGTGACAGTTCCGTTGATGAATCCCAATTGAAAGGCTTGTCGAAATATTTCAACAGCCAAACAAATAGGGGCAGAGCTAACGTAAGTAGTAATTGTTTTATTTCAAACCGAAGATCATTAGCAGTAGATAAATGAAAGAGGTTATGTGAAGAAATTGTTCTTTAAATTCACCTAGCAACGAGTATTGGCCTGCCTGTTTTTATTTTTTGACTTTTTATGACCCTTTGTAACCTTCCAATTAATAAAATATTTTAGTTCGTCAATGTTGCTATTAAAAGCCAAGAAATCCGGTTTCATAAGATTCCGAGTTTCATAAGAAGCCTAGTAGGAACTTGTCTTATCTAATTCCTCAGTTTTTTGAGTGTGTCAGATGAACATCGGTGATCATTTTTCTTTCTTTTTTAAAAAGCCAACTCCCTCATTAGGACTCCCTCATTAATATACATTCCTGTGGCACATAGATTTTTACAAACATACATGAAACGGACACAAAGTACACCCAGACTTAGAACAACAAATTATGGCTCACAAAAAATGTTGTACCATGTAGGATTTGAATTCAGAACACACTTGGAGAAGTAGGAAGCGGTGTGGCGACCACTGAAATTACTAGGCCAACCGTGTAATCTGCTGTACAGGACAGTTTAAGTTCACATTTCTTTTAATCCTACTAGGGAACTGCAAGATTATAGGTGACGGAGTGCTTTAACTCTATATTTAAAGCTCATCTTACAGAATGCCAGTCTCCCTCTGTATGATCAAGCTACAACCCTGACACTGGAAATATTGGTTTGATGTAATTTTCTATTGTAAGGAGATATTCTTAGTGAATAATGGCCCTGAAACTATTATTATCATCATTTTGCAAAATTAGAACTATTGAATATACTATTATAATTATGTGTATGTAGACCTTTTTTCAGCTGTGGACAGTATATAAACACTAGGAATAGGTTGATTTTATGTAGTGTAAAACAACGTAAATCAAACCATTGAAGTAACTATATATATCTAGATATCATAGGTAATCTTTTTAGAAAGACTAAATTAGTTATGAATAAGAACAATAGTGTTTTAGTAGTTAGTTTCAAAGTAGCTAGTGGTTTAGGATTGTAAATGATATACCATATTAATTTTATTAGATTCCTGATTTTATTGACAATAAATAGCAATTATAAAGAAAGTCAATAGTAATCAATTACCAACTGTCACACTGGTCAATCAATTAATAGTCTTATAACTGAACACTGGTTTATAATGATTTTCTTAGGCAATATTTTCCCAGATACTTACAATAATTCTCAACAAACCCAAAATCTATGTTACTGTGAACCATTACTTAATTTTTACAAAAGTTTTATGTGTTATATGTAGAAGTCATTATCTGTGTTTAGGGGGAAAACTACAAAGTAACAACAAAATATAAGTTGCTATATTGACTTGTAAATTATAATTGACCTGTAAATTATTGTTAAATATATACCTTGATTATTTACAATATATGTGGAAGGACATAAGAATGGAAAAGTAATGTTCTTCCTGTTCCTATGGCCTTACTTGCAAATTAATATGAAAAATGTGCATTTGTAAACATGTACATTAGTACAAGTACATTAATATCTCAAAAGCTATGATTTGTACTAGTATTACATTTATATCACATAAGAGTATGTTGAAAACTGAATGATGTTCCCTAAAATTTTATTACATTTACTTATGTGGTTTAAGATTTGACTCAAAAAAAATGTCTTATCTATTCTATTCTGTAATGTACTAAGTGTATACTTCATTTTGTTACAGACGGCCAAAGCTACATATGCAGTCATGGGAGCCTTTATTTTATACTTTACACTTAAACCCAAGTCAAAGAAGTAGTAATATTATGCTCTTATCATGTCCTGTTATTTCTAATGAGTTGCAGCCTTATGGACAAGTTCAATAAGGACCTTGTTGTAAATTATTTAGTGAATTAAATCATGTAAAGAACAAATAGGTATTTTATTTATCATTCATGCCAAAACATTTTTTTTCTATTTTAGAATAGGTGGCAAACGAGCAGACTTATCGCCTGATGGTAAGCGATGGAGGATGGAGGGAGAGGTTGAGATATGAGCCTCCGGTATCTTCACTCACTTGGTGAAACACAGCGCGGGAGCTATTTCACACCGGTTTTCTGTGAGGCCGTGGTATCACTCACGCTCATTTTTGCCGAAGCATGGCTCTGCCCCAGTAACATTAATTATTATTAGTATATTAATTTTAATTAAGTAATCTCATTAACACATTAACTATTTATACATTTATCATTACATTTTATCACACCATACAATGAAAACTGATTTGTAAAAAAGCACTTATTAAAAAATTACATTTTATTTCAAAAAGTATGTGATTTCATTGATATCTGTTTATCTTCTTTTATGAAATTTCGAATTTCTAGAGTTCTCTTTTTTTAGCAATATTTGTAGCTTTTTCATTTAATTAGCATTGAGTGCGAGTTTTTCACGTCGAATCTCTTTTTACAATCTCTAACGCCTCTTCTGTTGTGTTGGCTAAAATTTTGTTTGCTGACGTGTACACATGCGTTGAGAGACGTCATCCCCATACATTTGTTAGTAGTCTTAATATCGTTTGCGTTTGTAGAATTCAAGTGGGCTAGAGGAGCTGGCCTGTAACTCAAAACAAAAATTTGGCTTCATATATTAGGATCCTCTGCTTAGATGCCCTGGGGTATTCATCAGGAATTTTCGTCCACACTGATCCCGTAGGGGATCTTCTTGGATTTCATTTCCATTTTGACCCCCCGGGGATTTACTTGGTTCTTTTCTGACATTTGGATCCCTGCTTAAGCCGATGGGGGATTTATTTGGATTTTTTGTGACATTACCTATACTTATTTACCTACTAACTAATTAACCTAAACCTAATAGAATAACGGCGAGTGACGGTCGATTTTTGAGGAACGGGTGTGATTGGAAGGACTTCAACACAAAGGGAGGATCCTCCAGCGAGGGTACTGCCCAAAAGTTGACGTTGGGATGTTTATTTATATATGCTAATCAGCCCGAGCACTTCTATTGCGCGACACGACGACAGTATTTGCAGTCTGTTTCATTATCTATACCTGATCGTTGATCGTTGTTTACAACGAGTTGTCTTAACCACTTTGTTCTTTAATTTTCATGGTATAAGGGGCTAACGAACAGACGGGACACTTGCCCATAGACTTGCAACTATAGAATCACAAGTATGTTATAAACCATAAAGAAGACTTCAGTGTAGTCCCCCAAACATTCAAACTTTTTGTTCATATATTGCCATAACAAAATATGAACAAAATAAAACACGTTATTGAAATAAATATGTATATATATAAAATAAATACTGCTGCACAGGATAGATAACAAAGAAAGCTATACAGTTTCAGATCTCAAGAGTAACAGTTATCTTATACAATACTCTTTGGTGTTAGGGTATATCTGTAAGTATACATTATTGACAGGTTAGAAAATTTAGCTGGAGACAAGTAGTTTTATATATTTCTCTAGTTCTGCAGTATTTACTTACTTTTGTCTTTGTGAACACGTTTACTTGGTCTTATTTTATGATATGGTTCAGAATGTTGTGAAATATTCGCAGTGAAAAAATATTACGATCGATATATTTAAAACATTAAAATTTCATTATTAAATACTAAAACGACTATCAATAACAAAGTAAATTTTGCAGGACAGAATACAATTTGCATATTTTTAAATAATACAGACATTTGTGCATACTATATTATTAATATTTCAGTATAAAAATGTAATCCTATTCGTGAAATGCTAGCACCAAAAGCCTACAGATTATTAACTAGCAAGCAACTATTTAGTAAACATCTATGCAAATATAATAGTGAATAAATAATGAGATTATAGATTGTAACTTATTTTTGACCTACTTCACTAAACCTTACCCAACAAACTACTTCATGGAAGCTTTTAAATTGCAGTGTAAAAATTGTTTCAACACACAGATCAGCCCTTTACAATTAATTATGCTAAATAATAATTGAAATTTTAAATCGGCTTGAGAAGGTAAGTAGGACGCTGAGTGATCATAATTAATTAAACAAAGGCTTGGGGGTGATCTGTGTTTTTAATGTCATTACACAAGTATTGAACCAATACTCATGTAATAATGTATATAAATAATTTTGTTCCGAAATTTCTTTTAAAATGACCATCGGCAAGCTTAGAGTAATTAGTAGAACATTCATACTTTAGCAAAATGTAACTTTTTAAAATATGTAACAAAGCACGATAATAATCTTAATTATTAAAATCAATGCGTCTCTAAAGTAAATTCGTAGATATAGTATTTTAATAGTAGTATCAGAAAAGTTGCCAATTGCTATGCGATTAGTGTTGCTATATGCTATTATCTTGGTAAGATTCGTTTCTAATAAATATGCATTCAAAATTAAATAGCGACATTCATCTACATGGAATCGTAATCGTATAAATATATTCATAAATAATATCATTTCGGCATCTAATATATACATACTCCAGCATCAATGACTAGCTTTAGTAATGTTTGATCATTGAACATCTCTCACAAACGCTATCTAATACAACCGTTCGTACGTCTCTTCGCTTGACTTCTCGTTAAAAACATCACAGTGCCCTTCATTCAGTCATACCTTGGGTCCTATTAATACATGAACCCTAAAATCGTTTAAAAGTTTTAATAAAAAGCCCGCCAGTTTTAGTAACACTATACATGTTTAAGAACCATTAATTCTGAAGTTGTAATGACGCGTATCTTTGCGCTTCTTATGGTTCAGTAAAACTATAAAGTTTATTAGACTAAATAAGGTGTTTAATACACTGAGCCACATCTTAAATGTAAATGATATTTATATAATAACACTCTTTGTAATTTAAAGTGAAGGTATTTCAATAGTAATAATACAAGAAGTATGCATTCATAAATATTGCTGATGTATTTAGCTTGATGTAATTGTTTTTATGTTATAAGGAATCCTAAAACAATAAAGTTAATAGATAGAAGTTATGGGAATGAATTAATTATTATTAATAAAATCCGTTCTTAATCCAGGAAAAACATACTAAAACCATATTCGGCAGAGTCAAGAAATCTATTAAACTCCCATTACGATTTAGTTATAACAATATTTATTATAAGATAGTCTAACCAGTAACACTTAAGACTGGGGACTCATTGATGTGATTACAAAGAGTGTTACAATATCTGTCAAATTAAAATGGAATGTGGCAGTTTTACGCATCGTTGTATTCAATATTCGTAGTAAACACATTCACACGTACATAACAAACATTGTCGCTCGTTGGCGTCGACCTAAGCTATGGATGGAATGCTGTAATTGAAAAATCGCGTCTCGTGTTTAACCTTAACTTATATTGCGTACACAATATAAGGAAGTCTTTTTAGAGTACAAAATTGTTATTTCGGTTCAATATCATGATTGCGAGAGTATTCGAAATATTAATATCCAATTTTCGTGAAGAAAAACTAATGAAGCGTTATTTATCGCCACGAGATTCGAGTGCAGTATGTCCACACGTGAAGCACTGCTGGCGAATATACGGTAAGAAGCACTACCTCTTAAGAGAAATGTAAGATGTACAGTGTAGCTTAGTAAACAGTGTCAAAATAAAATAAAATTATTTAAATCGAAAAACAACGATAAAATATTTGAAGTAGAAGACATGCAACATTTGTTTTCCTTTCTTATTAGGCATAGAATGTCCTTTATTGGAAGTCATTGAGTCATAATAGTTTATGATTATGACCCTCTCATGTTGAATAACTCAAAAGTGGAATGTGATGTAGACCGGCCTACCGTAAAGAGCGGTTTCTTATGCATCAACGGACCCTCTAACTCATCTTAAGGTCGTGTTAGATTACTAATAGCAAAAAATGAAATCAATTACTAAAAATCTTTGGATTCCTGCCTTTTTGGCCAGTTTGGTTGTCCTCAAGATGGTGCTCCTTACCACTACTCTTGATACTAGCGAGGTATAAACCCCATAATATTTAAGCAAAGCGGTTAGTGAACCTATAGCCAAGTGGGTGCTCTTGTCAAGGAGTAGAGAGGGGGTGGGGGTTGGGCCGAGGCGGGGGCGGGCGCGACTTCCGTTTCCGAGTCCGACTCTTCAGAAGACACGCGTTCGGCCGCGCTTAACGCCACCCGAGCATATTCGTCCGTATCTATGCTCTTGCAGAAGTGGATTGCATACCTGGAAAGAAAAAAGAATTGGTTTTGTGGTTCTAGTACTAGTTTTAACTGGGCATTATGATTAGAAGAAGATAGAACCTTTAACCTTCTACAGTTCTATATCTACGTATATAAAAGAAAGTCGTGTTAGTTACACTATTTATAACTCGAGGACGGCTGAACCGATTTGGCTGAAAATTGGTGGGAAGGTAGCTTAGAACTAGGAGTCTGTCTCCTTCCTATCTTCGCTATCCTCGTAGGATACTTTTTACATAGATTTCTTCTTAGGCGTTAACCGCGGTTGTTGATGTACCACGGGAAACACCAAGGGGCTCAACTAGCATTATATAAATTTGAATTTTAATACGCGAGACAAAAATTCGACTCTACCCCTCATCTTTAAGTTATATTGTTTGAACATGATTACGGATGGTCGGATGAAATGGATTAAAATTACCTAAGTTTTTCACGTAAAACAGACTTGCACGAATATCTTGGCATCTTGAGAAGAAAGAAGCAAGTGTAGCTTTCTGGCAAGAAGTGGTCCGGCGGCTGGTATTTATCTAACACCTGAAACGGTTGAAATTTATTAATATTAGGAAATAATTTCAATTTTAAGACATTTTTTAAATGATTTTCAAATAATCTTTTGTTCTTCAAGTAAACTAAACACAGGTTGCATGTGTATTTTATTTATATTCTTTAAATAATCCACAGGCACATTGTGAGGAGCTTTCCCAATAATCAGCCAGCAATTTACTGTTCGCCTGCCAGTCTCACTGATCACTTTTACTTTATTAATAAGCCTAATCATTCCACCTATTCCTACTGTGATATATAATTTGACATTTAAAAAACAAACAAAAAGTAAGATCTTAGGGAAACATGGCATATTTCAACATTTTACAATAGATTTCGTATTCAAATTCATAAAAACATAACAGTTTCCTAATGGAGAGTGTAAAAAACAATTCGATGAGCTATCTATCTCACCTGTAGCACGAAGTCTCTCTGGCGGGGGTCTTGCGGTGCGCGAGGCAGTCGAGTCCGTCCCCACACAAATCGTAGGAACAAAGCTCGCTCACTACCTGACAACTCCTCCATTACCTCCCAGAACCATTGGACGAGAGGAGCATTCGGTTCGACACCTAAAAAAAATTCTCGATCAAACAACCTTTGTCTACAACTAGCACACAAATAATTCGTCGCTTTCTTAAATATAGTCTTATATTCTAATCATAAGGTCTATGGTCCTGTTTGTTCTGATATTTGTCATAGTTTATTAAATATATATATAAATGAATGTCCTTTATAGAATCGTAAACTATGCATTTGATTATGTCATGATCTTCAGCTAAGTGTTGTGCAAGAGCACACAAAGGTTTTTGAGTTGGTGTGACCAGTTTTGCCCCGCGGCGTTATGTTATACCGCGAGAAACACCACGGGGTTCAGCTAGTGTTTAACATATAGAATTCTTCGAAATATTCTATAGAATAAATATATTTTCATTTTGAAGAAAGTGGCCGACAGTGGATGGATGCAGACTGCCCAAGAACGGGATAGCTGGCGCGTGCAAAACTTCGTTCAGGAGTCGACGTTAATAGGTTGATTTGATGTACCTCTATTAGTCAACCTAGTTTTCATTGCACTATATGTGCTAAGTTTGAAACTAAAGCATAATATAAGAGCGTACTCCTTTTTAAAAGGCCGGTAACGCACTTGTGTCGCCTCTGGTGTTGCGGGTGTCCATGGGCGGCAGTAATCGCTTACCATCAGGCGATACGACTGCTCGTTTGCCACCTATATCACAAAAAATGTATACTGAACTACCTGAGATTAGCGTATTCTATCTAACAAACAAGTTTTTTATTAGATTGGTACATAGCTGTACATGGTAACGAATGGATTTTAATATTCTGTGCATAGAATAAACTGACCTTTATACGTTGCAGAAGCTCTAAGGGTGTGTACAGGTATATCAGGCGATCCACACACGAGCGTTTCGATCTCGGCCGCGCTGAACAAAGCCAGTAACGGTGCAGGAATCACGCGAGACATGCCATCGCGAACTGCCCGCACTTGTTCATCGAACTCGTGTAATCTGCAATAAGAGAATGTTTGAAAAACTCTCATAGAAAACCTTTGATATAATGTTTCTTGCCAATGTCAACGATGCCATTATTACAAATCTATTGACACCTCGTTCATTAAAATCGGTTCAGTAGGGTAGGCGCACAGTGGAACATACATATACTGACAACACTCTTTACACGATAGTCGGGTAAAAAGAGAAGAGAAACTGTTGGGAAAGTAAGGCGCACAACGCACTTACTTTGTATTTCAAATATTCTTGGACAGACGTTATATGTAAACGTGGACATTATCAGTCATTCATCTCAATTTCAAGAAAAGAAGTCCTCCACATTTTCCAATTTCTGGGAGGAGCAAAACAAAGACTGGTTCTTGAGTAGTAGCTCCATTTCTATTTTTAAGAAGAACACTACGGCATTAGGAATATACATCCTATATCGTCGGGGACTTTACAAACATACATGAAATGGACACAAAAAACCAGACTCAGAATAATAATTAGTGTGTGACGGAACGGGTCACAACCCTGCAACATAAAGGGAGAATCCTCCAACCAGGCGCGGTGATCAGAACTGACGGGCCACTGCGAAACGGTTGATGTTGGGATGTTGTATTTATGCTAATCGGCTTGAGAACTTCTATTGCGCGATTCAGGATTGATAGTTTCTTCGTTTCCTTTGTTACTCTGTAGTTCAACGTATCTTCAGTAGATGGCCCTGTAATATATTTCTGTTGCGCTTTATGTGAAAGTTGCCACAAGTGTAACACACAAAGTGTTGTCCCAGAGATTTGTACCCTCAACATTTGGCTCAGTCGAAAGAAGTGTGGCGACCACTTAAACCACGCTAGGCCAAGCGTGCAGTCTATGCTGTTTATGGACTGCTATTCCATATTCTATGTCCAAATCACAAAAAAAAATGCTTAAAGGAAATAAGTATTATACCTGTAGTGTAACGCCAACTGCACGTATTCATCTTTATTGTCAGGTGTTACACGTTTGTGTCGGGTTGAGAGCGGCACCTCATGTCCAGCAGCAGATGGAATAGAGAATGGAAGCTCCAGATTCTGTAGTTCCTACACGTATGTCAATATAATTAAAAAAACTTACAATGAAAATTTATTGACAACATTTGCTTAGAAAACATGCATAAACCATGTTCACTTATAAATATTTTGCTTGCGATTTAAAAAATCCATTAGCTCTGGACTATAATTACATATGTTTTGGTTTATAAAACGCAATAAATAAATAAATAAATAAATAAATATGTTCAGACATTTTAACACACAACGCCATCTAGTTCGAAACTAAGCAGAGCTTGTACTAAGGGTACTAGATAACTGATATTAATACTTATATACTTTTCTTGTAAATACATACATATTACACATAGACTCCGAACTCCGAAACAAATTTTTGCAGATCATACAAACATTTGGTCCTACTCAGGAATCGAACCCGAGACCTCTTGCAATAATTAAAAGATTATTAGAAGAACAATAATTTAAAGAAGAACAAGATATTCTATTTCGTCCGACCGACTGATTTAAAATAAAGAGTAGTAATAAGTTACAGGTTAAAAGTAATTTGCACAATATTTAAAAGAAAATCGGGATTTATTTTACCGAAAACTACATATGGCCTATTTTCATGTGTAAATATATCTCTATAGACCTATAAATTTGTTAATATCTTATTTTTCTAAAATCAACTTACCTTATTACTAGGCGTCATGTCCCGAATACACAACAGCGCTGGCAAGAAATCCTTGTCGACCTCTGCTAAGTCTTGAGGCCTCAGTGGCTGTCCGGCTAACTGTCGCCAGACACCTTCCGCAAGAGACAGCGAGAGGGGAGATCCCGTACGTATTGCGATCCCCATCAGAACACCTGGTTAAATATCAGCGTACTTTATATGATACTAAAGTACACTACAGATAGATAAGTAACTGTGTATTTTACAACATGGGGATTTCTGCTTCATACAAAATCTATGCCCTGTCTAAGCCACGTACCACACTTTCATGGCACGGTTCTGGCACAGTCTGGTCTAATATAATTCTTCCTATACTTTGTTACAATAAATAAATAAATTTAAAAAAAATCTTTTGATAGCTTCAAGATTTTTAGTCACTATATTCTTAAGGCGAATGGACTGTACTATCAAATATATTACTGTTTCGTGAACGAATTAGGTTCGAAAGCTAAGAGTTAAGTCAGAACGAAGTATTGTGCCAATAATATCGTACCTAGAAATCGGAAGCAGTTCAAGTGAAGTGGCGTGTTGGCAGTAGGGTTGAGCAAAAACGCGTCCCGCGAGGCACCTGCATCTCCTCGTCCATTGGGAGTTGCCATCAGAAGCGGGAGTGACCCATTTTGTAGTTCCTCACACATCTCTGCTATACTCTCGCTGTAGCCACCTCCGCAGTCGTCTACACTTTCACCTGAATGTACAATAAATTATCTTGTGCAGTTAAACTGTCCTACAACTTAACTGAAAGTGTAGTGACTTTTCTCTACGATAAAACAAAAACATACTTCAGCGCCATCTAACGAAGACATTAGGAACTAAGTTAAGCCTGTATCGCAATATGAAAAGTTCTCATATCGATTAGCATTTTCCAACATCAACCGTTGGACCACTTTTCGCTAAGCATGATCACCTCGCCTGGTTGATCCTCCCTTTGTGTCTTCTCCCCAAATTTATGAATAGTTAACAGACAATAACTAATAAGCTTTGAGTTAGATCAAACAAATGAAAATCAAATGATTTCATTCAGCTGAATAGTATGCATTTACAGGAAAAGACGACATTACGGTCATTATATGGCATAATACGTTTTCGGTAAACTATAATATTTTAAAAATAAACTCTGAAATTTTAACCGTAAACTTTTCAGGCAAGGTGGATTAAATTTAAAATAAAATTACAAGGCCTGAATTGAAAATCAGCGCCTAATCTTATATAGCAAGTACTGACCCACAAACTTGACCTTCCAGACGCGGTGAGGCAGTGCGAGGGCATCCTGCGTGAGTGCGGGCAGGCGCGCTACCATCTGACCGAACACTGAGCGCATGCCGGCCGGTCCTGCTAACCCCGAGCCTCCCCGCCTTGCACGACGAGCGCCAACCCGCGACAGCTCCACCACCGGCCCGTGCTGGCGCTCACGGACCATCGTCGTCATTATTGCCTACGAGGAAAAAACACTTTTAGATCAACTGTTGTAAAATACCATTCGTGTAATTGTTTTTTCATGTATATTCAAAAACATGCATCCAAAACATCCGTGTGGTTCTGATTTTCAATAAGCAAACTACGTAGGAGAACAAAACGGCAAAAGTTCTGGACAGCGTGGTACCCATAGTAGACCAAAACCTCTTATCTAAAGAGAGACTTATGTATGACCTCCTAAAGCCTGTTTATGATGAAATGTACCTGCTAGTATTATTAAAAGATAAATTTCACGCATTTTTATTTTGAACTGATTAAGTACGAAATTTTGATATTATTGACCTTACAGCTGATACCGACCGTAACGTTACTATTAGCCCTATTTCCTGGTAATAACATAAAACAAAGAGGACAGAACATGCTCAATTACCTATAATTATTTTCACGGGAATTAACGCGATCACTTTTTTTATAGATATTTGATACCTCTGATTTGCCTGACGTTCCGACCTTGTTGCACTGGCTGTGGTCAAAGCCTGTAGTTGCGTTAATTCCCGTGAAAATTATTATTATATCACGAAACGCGAAAGTTTAAAAGTTAAAACAATTACCTATATCTCATATAATTTAATCATACCTTTCTAAACGCAGCTTCTTTAACACTGTAGAATAACAAAGTCCTCAAATGATCTAGTGGACCATCCAGAATCAATAGCGGTAAGTTCGGACACACCAGCTCAGAAAACTGATGAAGTAAAACCTGAAATAAGACAAACATGCAATATTACATGATTACATAAAATTATATCACTTAATGTTAAGATGTGCTCTAGTCGTTTACCAATTCATATCTCTGATGATCTGATGATCTTCACATCCATTTTCTTCTCCTGTACCCTGTCTGCTCACCAATTACATTACAAAAAGACTTATGTGTCAGGCAAGCAGTCGGATATAAAACAAATCAACCAAAACCCTATGCAATATATTTTATCATATGGTGACGACTTTAAATAAAATAGGCAAGTAGATTCGATCTGGGTTAACGTCAGGGATTCGTTGGGAGAACTCCAACATTGGGTTCAGTAAAGATGATGTGAAGACCTAGCAAAGAAATGGTTACTGCAACATTTTACTTCAATTATCCAAGCTTGCGTATGAGACTACTGTGCTTGAGATCTCGGGTTCGATTCCTGTGTCAGACCAAATGTTTGTATGATCTGTAATTTCTTTTTCATTTTTTTTTACAAAAAAATTATAAATGTATTTACATCATATAGGGCGTTGTGTGTCGGATATATGAAATATTATTATTATTTAACAGTGCGAACTTACCAATCTGTTGCAAATAAGCTGTGGCGTCAAATCCCTTAGTAGATGACATTCGAGCGGAGGTGGAGGCGGGGGGCGCGGGGCTCGCGGGGCTTCCACACATAGAGCTACTGTGTGGGCGCTACCACATGCAACTTTGGTCACGCGTTTACCCTGCAAAATAATACGAAAATATAAAGTCAACGATTTTTGTTAAATATTAAGTACTCGCTATGTTTATGACTTTAAAGGCACAAGTGTACAAGAAAGTATAGCATTACTGAGATATTACAGTGCGTCATAGGCCCTGTCGAACATAGCATTATAGAAAAGTGGATAAGTTTTTATATTTATCCTAAAGAATATCTAAAACTTATCTATCTCTATTTTCTTTTATCTTCTTTATAGCTCTATTAATGTAAAGACACATCTTAAAATATATATAATTATTTATTAATCAAAATCATAAATGCAATATTTTCTATCTTTAAATCCATTAGAACAGTGATCAAGTAATTTTATCAGGAAATATTTCGCGAGTTTTGAAAATGGTAATTTTGTATGGTAACGTGCTTTTGCAAATTCTTAAATTATTTTTAAATATAGTTAATATACATAAAAGCTACCTGTAAAGCCATCAGCAGCCTGGGTCTCTGTGCAGCGAGGGTAGTTCCATCACCAAGTTGTCCCTCGTCGTTGTCACCCCAAGTGTACACTTCGCCGTTGTCTGTACACGCCACGCAGTGGAGGCTGCCTAATAATTATAATAACCGGTTTGTCACATATAAACATTCCATCTTATTACAATTCACATATATTCACATACACAATCAGTTCATCTACACATACACTACCTACTGGCATTAGCTGGATATTATACAACGAATTCTAAAAATTTATTTGCCATAAAATTATAGCGAGCCAACCTTAACATAAAGACATATATGCTGACTTTATATTAGAACTTTAGAAGGGGAACGATTTCTTTCATGTATTCTTTTTACAAAACTTTAACCGTTTACACAGCACTCGGGCAAAATGGAAGCTCTCAAAAGCAATATTACATTGAAACATTTATCATGAATACTGCGCTAGTTTTGGTAGCAGCGCTATGATAATCTTTTTCGATAACTGGGTGTGTTAATTAAGTAGTAAGTCTTATTTTATATAAACACTAAAATATTTTGCAAATCACAGTATCACTTCCTGAGATCAGCGCATTCAACCAAACAGAGAAACAAACAAACTCTTCAGCTTTAGATTATTAGTAAGTATAGATAAGATATTAACAAATATATAATTTGGTATGTAAAATTGTTTTTCTTAGTGTATTTTTCGTTATAAATAGAGCTGGATGCGAGTAGCCGAGGATCGAACTAAGTGGCGTGAAATTGGAAAGGCCTATATCCAGCAGTGGACTGCGATAGACTGATGATGATGATGATGGTCAGATTTATCTCTTTACTAACCTGTTGCAATAGAAACTATAGTTTTTCCTTGCATTCCGGTGACTCGCATGGGACGCCTAACGTGTTCATAGCTGCCATGGCCCAGTCTATGGTAGTCGCCTTTGCCCCTACAAATGAAATCAAAATATTTTTTAGTAAATAAAGATTAGGACTGCCAGCTATAAAAATTTACAATTTCTTTTATGTTTTCAACATCTAGTTATCATGTTAAAGAGCAGATATTGGGTTCTTAATGACGATCCAGTCAAAAGCATGGTATATATACATACCCATAAAGGTATATGTACAGGTATGAAGAAAGGTCAGATGGTATAAAATAAATTAAAAAGATATAAAAGATTATAAAGGAATAAAAACTCTTACCAAGTGTAAACGCTGCCGCATTGACATAATGCCACAGAGAATTGTGAGCCACATTCAACTTTGATGACTCGTAATCCCTTCAAACAGTCTATCCTCATTGGCAATTTGCAGCCCTCTGAACCACCTCGACCTTGAAAACAGAATATTATGATAATGTTTATAAAGAAAGGAAAACCACCCTTTCAACTTTATCAAACTTTAATAGAGAATACTTTATGAAAAATATCAATGTACTTTAAAATGAAATATATGCAATAATCTACCCAGTTTCCCGTAGTCTCCATCTCCCCAGGACCACACATTGTCGTCATCTGTGATGCATAACGTTTGCGCATCTCCAGATCCACAAGCCACATCTATCACTCGATACGAAGACAGTGCGTCAACCTACAATAATGTCTTTATATTAAAAAAAAATTACCATGAATTTTTGGATAAAAAAAAGTACTACATAAGTGTCATCATTAATGTAAGCCACATGCACTTAAAATTGCAATCCACGTCCAAATATTAGCAATTTTTTATTCATTTTACATTTGGCTGATTCTATTTATTGCGTTAAGCAAATAACCTGGGGCAATGGAACGAAAAATAAACATATTATTCGCGTCTCTTTGATTCTTTTACTCAGCTAGGATTAAGGGGTGAAAAAAATATTGATTAGTTAGTAGATTCACTAACTATGCAATAAACAAAATTTTTACTATATAAGAGTTAATATGAATAAAAAACACTATGGAAATCTTCGGAATAATTAATTTTGGAATAGATTTTTTGTATAATTTACAACCTCATAAGTAGGTACGTAGGTATACTTTAAAGAGCTAGGAATCTCCATGAAAGTTGTGATTGCGTTGGGAGTCAGTTGCATTATAGATAATCTTTAGCCAGTCGCCTGTTAAATATTTCTATTACGATATAACATGACTATTTTAGGTGACAGTTATTCTTATTACAATTAGTTATGTTATTTACCAGTTTCGGCACCAGTTGATCTTCTGAATCGCCATGCCCTAGCCGCCCGTATCGGCCTTTGCCCCATGTGTATATACGACCACGGGCTGTCAAACATGCTGAATGGGCACCTCCACATGCTATTGCCACTATCTCCAATCCCGACAGTGCTGTTATCAATTTTGGTCTATCATAGCTCCTGCAGAAATCGACAATTTATTTTTAATTATTTCTAGTATGGAATATAGTAATACTTCATGACCCATTATAACTATTACTTACAAACCCCAACGCTATACTTATAAACGTATAAATTAGACTTACATATTTTGCAATTTAACAAATTAAATCTATCAAATACTTACACTCTGTTCCCATGTCCTAATTTTCCATCTTCACCCTCTCCCCAGCTGTAAACATCACCATCAACCGAAAGCGCTAGACAGTGTTTGCCTCCAGAATTACAAGCCACCTACAAATAACATTACGTAATTAATATAATTATCTGATATTATTTAATAAAAACCTAAAACCATTTTAGATTAATCACCTTTGTTATGAAAACGTGTTGTATGGACGCCAGAAGTGTTGGCTGAGACACAGAATCAATACCACCAATACCCAAACGGCCACCTGCTCCATATCCTGTATAAATAGTATCGATTTCGGATTATTTCCACAGAAAGTGACAATCTAATATTATGTCGATTAATTTGTATAATTTTTCAAAAAATAAAAGAGCTAAGGAAACAAAAAAGACATAATGACACGATAACATGCAAGTACAATAATTAAAAAAAATACAAGAAATACCACTAGGGAAAACTCTTTAAAACACGACTACAGTATTTTGGGCTATTTAGTTTAACAGTGGTAATCAAATACAGTCTACCACATTAGAAGCGATTTTCTTTAGATATCATTTGTTCTTTATTTTTTAGTAAGCCCCTTCCCTCTTTTTATTGATTAAAT
This sequence comes from Hyphantria cunea, assembly GCA_003709505.1. Taxonomy (NCBI): domain Eukaryota; kingdom Metazoa; phylum Arthropoda; class Insecta; order Lepidoptera; family Erebidae; genus Hyphantria; species Hyphantria cunea. The sequence goes on from PKRV01002130.1 coordinate 662,651, forward strand.
AAATACCTCCTATATCTCTCTTTATTTATTTAAGAAATAAAAGAGTGTAAACCTCACATTTTGTTCAATAACGCAGGATAAAGATAATAAAAATTTGTAACAATTCTTCACAAAGATAAAAATGTTAACATTTTGTTTAATTAAATTTAATCTTACCTGTCGCATACACCTTGCCATCAGGTGTGACTGCAAATAGCGTTTGTTCTCCCCCCACTAGTTGTACAGGGTTGAGTGCGGCGAGAGCGTGACAGGGCGTTGGCGTCCGAACCTTGGCGCCTTCCACTCCGCCCAACTGACCGCGGTGGTTGTGACCCCAGCCATATACTGCGCAACCGCGAGATCCTCCTCCCCACCAACCACACCAATCCTCTGGTCGCCTAATCAAATATTTTATTAATATACTACCTGCGTCCCGCGGTGCTATCCGCGGTTATTGTAGTGCCTTTACAATCGCGGGTAACACCTCAGGGCAAAGCTAGTCTAAGAAAAGTAGCCTAAGTTACTCCTTATTAGCAGTCTTAGTATCTGCTATCTGCCAGTGAAAATCCATCCTTGAAGATACGATTTGGTATCAGCTAAGGTAATCTTGAAAGAACCCTACACGAGAGAATGCTCAGTAAGTCAAAGTTTTGTAAACTAGAGATTCTTGTCATGCCATTAAAAATCGATTTTAATGGTCTTTTTAAGAAATGAGTACTGTAAAGCAAAAATATGGAAATTTGAAAATTCCATTAGAAAATTGGATCAGTGTTCAAAAAAATCCTAGAGAAACTTACAATTTCTTAATATTTGAGAAAATGTACACAGTAATGACTACAGAATAATAAAAAATGGATGAAAAAAAACTACAACGTCATAATTTTCGCTACTTTCCGGTAACCCACAGCTACTTACTTATTAACCCAATGCAATAACTGCTCATCGTGCTGCCTTGTAAACTTAGTATTATCTTCCCAGGGGTAATGCGCTTCACTAGTTGCTTCATCACCGTTGCATACGCCTAAATCCGCCAGACGTTTCCTCACATCAGACAAAAATGGCATAGGCAAAGCTATTCGACGTATGAGCGCGTCGGCTGTTCGCATACAGAGGCAATACCGCTTGAACCACACCCAACGTGCTGCTTCGGGGCCATTGCATACACGAGAGTCCAGTCGCAGACCACATGCCAGCCAAGCTAACTCCTATTTGTAAACAAAATAAAAAATAAACTAGTAACTGAATATTTGTATCTTTAACTTCTCAGTGATAAAATGTTTCAAGCTTAAAAAAATCAGTCTTCAAAATTTTGTGTTTCATTTTAGCATTAAAAAAATTGTCTTCCTTTACTGTTTTATTACATCTACTGGGTGATATATTTTTATTAGTTACTACAATATTTAAGTAAAAAAACTGACCCCATATGTATTACCCACTAAGATATATAATGTAAAATAAAAATCAAGATTCGGGAGTATGCATACAAACACGAGGATAGTCCACCTGGGACTATCCTTGGGTTTATTTGTTATGTTCTTAGGCCCTTATTCCCATAGCGCTACCCTTAAATTGGCTTCTAGAAGATACCGATTTCCAAGCTAATAAACCAGTGATTTATTTTTTAAGAATTATTAACCTATTTTCAAAATAAACTGGTTAAAATGTAATTTCGGCTAGAAGAATAATAATAATACCTTAAGATAATGCGTGTGCATTAGATGTGTCGGTGTACGCAGTGCAGGTTCTTCGTGTTCGTACTGCGCATGCAGCAGCTGAGGCAGATGCTGCAGCGCTGGCGGGGTGCCAGTGCTGGGGTCGTTGGACCCCACACCCCCACACCCACTTCCCCCACAAACTACACCACGCAGTCGGCGGACGCACCAAACTCGAGCCCGCCATGCTGATGAAAATGTATTAAATACAGGATTTACTTAATTCATATTCTCGATTGTTGTAATTGATGGAACTTGTTCAACTACATTATGAAATACGAAACTAGGCATATATTTAGAATTTATAAATGAACTAGCCATTGACCACGGATTCCTTGTGTTAAATGTGATATTTTTGAGCTGAACTACAACATGAAATTATAATAACATTCTCCATTTAATATTTAATCGTAAAATTTTCTCTTACATAATCTTTCAGCTTAATGATTTAACCTACACTAATAAAAAAAACTCTCGATAGAAGTCATCAGCCGAAGAATATATTTAATAAGTAAATGTCTATAGGAGTGCATTAGAAGTGATGTGAGTTTATGTATCAATCAATCAATCAACAACCATAATGTCCCACTGCTGGGCTCGGGTCTCCTCTCAGGAGAGGGTTAAGGCCATACGTCCCCACGCTGGCCAAGTGCGGGTTGGGGACTGGCAAGAATACGTTGTGGCTACGTAAATCTTGCCGTTGGACGTTTTTTAAGCCGCCCGAAGGCCTCCAACTAAGCTTCATGACTGTTATCGTATGATAACAACCGGGACCGACTGCTTAACGTGACCTCCAAAGCACGGAGACGCTCATGGTAACTTGCCACCAGCGGTCACCCATCTAGGTACTAAACGCGCTGTCGTTGCTTGCCCTCGCTGATTGTTTCTAATCACCGAGTGCAACTGGGCTTTGAGCGCGTTTATGTATATATATACTAATGTCACCAACTTACAGAGTGTAGGCATCTGTGCGCATATAGCTAAAGCTTGAGCCAGCCGCGGTGCTAACTGATGGTCGGTGGATATAGCGGCTAACAACGGACCATCAAGTAACCGCCACGCAAGCTCTACCGACGGGCACGACAGAACATATCTGTCTGATCCAATCTCCTGTTTTTTATAAAATTTTAATGATATAGTAATAAGGTTAATATAGAAAATTACATTTATCCGAGTTTATAATTATTCTTAAATTAAAATTAAGAGATTTGAAATTAAATATATATTAAATAATGTGTAAATTGAAATATACACTGTACTGTTCATAGAAATATTATTTTTACAATGTTAAGATTGATCCTGGTCACTACCCTGCCGAAAAGAGATTTTAAATATCTTTTAATTACCAAATGACATTGATTTACTTTCCAATCCAATCCAGAGTAGTATGAACGTTTTCTGGAAAAGATACTGGCCTTATAAAATCTAACAACTTTATTCGTTTTGGTATTACTGCCGAGTACATTTATTAAAAAACAAAGTGACGTACAGTGAGAGAGTGAGACGGCAATATGGGATGAGCGGTGAATCTCCAACCCCAGCCATTGACTGACCCGTCACTTGTAAACCTCCAACGTAGTTCATCACCTGAGTGAAACGAATACAATTATATTTTTTAGTTTTCAGTTTAAAGAAAAGTTGTGGAAGTCAGGAAGTTCGAAATCGTTTTTTTTAACTACATACTGTCGTCACACATCGGAATTCAACCGTACTTTATAAAGTTAATAACAAATAGTTGTATCGATAGTGTAAACAATGTTTTTATAGACACGACTGAAGCTGTTCAATAAGTATGAAACTAAATTTAAAAGAAAGAGAAACAAATGACAAAAAGAAACTGCTTTGTCCGTGACTTATATACGTATAGACTTTGATATATTTCTATAAGGATTAGCTGTAAAATTTTCCTGACACGAAAATCATATTTCATTCATCACTCACCGTTCACAACGATTTCCTGCGCCCAGTCAGTAGGTTCGCGACCGGAGCGAGTGGCGAGTACGCGGCCAGTGCTGTCGGATATCGTGAGAGGGTCATTACGACGCTCTGTAGAACATCCCTGCTCGAATACCACACGAAGTGAAGAAGCGCCTGGGATTTTTACTACGCCTGTCGAACATTTAAATAAATGTATTTGATTGTAATAGGTATATCGTTGTCCTATTTTAACAATAAATACCTTATTTTACTTATGACATGTTCTAAAGTAAAGAATGCATCTGTGTAAGTAGTGCATCGTAATATAATTTTTACTAAATATATTTCTTTTGTTGTATACAACAAACAAAATATTTCCATTGCACTTTATAAAGTGTAATGGAATTGACATTCTAGCGAAAGTTGATGGCCTGCTTTTGCTGTAACATGGAGCATTCAACCTTTTCAAAATCATGTAATAAGATTAATCCAATAAAAAAAAGGATTTGATTTGAAAAAGGATTAAAAAAAAAAGAATCTGTTTTCATCCAATGGTTATCTGCTTCAGTATTTATGTATGTATGGGGGTAATCTTGAAAACTACTGACTTAGGCCATTTTTAAAATAAATTGTTTTTTTATGTTGTACCTGAAATGTCAGTATCATCAGCATAAGGATGTGGGCTGTCAACGGTTACAGGTTGTGGAGGAGCGCGTCCTCCGCCTGCCGCAGCCTCTTCAAGTTCACACACACACACTTCTACCACCATGTCCGCTACTGCAGGCTTACTTGAGCAAAGGGCTGGTAAGAAAATAAGGAAAAATCAAATCATTATTGGTTACATTAGTGTCTTTAAAAGTAATAATGTCGACGCAAAATATCTTATAGACCGAACCAAACTTTATGGTGGCTCGGAACATCGTGTGTGTCGATGCGCAGATTACAGTTTTAGGTATCAGCGGGATGTAAAGGTGTACGGGGGAAGGTGGACAAACACCGCATCTTCCTTGTGCGTGTGAGTTGTGTTCGTACACTACACATACACGCATAATCTTGTTTTGTTATTTTAGCTTACTTGTTTTGTTATAGACTGTATATTTGGTATTTTACTTAATCTTTACGATGGTTACATTGGGTGGTGATGGGTATTTGCTGTATCTATTAAAATGCCTCTCGGACTGTATAATCTTCTAAGTCAACGTCATTTCTTTCTGTAAATAGATTCTCATAAACACTTTTACAATGTATACGCCGATAGGCTAAAAAAAAGGTTAAAATAATTAATTAAAATTAGATTAATATTTGAAATCATATTTTTATCGCCTCTAACAACATCTCAAATAATCCTACCTATTGTTGGTTACGAATATTTGGGATCTATTCATATTTTTATTAATTATTGTAGCTATAAAATACATCTAGACATCTAACACACAACGCCATCTAGTCCCAAGCTAAGCAGAACTTGTGTTATGGGTACTAAGACAACTGATATAATATACAATTTTTTTTATTTGTAAATACATATACATTATGCATAGAAAACACCCAAACTCCGAAAAAAAAATTTGTATATCATGCAAACATTTGGTCCGACTCGAGAATCGAACCCGAGGCCTCAAACACAGCAGTCGCAGAGGCTACCACTACGCCACCGAGGCAGTCGAATGTGAGAAAAAATTTCATATTATAATATATACACTGATCTAATTATTTTCTATTTACCAGTACCTGCGCACACCCGCTTGTTCAACTTCAGAACCGCCATAAAGTTTGGTTTAGACTACATACATATGTATATCGACCATGAATTTAAAAATGGATCCTATTTAAATTAAATGGCGTCGATTTAAAATGCCTTCAACTAAGGTACTATCTTTGTCGAACATGATATCTCTCAAAAAACCTAAATTAATGGTTTAGTTACTACCCTCCAGACAGTTACTAAAATCAATACGAGACTTTATAAATTGGTTCTTATTGATTTCCTTCTTAACTTAGGTATGCCATTGTTAAGTACTTTTGTAGCAGTTAAATCTAGTCTAGACGTTATTAAATAGATTTTAAAAATATATATACTATATACCACTTACCCATAAGAACATCAGTTATAATTTTAACAGCATTGTTGGCATCGGGTATCCTCCCAGCTGCTGCTAGTTTTAACAAGTCCACTAAAGCTCTTGCATCAGATTCACCCAATTGAGACGTGAATTCATCAAGTGCTAGCTGCAATATTTTATTAATTTTTATAAACATAAGGTTAACAAATTTTTTATGATGAAGAAGAGCCATGATTTAATTGATACGGCTCATACGGTATTATGCAATTCATCGTGGTTTTTCATAATGACTACAGTCCTTAAAATATAGCTTGATCTCTATGACAGATGGTAATGGAACCGATGAAGTAAATTGGTTTACTTGTTCACTTCACTTGTCACTTTGTATCACCTAAATTTTAATTTTTTACCTTCCAGTTTTAGCACAAATGAAGTGAAATACATTATACATATAAAAATCTAGACCTAAAAATGTATTTCGTAAGTTACAAAATGACACTACTGACAACCACAATAGAGATCTTTAATTTAATGAGTATAGAAAGTTTAATAGATACTGTTTCGGAACCCATTATTCTGGGAGGTTGATTCAATCACACACTCACTTTCCTTAACTTTCTTGTGTCTACGACTGTGTGCGTGGTAGTTAATAGTAAGAAAAGGTAGCATATCGATTGCTCCCTATGTTATAACCAAAGGCTTATTTTCTTATTATTGTAGAATCAATTGTGGGACTTACCTTAGGAGCGTCAGCCTGCTGCACAGTCATTGTCGCGGCAGCCACTGAGACAGCGCTCGATGACATGACCGCGGAGTGCCGAGATGATATCGATCCACTCAAAGGGCTACTTGCACCACTCTGATAAAAAAGCCTACATTATTGTCTCTTAGAGACATAGTCTTGATTAGGAACGTGATGATGGAATAAAGAATATTAATTACGATAATTCAGATTAAAAATATCTAGGCAATGTGATTTATACTGTAGTTTAATAATAGGCTGAAGATAAGCTAAGCTAAATTATTACTTTATGACACTTGTATGACTTGTCCCCAACCCGCACTTGGCCAGCGTGGGGACGTATGGCCTTAACCCTCTCCTGAGAGGAGACCCGAGCCCAGCAGTGGGACGTTATGGGTTGTTGGTTGGTTGGTATGACTTGTATGACACTCTACTTACTCGATAATTTCGATAGATCGGGACTATATATTTAAATTCGGCATTTTGTGTCCAATAAATAAAATAAAATAAATAAAATTTTATGTGTTAACTGACCGGCAAGGTAGCCCTATCGGCGGGTGCTTCGCCTCCTCCAGTTCGAGCGTCTCCTTCGGCATCTTCGTCTTCAGTATCGACTGTGGGCACAACTGGTGCGGCTGTAGAACTCGCTTCGTGTGCCCGCAAAGCTTCTACAAGTAAACTGCGGGCCTGCGAAATCATATGATGAAATTATGAACAAGAGAATCAACTTTTTAGTAAGTTTTTAACACGAGGCATCGTTTTTACTTGTAAAGTATAACAAGGGTATAAAATTCGTGTATATTTACGATTTTTATTTCTTAGAAAAATTTTGGGCATTTATTTAATATTTAAAAAAGACCTTATTAAGGTTTATAGCAAATTATAATTAGTAGATATATTTGACTAGGTACATTTTTGTTTAAAAAGACATTACATTTCATGTTTTTCGAATGTATGGTAGCCCACAATTAAACATGTTTTGTTCAGTAATAACTGTTCTCACCTGCGTTATGTGTAGGGCCAGTAAAATAAGTGACAATGCATGCTGCACGGCCACTGGGGGCTCCAAGGCTAAAGCGGCCACAGCTAACGATGGTCGAGGTCCTTGCGGCTCTTCGACTACGGACTCTTCAGAATATAAACCTAAGAAATAACATAACAAAAATATTTTTGTCTTGCGCCTTAAGCAGATATAACTATATAATATAGCTCAAAATTTCATTGTTTTAAATCAAAATGCAGAAGTGCACAATCGGGACCGGACCGGATAAAATTATTCAAATCAATTGACAGTTCCTGAGATGGGCGTTTCTGAACAAGAAAACAAATAAAAAGTTCAGATCTATTGTATTGCTTAATATAAATAAGCAATATTCAAAATTAACTACTCACCAAGACTTTGGGCTCCTAAAGGATCTTTGAGTGAAGGAAATGGTAGCGGGGCTATATGTGGTGAGTGGGTGTCAGCTTGAAGGGCTGCCGGTCGTAAGGACCAAGCTGCCGAGTGAGATGACCCAGCGGCTGCACGCTGTACGCCTTCCACGCCCGCGACCAAAGCTGGCCGGCGATTGACGCAAGTAGTACCGTTGCCTTGTTGGCCGTGATCATTGTCGCCCCATGCCCATACCTATTAATTAAAATAATCGTAGAGCCTTCATATGTATCTGATCTTTACATATCTGATTCTATGCTTCTAGAGGTCGGAAAATATAGAAAATAAACTTCGTGCAGTATTAAGATGTTAAGCAATTTTTATTTTAAAAATAAAGCTCCTGCAGTAGACACATATTTTGTGTCCACTTCATGAACATTCACGTCAAGAACATTAAGAACACATTGGCGCTAATCTTCATATGGGGATCGAATTGACAACATTTACTTCAGTATGAAAAAGCAAGGTGACCGCTTACACAACTATAGCCTAGTTCGTGCAGTTTACAAGAATTCCTTTTAAAATCCTGAAATAAAAGTATAAGGGGTAAAGATAATGCATATTTAGTATTTAATGTGGTTTAAAAAGTATACCTGATGTTCGCTTGTGACAGCGAGACAGTGTAGCGCTCCAACAGCCACGTGTATGACGCGGCGTCCACGCAACGCTTCCACCAGCGTCGGTCTACGTACGTGTGCGTCACAACCGTGACCTAGGCGGAAGTAATCGCCCTTACCCCATGTCCACACCTATCAAAGAAGTTAATTAATTTTGAAAATGATTTTATGTGTCTTAAATTTGGTTAAAATTTAACAACACTCATTTGTAACATTCTGTGTATAATTGTAAATAATTGTACGTATCTTTTTTAGGAATAAATACTTTTCTATCCCCTAGACAAATATTCCTAAAAAACAACATCATTATCACGGATACCATTTATTAAAACGTTGTAGAATTGTGTCAAAGATTTTAAGGGCAGCCATATTTCCAAATTTTATATTGTAATTAATTATAATTTTTTGATTTTAAATAGACCAAGAATAATCAGTTAAAGATTAAACTCCGGCTACTAACAAAAATGAAAATTAGAGTACTTAAGAGGTCAACGTTTCAGACCTACAAACTTAATTGCACATTTAATCCACATACCTCGCCATCTCTAGTAAGCGCCAAACTGAATTGAGCTCCACATTCCACTTGAATCACACCCAATGTGTTCAGTCTCTCTACGTTCATAGGTACCGCGCACCCATCAGATCCTCCCCGTCCTGGTTCAAAATAGGCTGGTGGTACATTCATAGTCGTACCTGTATCCTTGCATCAATGATATAAAAGCAAAGAGCATGGGGGTGATTATATACGATACCGAAGCAAAGACAGCAGGTTCGCTTCATACGTCTAAACATACACTGAGGCTACGTACAGAGCATGCAATCCATGGATAATAGTACTGAGGTATAGACACATAGGTTTTTGTAATCAGTATAGTTATTTAGTACACTTTACTTAATTAATAAGTATATAAATAAACTATACTTATTAAAAAAACATTTGTTATACAAAAGGACTGAGCGCCTAACAAGAAATACTATCTGTTGATACCCCAGAAAACAAATACCTGTACATATCAAAAAGCCTATCCTAAAATACTGTTAATCCACTGAATGCTACCACCGTGGAAAGCTTTAAGATTATTAATAATGTAGCAATTATATTCCCAAGCCTTGAGAAATAGAGTTTAGAAAGGAAAATTTTAATCAAAGCTAAGTTCCCTTAACCTGTTATGCTCTTGGTAAGAAACAGCACATATTGCAAAACATAAGTTATACATACCCAATTTGCCAAAATCACCATCTCCCCATGAAAACACTTTGCCGCAAGCCGTTAGAGCCAATGTTTGTGCATCACGCGACCCACATGCTACTTGAACTACTCTGAAGCTGGATAAGGCTTCCACCTAAAAGCATATCATTTGCTTATAAACAATAAAATATACACTGTAGTGAAGGATTTTTTAATTTTTTAGTACACTTCTTGAACACAATTGTTGTTGCGATAATTCTTAACGGTGGGACTGGAATCCAAACCAACCATTTGACACATCGACTATTAAATACTTTGAAACTATAGATTCTCGATCGATTTCACGATGTCTATATTTTTATTTCAATTTTATTAATTTGGCAATATATTTCGCCCTGTCAAATAATTTCAAAATGAAACAATAATGTTATCATTGTAATAGAAATACATTGTAATAGATTTTTTTTATTTGTATACTATGTATGTATTTACAAAAAAATAGTATATAAGTATTAATATCAGCTGTCTAGTACCCATAGTACAAGCTCTGCTTAGTTTGGGACTAGATGGCGTTGTGTCTTAAAATGTCTGAACATATTTATTCTGAACATAATTGTTGTTGCAATAATTCTTAATAGTGAAACTGGAATCCAAACTAAACATTTGACACATTGACTATTAAATACTTTTAAGTATAGATTCTCGATCGTTTTCACGATGTCTATATTTATTTTTATTTTAAATAATTCAGTAACATATTACACCCTGTTAAATAGTCTCAAAATGATACAATAATGTTATCATTTTAATATAAATATATCCAATTATAACTTTAAAAACAAAAAAAGTCATCTTAAAAAAGAGCCAAATAAATGTGTCAAAAACTAACTTACCATTTTAGGTAGCAATTGTGTCATATCATCACCATGCCCCAGTCTGCCGTATTCCCCCAATCCCCACGTATACAAGTGTCCCCGAGCGGTCACACACGCACTGTGCGCAGATCCACACGCAATGCTTACGACGCGCTCCCCCGATAATGACTCTATCAGACGTGGCATTTCTAATGTGATGCGGTTTCCTTGGCCTAGCTTGCCGTCTTCTCCTTCGCCCCATGAATAAACCTGGACAAATTATAACATACAAGCGGGCATGACGACGTTTTTTTATTAACAACTAAGACAATCGTTTCGGAAGTATATCATATAATATGAGGTTCACTAATATTAATAATCTTTATACATGACAGTCTGACACTAAACTAGGCAGAGTCTGTGTTTGCTGCAACAGATTACTGATAAGTATACCTGTATATTTCTAAATACACATATTTTCTAGATGAATCACACCTAGATACAGAATTAATGATCATGCTGATCACAAAATTATATTTTTCCAGGGTGGGGATTAAACTTAAACTCAGTTTGTTAAGTCAGGGTCATTAACCATTAATAGACCAACAGTTCTGTGGTTAGTACATTTTTCATGAGATTATCTACAAATAGTAGTTTAAATAAATATGCAGTTAATCCAAGATACCTTGCCGTCAGCAGTAAGCGCCAACGCATGTTTGCCTCCAGAATGTACAGCCACGCGTCGCACGAGCACGTGCGCGAGGTACGAGTTCGCGCGAGGACTTGACACGTTGTTACTGTGTCCGAGTCCAAGCCGTCCATTTGTACCCTCTCCGCAAGCATATAGCTAGAAGCAAAGAATAATTAATATCGAATAATTTCAATAACTATTCTCTCTAATATTCAACTATTAGTATAAATTTTGTACTTAAGACTGCGTTTTTCGCACTTTTACCTATGTTATTTTATATAATTATTCATATGTGACAAATATCTATTCTTGTTTTCAATTCTTATGTGTCTTTGAATATCGGAAACGGCTCTAACGATTTTCATGAAATTGAACATTTTCATTTTTTCAAAAAATACCGACCAGAGCTCATCCTGAGGCTAATGATTTCAGACAATGTGAAAAATAATTTCAGATTTTAGATAGCATTTAAAAAAACGAACAAGTGTTTTATCTGTATTATATTAATATTACTGCTTGAGTGTCAATTCTTCCTATATTATAACATTATGTAGATTGGATGTACTTCTTATATTATTTCTGTTCTCTTCATCAATGCAATGGGTATTATTTGAATATAAATGATACAGGCATATCAAAAAGATTCACAGTATATTCTAAAAATTTAATTTAGGAAATTACCTTGCCATCATGCGACACAATAAACAGTGTCTTAGAACCGCCTGCAATATGAACGGGGCGTAGAGCACTGAGGCTGGGCGAGAACACGGGTACCTTCACCTTGGATCCTTTTACACCACCTAATTGATCTTTGTCGTTTAGACCCCAAACGTAAACCTACAAAATTTAAAAATTCACACTACAGCGATTAATCGAACATTTAACAATGCCTCTATACCAATAGCAAAGCAAAAACATACTATGATTAAGATAAACTAAATTTTCTTAGTACAAGACTAGTGAATTTTGACTAACTAACCCGGCCCGGGTCCCATTTAGAAATGTAACACATTTCAAATAGTTTATTTGAAGGGTACACACCTTTGAGGAGTCAACTGACAACGCTGGTGCATTATTATCAGCAGCTAAAGCACCTGATAAATTATCTTTTTCTATCCAATCTTCAGCTACAAAGTTCATGCTCTGAAAGTTATCAATAAAAATGTTTTTTATTCTCTCTATTTATCTTCGCTGAAAGATCTTCATTGTATTTTATTATATTACCTGTAAAATTTCTGTGTAGAGAGGATTCGGTCTGAAACCAGTAATGTACAAACCATGTACGCGACAATCGGCATTCACGTTCCGGTTTTGTTTAATGCCGATTTCTATACAAGGATAATACTGTAACAAGACATAATATCATGAATTAAAATAGTGTTTTGAAAAACGTTATAACAATATTAATATGTAAAGAAAATTTATAATAAAAAAGAATTCGAACGCTGTTACTAATGAATTTTATTTCGGATATCGGAATACTTAACAATGAAATTACAATATTATATTTCAACTTATCGTACTCCACTTCTGAACGCACCGGGACACGAAATGCCCAATACCGGGATAGTTGGCGCTTCTCAATGGAGACCTTCGTTCAGTAGTGGTACAAAAAAACATTAATGAAATTTTGTTTCACGAATCTAATTGTTCAATAGGATTATAATAGGGATTGACAAGGTTTCTTCCTGAAAAATATGTCACCTGTTTGCAATCGGCGAGTAGTTGTATCTGCTGCAAGTGCGGGGGAGGTCGTTCGCGGGGTGCTGGGGGAGGTGCACAGGGTACGGCGGCGAGCGGTACGAGCGCAGCGTCGTCGAAAGTGCTACCCGCCCGCACGGATAGCGCGGCCGGCCCGTGTGCCCCGCCACTCACGCCCAACCCCAAGCGGCGCACGCGCACGCCAGTACGCATCTCTACACGGATCCAATGCTGCACACAACATTTATTTTATTTTTATTTTAGAACTTCACGCACACGTGTAAAACGGCGGGCTTAATGCCCAAGGCATTCTCTACCAGCCAACCTTTGGGTGGTGTAGACATTTTGTGTATAACATTTCAATCAGCGTATACACACCAGACTGAATGGCTTTCGAAATCAATAAGTTAATCGTTTAAAATGGTAGGTTTGGTTCAATTTAGAAAAATAAATGGGTCCCTGCAGTGTGATTGTCATATCTAAAAGTCTTTTATTTAAAAAAAATTATATTATTAATTATTTATAAATGTTATATCCCTAAACAGACCTGCAGAAAATACACAGGGTTTTTTCCTTACACATATCCCCATTCCTTTTTAAGCAGAAAAGATTTGTTTTTTAATTGAACGCGTTTTTATTTATTTTTTCTTTCTTTTGCAGTGTTATTAATAAACAATAATAAACATACATCGTATTGACAAAACAAGGTTAATGGTCGCAGCTAAAATATTATAATATCACATACTTATATTGTGAAACATACCTGTCCATTTCCACTGGAACTTTGCCAGTAAGTGTGCGGTTGCGAATCGAGCAGACGCCTAGCACCTGCACCCGGTCGACAAGATGATACACGAACGGCTCGCACCGCCCCTCGCCACCCAACCGCTGTCCCGCCAGCACTTTCACCCCATTCCGCTACACAAAGAAGAGGCAATCAAAAACATATATAGATCTCCTTTGAAAGGTGGTAAGCTTACTGTATATAGGCCTCGCCAGACGGTTTGGTATAGGACACGTGTTAACTTTTTCTTATCTTTGCAGTATTGTTCCTTGCGTAGTTTGTTCGCTTACGACACCCACGAGATTAGCAGGGATGGTGAAACTCCGTATTCTTAATGCGTCAATATATGTAGCAGCCTTTAGTAGTCCAGTCCAGATGGACATAAACAGAGGCTTACTAAACAAATAACTTGATATAATTTTTTTTACGTTATAAGGTCAGGTAAAATACTAACACTGGTCAGTTACAAGTTCCATTTCGCTGACTTGTCCTGTCCAGCCCGGTTGTTGAGGGAAATCCACTGTCAGATCACGACCGTTGCTCGATATTGCTGTAGAAATATAAAGAATTGTAATTACTAGTGACCGCGCAAAGGTCGAAATTCGACCACAATTCATTTATTCTTTTTTCTATTTTTTTAGATTTCTGCAGTCTTCCTTCATATAAACTTTAATTGTATCAAATTTCATAATCCTCCCTTCAAAGATTTTGCTTCACATTTTAATATGTAGATAATCAATTAAGTTCCTTTCCTATCATTAGATAGGGCGTAACAGGCGGATTGCTGCGTGACAGAAACGATAAAGTAGACAGTCAAATATTATTTTTCACGCATTTTAAGTAACTTGTCATAGGCATCGTCTTTGCTTTGCAATTGTATATCTATTCTTTAATGTTGTTAGTCATATTGATTCAAAAAATCAATGGTCTTTATATTATTGTAACAAAAATTAGATATGTATCAGTGTTACATATACATACATGTAACGGTGCCGACACTGGTGTGGTCGATACATCCCCACTTGTATCGAGGTTGTGTGACAGCTGCGCGGACTCTCACACGGTCGCCTACCGCGAACGGAGGCGTGCCTGATACTACTTCTGCGTGCATTGCTCGGACTCCAAACACTCGTCCCAGACCCCTCCATTCAACCTGCGCAATGAAAAGTGTTGTTTACTTTTAGACTGGACAACTGTCTTCAAAGAAATAATATCTGTTACTAACATTCTATTTAGATTTTTGTGTACTTAAAAATAACATTTAACATAAACTAGAACAATACAAGTGTTCAGGTTTACCAGCGTTCTATAGAATAAATATATGGAATTAGAAATTGAAACCATAAAACTAAAAAGACACTTTGGTTATATGGTACCATAGAGCAACACGGTAGGGAGTAGCCATAAGCAGGCTTTCCAGTCTGTCAAAGTATAAGCCCAAACTGTTATGCAAAACTGTTATGAAAAAGCGTGTTCATGTGTGTGTGAAATTGTAAATATTTCATACATAACAATTTAAAAAAAATTGTCATGAGTTCGTAGTGACAGGCGATTGTTTTTGTATGTAAGCCTAAAATGTGTAAGTGTGAAGATTTCCACCCGCAAAAATGACAGATTGTTTCGTATCGGGTAAAGATGCTACGGTTACTCCCCTTCGGCCCGCCGGTCTGTGTTGCTCTATGTGTGGTAGAAAAATGCACGTGAGGTTACCAACATAATAAAATAAAAATCTTACATGCAGAAATACATTTTGTTTTATATCACGTTCAACTTTTTGTACTTGTCCAACGTCGCCTAATGCAACCTGGAAAATAAACGAATAGTGTCGTTACTAGTACTAAATTAAATTACTAAGAAAGTCAGAACTCTGAGTCACTTACAGATTCGATTGCCTTACAACACCGTACAGTCATCCCTGGAGTTATGACCTCAGACAAATATTGCCCATATTCCTCTTCAGATGCAAAGCAGCTGCGCCATCTATATGGTGTTTGTTTCTTTTCTGTTTTCGAATTAAGTGGCCTCATTTCGAATACCGAATCGTCCATACCATGTTGAGGTAGTTCTAGTAAATACGCTACTAATGACTCCACTGACGGTAGACTGGTACCACCTGTGACAAATCTTTATTATAATACGACTTTTTCGATTATATTCTCTAAGTACGTTCTTGAAAGGTTCCAAACGTTCATTTGTATTGGAGTCATATTGAACGCACATTTCTAATCTATATATTAATCCATACTAATATTATGAATTCGAAAGTAACTGCGTCTGTTTCAGTTTCATTGCTAAACTTCTGAACCTATTTGAGTGAATTTTGATATAGAGATAAATGGACCTTGGAGAAGGACATATGCTACTTTTCATCGTGATAAGGGACATACAGGCGGGCATGTCGTGGGCAAAAGCTTATTATTTATGTAAGTTTAAATTTAACTCTACAACTACTTAAATTGTAAATGAATCGAAAAAAGCGCAAAGTTATAGTAAGGGGACAATTTTTTTTTTACCTAGTGCTTGGATAGCAGCATACACGGCATGTCTTGAAAAACCCATCTCAATAACTTGTTGAACTTGTGCAGAATTTGCCCATGTATTAAGATCTTTCCTCGCTGTAATACAACAATATAATACATATAAAATATATTAAAATAAATATACAAGATAAAATAAATAAAATACACAAAAAAATACTTGTATTGATGTCATTATATTCTATTATACTTACTAAGGGACGCAGATGCGGTGCTTGTAGATGGACCCATAGATAGCTGCATGACATTGCTTTTATCAATGATTGGCATTTCTGGAGGTATTTCGTGATCTCTTTCATCTCCTGTAAATTGCATGTCATGTACTATTACTATATATACAACATAGATTAAAATAATACGACCGGATAGATTAATGGATAAGAAAAGCATCACTTTTTATTTGTTTAATTCGCCTACAAGTGATATACTTTGATTCATTACAAGGAACTCATAAACAATGGGCTTAAAAGTAATAGGTGAATACAGCTAACAACAATCTCTAAGCTTACATAGGATTAAGTTATTAAATAGTTCAGTTACAATGATGAGAATTATTCCATTTACAATCATACAGTTTATTTATCTATCAATTAAATGTACATGTGTAAGTAAAAAAAATCTAAAGCTAAATTAACATACATAACAAATTAATTAGAGAGATAAATACTATAATTATTGTAGTAATTTATTTTTAGTGACGAATAAGGTCAACAAAGTTTTACGAGCAAGTAGGTTGTTCATGTGCGAATCTCACCCGTTGTGTGACCTTCGATTTTTTTTAAGTAATTTGGTTGATACTTTTCTGGTGTGCTACTATCTATACAACTAAAACGGTAAAACTTCGTTGATAAACCTAACACTTCCGTCCTTTATCCTTACCGTTAATGTGTGCAGCTAGCTGTTGAACTATAGTCAACGCAGCTGCTTCGAGTTCCCGCGGCGAGTGTGACGCAGCAAGCGGACTGGGCCGGGTAGCTAGAGCTAGTAGACGTCGAAGCAATGTGCCTTCAGTGCCTAACGTAGTACCTCTATCCATAGTACCTAGAACAGACAGGATATAACTACAGCTGACATATGTTGAATAATAATCAATAATGAAGTTACTTATGATGATCGTTACCAGATTTTAATAAATATGAGTATTTATATATGCAGGTACTTAGGTAGTACGTCTGTATTGTCTTGTTATCTATACTAATATAAATTCGAAATAAATCCTGTCGATTTGTCTGTTACGCTTTCACGGATAAACCGTTGAGCCGATTTTAATAAAATTCGGTATAGAGATACTTTGATTCCTGAGGAAGGACATAGACTGCTCTTTATCGCCATAACTGATAGACAGGGAGTCACGGGCAAAAGCTAATTTAATACATATTTTTTTTATTGAACTGATTGAAAACGAGCAGACGTATCGCCTGATGGTAAGGGATTACCGCCTTCTATGGACACCCACAACACCAAAGGCGTCACAAGTGCGTTGCCGGTATCCTCACTCAGTCGGTGAAACACAGCGCAAGTGCTGTTTTACATCGGATTTCTGTGAGGCAGTGGTATTACTCCGGTCGAGCCGGCCCATAGTGCCGAAGTGTGGCTCTCCCAAGGGAGGACGTTTGTGAGACGTTTCGTATTTTTATGCATACTTGTGATATTATCGTTACGGAACTAATCGCGCCCACACGCCCACCACTGTAACTCCTGTAAGTGCACCAGGATCAACAAGAAGAACACACCGAGATATGACACTCAGGCAGTCCCAGGAAAATTGTCTTGGAACTCTGATTAGAAATATAATAAGTCCAATGCCCTCCTTAGCAAAGCGGGGGAGAAAGTGAAGTAAAAATAGGCAAACAGTAAAATTTGCAGACAGATATAAAACAGAACACTCAGTTAAGTACTATCGTTAGGATAACTTTAGTAATTTCGTTATTACCTGCATTATCTGGTGGTTGCATCATCACTTTCCTTAATCGCGTTCGAGTGGTCAGTAGCCCACGAACAGCACAAAGAGTTAATAGTTCCATTTGCTGTTTGCGTAGTCCATACACGTCGATTTCAGCTGAAAATAAATTATTCAAAAAATAGTCAACTGTGCAGAGCTTATTCAAACTTTTTTTTGTGTTTCCCCATCTCCGTTTTCGGTATTGTACACCAGATTAATTTAAAGGTAACTTAAAACTAGGGGGTGCAAGTGGCGGCCTTATCGCTCGGAGGTGGTTTCTTACAGGTGTGTAGGAATTAAATCGAACTAAAACCACACGTGTGAAGCAGGTAAATAGATATTTTCATGGATAACAGTGTTCTACACTTCTAATTAAGTAGCCACGACGTAGTCTTGTCAGACCCCAACCCGCACTTGGCCAGCGTGGGGACGTATGGGTTAACCTCTCCTGAGAGGAGACCCGAGCCTAGCAGTGGGACATTATGGATTGTTGATGATGACACTGTTCTACAAACACACACCAAATAGGGTATCAAAAAATCCAATTAAAATATATGTTATAGCATATAGGTAGTAAGCATTAGTAGTGTGGTGTACTGTTTAATTTTTTATCAAGTCAATCTGACTTTTCTTTCTTTATATATCATATTTCTTATTAAATGGTTTTATTTAGCTTGTCCTGTTTGTTTGGGTCTAATTTAATAATTTAAATTTGACACCCTTCCTGTTGCCAGATTGATATGAAATTTGACACACACATTAGTAACAATACAAGTAGGTGACAATACAACTAAATAAATTCTGTTTCATTGTAAATCTAAGACGGCCGCCGCTACAAAATGGCGGTTGTCAAATTTTGTCACGACTACTTTAACATGGGTTTCAAATAAAAGGGCTTGAATAGTTCACTATGAAAAATTAAAATCCAAGATGGCCGCCGCTACAAAATGGTGGTTCACACATTATGTCACGACCACCACTATACAAGTATCAAATGAAAGGGCTCAACTAACTAGAACACATATGAGAAGTACGAAGTGAATTTAAAAACTTGAAAATAAAAAAAAAAAAATTTATTTAAACGGTTTTATTGAAAATAATGTACTAAAAGCTAAAAATAATTCGGTAGGTCCCAAATTCCAGTCTTACGTACGTACAACGATAAGACAAAAAAATAAAATTGCTGGGACCGTGTTTGCATTCAGTCAACACAGTTTACGCTACGCCTAACTATGTAAGGCGTTAAGTATTTTATAATAGCTTATTTTTATAGCTTATTTTATAGAGAATACATGTAACAACAAATGTTTATAAATAGTCAGTTTTACCCGTTACGAATAATAATGATTGTGTTATGTTCTACACAATGCCTTAGGGTCTTCGTTAAGGCTATTGGCCTCCAATAGGTTGCCTTTTGATATTAGTTTAGTTTATAATATTTTTAAATAATCAATCGAATATTAAAATTGTTATCTAAGAACTCGAACTATGAAAAACTCGAAATATGTGTAGCATGTGTTGCAGGGATCGCCATCGTTAATAACCTTCAATAGTCCATTGATGGACATAGCCCACTCCTTAGAAAGGAGCTTTTGGCCTTCTATACCAAGCTGCTCAGACGGATTGGTTTTCGGTTTGCTCACATTATTCCTTCTTTTAAGGATATATAAGAGAGCCGATTAAGGGACTTAACCAACAGGAACAACAGGATGTCTATATTCTTAGTCCTTCAGGACACAGCCTCGGCACAAACTTGGTGAAAATAATTATTATGAACAATTTGATTTAACCCTAAGTATAGTAGGTTTTTGGACATACCAGGTAAGTGATGGGGGTGCATAGGAGAGGCTTGTGGTCCGGCGCCTAACAGTGCAGCGCAAACTCGAAGCGCGCTTTCACCACCAGCGAGCGGCTGGGCCAATCGCTCACTCTCAGCACTCTGTACACTGCCTAACTCACACTGGAATGTTTGAACAAGAAATGTTGACTACAAAGATGCGATAATATTTTTATTATACATAAATAATTTTTTTAGACATATAGCAAAAATTATAATGTGCTATAATTTCTTTGCACAAAGAGCTAAATATTTGGATTAACACTAATTTAACTGCCGAACCTAAGAAATTAATTATGATGCACTTCTCGCGTTGGGTTTCCAGTATTGAAAGAAAATGAAATATAACTCAACCTAATCAAACGAGTAGCGGTAAAGAAATGGAATTAAAAAAGTGTGTGCCGCAGGGCCTTGGATGATGTGGCGCCACAGGTTTCTTAACTTCTGTACGTTGCGCACTAATACTTCCTTGAATAAAACGCATAAGCACCATGTAATTCTCTGGTGCTTACGTCATCTTGGTCGCGAGAAAACTATCGATAATAATAAACGTTCTAGCGCTGTTTATTTTAATGGTTAATTAGACGACATACTAATGACAAAGCGCTACAGTTGATTTACTTTTGGTTGACGTTCGATTTTATTGTTCATGAAATTTTCATACAGCGGGCTAAATATGAAGATGGTTTCTTAAGTAGTAAACTCTAAAAACTATTCATCAAGTTAACAAAACTATTAGCAAACTCCGTATCTGGTTCAATTACCTAATAAAACTTATATTTTTTACAAATTATAAAAAAAAAATACCTTTGTAGTGGTATTGTCGTCGTGTACAAGGGTTATCTTTGCTCTGGGCGATAGCTGGGTCACGATTGCGTTTCGAGGTGGAGATCCAGCAGTCACCCGTTGTCCCAGTCTTATTCGCCATTCCACACCGCCTACCACGCCGAGAGCGCCAGCTATTAAAACAATACAAAAATATTCACCTTATTACACCTATTTTCTATGCTAATCTTATGTTATATAGGATAATATAAGATTTATAAGTGAAACTGTAAGCCAAATCTAACACATAGTTTAGTTTGAAACGTTTAGTCATATTCTCCGCAAGTTGACCATGCGATTATTTAAGACACTGGTATTTTCGCCCTGTTAGAGTTAGGCTAAGAGACAGGGCTTAAATAGCGTATCTGATATTTCCGTACATAATTATGCTATTATTTTATTTAACTGTTATAAATGTATTATTATTATTTTATAATTCTTACAATTTTTAACGTACTTATTATTATAGGATGAACTTTTTGGTTCAAACACTTACTAATTTTCCTAACTTATGTATTTAAAGTAATAAAAGCTTTCATTTTATAAATAGTCATAAGTTCTTTTTTACCTATAAGACAGCTCTCTAAGCTCGGAGGAGCAGGTTTCATGGTCTGGGTCATATCTTGTTGACTAGTATGAGGCCACCAATGCCAGTCGCTCGTCACCTAAAAAGAAAATATTTCAAAACAAATGTAAGATAATACTACTCAGGCATTATTAAAATTTTATTGACACCTCATTAAAATCGTTTCCGTAGTTTGGGCGCTACTGTTCAACATACAAACACATAGACTGCCAAAACTATTACCCTACCTTTGGCTTCATCTAGTCGGATAAAAAGAGACATGTGAGTTGATTTATACACCTCCATTGTCTTAATCATTATCACCAACTACAATTTGATGACATATTATTACTGTAAGATAAAAGTATAAAAGTGTACAATTAAATAAACTCCCCACATAAGGAAAATTTTGCCATCTTTGTGTTCTATTATATTTTTCTATAGGGTATAAATACTAGTGCTGAGTGTATCAGTATGTATCAGTGCATTCATAAGAACTAAACTTAAAAGTTTAAAGCAGTCATAAATAGTAGTTTTTCGAATCAAAAATGAAGCTATTTGTAAGTTCTGAATATTATCAATATGGTATTATTATTCTTTCACTTCACCTCAGTCCCCAACCCGCATTTGGCCAGCGTGGGGACGTATGGCCTTAACCCTCTCCTGAGAGGAGACCCGAGCCCAGCAGTGGGACATTATGGGTTGTTGATTGATGATTCTTTTACTTCTGTTTTTATGATCACAAAGATTTTAAATGATAAATTTATCTAACTAACATAATAACTTATATAGTACTAATATAGTAACTTAGTAAGTCAATATTCACTGTCATATTATTGTTTTAACAGGGTAAGAAATTTCCTATTTTATTCAAACAATGTTGCTTATTATTAAGTAAGCAACAAATTTATAGTTCACTTTTATTTTTAGTTGCACTGTTTACTGCTGTTAGCCTTTTTTGATGGGTTGCACTTTAAGTATAGTATAATTTACAAATAAATATTTATCTAACTATTAATAAAGACTCGGTAAGTGAACGCCTGCTCTAACATATTGAATTATATATAATATTGAATTAAATATTACTAAATTTAAGACAAGACAAAAGACTAGAATTTAAACAGAAACTGTGTGAGTACGCTTATTACACAGATTTGGATTACATAGATGACAAATTTGCTTGGGATTGATGATGCTTACTGCAGCATTTACATACGTATTTTGTGTGAAGAGGTAGAAATTTTATTTATTTTTTTGTTGTACGTTGTTTTTAATATACGAACTAAATTCCTTTTGTGTGTGTATATGTGAGTATAGTCTAGGCTTGTTATATTAGTTCATATTTAGCATAGCAGCTCAAAATGTCCTGGTGGCGATGACGGCTCGTATGCCGTCTGTATGGACATTCCGACTCAAAGCAATGGCCCTTTCTTCAAAAGGCCAACCCAGATCCTATACTTTACTCGCACAGTTTTTTTTTTTGTTTTATAATCAATGTACACGGACTTAAAAAAATATACACTTCTGTGGTTTGTTTCGGCATTTTTCCCAGAATGTGTCTTAGAAAACGACAGCCTCTTCTAGCTGTAAACTTCGACGTGTAAAATATCTGAATAGATTTACTTACAAAATAAATGTCATTTATCGTTTAACAAACATGGAAGGGGATTGCTTCGGCATTAATGGATTGGCTTTATCGGAGTAACAGGGCCTTATACATTCTTTTGTGTTGTTTTTCACTAAAGTAATGAGGTTACATATACATCTCTTACATAAAATATTTGTAATATAATAAATCCTCCATTAATGTAGTTAAATATGTGATTATTACTAGCTATAATGAATTCCTAGTTTATTATGACACTAAAAACCTCGTTGTTTTGTACAAGTTTCTCAAAGGGTCAACTAGAACAACAGGAGCAGTATAATCAACCACCTTTGCAGCAGTATCATAAACCAGCATACCCTTTAACCTACGGTCCCGAAAATCCTCGTGAACTCTGCACCGATCTCTAAACCAACACGTGTGTAATAAACTACCATATCCTCAACAATAAGCTATGAAGCATAGTGGTCGGTTTCATCCTTATTTACAAAAATATCCTCAATTCCCGCAATACCAATGCCATTATCCTTTTCTCCCGCAACACCCTCAACAGCATCTTTACCAACCACAATACCCTAATCTACAACAACACCAGAATCATCCACAACAACCTGATCGTGGCCAAGTATTCTCACAATACCCTCAGCATTACTTTTATCCTTCTTCATACGCTCAACAACTTCCTGACCTCGGACAGCGCCAAAAACAACTACCTAATCTATCACAATACTCTCAACAGCCACCTGTTCAATCTTTTTATCCTCCCAGACACCAAGATTACACAACAGGGAAAGAAACTACCATTAAAAATCATTCTACCACACAATCGCTCATATTTCAAGTTAATTTGGAAAACGCACTTTTCTCAGAAAATCCAGTGTTACAAAAAATCTATAAACAACAAAACTACCTACAAAATTCATTCTCAGATAATCAACGGAATATGCAAAAGCGACTTTCGGAGATTTCTATTTCACGGGAAACTAATCAAGTGATGAACAATTATCAGAATTCTTTCTCGGAAAAGCCTGTATCACGGCAAACTTCTCAATCTCAACACAATTTGCAGAACTATCCCTCAAAGGCTCCCATTAGCCTTGAAAAGTTTGCTCGAGACAAGTTTTCGTCCTCCAAGGACGCCACCACCTTTAAAAAAATCATTATTTCTCAACTCTAAAACGATATATATGACATATTTTCTTCTGGATTCCGAAACCACGGGCAGAGAAATATATTTTTTTAACTACCTTTTTTGCTAAAAGTTTTGGAGAAATTGTTTAGTGTTGAATGTTCTATGATTTAAATCAAGTAACTACCTTCTGCTGAGAAACTTTTAAGTTAATCCTTTTAACATGGTTTATAACTATCTACGTATTTAGTATAACACGTCTTACTGTAAGGACCGAATAAGATTTGGTCAGTGGAAATGAAATTCTTCATAAACACTGATATTTCCGAGGTATATAAATAATTGATTTGCCAGGATGAAATTCAATACGGGAAAATGTTGATATACGAATGATTGTGCTTCCATTATAATCTTTTTGTGATTAAGTAAAGAAAATTAAGGTTAAAAATAATTGTCTTACTAAACCTCCAAATAAGAAGATATCGCTTCCTTTTAACGTAGACTGATAACTTAAAAACAAAAGAAAGGTTTTAATTGATATTGTATATGCATAAGTCTACGGAGAAAAAATCTTCTTTATGTACCTCTAGGGAGAACAAAGTACAGACAAAACTCATATCTTATAAGAGAATGTCGACGTTGAACGGCGTTTGTCGATTTGATTATGACTTGTTTGCATCTAGTGCTGTTTATTTTTAAAAAAAACATTAGCGATAGTTTTATTGATAGTTAGCTGTATATTTTCCTTTTATATATTTTCATTTAATAAAAAAAAATATATATTTAATGTATTTTTTGCATCTCTTTGTATGTATTGCTGCCCAGTTTACATAATATAATCATTATGAAAAATAGTAATTGGCCTTATGCTACAATGTTTTTAGTTATAAACATTATTAACTGTAACTTTTCCTGTGAGGATAATATAAAATTACATATCATTATTACGAACTAAATTTTGGTCGCATAATATTCAGACAATTATCCTGTTTTTATTATCCTGCTTTATTCTATTATTAAGTTCCATAAGGTAATAATACTGTGTTCGAAATACACATATCAGTGCGTTTATAACAACTAAGCTTAGATAACTACAGCAGTTTGAATAAATAGTATTGTTTTTCTAAAAATGGAGCTATTTGTAAGTACATTTCAAAAATACATTATTATTTTATTAATAATTCTTGTTTTCACAACCACAATAATAATTATACACTAGTTTATTGACCACTAGTTTACTTAGTTAATATTCATTGAAGTTATTTTGTTAGATAGGTGTTAGATAACTGCCTCGTTGGTCTAGTGGTTAATGTAAGCGACTGCAGATCAAGAGGTCTCGGGTTCGATTCCCGGGTCGGAATTGCTAGTTGGCTTTTCTTACAAGAAATTCTTAATAGCATTCCGGAGTATGGAAGATGGCGGAGTGTCCTCCCGTGCCTCGGAAAGCACGTTAAGCCGTCGGTCCCTGTTGTCATGAACAACTATAGCAATCGTTATTGGGAAATAAGTGCCCTCAAATACACTGACAACTAGTGCAACCTTCGAATTCAGTTCACCCTTAGGGTTGCGGAGGTCCTATGCCAATCGCTCTGTGTA
Organism: Hyphantria cunea; assembly: GCA_003709505.1. NCBI lineage: Eukaryota > Metazoa > Arthropoda > Insecta > Lepidoptera > Erebidae > Hyphantria > Hyphantria cunea. The sequence continues at coordinate 688,369 of PKRV01002130.1, forward strand.
AAAACTGATATTCAGGTAAAACCCGTGGAACTAATAGCCGACCCCAAATAATCTTGGGAATAATAAGGGCTAGGAAGATAATGTTTTGTTAGATAGAGATACCTACTACAGTTGTCTGTGTAACAATAGGCGACAATTTTATAGCTTCTTTTATTTTTTTAGATGCGTGGTTTATTGCTGTTAGCTCTTTTCAATGGCTTGCATTGTAAGTATAATTAATAATCATATATATATTTGGTTTATGTCCACCAGTATATATATATATATATATGCTGGTGGACATAAACCTCTCCTGTAAAAGATTTTGGCCTACTATTGGAGGATAGTGTTATTATTATTGTCTTGTGCAGTTTTTTTCTTTAGTCGCCTTATATTTATATAACTATTGATAATAAGATACCGTGAGTTGTGGGATTTGTTCGTTAGGAACGTGGGTGAGCAATTTTTTAGGCTCCCAGAACACTGGTGATAAGATATCCTATCATGTTGTTTTCACTAAGTAAATGAGTTTCGTTATGAACTGTCTATAAAATACATTTCTTTTAAAAACAACATTTGCACTTGGAATACATCCTGTGTCGAGGGTGCTGACGAACACAAAGAACGCCCAGACTCATAACAACAATTCGTGAATCAACACGAAATCAACACTCCTCCCATGGGGGGTTTGAACACACAACACTTAGCGAAGTAGGAAGCGGCGTGGCGACCGTTGTACCACTAGACCATACGTGTAGCCTTTTTATTATGCTAGGTAATTCTTTTGTAAAATAATATTATTCCTCTTATATTACAGATAACAACTACAAAGGTTATAATGCGTATCTAGTTTAATAATACTGTATTTTTTACACAGGTTACCTAGAATCTCGACAGGATCAACAGAACCAGCAGCATCATTATCATCATCACCATAGAAATGTCAGACCAAATTGGACCACCTATGGTCCTCCTATAAATACTCATATACCTCCATATCGAACTCCACACCAGCACATGTCTTACGGACCGGGATATAGTCAACAACACCCAAATGTCTCGCAATATCCTCAGCAACTTCCTTACCAACCGCAATATCCTCAATTTCCACAATCACAATACCAATATCCACTTGTCCCGCAAAATCCTCAACAACATTCTTACCTACCACAATACTCTCAACTCCCGCAATATCAATATCCACTCATCCCGCAACACCCTCTACAGCATTCTTACAAACCGAAATACTCTCAACTCCCGCAATATCAATATCCACTTGTCCCGCAACATTATCTACAACATTCTTATCAACCACAAAACTCTCAACTCCTGCAATATCAATATCCACTTGTCCCGCAACATCCTCAACAACATCCTTACCAACCACAATACTCTACTCTACTGCAACACTCTCAACCTAACCTAAAACACCCGAATCGCCCACAACAAACTGATCGAGATCAAGTTTTCCCGCAATACCCTCAGCGTTACTCTTACCCATCTTCATATACTCAACAATTTTATAACCTCGGACAGCCCCAACAAAAACAACTTAATCAAAAAAACTCTCAACAGCAACCTATTCACTACTAATGAAAGTCATTCGTTTCAACACGATCGCCTATCTTAAAAGCTTATTTTTAGGACTAATTCTCATCAGAAAATCCAGTGTTACGTAACGCCTCTAAACAATAAAACTATCTATAGAATTCAGTCTTAGAAAATCGAGTTTCTCGGCATCACTCAAAACCGCAGAAGAATGGACAGAATCTACCTTCGATGAATACCATTTCACGTACGTGCAGTAGCCACCTTCGAAGATTCGTATTTCACACAAAGTTCTTCCCGAAATAGCCTGTCAGGACGACAGCTTATAAGCAGCATCATCATCGGCACCATAGTCATGACAGACCAAATTGGACCACCTATGGTATTCCTATAAATACACATATACCTCCATATCGACATCAGCACATGTCTTACGGACCGGGATGGGATAAAGACGCAATCACCTTCAAAAAATCATTTGCCTCGCTTACCGCTCAACTCTAAAAAGATTTTTATGAATATTTTCTTCTAAATTCCAATACCAGGCAAAACTTAAATATTAAAAAGAAAACTTTTTTGCACTATAAAAATAATACTTTTAGAGAACAGAGCAATATGTCAAATCTTGTCAATGTCAGTCAAGTTTATCATTTAATTTAAGAGACAATGCCTTTTTTAAGTAAAATTTTATTGTAATGGAAACAAAATTAATAAATTTATAACGCGTTCAATATTATAATAAATGATTCCAATATCACACCATACGAGATGTACTCTCAGAAATTAAAAATTGTTTCATTTTTATCCTTATACCTCAATTAACGTCATTATTATACAATAATCATATTGTATATTGACCAAAATACGTGCCAAATATTTCCAGAGTTTAGTAGGAACTTAGTGTTAGAACAATTACATACCCTTCGTCTTAAGGTTAAACTTGACTAACTGGTGTACATAAAATCGATATATCATCATCATCATCATCATCAGCCTATCGCAGTCCACTGCTGGACATAGGCCTCTCCAATTTCAAAATCGATATTTTTTTCTTAATTTTTCTTAATTTTCTAAAAGACAACTCCCGCATTAGAAATATATATTCCTGTGTCGCGGGGATCTTTACAAACATACATGAAATGGACACAAAGTACACCCAAACTTAGAACAACAATTTATGGATCACACAAAGTGTTGTCCCATGTAGGATTTGAACCCACAACACTTGGCGTAGTAAGGAATGGTGTGGCAACCATTGAAACCGGGCCAATCGTGTAGTCAAGTGTAGTGTAGTGTAGTGTAAGTGTAGTGTAGTTAATATAGTTTTCGGGCATTGAGAATATTACGTATCAGTCAGTGTAAGGGCTAAATTTTGAATCAGTTCAAATAAAACTCTTCGTAATCACGTTGCTATTTCCCAGGTATGAAAATTACTTTTTTGCGCTTTTACTTGCTTACTACTACTCTTACTCTACTCTACTTTTGTTTTGTTGCTTCCACAACTGCGTTTTAGCGATAAGGCTACCATTTGCACATGATCATTAATGTGTGGATTTTATCTACATCTTGTGACTCTAAAATCTAATTATCAAAAATCATTCAATCATAAAAAATCTATTGCATTTTAAAACTTTTGAATGGAGATCGTATCTTGGCAAACCTAGTAGGGACGACATCTAGCCAGATCTCCATCTCCATGCAGTTTCTGCCAGCCCTCTTACATAAGTCGTCTTATGTAAGAGGGCTGGCAGAGACTCAATGAAAAAAGCAGCGGACTAGGTTCTGTGGTGTGCCTTGGGAGAGGCTTATATAAATAAATATTTCGAACATCTTATACTCGACGCCACCTAGTCCTGAGAGTCGGAGCTTGTTTTATGGATACTAGATAACTGATATAAATACAGAGGTACACAATTTTATTTTAAATACATACAAATTATAGATTGAATACACCCCAACTCCAAAACAAATACTTGTAGGTCATACAAAGATTTGGGTAGACCCGGGAATTGCACCCGAGACCTCAAGCACAGGAGTCGCATACGCTCCCACTGTGCCAACGAGGCAATCGACCAGATGTCCAGTTAATGATTTTTGCACAACTCACCATCTGTGCGGCGAGCTGTAGCTTGTCAAGTAAGAGCGCACTCAACGGTGTGTGCCACTGCGGAGCGGCGTGCAGAGTACGCACTAGCCACACGAGCGCGGCGCACGTTGAGCCCGTGTAGCTGGCCGTGGCTGGTGCGCGCCAGCGGTTGTCTGTACCGAAGTATTGACGTCTTACTTAACATATTACTTTTTAACCTTTATAGAGAATTGTAACGCGGGAAAACTTTCCCTAAAAATAAGCATTTTAGTGCTGTTTTTTAACGACGACGAAGACGTAACTAAGACATAGCAATGAAAATGAATGAATAAAAAAAAATAATAAAAAAAATAAATAAAAAAAATAAATAAATTATCAATCTATATGAAAAAGCGCTAAAGCGTAACGTCTCACTCATAAGTTGACGCTCGATTTAACTCTTTATAAAATGTTCATACCGCGGACTAAATATGAGAATCGTTTCTTATGGAAAAAACTTCAATAACGAAATCTTTGTAAATTACACACACACACACATTTTAGTAGGTACTCTCGAGACACTGTAATTATTTGGAACAGTAATGTCGGTAAAAACTGGACTTTAAGACATCTTTATTGGATTCATCAGGGTATCGATCGAATCGCCGAATTTTCGTTTACATAGAAAACGGTAGTTAAACTAATCCTATTAATCAACTTACCGACTTCTTCTTCATCAGTGTTGACGGCGATCGCGTGATGGTTGTGTTTAAAGGCGGGGTCCCAGGAGTGTGTCTCAAGCCATAGTCGCCCGATCAACGCCAGTAATTGTGCGCCAACGGTCCGGCGCCATTCGGCCGCACCATTGTGTTCGACAAGCACTCGGCGAAGTAACCATAACGATTGTATCTGCGATGCCAAAATAGTTGTATTTGTATGATCATCTACAACACTTGAATAAAGAACTTGGCAGTTGTATGATATTATAGTATTTTACATCATCATCATCAGCTTATTGCAGTTCATTGCTGGACATGTGGCGTACAATGGGAGAGGCAGAGAGACAGCAATATGTACATACAACGTAGCAATCGGTATATAAGATATATATCATTTAGTGATGTGTTGGTTCACTAACTAGCTAACTTATGCAGGTTATTAAACGTGTATGTATGTTTGTTTGTAACTGACTTTTGTAAGCATGCTTTTATTTTTTTTAATCTATATATTTATTTTGAAACAATATTCAAATGTGGACTGCAGATTAAGCTATGCACCCTAAAATAATAAGAGATTAAAACAGTCATAGAGCAAATATTAACGTGAGGTGTAAAACTTACTTGTAAATATATGAGATCTTGTGTAATAGGTTTATCAGCAGTTGAAATAATACTGTAGCATAGTTCGAACCAAGAGTCAGTGCATAAAGATACTCGCATTTGTGGACTCTGAGCAGTAGCTGTAACATAATGTAATGGAATATGGTTAAATGTTAACCGGATATCCGAACGTTTCGAAATAGGTTTTGTTTACGGAATAACCAAGAGAAATCAACAAAGTGTTGGAGTTAGTCGCTTCGTGACAAGCTCTATGTGAATCCTCTCTTCAGTGAATACCACTATTACCTATTCCTATACAGATGAAAACCGATATTATATGGGACTAAAAGTTACCTACCCAAGTTTAGTGACAAGATTTTATAATGTCTTATTTACCTCTCGCAAGTGCCAGAGCCGTGTGGTAATGCGCGGCAAAGGCAGTCGGAGGTGGAGCTGCGTGCGCGTGCGCAAGTGTTAGTAGACGGCGCTGAAGCGCGGCCACGTTTCGAAGCGCTACGCTTCCCACTGATCCAGAGCCCACTTGTGCTATGCACGCGCCCGCACCCGCACACAGCACGCGGATAGCGCCCGTACACGCCCAGCGAACTTCGCTAACCGGCCACCATTCTACGTTCGGCTCTACCACTGGAATTAGATAGATAGATAAAAAAACATCTTTTACTAAGTAGGGTAAGTATGGTTCTTCCAGGCATAACTAAAAAAAGAGTATGAGAGTGATTTCATTAGTCATTGAACCGTCAAGTACAATCGTACTTGACGGTTCAATGACTAATGAAATCAAATCATAATATGAAAATTAATACATGCTCTACATCAAGAATACTTTAAACATAACCCTTCGGACTTGTTTGCATATATATCATTTTTATCCTTATACACTAAGCTGCAAAGTTAACTTTCACCAGATACCAGTTGTCTGTTGCAGCGGGACGGTTGTTCCATATAGTGATAAGGTGAAAAACTTGGGAATCTGTATGGATAAGTACCTCTCCTGGAACTCTCAGATCGGGGAGGTAAGTCGCAAACTATTTGCTGCAGCAGGATCTCTACGAAGGCTACGGAATTTCCTGCCAACTAATACTAAACTTGCGCTCGCACAATCACTTCTATTCCCCATCCTTGACTATGGCGATGTCAGCTATCTGGACCTCACCGAAGACCAATTGAATAAACTTGAGCGACTTCAAAACTTATGCATTAGATTCATATTTGGATTACGTAAATATGATCATATCTCAGAGTTTCGTTCTAAACTCAAGTGGCTACCAATACGCTTTCGCCGGAATCTGCATATTCTTACTCTTTTATACAGTGTTCTGTTTCATCCTCACACACCCCCGTATCTTAAAGAACGTTTTCAATTCTTAAAAAGTAGACATTGCAGAGACCTGAGGTCATCGGAGAATTTTAAACTGAAAATGCCAGCACATACCACTCAGTTTGCAGACAAGTCTTTTACTGTGCAAGCGGTAAGGCTTTGGAATAACTTGCTAGATAATATCCGACGAGCAAAAACCTTGGATATGTTCAAAAAGCTAGTGAAGGATTACTATTTATCATTGTGAATAATTTTTGAATAAATTTCATGTTTTATGTATATTGGTCCGTATGTGTATGCATACTCTGTGTGTATGTATTTGTGTAGGTATAAGTATGTTTGTGTAATGGGAATAGCGTTTAACATTTGTATATGGATCGCTACTATTTCTTATTGTTTTTTTGTATATTTTATGTGTTCCCTGTATGTAACCTATCCTAAATTTCAAAATTTTGAAACACTCATATCCGTGTTATGGTTGTCTGGAAGAAATCGCCGAGAGCGATAAGACCGCCATTTGTTATACATACTTTGTGACTGTTCCTATTGTACCGTTTCTAACTATGTGTATACAATAAAGACAAATAAATTAAAAAAAAAATTATGTATTAATATAACATAAATCTATATATCTTCATTTGTGTTTTAGAATTCTTAATGCAGGCTGTGCTTAGTGTAACTTACAGTGTTTCGTGAAAATTAGTTTTATAGTTATTTTGATCCATGTCCTCTTAAGACCTATTTGAAATTATCCTCAAAAGATTTTTTATTAATTTAAAATAGTTACCTGGGCCGTGCACAGTTTCGTCGACTGAAGGCGGCGGTGACGGCGTGCGTGCCAACTTTAGGTCGTACTTGCCCTCCTTGCCCATTCGATAGGAATTAGTCCCACCAGAGTCCCAGGCCACACGTACCCATCCATCTTCGCCTAGCTCGCCTATTACACGACCCTCACCGCCAGGTACCCCATCCTGTCAAAGGAGAAACATGTTAGTCGGTTCATTAACCTACGGGATTGCTTTTTGAATAACACTCTCTTTACTGAAATCATAAAGCATAAAGTTTCCTACGGTATAGGAAAATGTTTCAATAGTGAAGAGACTGTGTCAATAATATAAACTTTATAACAAGTTTACGTAATATAAAAATACCTGATCTCCCCACTTCCAGTCTTTACCGCGTACCACTTTTGCACCGATTTTCATAAGCGAAGCTAATTCCGGACCTGATAGAGACGCACCACGAGCTCGAGCACCTAGACGCTCATCCTCAAAAATAACTAAACAATCCGCTGCAATAAAAAATATACTTAAGTGTGTTTAAATAAAAATAAATGTTATTATATATAGATAACACCTATTTAGATACTCAAAGGAAGTGTGCAAAATATGAAATTTTATACATAGTTTGGTATAGTATACAGTAAAAAAGATTAGAAATTTAATGTTTAAGACTGTGTATAACCTACATTTAGAAGGTTGTTAGAAATGGCCGAAGCTATCGCGTGTATGGTAATAATATATTATGGTAACGACAAGTTATATTTCTATCCGTTGATAACCATTTGGCTATGCCCTGTTATATTTTCGTTATGACGTTTATCCAAAATTTCTTGATCAGCAATTAATAATTTTGTCATTAAAGTCAAAGAAAGTTACTTTGTGAATATAATATTCGTATAAAAAATATAAAAAAAGCGGCGCTCATAGCCCAGTTGCACTCGGTGATTAGAAACAATCAGCGAGGGCAAGCAACGACGGCGCGGTCAGTACCTGGATGGGTGACCGCTGGTGGCATGTTATCATGAGCGTCTCCTAGATTCGGAGGTCACGTTAAGCAGTCGGTCCCGGTTGTTATCATAGGATAACAGTCGTGAAGCTTAGTTGGAGGCCTTCGAGCGGCTTAAAAACATCCAACGGTAAGATTTACGTAGCCACAACGTATTCTTGCCAGTCCCCAACCCGCACTTGGCCAGCGTGGGGACGTATGGCCTTAACCCTCTCCTGAGAGGAGACCCGAGCCCAGCAGTGGGACATTATGGGTTGTTGATTTGATTTGATTTGAAGTATGTAACTTACACTTAGACTTTAAGCTATTCGTAATAAGTGAAGTCAGCTGAGTGGTATCGCCTCCTATCTGCTTCAGTAACGTAAGACATGTGCTCAAAGCGCCACCGTTAATCAATTGTTCCAGTTCAGGACCCTGACATCCCTCTACGAGTAGTGATAGTAACGTTATTAAGAATCTGAAAGTTTGAAACTCAAATTATCCACAGATTTACTTAGGTATAAAATATCTTTCGCTTTTTATTTGAATTTATGGAAGTGATTTCATGAAAATAATACGATTAATAGTTATTCATAATAAAATAATAGTGCACGTCAAGTAAACAGAAATAGTGTAAGAAAAAGTATGTATCGGATGCCTGAGAAGCGAATGACATTTAACTTGACCAATGTCGTCACGATGCTTTATTCAACCGCCGCTATTATTTTATTACTATTAACTAATTATTATTACTATTAACTACAGACCATTCATGTTAAGAAAATAGTGATGCATCGATCATACAACCTCACCTAGTAAAGACAACACAGCGGCCCCTGATACTCAAACGCGCAATCCAGTAATTAGGCAACAGCGGGGCCAATTCTCGAGTAAAATCTTGCGGCCAGGTTGAAATCGTCATTTTCCGTGTAAAGATATTACCTAACTAAATATTGTACTAACCTGGCTCGAGAAGGCCTATTTAATAAAGCATGCGCTCCATAATTCGCGCTCATCTTCAACGGCAACGTCTGATTCTGTTCACCTTCCAACACGCGCGCCTTTAACTCTATCAGTACAAAATCCATCAGCTTTGAACGTTCTAATAGCACCATATATTTCGTATAAGGTATAACAGATTCTATTCCCTTTAATGGCGGAGTCAGGTATATTGTTGGTTTCATTCCCACGAATGGTACAGAATCCGCGAAACAACCACCCAACAAACCAGACAGAGTGCCATATTTAATACTTTCCGACATTGTCTGTGTCGAGTGTAAAATACTGTTGATCATACTGTATCCGTTTCTTCTCATTTCTCCTCTTTGCACCTAAAATTGGGCCATATAGTATTTATAATAAGATTCAAAGTGAGGTTCCTAAAATATATTCTCAGTACATATGCATAAAAGAAAAACGTACCTGACAATACAACGCTCTCCTTAGTATATCAATATCACAAGGTTGTTCACTCATAACAAAGTCGATTATAGCTGCTGTCATACTTTGTTGCTCAGGACTAACTTCTTCTAGTAACCAGTACAAGTCTAAAATTAACAGAATTGACGTAGATTATGACTAAAAGAAAGTAGTAATTATATTATTGTTTTTTTGAAGTTATATTTCTTTTAGAGCGTTAGGGAAAAGTGATGGGGGTAAATTTTTACAATGCGCGCGCACAGCCTCCCTAGAAACCGACACCCTGAAGTTAGCCACAGTCAAAATTTTAGATTTTCAAATTTTTATCTTGTTACACCAAAGAAGTAACTAAAACTAACGCGTGTACATAAGTACACACACGCTTTCTTTATCTTAGTTTAATTTGGGGTTTTGATCCAATAAGGGTATGCCAACCCCATCGTACCTTGATACATATAAATGCAAATAATGAAAGTTGAAAGAATAAAATTATACATTTGAATTGAGAAAAAATGAGTTTAGTAATCGTATCAGTGCTGAACTATTGTACTCTGGTCTCATAGTTTTTTAGCTTATGCTAAACATGGACAATTCTTTGATGCTTTGTGTTAAATCCACATCTAATTAATTTTCTTTTAATTCTTTAAGTAAAACCTCGCGTTCAATTTTATTCCAGCTACACTCCATCACCAAATGTTGTCTTCTATATTATTACATACTGGAAAGTTAAACGAGTTAGATTTTTTCATAATATGCAAATTTTACTGATGTATAGTGACCAGATTTGATTCTAATAAAGTAGTTTTTTTTAAAAGAATCTTTTTCTTTACACCGACTGCAATAAACTGGTGTAACAGGAATAATTGACAAAATTGATTAATAATACATAATTCAAATCAAAAGAAAAACTTTGGCTGTCTACCTTTTTCTTCACAGGCGAGTTTGGAAACCCAAGCGTTTACAAACTTATTTCTTTCCGAATTATCGTCATCTTTCTCCTCGTCAGCCATAATCAAATCAGTCTTTATCTCGTCAGCCAGCAGTAACACCTGTTTCTCACTCTCTATGGACTCCCTTAGTATAGAGTTCTCGGTCAAATCGTTAATCGAACTAATTGACAACTCATTCGTTGGAGTCTTATCGTCATGTTCCTTATCTAATGTGTCATCTCTTTCACTCATTCTCTCTCCGCGACCTTCATTTTTCATGTCATCATAATTAGAGGCGTTTTTTAAGTCTTTTTCTAAGACTTTGTCTTTACATTTTATGGTAACTTTGGACCTATTAGACAATTCTTTGGCAGAAATATTAGACTCGTGATGTATTCTAGAAGGTTCGATAATAATGCTCGGTGCATCTTCAGGTGGTTTATTAGAAGCATGTGCAATTGACGATTTTATTAGAAGGGCGTCACCTTGTAAGAGAGTGCCGGTCGCTTTTAGCATGCTTTTGCTTAGACTGTTCTGTCTGTTCCTGAGGTCTTTCGTGGTCTCAAAGCTGGAAAACACAAATATATATATAATATTTATTTATTTATTAACTTTATGCACTAAGTATGTACATCGGCGGATAGTGCCCAGGGCATTCACTTCCAGTCAACCTTCAGAGTGGTGTAGAAATGTTATAAGGTAGGTGTGCATAGGTTACATGCTTATAAAGTCAGTGAAAAATATTCAAACATATTACTAATATTAAACATACACCTATTAATAATAACATACATACATACATGTACAACCATAAATATGAACATATACAGATTGATAATATGATATTAGTATTATATTTATACACTATGAATAATGGAAACGTAAGGTATGCTATTGATTATACATTTCTCCCCAGTTCTTTGAAAAGGAGTTCATGTACTTTCTTTTTGAATGTAAATCGGTTAGTGGACGTCCTGACTAATAAATGTAACTTAAATTTTTTCTGTAAACGTTTTATTAATCATTAAATAAATATCTTACAAGATTTTCAAGTGAGTAATTGATAATTTTACCATTTATTGAAACCGGGTGTTTTGGCCGCCTTCATGACTTTTTGAAACATTTTTTTAGCTTTAGGTGGTCGACGGGTCGGTGGTCGAGCATGTAACGCTGCGACAGCTGGCGATATCGCAGCGCGCACTTCATGAAGAAGAAACCGTGCTCTTTCTAAAGGAGCGGCACATACCTGGAAAATGTTTTAAAAGTCAAACGCCTATTTTTTTAATACTGAAATAATCAAGAAATGATTATAACCTAAATGCAATGTTAAAACAATTACACCATGTGTGTTGGTGGTTTAATTCACAAGGAATCAAAACCGTGTCAATATTCGTCTTTCGAGGCCCTTAGTTACTCATAATATATATAGCAACAATGTTAATAAAGAACTCAATGGAATTGAAATCATTACCAATACAAACATAGTACTTTAAAAATAAATATAATACCTCTTTATACCCTCTTGAAAGCTGTTGTCTGGTTCTCATTAAAGTCCATTTACTTTGTTGTACCGTTTTCACGATTTCTGACATCGCTGGAGACAATTTTACTTCTCCCTTCTCCATTTCTAAAATTTTAAACATAGATGATGAATGATGGTCTTAAAACATCAACAAACAACACTGACATCTATTTTGAAATAGTACAAAATAATAAGTCTTTTCTTTCTTATATGCTTAGATCTTTCTAACTACTCAACGGGCTTTAATGCGGTTTTCATCAATGGAGAGAGTGATTCAAGAGGAAGGTTTATTTGACTAATAAATCTATGTAATGTGGAGAAAATCCAAGAATATCAAAGATTACGATTTAAAGGCTTATGTCATTAAAGTAGTATAAATACTGACCAGCTGTAGCGGTAGCCAGAGCATGTTCCTTCAAGCCAGCGTGGTATAGCAGAGAGGCCAATAAAGCACGTCTTAACTCTTCTAAGGGATGTTCCGGAGGAAAGTGCGGAGCACATCCTTCTCGTCTCTCACACGCCCACCATAAGTGTAATGCTAGTGGATCCTGAAACAAAAAGAAAATTCTTTAACAAATTTATACCTCAAATTCTAACTGAGGAACTTTATTATTATTCTGAGTACATGCTTAAGACCGCATTTGAAAGAGATGCTCTAAATATGATAAAACTCACATTTAATTTGGGTTCAGCAAGAGCATGTAGGAGTGCGTCTGCTTTAGCAGCAGTCGTGTCGAAGTGACCGCGGGGCGGGGGGCGCGGGGGGCGGCATGTTCGCGGCTGGAGCGGAGCTTCCCCCGCAGGGCTGTTGCCGCCTGTAGACGAGCCGCTCCGAGCTTCTGCTTTCTCTTCTTCGAAGGGGTTTGACAGGTGAGATACCTGAACATTTAACACGTGTTACAATACAATGCAAATATGACACACACATATATATATAAAGGTTAATTAATTACTAACAAAAACTTTACAACGCAAAACTTAACTATTATTAAACATTATATCTATCATCTTCCCAGTCCCTTTTCCCAAGATTATTCGGGATTGGATACTAATTCAACTGGATTTACCTTAATGATATTTTACTCGAAGCGACTGGCATCGGACCTCCGCAACCTTGAGGACGAACTGAAGGTTGAACTAATTGTCACAATATTTGAGAGTACTGACTGCCCTATAAATTTATCATAGATATTCATGACTACCGGAACGAAAGCTTAACGTGCTCCTACAAGGGTGTAAAAACCTTCAAGTATTATTAAAATACTTATCACTAAATATTAAAAAGTAATTTATAGTAAACGTACTTGCAGACCCCCTCGGAGGAAGAGTGCGGTAGCATAGGGCGCGTCCTTCTCAGCCTGTTGTACGGGTAATGAGCGCGCTAGACGCACTCCGCACTGAGCCAGGCCCAGAGACACGTTAAACGCGCATGTTGATAGTATGGTGAGCGCGCGAGCACTCGATGTGCTTTCCTAGTATAATACATTCATTTATTACTAGTTTCTCATTACTTATTTAGTGTCGACGATACATATACGATACGGTCTTACATTGCAAAGAAAATGGAATATATTACAGTAAATAATGTGATTGTGCCCTACTTTTTATCAAAGTTTATAAGCTTTTTTTTGTTTATTTCATATAATTTTAGGTAATATAGTATGGCAGTAGCCTGATTTAACTGTTCTACTTTTTTAATTTGATTCACATAAGGTTAAATAATTTTAGCTTTCATGGACTCTTTCTTTAAAATTTCAAGATCTACTAAATTTTCTTTCTAGAAAATTTGAAAAATATTAATCATGAAAAATATTATTCGTAATACTTATTCCTTATCTATTATCTATTATGAAATAGAGAAGATATGAAGTCTTTAGTAGGATATAGATACAACAGCATCTAACTTATCTACAATGACTAATATTTCCGAAAACAAACTCTTCATGATAGATACTCACTTTACACTTATAACTGTATATCTGATCGGCAAACATTCCCACACACTTATCAGTGATCCTAGAAAGATAGGCCGCATGCGGCTCTACACTGAGAGCGGCCGTCGCATCACTGCCCCGCAACTTGTGCACTAGTTCCGTCGTACTTGCGTTCTCACAATCGAACTTGTCCACATCAAATACGTAGCCCGCTACTATTATCCAAGAACCGCCTTCCTTTGTATGGTTTTGAAGATCACATCTACACAAAATGTAAATACTTTAAAAAATATATTAAAACACACATACAAGTAATACTATATAAAATATTGATACGAAGAAAAATTATTCACGAACAAAAATCGAAAAGTTATTGATTATTGGCGAACAACGATCAAGAAAGTTGATTTTTGAGGCAAGGAATAACAAACCTTATACCGATATACATATCGTCGAATATAGATTGGTTATTGCGAGATTGTTTAGAATGAGTTCGCCGGCGGGCGTGTCCTTAGTACAGGAAACGCCCTCGTATGTACGAAACGTTTCTCGGAAGCGTTAGTAATAGTAAAAATGGATATAAATACGAACTTTTGTGGGCCGCAGTCAGTTCAGTTTGAGCTGCAGTGCATCGAAATCGAATGTGCATCTAAACACCGAAGTGATATAAATGATCAGCCTAGAGACCTCGGTGACAATTATAGATTGTTATTCGGAGTAATATTGTAATTGTGTTCTTTTTTTAAAAAGTCTATTTATTCAGAATGTAGTAATATAATATACTTATTTTTCACGACAGAAAGGGGATTCGTTTTATATCAAATTCACGCGAGAAATAAAAAAAACGATTACAACATGTTTCGGAAACTTCAACAAAAGACTGCTAGATTAGATTAGACAAGACATACTTGCGAATTATACTCTTATTAAGCTGATGTTTTTTGGCTACGAGACCAGGCCAGCCTAGGAGGTCTGCGTCCATCTTGCCAGAGGAAGGCAAGCATTTAGCCGCATCATCGCAAGCCCGGGCTATTTTGACTAGAGAGTTTGTACAATCCGCTAAGGCACACGGTGAACGAGCCGCACAAGAGCACAGCCATGCCCCCAATTCACTTACAACGCGACCTTGAAAATAAAATATTTAAAACTATCGAGAATTTGTATCGCAAACTTTAAACAGTAAATGAATTATTTAAAAACTATGCAAAAAGACACAGCTCTGAGTAAAATTATGACGAAAATGAGTATCCTATGATTTACATTAAATTTTTTACCAAAATAAATATGAAAAGTTATAGTGCTGACACAAAATTTAAACTATTTTTTATTCACTCACACTCACGTCTAAATTATCAGCAACAGCTTCCAACAGTCTATTGCTGAATATTGGAATCTCTTTAGAAAGTAGAATTTGGGGTACAATACCCAGATACCATGCTATCCAGACGGATAATATAGGGTTTAATGCAAGTTATCTTTCTCTTTGCAGTGATTTTGTCCTGAGCACTTTCTCCCTTAGTCGCCTCTTACGAGACCTATTGGATGAATAAGGGTCATGGCACTGTATTCTTAATCCATATTCTGACGGATTTTCAGTTTGTCACTCAGATAGTATAGTGTGTGGAATGGGCACATGTGCATATCTTAGGAAAATCAATAGAGAAAACCTACGTTAAGAGCTACTATTTTCATAAACAGCTTCACATTCTTAGTCTTACCAACAATATCGGTCATAATGAGATCACAGAGCGCTACCAGCTGCGAATTGCTACCCCTCCGAATAGCTCGAACGAACGAACTCAATATAGCTTGAACGTGGTCAGCTAGCAGAGACGTGTATTGTGTAAATATGACCCGAACTCCGCCTCTTGTGCTTCTACCACCACGGGTCCACATGGCTTCGCAGAATAACAACCTGAATATTACACAGAACTGATTTTGAATAGAATCTTATTTGAACGAAGATGTCTTTTTCAATATTGAGTTACATATCTGTGGTCGGACAAAATAACATCAACTGTAAAACTTAGTACCAGTTCTTTGAAAAGAGATCAAATTAAATAAAGGCAATGTCAATACCAAAAACAGACCAGAACCTTCATTGTGTGTCCTCGACTTTTAACTACTTGAATTTTGTCGATCAACAATTGCTTTAGCCAAATAGAAGCACTTGGGGATTCCGTAGTGTCATGTATACATTTCAAGAGTCTACCCTGCTGCTGTTTTTAACATCGAACGAAAAACGTCAAAAAAAAACAAGTTTGAGTTTTATCCTATTTTTAGTATTTGTTATTACATCATTTGTGAAAATTTTAACTGTCTAGCTATCACAGTTGGTAAGTTACAGCTAGCTTGATTGTGAGGAGCCTCAAAGATTTGTGAAGTAGGTACTCGGTTAAACTATTTTTTATTCAATTTAGAACAGTTCATGTGCAGTCAGTAAACCTTTTGTATGAACACTTTTATTTTATTTAATTGCCGAGAAAAACCTTTTTTACCTTTGAAATCTTATAAGTAAATCACAGCTTGGGCTCACAGTGTCGTGGTTCTTTGGATCGTTAATCTTAGTCGTATCTCCTTGCAATATACCGTTTATGTGCATTTGTGTTTGACAAGAGGTGTTCCGTATAAGGTGTTTTACCTGTAAATAAATAAAAATAAAAATTTGCTATGTTTCCTGAGCCTTGATGTATCTTTATATCATTCTTAGTTAATATAATACTCACCAAATGCATCAAAGGCACCGATGCTGCGTTATCGGAAGATGCCGTGTTATTAAGTTGATACTCCTCCATGCATACTGCAACTGATATTTTAACAATAAATAAAGTATCACAATATGTAGCTAAATATTCGTTTCAATAATAAAAGATTATGAGAAAATCGGAGTAGTATAAGTACTATTGTAGTGAAGAATAGAACGTCCCTCAGGTAAACAACAACTCATAATGTCCCACTGCTGGGCTCGGGTCTCCTCTCAGGAGAGGGTTAAGGCCATACGTCCCCACGCTGGCCAAGTGCGGGTTGGGGACTGGCAAGAATACGTTGTGGCTACGTAAATCTTGCCGTTGGATGTTTTTAAGCCGCCCGAAGGCCTCCAACTAAGCTTCACGACTGTTATCGTATGATAACAACCGGGACCGACTGCTTAACGTGACCTCCGAATCACGGAGACGTTCATGGTAACATGCCACTAGCGGTCACCCATCCAGGTACTGACCGCGCCATCGTTGCTTACCCTCGTTGATTGTTTCTAATCACCGAGTGCAACTGGGCTATGAGCGCCTCATATCAGAATTCACTACATAGTACAAAACAAAGTCGCTTTGTCTGTCCCTATATCCCTATGTATGCTTAAATCTTAAAAACTACGCAACGAATTTTGTTGCGGTTTTTTTTTCGACCCTCGTTGTTATCATAGGATAACAGTCGTGAAGCTCAGTTGGAGGCCTTTGGGCGGCTTGAAAACATCAAACGGTAAGATTACGTAGCCACGATGTAGTCTTGTCAGTCCCCAACCCGCACTTGGCCGGCTTAAACCATCTCCTGAGAGGAGACCCAAGCCCAGCAGTGGGACATTATGGGTTGTTGACTGATTATTCTTTATGCAAAAAAATACAAAGGCGGACTTAATGCCGTAGGTATTCTCTAAAGTCGACCTCAGGGCGACGCAAAGCCAATCATGTAAGATGCACAGAAATTATGAATAATATTTACAAGGAACATACACATATTAAATATGCAGAAAATAATATACATTAATATCATTTTCTTTACTAGAATTTGTTTAAATAAGAACATATTTACAGTAAATAAATAAGTCGGTTTGTTTAGAACAGACTCATATATCTATCGGTACCTAAAACTATCACTTCAGTTAGGCACCTACTTAATTAAAATTCTCCGCAAANGAGGGTTAAGGCCATACGTCCCCACGCTGGCCAAGTGCGGGTTGGGGACTGGCAAGAATACGTTGTGGCTACGTAAATCTTGCCGTTGGATGTTTTTAAGCCGCCCGAAGGCCTCCAACTAAGCTTCACGACTGTTATCGTATGATAACAACCGGGACCGACTGCTTAACGTGACCTCCGAATCACGGAGACGCTCATGGTAACATGCCACCAGCGGTCACCCATCCAGGTACTGACCGCGCCATCGTTGCTTACCCTCGTTGATTGTTTCTAATCACCGAGTGCAACTGGGCTATGAGCGCCTGGGTAAAGTCAGCTTAAATATAAATTGCGTGTAAAAAAACAACTTATAATTTATTAGTCATTGATATGTATACGATATAATTTGTTGACCAATTGGAAAAAACCATGAACAATCTTATTAATTCATCATGTATTAATAATGATAATTACAATACTATATGAAATGAGTACTTTCACCATACCTGGTACTTGATCTGTTTCATCGCCGGCAGAGGGAGGTGGGCTACGCTGTCCTGTTACTATGTCAATTTGATCGTAGTCCCTAGAACAGAACAAGTACATAATAAAAAAAACTTGTGATTTTTTTTAAAGATAAGAGAACATTATCGATTCAATTTATAAATTGTCTCTGTGGCAAATGAAATGGTGTTAACACTTAGAACTAAAGGTTTCTTTTTCTACCCTAAGGAAAAAAATACCCGCAACAGATCTTTATGTAACCCTTGGTGCTGAATTTGTAACATATCAATCTCAAACAAACAAAAACTCAATTTCAAATTTTTATAAAACAATGTACACATCTATCTATGATGTACTCACTAACCCAACTTAAAATTTCAGTAAAGAATATTTGTGATTTATACTAATAATAACCTTTCAGTTTAGTTAGTAATGTGTATGTATGAAAATATAATGGTCTTACGTATCCAACTGTAAATGGTTGTACGCATCCGTAGAGTGCGTCTGCAGAGCGTTCTTCAGTGCATCACGGAGTCCTCCACCACCAAGTAGTGACCAAACGAGTAGCTCTGTCATGAACCGTGCTCCTGCACTAGCTGGCACAGATCCTGAAAACAAAATGGATACTGAAAATACGACATATCGTCATACCAAGTGACACTTGAAGGCGGATAAATAAATAGTACTCTAGTTACTAAAAGGAAATGTTAAAATTAGTGTCAATCTTACATTTTTAAACGAGGCATATTTTCCTAATTTTAAACTTAACTTTGTTTTTAAAATCATATTTTTATTGGTTTGTAGAACACATATATACAAGTTCAATATATATTCATATCAGCCATCATCAGTGTTCGCACCGAGTCTGTTTCTTACTGTACCTTTCATCACAAATTACAATCATCATTCATCACAAATACCATTAAAGTATCTGGGTATGCATAAAGTTGCAAGTATTTAATGTTGATTATTTTTTTAATACACTATTTATACCGTATTGTACTAAGCATATACAATAAGCATGCATATACATAATGAACGAGCCGCCAATTCCCAGGTAAACACTGAGAGGTTATCGTAGAATGTCTATTATATGTAAATTTTGTGCTGTCGAAGAACATTAATATAAAAATAAGTCACTGTGTATTATTTAATTTACCAAATTGTTATAAAGTATTTGCAGAACAAGCTACCTTGAGGCAACAGTGTGATGAGATGATGTGCTCGAATGTGCGGTGTGGGAAGTAACAACGGCCAAGCTGCGGACAGCGCTCTTCGCGCCGCAGCAGCAGCGGCTGCTCCTGCCCTTCCTTCCACCAGAGCTACCAACGCTGTGTGAACACCGTTGCACCACGACCGAGCCTCGCCAACTGATTCCTCAGTCTCAGTACCACGGGAGCATTGCCAAGCTTGCACCTTAAACGATCATCCCGTTTATATCAGTATAGTAATGACTGCATTAACAGTATTTAAATGAAAATAATCCGAATATTAACCGTATTCATTACAGCTCCTACTATTCATAAAATGTCAAAGTTTCAGATATATAAAATGGTTCTAGAACGAAGATAACGACATCGCTCTCATAGTCATATACTGGGAGTCCTTCTGTGAGAACGAGCGATTAATTTCCATCAAAGTGACGCGTAAACAAAAATATATAATGTCATAAAAATATTACTGTAATTCAATTTACAGATATAATTGGAACAGCAAAAAAATATTAGGCACTAAATGTATACTTACTTGTAATCTTAATAAATTCAGACAAGACACAGCCATAGACTCCACTTCCTTAATTGAACCAGTGCTACTTTGTTCGACTACCAATCTCAAGAGCCTTTCCAGAAGTCTGCAATATTCGTGATATTCAAATTTAATAGTGTGCAAAATTACACATGAAGTACATCAACAAAACTTTGATTTTATTTGATAAAAAATTTCGATTCACATATAATTGTATGGGTCATAGAAACGATATGAATAATAACGATTACTTACTTGAAAGTGCTTTCTGATAAATCAATAACAAATGGCATAGAAGACGGAAGATCTCTCGGGGTTTCTTCACTCCATACATATATTTGATTTGGTCCATTTGCGACACCTGTTAAATAAAAATTTGTTAAAACTCACTACGGGAGAGAAACAATATGACTAATATATGTTATACGTATACCTAAGTATGTACCCCTAAACATTTATATACGTTCAAAATAAAAACACAATACAAATAAGCAGTCAATCAATCAATCAACAACCCATAATGTCCCATTGCTGGGCTCAGGTCTCTTCTCAGAAGCGGGTTATAGCCATACGTCCTCACGATGGTCGAGTGCAGGTTGAGGACTGGCAAGACAACGTTGTGGCTCGGTAATCTTGCCGTTGGATGTTTTTAAGCCGACGCTCATGGTAACATGCAAAAACATGCAACCAGCGTTCATCCATCCAGATACTAGCGCGCCGTCGTTGCTCAGCCTCGGTGATTGTTTCTTATCACCGAGTGCAACCGGGCTATGAGCGCCTGATTTACAACTAAACAAGTTACAATTAAATTCTGATTTATTAACGCTGATTTTCAACTTAAAAAACAGTCGATTACTTAATTCAAATTAAAGATGCATAAAATATTGCATGGTTACTATTCTTAAAGAGTAGTTCCCTTGGTAGCGACTATCACTTTCAATCTCATCAGTAGCTCCTTAGATTTACCTGAATTACTATTGTCTAGACAACTAAACCACTTACCATTGACTTTGAATGACGGGTTGAGTACATTCAATAGTTGCGGTACGGGACGCGTTACCTGTGCACGCTCGTGAGTACCCCAGGCATATAAAGACCCGTCTGACGTCAGAGCTATACCGTGTGAAGCACCCAGAGCCAAATCCACAACTCTTATACCTGCATACACATTTTTAAACGATATAATATCATAATAATATTGATAGTTATAAAACTATAAAAACAATAAAAGAAAAAGACTTGTCTACCTTGAAAAGCATCTATAATTTTAGGAATCTTTAAATTTTCCATGTTGCCATGACCTAATCGGAAACCTTCGCCTTTGCCCCAAGTATATACCTGACCTCTGAAAAAAAAAAACAAAAATAAGGTTCGTTTCACTGAGTGTAGTTTATAAATGGAAAGCATGAATTTCTTACGTGTCGGTCAACGCAGCATGCCAATGTTCGCCAGTGTACACGCGAGTAATCCGTAACACTGAAAGTGACGTTAGGGTTCTAGGAATGCCGCCTTCGTTATCGCCAAATACTTGTACTGCACCTTCCCATGTGCAACATAGGGTTTGAGCCTCACCCCAGCCTACATCATAGAAAAAAGTTTAATTCTACTTTACATATCATATTATCACAGTCCACTGCTTAACATAAGCATCTTCTGAGAAAAGGAGGTTATGGCTTATATTGGGGTAGGAATATGCTGCTAGAAATCGACATTTTATTTCTAAATCTTAGTATTTATTAGGTTACATTAAAATTCAATGCATATATTCCAAAACACATATATTTTAAGATGGCCTTTTATTTAGTTTGTAAATCGAATCTTACGTGCAACAATATTTTATTATTTTTAAAGACAAAGAGACAAATATTCCAGACCATATTTTTTTTTCCTGTTCACACTTCTTTACTAAGATGTTATCTAATCTGTAATTTTTTGTGTTAATTAATTTAAGTATTACCAAGTGCGACATCAATGACTCGCTCGATATTGTGCGTGTTGAATGTGACAGGTTGTGGCGTGAGACAGTTCTCAATAGTACCGTGGCCAAGGCGGCCCTGTGCACCTCTTCCCCAAGTGTAAAGAGCTCCTCGAGAAGTGATCACGGCACTGCGGACAAGTAGTAGCATATATACTGTGCACGAACACATACTGTTGTTAAGATGGCCGTAAATTATAAATTTATATTTACACTAAAAACACACCACGATTTCGTACGCTAAATTTTATATGTGGTGCAATAACTAGTTCTTTATTTGTCACTGCGTACTATTTATAGTTCAGGATCTCAGTTCTATATCATCAAATTTTTCATATCAAGCTAATTTTACTCAAGTAGCTTCATTTTGATGAGTCACCAAACATTTTCTGTTACAAAAATTCTCGATTATGGTAGCTAACAGAGGTACCAGGATTAAAATACATCGACTACTAAATACTAACTGTGGTTTTTTGTGGTTTTGTGGCGTGTGGTTTTTTTTTATTAACAAGATTTTATTGAATCATAAGAAAATTATTAATATTATTCAAAAAACTATTTCTCCTAAAAATGTATACCTCGATCAAAAGAGACCCCTACTTCTGTCCTACATCTAAGCACATTTCTTCAAAAGAAGACATCCGTAACGTCGTCTGAAGATATAATTAATTTGCACCTTATAGCGTTTAAAAATATTACTTTTTATATAAATTATCTAGTGGAATCAGTTTTCTGTGCTATCTAGTTTATGAAATCACTACAGATATTTTAGAAAATAATGCGGATTTAAGGATTTCAAAAGTTGATTTTGCATTTTGTCAGATATTTAACACGTCACTACGACCTTTAGGAGTCATGGGTCTTATAATATTAATTATTAATTTGAGATCGTACCTGCAAGCAGCACCGGCAGCAACTCTGACGACCTCGTGATGTGCTAGATGGTGTAGATGAGACGGAGCGTCCCGAGGTGCGGTATCGCCGTGCCCCAGTCGCCCATCGTCACCAGCGCCCCATGACCACGCCCCACCACAGGTAGAACAACACAAATAATGGCGACCAGCCGGGTGACAAGAGATTTGACTTATAATTTGATTCTCCAAACCTAATGGCAAAGATATCGTAGCATAGGTATGGATCCAATAAGTGAATAGTACATGCGTATACCAATGTATACGCATGTACTATTGCGACAGTAATTGGCACGAGAATTGAATTAAACAAATTGTTTCAGAAAACTTATTTTTGCATTACCGATGTTCCATACGATGATGAATTGCTCGTTCTATTATCTTAATTGAAACACAACATTAAATAAATATGAAAAGAACTTGGCTGACTTTCTGTAGACTTCAGATGCCAGTTGGAACCTTCAATACAAAACAAACACTAAAACTTTACTATAATTTTATTAATAATAATAACGACGCCTTAAATATTTTTCATTATTTCGTTAAAACAAATTAGTCTAATTGTATAAGTAATAAATTTAAATTAATCCTTGTTAGAAAATATTTACCGGGGACAAGCTGAGGTACCATCGTGTCATAGGGTAAAGAGTAGACGGCGCCGTCATGGGTCAGCAGCAGCGCAAGTTTTTCAGCGCAAGTGATTTGCTGGATTCTCAAGACCCCCAAGTGAATAGGTCCTACACCAACAGATACCACTTCTTGGGCAGATTCCATACACTAGAATAGCAATAAAGAAGTAAAAATAAAAGCATTGTCTAGTACCTGTCAATCGAAACAAAACAATAATTTTGTATCTATGTTCTTACAGTATTTCCTCATTAACTTTAATAAATTATATGTATATGAAGTAAAAATAATATTTGTATTCGAGAGGAATACTATGAATCAGAAATTTATAATTCTTTTGTAAATAAGCTATTTGGATAAGACCTTGTGGAACATGTATTAGAAGGAAAACGTCAATTATATAAATTACAATAAATTTGAATTTTTTTTTTTTTATATTTAAGCTGCCAAAATGACTCTGCCCTGCCTGATGGAAAGCATGAGCAGAATCCAAGAGTGGTGGTCACCATCCTCAATGCGAAAAAGAACAATGCAGCATGGTGACCCACACTATGGCGGCCTGGGGGGAAGGGGAATGGTGAGGGTGGGCCTCCGGTATCCTCACTCACTCGATGAAACACAGCGTAAGCGCTGTTTCACACCGGTTTTCTGTGAGGCCGTGGTATCACTCCGGTCGAGCCGGCCCATTCATGCCGAAGCGTGGCTCTCCCACGGTAGAATGAATGAACATGTACATGAAAAAACTATGTATCCCTTTTTACGAAAATTACGCTAACGGAGGATTATAAAATTTCCCACAGTTAAAGTTTTAAAAATTAAAAAAAAAATGGTCGAATTTCGATCGTGTGGACTATCACTAGTATGATTAAATCGATCAAAAACTTACTGTAACAAACCCCTTCATTGGCGGTAGCAAAGGCGCCCCGAGACGGTCCAGATGACATAGTAACGCAATACCAGCCTTTCTCACGCTCATTAATCCATCACCACTTGGAATAGTCAGTTCTCTGTTAAAGATAATTATAATTGTAGCTCATACAAAAAAGGGGTGATTACTTCTAGTCCAGATGTCTTAATGACAGCAGTTCCCGCATCCATTCTGTTAAAGGCGCAGAGTACAATACCGTGTGGTTTTAGTCGGTCCGATTTCAACACACTACCCCGCCGAGATACACGTATTATTCGAGGAGGTTCACACGTTAGGCCTACTAACTACTTACTACAGGCCAAATTAAGTAACAGTCATCTCAATCAGTGAAAAGAACAGCATTTGAAGATATAGCAAGAAGATACACTAACGAAGAACGTGGCGCTCATAGCTCAGTGGCGCTCATAGCTCAGTTGCACTCGGTGATTAGAAACAATCACCGAGGGCAAGCGACGACGTCGCGGTCCGTACCTGGATGGGTGACCGCTGGTGGCATGTTACCATGAGCGTCTCCGTGATTCGGAGGTCACGTTAAGCAGTCGGTCCCGGTTGTTGTCATACGATAACAGTCGTGAAGCTTAGTTGGAGGCCTTCGGGCGGCTTAAAAACATCCAACGGCAAGATTTACGTAGCCACAACGTTGTCTTGCCAGTCCCCAACCCGCACTTGGCCAGCGTGGGGACGTATGGCCTTATCCCTCTCCTGAGAGGAGACCCGAGCCCAGCAGTGGGACATTATGGGTTGTTGATTGATTGATTGATACACTAACTACCTGATTAATTACCTATTTACTTACTTTAAATATTTTTCAGCAGGATTGGGTTCAGTATTTATTTCGCCGTTGACTATGGGATTAGGTGCAGCAACTTTAGCCATACGCCGTAAGAACGGACCCATAGGAGCCGTGCATTCTTCCAATGTTATTCTGTAATAAAAAACTGGACATCATATGCAACATCTTTGGGTTTTTTTCATACCAAAGTCAAAAAATAATCCACTAATGTAAGAATAAAATAAATAAAGTATGTGAACCTTACAATATATTTAATTACGTATGTTTGTTTACCTATTATCCGGCTGTCGCTTTTGTTTAGGTGGTAAAGTAACTAGAACGTCGGCTGCCTTCAATAATGCAGGCAGTTCAGCTCTTCTTGCACAAGACTCAACCCACACACAAAGTGATGTTCGCCAGTCACCCAGTGGAACATTGCAGCCTACTTCACTGTAAAACAAGTATTTAATATTTAAATAGGACCTTACTTAAAGAATATTTAAATAGAACTTTATTTAAAGAACAAATAAAAAAACACGTTTTTTATATAATATGAGGCTGCCAAAGTGATTCTAATTTGCTAAATATTTTATACATGAGAGATGTATAAAATATTTCGCTAATAATATTCCAGAGAACTCTCTAATGTCGACTGCATTCAAGAGCCTTGCAAAATGCGTTCACTTTAACCATACGTAATTAATACAAAAGTATTATACAGTTGGTCCAGTGGTTAAAGCGGCCGCCACGCCGCTCTGTACTGCACCAAATGTTGTGTGTTTAAATCCCACATGGGACTAAACTTTGTGTGGTTCCGAGTCTGTGTGATTTTTGTGTCCGTTTAATGTATGTTTATAAAGTCACAGGATTTACATTACTAATGCGGGTGTTGTCTTTAAGAAAAAGAAAAATAAGTTTCAAAATGGGAATTTTGCAGATATAATTGAGATGAAATAAAAATAAAATACAACATAATACGGGTGCAATATTGCATTACTAAGTCTAAACAGATACATACCCGATCACAACCTGATGAAGGAACTTAGCAGCACTGTCCACAACTTCTGCCCAAATGCGTTGTGAACGTGGAGCATTATGTGAAGCGCCTCCAGCGAAGAGCGCTGCGTCCGGCAACGCACGAACTGCGTCAAGCGCATCACGTAGCAGTGCAGAACATACGTCAGCATCTTCGCCACAGCGCCACGCCCGTCGTACTAATGATAGAGCTAGTCGAAGAGCTGCACGCGCACCTACACGTTCTAATCCTAGCGAGCTAAAATAAAAATAGAAAAACTTAGTCTTGCCATAAATATTGTTACAAAGAAAAACAACACTTTTATATTGTACATAACATTTATTACTATTAAAGTGTGTTAGTTTAATACATTAACATAAAACCATTAAAATATATAAAGCTTATTCGAAGTGGTCTCCATTGGCTGCAACACAGTTCTTTGAACGTTGAAGCCAGTTATCAATAGCAGCATGCAGTCTTTCTATGGGAAAATTCTTCATTGCCAGTCGTATGGATTGTTTTAGGGACTCCAAATTATCATGGCGTTTAGAGCAAGCCTTACTCTCTAAAACTGACCATAAATCATAATCCAGTGGATTAAGATCAGGACTATATGACGGCCAATCTTCAGCTCTGATGAAGTCCGGAACGTTCGTTTCTAACCTAGATTGGGTGGATCGTGCTTTATGAACCGGCGCCGAGTCTTGCTAAAAGGACCGTACTTGGTTATTGAATCTGGTGTTGTTAAGGGGATTAACTACCTTCTCAATAACGGTATCTTGATACACTTGTGGTACTGTTTAGGTACTTTTTTCTACAAAAATATGGCTCAGTCATTGCTTCATAGCTACCACCCCACCAAACCATCACTGAAGTCAGATAATGCCCATGTTGTACTTTGTTGACTAATTGGGAAGGTTCTTTAAGAGATTACAGCATATATTTAAAAAAAATGATAAAAAAAGTATATTAAAATTTACTCAATTGTAAAAAATGTCACGTGTAAACAGTTTTTTTCTGTGACCGCATGTGTGTGCTACACAAGTGTTTTGATTTTACTATCCTATTCTTTTTTAAATTTTCAGTTAAGAAATGACCAGTGCGTCATTTATGGGCTGCAAGTTCTAAGTCATCTTTTTAAAATACACGACATAGTTCTAGGTGCTATATTCATTTCCCGACATAAAGTCAGACAGTAATTTTTTCAAATTCTTTCCCTTACTGCTTTGATCGCCTTTTTCATACGACCTCTATGTGGACGGTCAGATCTTTTTCCGTCACAAACAGAGGAGGTTTCATGGTACCTATATGGTCATGGTATATAGCGAAGAAGCCACCATTTCAGCATGGTGACCCTCACTATGGCGGCCTGGTGAGACGCTTTTTCACGCCCCGCTTAAAGGAGCCGGGATCAAAGAGGGAAGGAAACATGTTCTCTTTATCACCCCACTCCATTTTAATGTCACAAAATATTTTACAATATATTCCCCCGAAAATAAGAAAATACAATGAACAATCATATAAAAATGAGAGATTCCGTAATATTTCATTTATTTTTAATTGTAACAGTACGGCAGTATGGCCAGATTAAACAAATATTTATTTGTGAACATCAAGGTTTACCGTTGTAAAGTTACTGTTTAAAAATGTCTGTAAAAACAAAAAACATTTTAATACAATATTTTTCTATATTTGTCTTTGCAGGTGAAGTATCCCGCGACAAATCAGTATAGCCAAACTCCATTTAGTTTTAGGTAACCACATTCAAATACAAAAAAAAAACAAAAAATCTTTTTATTGTGACAATAGATTAAACATTTTTTATTTATTTAATATATGGTTCGATATATTAAACAACAATTCAAACAATAAGTGATAGTGTAAGTCGTCCCAGCAAAACAATCTATATTTCAACAACTTGCTGCATTTGTATAAAGAAAAAAACATGTCTATTATGATTTCTTATACCAAGTCATAATATGTGTATGATTCAAAGACAAAACAATGAACATTGTTTTTATCCCTCCTGTTAAAGAACTATTGAAACATTGATCTGGATATTATCTAAAAGGGCAGTTATAATATTCTAGTAACAGTTCCATTTTCCATTTTTATAAGACTAACTTTTGCCCATGACTCCGCCCTCTTCTGCATATGCGGGCATGTAACGCAACAATATTCAGAGAATTAAAGTGTATGGCACCATTTCAGAAGCCTGCAACCGATATTTTGAGTCAATAACTGACTTTTTCATACTCTATTGTCGCAATAGTCTCACGTGTCAATTGCATGCGATTAAATGTGCGCAGCTGAGACATAGGCGATGCATGGTATAAATAAAAAGATTAACAGACAGTAATGACCACAACCGGTTATGAACAAATACAAAAGACACAAGTATGTTGCCACCCTTTGAGTGTACCTCCTCCACAAACCCATTTTCATAAATAATTATTTTTTATTACTTTTGTACCTTTCTGAATCTTCACTTTGCTCATCATTCTCCTCTTGACTGTCTGGGACATCAGCAGCTTTGTTTATAGTATTAACAACATTGCTTAGTGCTCTATTACTTATAGCATGTGTAGGCTTCTTATCTAACTTAACTTTTTTTGATTCTTTATTTTGATTTTGATCCCTGAAACAATAGATGTAACAAATGGTTACAAGCCGTTAGACTAGAAAGAAAAATCTGTTTGAGTCAGAAAAATAAATTACTATTGGATTTAGATGAGTTTATGATAATGTTTATTTCTTTCACATATTTCATGAGGAGATTACTTTTTTATAGAATAAAATATATTTGTTCTCTTAGGTTTAATAAGTAATTAAGTATATATTATTATATTATTCAGCCATGATATCATATATACAAGAGGGGTAATTAACACCTCTCTCACATATTGTACCAAGTATAATTCAGATTTAAGAAACTTTATATAGAAATACTCATAAAGAATTACAAACTCACTTACATGAGAACAAATTTTAATTACCTTACTTGGCTATTTTGCTTACATATTTACATAGTCTACACAAAGAGCAAACTGTTTTTTTATGAAAAAAGTGACAGACTGATAGATCAAAGATCTTAAAGTGTATCTTTTGCCAACCTTATAACAGCTACCAGATGTCTATTGCACAAAATGATTAATCGTCGAATTTGAGATATATATGGACAGGTTACTGCTGTAGTTATGGCCCGGTTACGCTGCTCCCAAAGCAATGATTGCATCAGACTTTTTAGACATTCTGGACCTGTAAAAAAAACAAACATCTAATTACGGTATATAACATAGCATTAATTTTTTTAAATTTTATTCTTATTCAAAGTTCATCAAACAATAAAAAATATAATTTAATAGGTACCTGGATCTAGTTTCCACTTGAGATCATCAATTATCTGAATTGAAGGAGGTGGTTGTGCCACTTTTGATTGAATAGAGATTCTGAGCTCCTCCTCAGCTGATAGAGCAGCACATGGAGGACAAGCACACCCTGAATGCGGCCCACACAACCCATCACAGCATGTACAAGTTAATATCTAAATAAAACAAAATGAATTCTTGGATGGCTCTTAAGAATATTAAAGTATATATTATTAGTGACACTGCAAATTAATAATAATTTAAATAAATAAAAAATAGAAATATTATCGATAGATAAAATAGCTTACCCGCAGCCCACAATAGTATTTCCCACTGTCACCGAGTTTAGCAGTAACACCAGCACTGTTTACGAGACCGTTTCCGGCATCGAAATATATTTCTCTGTCTTGTAAAAGGCTATTAAACAGGATGTTTAAGCCATCAGGATTGTGAAGAGCTTCCTGTAGATCAGGATTCAACCATTTTGCATCCAAATGTTGCTGCGGGCGAAATATGAAATCGTCTTGGTCCTCAGGGCCAGACTCAGACATTTTCGCAACCGGTGCTTTAAATTAACTCATATGCCCATTTTAAATAAAATCTAGATTTAGTTGACGATATCTAAGTAGTCCTAACTAATCACCCTGATATTTTCATTCTGGTACATTTAGGAAAATAATGAATTAAAATAATACACAGAGACCCGAAACAATAATCGACAAATCAATCGTTGGTCCGAAGAAATCTGTCAAAAATCTGACTACACTTTACACTTTACTTTGATCAGCTGTGTTAATATTTTTATTCATTTACTACATACACTATTAAAATCGTAGACTCAGTTGGTAGCACTAACCTCATCTTAAAAGCAACTTAAAGTTTAAAAACTTATTATAGACCTACACTTTGGTAAAAATTAAAAATAATCTGAAATCCAAAATAACGTTACCATATTTGATTCTACTCTGTAAAATGAAACGTATGAGTGCGTTCTGAGAACAAATTAAAATACCTGTAAGGAATTGTATACCTGTGCACAATTCAATAAATAATAACTCTTTGAGTATTTTGATATGTAGTAATGAAACTTTCTGAATTTTATTGATTTTTGAAAAGGAAAGCTAATTTACTCTGGTTTTCAAATCCACTTCATTCAACATGACACTATCACAGATTAAAAATCTACACTGACTTCGCAGTCGTGTTGTTGTGTTTTTGTATTGCGATTTAACTACTGCGATGATTAACTTAAATTTGATGTAGCTCTGTAATCGTATGGGCTCCAACATTTGTTCCAATGGATACAGATATTTTAATTGAAAATAAAGATTGTTTATATGGTAATTTCAATTTTTACTTTCACACACTGGCTTTCATTAGCCGGTAATGTCAACAATGTGCTTTTACTAATTTTCTTGGAATAATGTTATTGACCCCTGAATCCTGTGCAGTACTCATATTTGGCCTTGAATTCGCTTTCTTTTCCTATTGTAATTGTAATTGGTTGCTTGTTCAGTTTTCGTAATTTTGTTCGTACTTGTGTTTTTTTTTGTACATAAATACATTCTGTATCCCACAAGAAATTTACATGACCTGTGTTGATAAAAACTGCCAATTCGGTTTCAAATTTGTCTTGTATATGCTTTAGGTGAAGATTTTCTAGACCAGTTATTGTCAAATGACTACAAATGGTCATCACTACTAGACGCCACCGATGCTTCACCGAGCGAGATCCTGGCTGATGCGGCACCCACCTTAGTGCCGCCTATTTCACCTATATTGAGTTTTAAGTCATCAAATAGCAGTAGTAATTCTGATTCTGGGAGTGAAGATGACTCAAAAAAGTAAGTTAATCACACTGAAAGCATTTACTTTCACTTTAAGTTTCAGGTTTATATAATTTCAACCACTTTGATACATACATGTTTAATTAAACTTTCACTTATTACTTTAAATTTTAATACCTACATAATCTTAAGATTTATATTCTGAAAGAATATCCCACATACATAACTCATCTAATTTTTTTAATGAGAGATTGATAATGTAAATTTTGGTTATAACACATATACAAAGACAATTATGAAATTTATAGACTGAGTCATAGAATTTGTATTAAAATTTTAGCAGTTCCAGTAGTACTTCAGCAAGACAGAATTCACAATCACCTGTAGATTGGACATTAACCTTTACTGATGAGCCTGCTAATAACTTAAACCTTGAAGATATTGAACTTTTTCTACAGAAATCAAGTATGTCAAACTTACTTATTTTTAAGTTACTTAACTAAATAATGCAATGAAATTAACTTCTATTGAAAGGGATAAAAGCCAACTAGAGATAGAACAATGAAACAATACACATGCATATATATTATTAAAGCATAGTATAAATATTAAAACTAGATAAAATTCTTAAGAAAAATTCAGATACAGAGTGATTTTTTCGAGATTTTATACCTAGGTTAAAATTCACATTAGATTCCTATAAGTTATAGTATTCTAACTGGAAACATAGTCATCAATTCGTTTTTTTTATAACTAAACTGTTTTTCCTTGTTATGATAGATTGCTACCATTTTATTATCCTTTAGCTACAGGAAGAAATTGCTTCAAATGATTACAAAAATAAATTGTAAAGTAGTTTTTTATTTATACTATAGCTTCAATCCCACTAACATTCCATTTGTTTTAAAATAGCTCCCGTTCCTGTGAAAACAGCTTCAGGAAATTCTTATGTACAAAATGGTCCATCACCAGAAAGAAATGGGCCCATTATGGCCATTGAAAATGGTGTCATTAAGGTAAGAGACACAGTAAATAATATAATTTAAACCCTTGTATAATATCACTAAGCATTATCTTGTAGAAGGATTTTACCTGTAACACTTAGAGATAAATTATATTGATGATGATCATGAAAACATTATTGTTTATATTATAATTAAAATTCTTGTCTATACTTATTTTTATATATATTTTGTTTAACTGAACTTATCAGTAAATTTTCTGTTTGACTTAGCTAATATTTTTGTACTTATAGATGATATAGGGTTTGTGTTACAGGGAATTAAGATGGAGGTAGAAGATTATGATAATGATTCAAATCAACTTTACACAAAAAGAGACAAAGGTGAGCATTTTTAAGTAATAAATACCTACCTGATGACCTAGTGTGAGTTTACGAGTACTTACGATGACGCGCGCGTTCGGCGTTTCGATTGGCCAAGAATGAAAGCTTCTGAACCGCAAACCCATGTCAAACTCGCTCTCTTGACTCTCAGGACATTTTTTTTATTTATGAAACTACTACTTTGGTTACAAGTGAAAACTTTAGGCACATTGATCACTTTTTGTGTGCGCAAAACTCATGGAAGTCGCGTCATCGTCACGGAACGCTTTTCATGAGCTATATGTATACTGTGTATGATCTACATATGTGTACTTTTTGGGTGAACAAAAATCGTGAAACTCGCGTTATCGTCACTGCACACTTCCCACGAGCTACCTCCCATACCTCCGTGCGTTATTAAATTGGTCATTAACACTTTACAACCCAAAAATACTAAAACAATAATAATTCTAATAGCTTGATGATACAATTCATAAGTTACGTTAGTTTTCACTTCCATTGGCAGTCCCCAAAGACTGCCCGTATTTTGTATTTTTGCTTATTTCTGTTGTTATGATGCAATAAAAATATTTAAAATATTTTTTACTTACTGCAATTTTTAATGTAATTATTGTTTGTTGTTTAGCTTGACGAGCTTAAAAGTCAGTCGTCTAAACATAGGCTTTAAGTATTAGGCTACAATTCCCCTAGCCTGAAGGTAAATCTGTTTGCTAGGGTATACACTTTTTTAAAATTAAGTGAATTACGTACATAAACTTGAATACTTGCCTTATTTTTTATTTTATAGACTTCATTGAGTGACATAATGTGATAGTGCATTATATTATATCCACGTGTGAATTCGTTGTTTTCCTTAGGAAATTAAGAAAGAGTGCATTCTAAATTTTCTTTCCCCCAAAGAGTATATG
This sequence comes from Hyphantria cunea, assembly GCA_003709505.1. Taxonomy (NCBI): domain Eukaryota; kingdom Metazoa; phylum Arthropoda; class Insecta; order Lepidoptera; family Erebidae; genus Hyphantria; species Hyphantria cunea. The sequence goes on from PKRV01002130.1 coordinate 721,966, forward strand.
TCATTGGTTTACAATTACAAACAATAAATTATTTCCTTATCGAGAATATACCAGCATCAAGGACAGCGGCAGCGTTGCGTTGAATCTATCAAAAATCACTTCATATTTTTTTCCGCCTTACTACACGCTGCGGTTTAGAACAACGCGGTTTAGAAATAAGTAGTTTATCAATATTATTTCAATAAATATATAATATTTCATTATTATATTATTATTAAGTATCGTTATGAAGAGGTGATGCGATCCTAATATTAGGATATAAGAGCAACATCCTATAGTTGCATCACTATCACACACATCCTATAGTTGTTTTGTGTACTGTGCCGCCCGTAGCAGGCGATGGTAGGTATACGAACATACAGTGCTGGGCAAGAAATAATGCACATCGACTTCTAGAAAGAGACATTCGGCTTATTTCGGCTTTGTAGAGCGTTGTCCCTTTCGCACGTAATACTAAGTCCGGTATCTGTTAAGAGCTGTTAAAACAATTATTGTGAGTTGCTTATTCTGATTATTCCTTTTATTTATTTTTGAATAAAACAATTTATTTTTGTATAAGTGTTGTCCTTAGATTATAGTAAAAAAACTTGTATGTTTACGTATTGATTTATTTATTTTGAAAAGTGATACATTCTGACAAAACAATTATAAATCATTAATTCCTTCCGATTCACTATCAGTGCTCTCAAAGAAGTCAATATCATTGTCGCTATCAGCCGTATTTAATAACAGTATCAGTGTAACTATCTGGACCGAGTTGAAATCTTCAATCGGTGGCAATCGCAATATCATGTTCAACAAGTATTTTGTCCACGGAAAACTCTGTATACCTCTCCTTATGCCGACATACAATACCGTAAATCTGGGGTTTTGTCAATTTTGGGTCTATTGGAATTTCATACCTGTTTAACCAGTTGACCATTTCCTGTTTAATAGTGTTTGAATTGGGGGGTCTTTCAACATATTTGTTGCAATAGGGTGCGTTGTCGATAACCACTATAGAATCACTGGGTATGTTTGGGATTAATTGATTAACGAGCCATTATCGTTATTCATTTCATTGTGATAATCACCTATAGTGTCCTGTGAATTTGTACATTAAAAAGGCTCCAGGAACAAAGCCTTTTTCCCGCATGAAATATTATCAAACGTTAACTAACGAAATTTGCTTTTCTACATATCATCACATCACATCTTTTTTCTTATCATAGCTTCCAATATTTTCTTTTAGTGTGTAATACATTACACACTAAAAGAAAATATTTCTTAGAATGTATGTAGGAGACATCCATATAGATTATATTCTTTCCTTCGCGAAATTCGCTTATTTTATCAAGGTATTCCATTCGTTTGAGACTTACATCGTGTTTTTCCAGTAGAACTTTTCTATCATCTTCCATTTTAGTGAACCGAAATCCCATCTCATGAAGTATTTTTCTCAACGTCTTTTCAGATCCATTGCAATTAATAGGCTCCGATAATTGAACTTTTAATAATTTTACTATTTAAATCGTAAGTGAAAATTATACACCATTCTTCGCACAACATCATAATCAAAATTGTCCATATCCAAACGAAATCGCTTTTCTGGGCTATGTTTTTTCAGGGTACTGAACTTAATATATATTGTTCAAAGTTCGTCTTGAAATGCCACTGGCATTTGAAACTCGCTCTTGCACCTTCTTAAAATAGTTACCTACGTTTTTATCTTCATGATTTTTAAATTTGTCGGCTTCAGTTAAAAAATATTTATACACTTTACTGACTGACATGTAAAGGCTTCCCTCTTTTTCCTAAAGATGCCATAGTAAAATTCTAAATCATTTAAATTTGGGGGTGTTATATATATAT